>CM076573.1:535971010-536571010 GCA_034641835.2 Pinus albicaulis | reverse complement strand
CATAGGTGGGACTAGTCGGTGGAAAAATACCCTTGCATCTTGCTGGACCAATCTTTGCTAAGCAATAGGCCGTAGGCTCTAGGGATGTCAACAACCACAATGTCTATACATTGGTAGACTCCAGAATCGAACAAAAGGCAGATGATGACGTTATTCAACTCTCCTATAGCTGGCACCTGTGATCTGTCAAGTTGGATGATTCTTGCATTAGTTTTCTCTAGGCAGATGTTTAGCTTATTACAAATAGACAAGGGCATGACGTTTGTGGACGCACTAGTGTCAACTAGACAGTTATGGATGTTGAAGTTAAAAATCTCAAAAGAGAAGAGGAAGGGAGGAGTGAATCCCTTGGAATTTTCATTGATGGTGTTTACAATAGACTAAACACTCAGACTAGCTTGGGCAGATGTATCGCTCACAGGATTAGTAGTTGAGGTATTGGTGAAGGCTTTAAGAATAAGTTCTCGTTGATTGGTGATGTGGGCAAGCTCATAGAGGGAGATGTTGGCTCTAGTTTTCTTCATGTCCTCAACAATGTTATAACCAGAATCAGATTGAGGACTAGGCTCGGGAGTGGCTTTAGGGGACCCCACTGGGAGCTTGCTCTTTTGATTTACTCAAGTGTTGTTGTTCGTGGGCTTCTCAAGAACAACTTGTTGTTCATTTCTGGGGGGAATAATTTTCCTTAAGAAAGCCCTTTTCTTCTCTTCAAAGGACTATTTGGGGACCGGTCCTTTTCTTCTAAGGCTATAATTTCATACAGGTTTGACCTTAGGATCATCTTCCATATTGATATCAGTGATGGTATGATTGTTCTCTCCGTGGATTATGTCAAACGCAAGAATAGAGGACCCCAGTTCTTCATTAGGGGGAAAATCTTCTTCATGGTCAGAAACATCATCTTCCCCTACATCCCCTAGGGTTTGATCATCCAGAAGTTGATTTACTACTGCAGTCATGCTGCCAATCCATTGTGGGCATTTTTTTTCAGAGTGGGCAGCCTGGTGGAAAGAACAAAAGTTATCTTTTCCTATTTCTTCCACGTTGAGAATAGTGTTTGGGTTAGACGGAGGTCGACTGGTGTTGGGGTTACTCTATCTGAAAAAGGGCTTTGGGGCCTTAGTGCTAGTCGTAGATTCTATGACCTTTCTCTTCAGGTTAGAGACTTCATTTATCAATAGCTTAAGGGTCTTTTCTATACTCTCGAAGTCAAAAGCATCCTTATCCTTATCCGTGGTCTTGGGTGTGGAGGAATGAATTTTCTTCGCGATTGGTTTGTGGTCATCTCTCCCTTCATGATCGATGGCTCCTATAGAAAGCATGTCCTTTTCTACAGTGAGGGCGGCCGCATAATTTGTCACAAGGGTGGCCCTAGCTTCGCGTTTTACGAAGACGACAATATCCCTGGGGAGAGCTTTTGTATAGTAGTCTATGGTAATGGAGTCATCTAATGCCAAGTTGGGGGGAAAATTTTGCAAAATGGTAGCAAAACGTTGATTGAAATACATGACCTTTTCTTTCTTATGGAATTTAATGGTGCTTAACTCCGTGAGGAGCATGGAAGGGGTTTTTTCCTCCGAAAATTTCTACAATAACACGCGACGGAATTGGTCCCATGACGTTATGGAGGCACTTGGGGGGGATTGGTACCAGGTGGCCACTTTTTTTTCAAGAGTGTGCGGAAAAAGATGAAAAGCAATGTCATCTATTTGAACTCTCATAATTTGCAGAGAAAGATAGAAGTTGCTTATATGATCCTTGGCCAACGTGCCTTTCTCGGGGTCAAACTTGGGGAGATGCTTCTCCGAGTGCCTAGGCATGTCATGGAGGGGGCCCAAAAGATCTAATTGGGACTGGGCCATCCAGGCAAGTGGTTGCACCCTCCTAGCATGCTCATGGTGTCTGATCTCAGATTCAGATTCACTCCCCGTGCCTGACACAGATGCTTCTCCCCCATGGCGAGAGTGTTCATGTTGATATCTCTCACGGTTGGCCATATTTATGAGATATCCCCAATTGTATATAGGTGGCCTATTTTGGTTTTGATGATGGTGGGCAGAATGGAGTCCTTGGCCATGGCCTCTATCTCCCCTACCTCCATTCCCTTGGCCTATGTTCCCCTCACCTTCATTTATGCGGGCTCTATTTCCCTCACCTTCATTTCTACGGGCTCTATCTCTCTCGCCTTCATTTTCTCGGCCTTTATTTCCCTCACCTCCCCCAGGTGGGGAGCGGACTTGGTTGTTGTTATGTAAGGTTTGGTTAGGCTGAGGGTCAGGATTGGGTTCACTCATGCCAGGTTCTTCCTCTTCACCCCCTTGGAGCTCAGGAATCGGTTCGTTATTCTGGACAGTGATGGCGAGGTCTTCAACCATAAAATTTACCAACTGAGGTATGGAACTCATAAGAGCACCGTTGTGAGTGAGGTTATCAGTAGGGGTCCTAGTATGGGTCAAGAAATTCATGATTGGGGTGTATTGCAAATCCCTGATGAGATTGCGGGCAACTCGGCGCAGGGCCCTCAATTCCTCTCTGGTGATTTCATAATATGGAGCCTCCTCCCCTTGAACATCTTCCAAAGGAGGAGGGATAGTATCATCGTTTATGAACTCTCCATGGGGAGTTTGTGATGGAATGTTACTTATGTGCTAGGAGGATGCCATTTCAAGCCCTCCTTCTAGCACCAATTCTGTTGACAGGAAAATTAAGGCGGCCAACAGCAGGGGATCTCCCCAGTTAAAAGTCCCAAATAGAATCTAAACCATTTGGAATAGGGATCATGTCTGGGGTGTGGGTTGGGCTACCGCTTAGGTATCCTTTCCTTTGGTCTCAAAAGAACTCAATGAACTTGCAGACACACACTTATTCAAATGATACAAGATACATGATTGATGAGTTAAACATGTATGTAACACTATGCATAGCAAGGAAAAAAATAAAGCACAAATGCCAAAGGAGATGTCATTAACAACACCCCATTGGATTCATGGTTGTAGGTTGTTATGACCATAGAAGAAACAATTCTTTATGGTTAAATACACCCTTCACTTCCTGAAATATTAAATGATAATACAAATGCTAATAAACAAAGTCAATAACATTCATTAAGGAAGCGAAATGAACTGAACATAATTAACACAAGTACAGAGGACTATAATGCATAAATGATGCCATTAAAAGCGCAACTTCATTAATCAAAAGATTTTTGAAACTATATAAGAAATACTCATAGTGTTCACACAGCGAAACACATCAGATCCGAAAGGAGTTTTGACAAATATCTGTATTCATGTGCAAAAGAGTGTTATCCTTCTATACAATGCTCTCTCACTTTTGAGTCCCCGAAAAAAAAGATCCTTTACAATCTTCCCGGAGGGAGATTTATAGATCAAAATTTGCCCTTTGGGCTTCCCGACTTTTCTCCTACCCAGCTGTTGAGCTGCCTTGTGACCTAGAAGAGAGCTGTGACCTGCGACCAAGCTGTGAAATGCGACCTGCAACCTAACTAGGAAATGCGACCTGTGACCTGCTTCCAAATGCGACCAACGATATACTGCAACCTGTTCATGAGGATGTGCATGCGATCGTGAGGTCAGGGGCATCAACTTGTTGTTCTTTGAGGAATTTCTGCCAAGCATGATAATCTGCTGCTATGGGGGAAATCAAAGGAATCTCTTCTTTCAACCGATGCATACACTCCAAGGCATTTGGGTTTAGAGTCTCTTTCTTCTGCGTGACAAGGTTGGACAGGGAGGCAAGCTTGGTGTAGATCCAGATTGGTGTGACAAGAAACTTGCCCAGGTTTTCTTGTGACGCTACAAGGTCAGAAGTGGCAGCAACTTGCTTTATGGGCTGCAAAAATGCCTGGATGTCCTGATCCACCTGTTCCCATGCCTTCTCCTCGTCCAATGCACCCAGCGATGGAATGTGATGTAGGATGTGCATTGAATCGATGGCACTGATCAGATGCTCGTACGTGTACATCACCTTGTCTAGGTCCTTGGATAGCTTATCTTTGGACTGCATTTTCATCTGGATTTGGACCTTGGCATATTGTGTGTGGATCCAGTCTTTCTTTGGCAGGTGTTCGGGAGCCTAAGGGTACCGCACCGTCCAATCTATCATTTTTTCCAAGGTAGTTAAGGCTTCCTTCAGCTGCTCCTTCCTCTGCTTAGTTTCTGTTTGGGCTCTCACCAAGGGAGAAAATGTTTGTTTTATGGTAAAAATTTCCCCATAGACTTGTCTCATGGTGGCCTCTAATATATCGAACTCCCTTTGAATGGTGAGCAGTACTTCATTGATAGGGGTAGTTTTTTTTTTGAGTTGCTGAATCTCCTCTCTCAATGCTCTATTTTCCTGTTCTACCCTTGCCTCCCTCTGCTCTGTTTCTTGTAACCTATTTTTTAGAGAGAATATCTTTCAACTCATTCTATTTAAATTCTCCTCTGTGGCAGCAGCGAAAGCTGTGCCGGCCGATGCTATCATCACAGGATTAGTCTTAGTGTCTAGGACTATGTCTTTCTCCATTGCAACTGTGGATGAGGCAGAAGGATTTCATGCTAGGCATCTTCTTTTCTCCTGTCAGATATTGAAGGAGAACTAATCGTACATGAGCCTGGTAAGATTGAATACCTCCTCCTCTTGCCCTTCGTAGGAACTCACATTGGAGAGCGTAGCGCATGTACTGACTACAAGTACCTCGAGGGGTGGTAGCTCTGTTTGTGATCCCGCACCCTGGGGAGATACCTCGATGTTCTCTAGCATTATATCCTCCTCTTCTTTCTTTTTCTTTTCTTCCTCTTCTCTTCAAAGGCGTTCAGCTTCTGCCTTTTCATGTTCTCTCTTATGTCTGCACTCTGCTTCTGCCGTTGCTTCTAGTTCGGTTTTCCTTTTACGCTCAGCTGCTGCTGCTTATTCTGCTTTCTTCTGGCATTCGGCTTCCACTTGATCTAATTCTTTCTTGATTTCCCATTCCGCCACAGCCTCCACCTCCTGTTCCTCCTTTTTTTCTCCTGGCCTCTTCGGCTTGCTTCTTCTTCTGCTCTGACCTTAGACTCCTTTTGCACTTATCTTCATCTTCTTTCATATTCTTCTCCCTTTCTTTCTAGGATTTGGCTTCTAGTTCTTTCTGTTGGGTAGAAGTGCTGTGCCCTGTACTAGTTCGAGGCTTTTTATCCAGAGAAGAAGAAGCGCCTCCCAATTCACGGTTTATGTCTTCCAATGTTTGGTCATCTGGTCTTCTTGGTCAGACTACGCCCCCGGTGCAAGTTGTAGGTCTGCATTATACCAATTTCTTCTTTCATCTTCTCCCTGAAATATTTGACTATGTAAGTACCGATAGTCAGGGGTAGCGTAGGCCATGGATTCTTCTTACCCTTGGTCAGGACCTTAGAGAAACCAGAAGACATTTGGAAATAGACCTCTTGCATGAGCATTTTGTCTGTGGAATATCGAGGCATAGCATGGGGAGCCTTGTACAAGCCAAAAACTCAAATGAATGTGTACTCGGCAAATGGGAACCAATGCGCCACCTTGCCTGGCATCTCCATGGCTCGCCAAGATATTCAAGGAGTGTCTTGGCCGAATAATTTTCTGTAAAGAGCTAGGATGAAAACTTGAGAGATCGGCTCTATGTCCTGCTTATATCTGGAATCCAAAAATACATTGGTCTGTAAGTGGATCGGATGGGTCTGTTTTGGATCCCAATTGTGCACCCATCCCTCAAAGTGGCACCTTGAACAAACAACATCCAACAAATAAGAGGCCATGTAGAATTCAGAAGGCAATCCTTCATCTGGTACCAACGCCAAGGATATGTTTGTATGAAGGGAGGCCACTAGTATGCTGGCCCAGTTGAAACGGATGCCATGCATCGTGACATACTCCATGAGGGTTGCCCATGTGTCGTTGAAGGTGGTGGCATCAGGGCACCCAAAAAATCTGCAAAGCATAGCAACCACTAATTTATACACGTTCCTAAGCCCTGCCACTCAATATTCTTGATCCTTCTTGACCTTGAATTTCTCAGGCTCCTCCAACCACTTTTTTAGAGTGTCTACTATGGGGACTGCATGGGCGATGGCCCAATCTTCTGTGAAGTCCTCCTCTCTTTCAAGAAATGAGTAGTAAACATGAGCATCTAAGCCTTTGAGAGTCACGAAATCCTTGCCTTTGCTGTCCCTAATTACGAACTTCTTGGGGTCAGTGTTCTGTATAATCCAATCTATAACCTCTGTGCATGGGAATATAGTCGGATGGGCACCTGAAAGATGGAGCTTTGACCTTTTGACCTGTATGTATACTTCCCGATCAGGGAGGTACTCTGGGAATTCCTGTCGAGCGAACTCCTGGTACACTTGGTACCAACGCATACTGTCCCCTTTGGCAAATGTGCATAGGGTATCTCTGTAGATCGGGGGCGGGGTCATTGGTATGTCCATCTCTATGTCCTCTGCTTCTAGGCTCTTGCCCTTTCTCCGAGACACTGGAGGTCCCATGTCACTTGAATCCAAGGGGACAAGGATACATTCTAAGTCTGCTTCAAATTCATCTGTCATGTTCATGAAAGAATCCCAGGATAAGAAAGATGCCATGACGATAGAAAACTAGATATAGTTATTAATTATTTCAACTGGGGACACAGGCAGAGCTGAATTAGCGACATGCGACTGGGTCGCAGGGTCGCAAGGTTGTGATGTTGATATTCTTGAAGGCTTTGCAACTTTGAGACCAGGTCGCGAGGTTGCTGGGTCACTAGTCATGGGAAAATTGGAGGAAGTGCGACTTTGCGACCTTGCGACCAGATCGCCAGTCACTGGGTCGTTGGGTCGCAAAAGCTAGAAAAACAATGAGAGAGTGACTCTGTGACCTGCGACCGGGTTGCAATGTCGCTAAGTCGTGAAGTCGCGAGGAAAAAAACTGAAGAGCGATTTGCGACCTGGTGACTTAGAAACTGGGTCACAGGGTCGCACAGGTCACAAATCGCGCTAGGGCTTATCGGGGTTTTGGCGTGCGCCGCGTGAATTATTTTTCCCTCTACCTTTGAAAATTACAAGACTAAATGAGCCCAGACAGAGGAAGGGGAGAGCTTTTGGAGCAGGATATAGGCCATGAGAGTCTGGATGAGGGACTGTGATAAGGTTAGGCAAGCAGGGTGAATGTCGGAGCCAAAAGGGGGAGCCCTAAGTGTCAAATGAAAACAATGGCCAAGACAGGGGGGAATTTAAAGGCTGAGGAAAGAAATATTAGGCAAGAAAAACCCATAAAAGGAAACATCGGGAGGAAAATGACAACTTACCTGGGAAAATCGCGCTCCAGTCGACCTATCAGAGGTGTTTTTTATTGTCCACTGAATGTGCACAATGCGACGTAGCGACCTCCTATATATAAAAAGGTCACACGTGCAGGCCATTAATGAGGTTGTGGGGTCGCATTGCGTAGTGATCTAAGAGAGATGCAACCTCGCGACCTTGCGACCTCAGGGTCACGGGGTTGCAAGGTCGCGGGATCACGATTTTCCAAAAATTCAGAAATCTACGACTCGACGACTTAACCCTCTTGGATCTTAACTTTTCTTTATGCTCAAGGGGCTCCCAAAAAAAATTTAAAGTGTGAATTTTTTGGAGGGTTTTTTAGAGGCTACAACAGGATATATATCTCAGACCAAGTCTCATAAAGCAAAATGTCAAATTTCACCTTCTTGCCCCTTTGATATGATACCAAGCAGACATATGATTTGCATAAAGATGACACAATTTTGAAATAGATGAAATGTCATATCTACAATGCTAATCTCCTTCATTAAAATCAGATGGTTAAGAGCACAATTATAACCTCCTCCAGAAAAAGAGCAGATGGTTGGGAACATAATAGGACCTCCTTCATTGAAAAGTAGATGGTTAAAGGCATAGTGTAACCTCCTTCATTAAAAAAGAAGAGGGTTAAGGTGTCAAAGTGATTTTAGAAATTGTGAGTATCCTCCTTCCAAGAGATGAACAAAAGATGCATCAGTAGTTTTTCATATGGTTTTTGAGAAATGTTATCTGTTTGAAAGACATGTTTGAAAAACAGTGATAAGACAATAAGGGTTCATAGGTCGAAAACCTATTTCACATCAAGCAAAAGGATGGCATTCTGGTGTTAAAAGTCTCTGTTTCCTCTATTTATAGAGGCCTCCTTCAAACTGTAATAAGGGTGAAACTTGGGCTAAGGACAGCCTCATCAAAATGTCAAAGAAGACCTACATCGGAAGACAAGGAGAAACGCCTCACATAAATATGAAAGGCCATTTGTAAGGACTGCAATAGTGGTTTCATGATAAATTTTCCATTGAGGACTAATATGAGAAGAACACAGTTTTTATAGCCCTTCTATACCAATCAAAGTGCTACACTCACCTCTTTGCAAAACTAGCCAAAAACATCACGGTGTCAAAATTCCTCCTCCACAAATGAGCAGAGGGCCCACCATTGTTTGAAAATATTCAAAGTGGACAAGTGAAGAAGGGGGGCCTCCACAAAAGAAATTATAGAAAAAGCACAGTTTACAAAAGGCAAAGGGGGTTTTAGAATTTTAAAAGGAGGAGAAGGCCGTTAAAAAAGGCCCTCATCAAAGTTCAAAAACTTGAAAAAAACATTCATCAACCTCCTCACCTGAGAAAGAAGTCTTTTTCAGGCATTTTTGAAGAGTTTTGAGCTTAAAGCTTTGCGTGGCACACATGTACACCTGCGTGGCGCGCCTGTGAGTGCCTGACTGAAGCAATTGTATTGAGGCGTGGCCTGCCTGTAGCCTCGCGTGGCATGCCTGTGCCGGCAGTCACTGAGCGCCCGAGGCCGACCCGACACCTTGTCTACACGGTACGTTCAACTCTAAACGCCCGCTCATCCACTGTGCCAATGATCAAAGAGGCCTAAAACTCATTCCTCAAGGTATTTTCCCGTCTCCTATCCAAGTTGTTAGTCATGAGGAGGGTTTTTTAGTCAAAATAAACGTTTTTCTTGAGCTGTGAGATAGTAAAAAAAATGTGTACAGTCTCTAGTAGAAAACAGAGCTTGTGAAGGTTTTTCAAAGTAGTTTAAAGAGATATTTTAACAAAGGTTTCAAAGAGCACTTTGTTTACATCATCAAAGAAGAACAATGGTTAGAAAATAGGGTGTCTGTCAAAATTAAAGGAGGTTTTTCTTGTCGTATATTGCAAAGGATAAAAGATAGAGATTGAAAGTGAAGAAATTGTGTACCAAAACCAAGAAACATATGCCTCCAAAATCCACTAACAAACCTTGTCAAAACCTCAATTCTCTCACACAGTATTGAAGAGGTGAATTTGTCTTCATTCATATAACACTTGTTTGCCAAACACAAAAGAAAAATAGTGATCATTTAAGGAGAGATAAATTCTATTAGAAGGTTCATTATTCAGTGACAAGGGGCTGTCTTTTGTTGTGGAGAGACATTAATCATCACAGGAGGGAAGTTTTATTTCAAAGCAGAACATAGTGTTTTCTAAAGGATATAGTCTGTGTTTTAAATCAATCCCTTGAAACAGTTATACCAGAGGAGACATTGTTTTTCAAAGGGACCTCTTTCTTGTTTCAAAAAACTACAGTAAACAGTGAATTAAGGGAGGGGAATTCATATTGTCAAGGTCAAAAAGAGTTGGTTTCATTTGAACAAGTTTGTTGGCTAACTAAGGACAGACTTAGTTTTTCTCAAAGAGCAAAGAGTATTGATTGAAGATTTATCTCAATGAACATTTGGGACAGTTTGCCTTGGTGAATCAGCCGAGGATCTCAGAAGAAAAATTCCTCCTAAGCTAGATAATAGAAGTGGTCCTCACAAAAGGTATGAACGTTTTTCAATTGAGGAAGTGAATGCCTCTCCTTCAGTACTCTTTAAATTTCATGAAGTAGGATGTTTAGAATTTTTTCAAAAGGTTCAAGAAGTGAAAAGTCATCTTCCTTTGACACATATTTTCTTTAAGGCTGCAAGGGAAGCATGTTCATCTGGCAGGTTTAGACTTCAAGATCTCTCCTAGAACTATATCCAAAGCTACAAAAATTCCATATATCAGAGAAAAATGGTTTAAGAAAACCTACCTAGATTCAGATCAATAAAAACCTTTCTTGAAACCAGAACATTGGGATGCATGCCCATCTATTTTTCATTTTTCCCATTTGCTGACCAGCTACGCTCCTCTCATGAAAATCATCATGAAGTATTTCACATGCGAAGGGAGGTTTTCCCAGGTTTATGCTTATCATATCAAGCTACTCATGCATTTCACAAGAACCCAATTGCTAAACCTACCCTTTTTCCTCTATAGAAGCATTGAAAAGATGGCTTCTACTGTTCAAAAGAAGCCTTCCTCTTAGCAGCAAGCTTGTATTTTTCATCATTTCCTTATCAATATCATCATCCTCTATCAACTTGAGAAAAAGGGAGTTTCTTGGGACTCTTTCATTTCACATCCCCATTTTGCCACTGCTTCTTCATCTCACGTGCCTTCCTCACCATCCACTCATCATGTCTATCCTTCTTCCAGCAAATCCACTCCTAAGAAGAAAAAATCTCCTATAATTGAAAGTGAAGAAGAGCATAGTGAAGAAGAGCACAATGAAGAAGAGCATAGTGAAAAAGAGAAAAACAGTGATCAAGAAGAGGAGAAAAGTGAGAAACAAGAAAACAGTGATCAAGAAGAACACAGTGAAAGAGGGCAAACAAGTGATGAGGAAGGACAAAATGAAGAATCCAGGCACAACAATGAGCATGAAGAAGCAAATGATGAAGAGATGGAACAGGTTGATGAGGAACACAAGAATAACAAAGAGGAAAATATTGGTAGCCAACACAGCAGTGAGCATGATGATGATGAAGCACAAAACATTGAGGATATAGAGCCTAACAGTCCTAAAGAAAGCAACGAAAAAAGTGAACAAGGCAGCCCTCAAGGAGACATGCAAGATGACAGCCAAGGCACTTATGAGGAGGGTCAAGACAGTCCTCAAAGGGACACTTATGGTGAAAAAGAGGAAAGCCCACCAGCCAACAAAGATGATGAAAAACAAAGCCCAAGCAGTGAGCATCCTAAAGGAGGCAACTTTCAAAAAGAGGAAAACAGTGACAAAGATGATGAGGGGAGTAGTAAAGGCAAAGACCAAATAGAGCATGTGCTAGCTGCCTCTCCTAGGTAAGGGGCCATGCTTTCTTCTCCAAAGGTAACAAAGCCCCGAACATCAAGAAAGAAAGTGGCTCAAATTGTAACTCCAAATTTTACTAGAGCACTCCGAAGCAAAGGCAAGTTGCCCAAGAAATCCATTGTTGAATTACCAAAGAAGAGGAGAACCAAGAAGGCCACCCAAAGCAAGCGAAAAGAGAAAGAGGAAAGTAGCCATGAGAAAGAAATAGATTTTGATATAATTCAGATAAACAGTGATGACAGTGAAAATGAAGCTAGAATCCTTGAGTCCCCCTTGCGAAATAGAGAAGAATAAATTCCTGATCTAAGAACTGATCTAGAGAGGTCTAAGGACTTCATACATTTTCTGCAGACATAAAACAAGAAAATGAAAGTCCACATGGCATTTTATGAGAAACGAGCTATCAAGTACCAAAAGGAATCCTCCAAAGCGCAAATTAAGTTAGAAGAACTTATGGGTGAATTCAATGACACTGAAGAAGAAGATCAGCCAAGGAAGATGTTAGTATGAATCTTTCGTCGTAAAATATCACTTTAGCTATGCATAACAAATGGCCCTAACATCAATTATGGCTGCAAAATATCTTTAAGTTTGTTGCACAAATTCAGATCTAAGCACAAAAGATATTAAGTAGATAAAATATAATATGGCTCCATGCATCCAATAGACAAGACAATAATAAAGTGTTTAAAAGAATGATTTGTATTATATTAAAGAATGGGGCACCTAAGAGGAAAACAAGAAAGGTGTTTTCCAGTTCTTCTCAGTGGGATGGGTTCTTGAATGTCCTCAATGTTTCAGATCTAACATTCCTCTCTCCTATTGGTGTAGAAAAACAAACATAGAACTCAATGGGAGTTCATAAAGAAAAATGTAAAATGGTGACCAAGAATAGATCTAGTGTGATCTAATGCAATGAAGGTGACTAATGAATGGGGAAAACCCTTCTATTTATAACAAAATATTGGGGTGTTCTAGAACTCGGTGCATGAATAAAATATTATTAATCAAATTCTAGAACCACCTTTTAGGAATATTTTATTATATTTGTTGGAGGGAAAAGGTCTTTTGACTTGGGTCAATTCCTTTATTTATAAACAATAAATAAATAAATGATTTATTTATTATTTTAGGGAGATGGTGGGAATATAATTAAATAAATAATGATTTATTTAATTAATTAAAAATGATTTTGTCAAATTTAACTAGGAATATTATTTAAATAATGATTTAAATAACCTATTCCTAGGAAATAATTAAATAAATAATTATTTAATTAATTAATTTCTTTGTTTTGGGTTAAATATGACCAGGAAATATAGACAAATGTTATTTCACATTGTGAAAGCAATTTTATTTAGGGTAAAATTGGTCTTACATGGTGTACTTGGGTTCATCTAATGATAATAGGTTAGATGACCAAAAAAATGGTGTAACACAACTGTTTAAGTGAGGACAAAGGGCAAGATCAAAACCGACCTCTTTGATTCACTGTAAGCAAATAACTTCAAAGGGAGACTTCAATAACAATTTTTAAGTGGCAGCAGACAAGCAGGGAGAACCATAAATCATGCTGAAACCAACTATTCAAACTATTAAGGAAATAAACGAGCATGAAGACTAAAGAGAGAGATTAAAGACTCTAAAATACTTCAGAAGAAGAAAACATAAAACACTGAAGGATGAACAGGTCTAAGGTGCTTCCAAGAGTCATTTCTTAGCCCAAAACTTTCAACCTACTGTAGTAAGAAATTATGGAACATAATGAAAATAGGGGAAAACATAAAACAATTCAGAATACTTCACCAACAGCCAAGCTCATGGATCCAATGATAGAGCCTTCTCAAGAACAAGCATGCAACAACATCTTCAAGACCTCCAAGACTTCAATTTGTTCTTCAACTTCAACAGACTATGTATTTATTTCAAAGAGTTTCAGTATTACAACTTGTGATCAAATAACAACCAACAGGTTCTCATCTTCTACAGAAGTATTTATAGAAGGATGAGGAGGTGAGATCTGATAAAAGATCTCTCAAGGCAATTAATACAGATTAAAGACTTCCGGGCCTTTTGAGGGGCTCGATGAAGAAGTTTATAGGTGTTTCACTGTATTAACTATTTTACAATTAATATCAAAGCTCGGTGGGAGCTTTATTGACTTTTAGGCTCTGCGTAATGTTTGGAGTAACTCTATAGATATTTCTGCATTTATTTCCTTGCAGAAGTAACTCCCTGGCTGTGCTGGAGGTGAATATCTTATTTTCTTCAATAAGTTCAACCTCTGTTTGAATTCTTTGAGGCAACAGGTGGCCCTGTGGTAGCTGAGAGGAATCAATTTGCCTCAAAAGTGGCGGTGGAGGCCTTTCTGTCTGTTTAAACATTTGTGATTTCCCTTTAACTGTGTTTAATTTGGAGGGATTAGGCTTTTGATAATCATTCTTAGCCGTGATCCCCACAATTTTGTCTTCAATCTTCATTCTGCTGTGCTCTGTCTTCAAGAACTGATACTCTTTTAGATGTGATTTAAATCACAGTGTCTTGTCAATGTGCAGGCCGTGCAGGTCCCTTCACGGCATCAATGCCCATGAAGCGTTGATAAAACGTGGAGAAACAAACCGTGGATGGCTTCTCTTTAATAAATATAGGGCATGAGAATCGTCATTCTCAGCCCTCGAATTTTCTTCATTTATAATGAAAAAACCATTGAAACACCTGCGAAAACACAAACTTATTAAGAAATCCTGCGTAATTAGGTTAAACTGCTTTGGAGGCTTCGGGAAGGAGCGTGGCCATTGGATGAAAGCATCCAACGGTGGAGATCTACGTATAAAGGCAAAAAGGAGAGAGGGAGAAGAATAAGGCAGAGTGATTTTGGACCATCCTATCTGGAAATGTGGACGGTCCAGATTCAATCGAATGACCTCAATCGGGGGATCGCATTCGGGGGTGGCGAGTAAATGGATCGATTGAAGCATGTGATGTGACGAAGCGTAGGCCGTCGATCTAAGATTAGATCAACGACGGAGAATAAATAAGGGGAAAGGCCGATTAGGGGAACAAACAAGTGGATGCGATGTAAAAATGCGATGTGATTTCAAAACTACGATGCGATGGAGCACTGGCCACTTGATCTGCTGTCGATCAACGACGGGGATTTGTTTTAGAATGAACTGGCGGAAAAAACTTTGCGATATATGAAAACTCAAACTTAGGAAAGAAAACAAAGGTTTTATGGGGTGGAAAATATATATAAGGTGGACAGACACCTAGCTGTGGGGCCTTTGGCCTTTATGAAATGTGATATGCCTGGGGCGTACATAAAACAAAAGGGCCAATCGCAATCGGGCCATCAGGCCTGGTCTTTCAATCAACCCATTGTAACATTTGCGATGCGATTGGTGCCCGGGATCTTTAACACTTGGTCCCAGGGAAAGTCATATGAAATGAAAAGGCGGGGCAGAGTTTATACGTATAATTCCTGATCGCATCGGAAAGTTTTGATGTGGCCTTTTCAATCAACCCATTGTATTTTCTCCGATTGCGATTGTGCGATCGGTCTTTTTAATCTACCCATTTGAAATATTCAACACGTGACTTTAGTTTTTTAGATTAAACTTTGGAAAAATGGGTTTTAAGACTTTACAAAGGAAAAATGGATCGGGAATGAAATTTTACAAGGTTTTAAGTGCCAAGGCGGGCTTTATGGTTTATATGAAAGATAATATAATCGGAACTTTTAAACACAAAAAGGTTAATCGCAATCGGAACTTTCGGTCCATGGCAAAAGACTTGCGCACTTTGAAATTTTGCGATGCGATAAGCACCGTGAGGGGCTTAGCACCTAGTTCCTGGGTGTAGGCATGTGGGGCAAGTGGTTAGGACTTAGCCCCAGGGGCTTAAGTCCATAATAATAAAACTTTGTTTTTTATGAAATTTTCAAAGTTTTTAATGGATTTTGGAGGTTTCGGTAAGGTTAAAGAGTGAGTCTTTAACTTTATAAAAGTGATTTTCATGAGGGGAAGAAGAGGAATCATGAAAAAAAGGGAGTTTTTATGGATAAAAAGGGGAGAAAATGAAGGTTTGAGAAGGGGGAAAATGATGGTTTTTCAGCAGTTACTTCTCATGAAATCAAAAAAATTTCTGAGTATAAAATGGGAACAACAATAAAGATTTTGGACCAGAGGCATAAGGCCTTCAAGATTCTTCAAGAGCCAACACTTTTTAGTAATAAAATATGTTCCTTGGAGGCTCAAAAATTCTTAGCCACCTTTTGCTATAATCAAATATTATAGGTGGCTAACATCTTGCATTACTTAACCACTATCAGGCATTTAGCCAAGCTCTTCTTCCAACTACAACACAGATCTTGTTGAGTGTTTGGTTGTCTTTGTAAGCTGCAACAAGTGAAGGCTAGATCTATTCAGATCTAAGCCATTCTAATGCCTCTTTTCAGTGGGAAAGCCTTCTATCCCCTTGACAATAGAGTATTGGATGAGGAGAGCTCATTTTCAAATCTTAGCATCAGGCCACATCATGCTCTAGAGTCAAAAACGATTCCATCTTTCAAAATTACGTTATTTTCAAGGAGAAAGTTGTAGGGTCTTTGGCACTTCAAGGAGGAGAGATATCTAGTGTTGGGAATATGCCCTTCACTGTGGTGATCCATGGATTACAGATCTAATCCATATTCCATTCATATCTGATATGAATACTAATGTATTTTCTTTAGAAATTATGAATCATTCTACATATCAACTGCATTAGATCTCAAATCTACTCCATGTACTACATTTTCTGCTAAAAACCCCAAGGGGCTTTTGAAGAGGAGACTCTATAGTGTATAGAGATGATAAAGATATATATTTTTGTACACATATCTACTCTAGATCTGAAGTGTAACTTACAGCTCTTTCCAACTAATAAAATAACAATGTCAAGCTTGTATAGTCATATCTTATGGTTGCAGCCTCTTATTCTAGGCATTTCTTCATGTAAAACTTCCTACTTTCTGTTCTATCATGTATGGGCTTCAATATAATCTTGAAACACTGTTTTAAATGAAATTATTGAGCCTACATATTGGCATCATACATATATTGGGCTGAACTACTTTATTTCCTGAGAATTTTTGTCACATAGTGCTGCAGTCCCTTCTTTGGGCAATT
Organism: Pinus albicaulis; assembly: GCA_034641835.2. Lineage (NCBI taxonomy): Eukaryota > Viridiplantae > Streptophyta > Pinopsida > Pinales > Pinaceae > Pinus > Pinus albicaulis. Next base: position 536,554,647 of record CM076573.1, on the reverse strand, counting down.
TTCTAGCTGTACTAGGTGTGGGAGATCTGTTTAACCCACCTAGAAAGATTTGTTTCTGATATCCTCTTGGATTTAGGTCTTAAATACTTATATCTAAGGGATCCAAGGGCTGATTTCAAGTTCTTTAGCATCCATTCCTGAAAAATTCATTTTTCAGGCATGCCTTGCTAGCAATCCCAATTTGGGGATATTACAAGGGGCGCCTCTGAACTGTCAAGTCAATTACTCCATCGATCTAACCCCAGGCACACCACTACCCAATGGACCAATATATCGATGCTATCTTCTATAGAATAATGAAATCAAGAGGCATATTTAGGAGGTGATGCAGAAAGGTCACATCCGATCGAGTTCATTTCCCTGTGGGAGACCGATTGTGTTGGTACAAAAGAAGGATGGGACTTGGAGACTATGTGTTCATTTTTGCACATGGAACAAGATCACTGTCCATAATAGGTATCCATTCCCACAGATTGATGAAATTCTATACCAACTCAAGGGGACCAAACATTTCAACAATATTTACTTGAGGTTTTGATATCACCTATTACTAATTGAACCCTCCAATGTGTGGAAGACTCCCTTCAAATCCAAGGAGGGCCTTTTTGAATGGTTGGTCATGCCTTTTGGTTTGACAAATTCTCTCGAAAACTTCATGACGCTGATGGAAATCATCTTGCAACCATTCACTAACTCATTCGTGGCAGTGTATTTGGAAGACATCCTGATCTTCAGCCAGATTTGGGAAGAGCACCTCCACCACATTCGACATGTCCTCCAAACACTTTGGAAACACAAGTTATGTGCCAATTTTGAGAAATGCACTTTTGGCATGACCCAGGTTTAATATCTAGGGTACATTTTTTATGAGAAAGGGGTGCATGTGGACCTTGCAAATATCTAGGTCATTCAATATTGGCCAGCCCCAACCACTTTAACAGAGCTCCGCAACTTTCTGGGTCTTTCCAATTTCTACCGCATGTTCATGTTGGGGTTCTCTCATATCACTTGGCCTTTGAGTCAAGTCACCAAGGGAGGAGAAAAATTGAAATTATTTTGGAATGAATCTCAATAGAAGGAGTTCACATATTGAAGCATCACCTATGCTCTGCACTAGTGCTCACATTACTAGAATTGCAACAAACATTTGAGATCGAGACATATTCCTTTGACTATGATATTGGGGTAGTACTTACTCAACAAGGGAATCTAGTGGCATATCATAGTGAGACACTTTCTTACATAGTCAGAAAATATCCCACCTATGACAAAGAGATGTATTCCATTGTGCAGGCATGCCAACAATGGAAGAATTACATTTTGGGGAAGGACACGATCATCCACACAGATCACCGACCCCTGTAGTTCATACAAACACAAGGTAAGTTGCAGAACAATCTCCATTAGAAATGGTCCACATACTTGCAATAGTTCCATTTGAACTTCAAGTACAATAAGGGAAACACCAATAATGTTGCAGACTGCCTTAATTGACCACTGATAGTGGCATTAACCACTTTTCTCGAATCTTGTGGGAATGAGACTTCGAGTTGGCCACATCTCTAGAAAAGTGATCCAAAATTCAGCAACACATACCAGATAGTCATCGAGGGTAAGAAAACTCCATATTTTCACCTCCAGGATTAAGTGTTATGCCACCTAGGACACATATATGTTCCTTCAAGTGACTGTGCCAAGATTATTTGGGAAGCGCACTACAGTCAGGTTGCTGGACATTTCAAGGTTGAGAAAACAATGTTAATAATGCAAAGGTATTTCTATTGGTCGAACCTTCAACATGATGTTGGGAAGTACATCAGATCTTGCACTACCTGTGTCATTTATAAATCAACAATCAATAAGTAAGGCCCATATACTCCATTTCCTACCCCTATTCAACCATGATCTATCTCCATGGATTACATGTCGGGCATTCCTTCTACCAAGCATGGTATTGACTGCATTTTTGTGGTCATCGACATATTCTCTAAGATGGCCATTATGGAGGCCTACAAGAAGAATATCACAATAGAAGCCACCGCTAAACTATTATTTGAGTGAGTATGTGTACACTTTGGGATCCCACAGTCCATTATCTTAGACCGAGACAAAGATTTCCTTAGTTAGTTTTTTTCAAGTCTTTGGTCGATGTTGGACAACAAGCTCACTAAGTCCACAAATTTCCACCCCCAAACTGATGGCCAAACAAAGGTCATCAACAAGATGATCATAAAAATTCTAATATTTTAAAACTCGAAGCCTCTACGCACACGGGATGAAATCCTCCCCTATCTCCATCACAACTATTATCGGGCTCTCCATAGCTCAACTAGCCACAACCCCTTTCAGGTGGGCTTGGGATTCCAACAACTATGTCCCATTGATGTGGCCATGCCATTTTCAGCTACTGAGGCAGATTCAGCTCATGTCCAATCTGAAGTCAACAAGCAAAAAACTTCATTGAGCAAATTCAACACATTCACCAATAGGTCCATGACATATTGGTCAGAGATAATGCTAAGTACAAGCAACGACATGATCAATATCAGGTGCCACAAAATTTATAGGTGGGTGAAAAAGTTTGGCTACATTTGCAGAAGGAGAGCCTCGTTGGGCCCCACCACAAGCTTCGGTCTCTCCGATATGGGCCATATACCATCACCAAGGTTTTAGGGGAAAATACCTTCGAGCTCAATATTCCACCATTCCTTGGTCTCCAATCCAATGTTCAATGTGGACCGCTTTCGACCCTACTTTCCACCATTGTTGGACACATCCAACATTGCAGAACAAATCACACCAACAGAGTTAAACCCAAACTGTATGGAAAAAGCCACAACTGATCAGACCATGGGCACATAGATCAATAACACCTTCCAGTAGAGTATCTAGCTATATTGAGTTGTCAAAGGAGGCCAAATCCTTCACCAGGGTAAGTGGTTCAGCAGGGACTAGATTCATCAGAAATTTCCTCACCTCATGGCAGCTCTGCACACAATGGAGACCATTGCCTCCTAAGGGGCGAGGAATGATCCAGGTGGATATTGGTGGCCACTCACCTATTCCACCTAGACCTCTATTCGATTTCATCAGTTTCATTATTTATATCAACGTTTAGTATTTTTAGTAGGTTTTCAGGTCCAAACTTCGAGAGCAGTTTTGACCCCCTAAACAACATTCTCCTCTTGAAGTTTATGATGTATTATTAGGCCAACCATACTTGTGGAAGAAACATGCTATGTATGATTCTCTACCTCATGTTTGTATTGTTACTTTGGGTAATAATTTGTACATAATACTACAGGTAGCACTACCTACCGTCATCTCTTTGATCATTGTGAAGCAATGCAGTAAGCTCATTTCCCAAAATAGGAAATTAATTTTCCTTATGATTCACCCTCAGGGGAATAAGAAGAATGTGGAAAATTCCTCTAGATAGGTTTCTTGAACATGGAAACAACAGATGGAAAAGGTCGTGGAGGAGTACGATACATCTTCACCTCATGTGTGGGGGTGCCTCTACACTGTCAGGTCAAACACTCCATCGATCTGACCCTAGGCACACCGCTACCCATTAGACCAATATATCGACACCATGTTCTAGAGAATAATGAAATCAAGGGGCATATTCAGGAGCTGCTATAGAAAGGTCACATCCGACCAAGTTCATTTCTCTGTAGGAGTTAGATTGTGTTGGTACAGAAGAAGGATGGGACATGGAGACTCTGTATTGACTATCGGGTGCTAAACAAGATCATGTCCAGAATATATATCTGATCCCACATATTGATGACATTATGGACCAACTCAACAGGGCCAAATATTTCAGCAACGTTGACTTGAAGTCCCCGTATCACCAGGTACCAATCAACCCTTAGATGTGTGGAAGACTGCCTTCAAAGCCAAGGAAGGATTTTTTTGAATGGTTGATCATGCCTTTCAAGTTGACGAATGCTCCCACAACCTTCATGAGGTTTATGGAAGACATATTGCGACCATTCACTAACTCATTCATGGTGGTGTATTTGGATGACATCCTGATCTTCAACTAGAGTTAGAATGTAATATTCCCAAATTTTCATATGATATTTGGAATATTAGAGTTCTTAATAAACTTAATTAATTAAGTAAATAAAAGGGTGTAGGGACCCACAAACCTAAAATATGAATAAAATCCACTTTTAATGTGTGTATGTGGATATTCTAGATCTAGATCTAAAATCATGGAGTAGTGGAGAAACTCCATTAATGGAGATCATGTCTCATTTATGAGATAGATTATGGAGGATGAAATAGTCAAATAAAATCATGGATCTTAAATGTAAAATCATGAGGATCTTCAATAAGGTCAATTGAGATCATAGTGCACTCAAAGAAGATCATAGAGCACTTAATGCACACATGATGGAGAGGGTGATCACCCCATATGAACATGATGGAGGACATGGAGAAACAACGCAGTCAACCATGGAGGCTTATGTCCACATGTACAACGTAGTTTTGGAGTGGGCCTAGGCTATGGAAGGCTCATATATACATAATGAAGGTTAAGGCACAATAGAAGGGATGATTTGGATTATTCATTTCTTGATCTATTTAGATCTAGATTTGTCTTCGAACATCTTTATGCATTCTTGGGTTGTTTATCTAAGATTGCAAGTGTTTTTTAGCACTGGGTGTTCCCGAGTTGGAATCCCACCTCTTCCCTTGAGTGATATCTAAGGAATAGGGTTGTACAAAATTCCTTATCAGGAATTGGTGCCATCTCAAGGAGATTGTTTCTAGCATTCAGCTAGGAAACCAGTGGAGGATTCATCCTACCACTTTTTTCTTCACATTAAGTCTTCCAGGAGTAGCAGATCTATATCCGGTATCCAAGCCATTAGGTTTTAATTCCATGCAGTAGTAATCCCTTCAAGGATTGCGCAGTCCAATCCTGTAGATCTATTGGAGGAAGGAAGTTTCCAATATTTCAGCTGGAAATACTGTGAGGGATCATATCCTCACATTCTATCTATTATTTTCATCACTCAGGAGTTGATTTGACACATCTAAAAGAAGGATATTGAGCCTCCCTCTCTGACAGCACATTTTTCTGAAGCTATTGTTCATCCAACAACTATTTTCAGTGGAGGAGATTGGAGGAGCTAGATCTTGAGCTTTTAGCCCAAGGATCTAGAGAAGGGATCATCCCTTCTTACATAGATCTAATTGTGCATCATTGCAGCCATCATATCATCATATTATGTAGAAGATCTGCAAACCTAGTAGCTTATATGTGCAAGCCCTAACAGGGTGGTTTTCTTAGATTGAAAGATCTGAGAAACCCTTTCTGGTTATATTGGCATAGAGCCCAGAATCTACATTTTTAGCATCATCGGAGCTCCCAAACTGCCTAGATCTGACTTTATATCTTTTGGAAGTTTTTGTTTAGCTATTTCCCAGTAGGGAAATCACATTTCACCTTCCATAAGTTCAACATTTATGTAGTCCCTCTTGTGGGATCATTTCAGGGCCATTCTAGGCCATCTCTTTGGCTTGAGTGTCTCATATTTTGAGCACTGTTGTACTTGCTATTCACCTCCTATATAACAAAATGGCTCAACTATTTCTATGTATTCTGATGTGTATATATATTTATTGTTTACTTTGATACAATTCTTATATTGTGTTTCATTATTACTGCATTCTCCCTTTTGGGATATTACAATGGTATCAGAGCATGATATTTGGCTCAGCTTATGGACACTTCATATTTTGCATCAAAAGAAGAAGCAAATAGATGAGATCTATCATGAAGGAGGATTATAGTTTTTCCACTCCTCTCTTTAGATCCATGCAAGATCTCTCCAAAGAGGTCAATCAAATGAAGAGGGAAAGGAAAAAGGAGGATTGTTAGGCAGATAAATCATTCTTTCAGACAAGAAAGATCTCCCTAGTATCACAAGGATAGCTAGAAACAAACAGGAAAAATGTAAAATACTTTCTCTAGATTATATATGATTTAGAATTTTCTATGATGAAGAAAGGACCTACCTGTGATCCAATGCTAGTTGAATTCTTCTTTCCCGTCGCTCTAAGAAGTCACCTCTTAAGATCTGCAAACAAAGACATGGAAGAGAATTAAAAGCACCTACAACATATAGTAATTCAAAAATCACAAATCTATCTTAATGATCAAGGAATTTAAGAAATAAGTCATTCAAGTAAACACATAATCAACTTATTGAGAAATAGGATCCAATTGTATTATCTTTAAATAAAATAAGTAGTATTACAACTGTGTTCGCCTTGATGTCGTGCAGGTCCTTCCAGGGTCTAGAACAAGCATTTTCCTTTGGTCTGAAAAGCCCTTCTGTTAGGGTCCTGTGATTTGGCTGATTGGCAAGCCAAGTGACAGGGTAACATCAAACCAACTTTGGAGCCCAAGGACCTAGCCTTCCTGGACTCACAGAGGGCTCTCTCTATTTGTGCAAGGGATGTATAGTTGTTTGTTTCTTATGTTTTTTATTTTAGGCTAGTTTTTAAGTGTGTTTTTATTTTTTTGTAAGGTTTTTGAGGGAGGAACTGATCAAAGTTTTAAATAGATAAAAATATTGTTAGATTAACTAGGCTATGGGGTCGAAAAGGTCGAGAAAGCCTCAGATGGTGTAAAAGTATATTTAAGGGCCGATTTGATCAAGGTAAAATGGATCTTTAGGTGGAATGAAATGGGATGGACACTAGGTTTTGTGAAGAACAAATACTTTTAAATATAAATAGTTCAATAGCAGACATATATGTGGTAGGGCTAACCATTAATCACGATAAATGTAACTTCAAACTGATAGATGCATAAAATAAACATTCAATCGATGCATAGAGATATATGAATCTCTAACTTTAGGAAAATCGCTATCAGACTTTGGGGAAAAACAATTAGGACAAACAAATAACTCAAACTACCAAGAGGGAACTCCTAGACATAGTATTTTGAGCTATCGGGCACTTTGAACTATGTATGCAGAGTTTTAGGCAAAGGGCAAGATCGATACAAGACCTCTTTGGTTCAACTAGGACAATAAAACATTCAAAGAAATGTTTCATAGATGGAGCTTTGACTAACCATGAGTAAGTGGGGCGTATCGTGAATCATACTTAGCATGCGTAACAACCATAAATGAAACTGAAAAAAAATTCTTAGGGTATCAAAGAGCATTTAAGAATTCATTTGACATAACTAAGAAAGAAGACAAACATAGAAGCTGTAATGAATTAGGAAATCTGAGGTTCCTCCATGGGAATGTCTCAAATCTATTCTCTACTGTCTTACAACAAGAAAAGAACATGAAATATGTATGATAACTAAGGAAACATAACAGAGAGGAACACTATACCATTTTACCAAGTCAAGGAATCCAACAGCAGTCCTCTTTCATCATCCAAAACATTTAAGAAACTATCCAATGCATGAGACAAAGTATTTCTTCCAAGATTTTATAACCATATATTGCTCTATATCATCAAGTTAAGCCTTGTTTACAATGAAATCTCTTGGAATATATACGCCATAGTGAAGGAGAACCTCCTAGTGCAACTAGTAAGCTCATTGGCCCATCAAAAATATCTGATTTTGTCCTTGAGGCTTTGCAAAGCCCAAGGCACAAAATATCTATAAAAATATCGTGAAAATGCTAAAAAAGGAAATTAAATTGACTTTTCCCAATTGACAATGGCCAAAAAAGGCTAAACGCACATTTGGAAAATCCACTTCACAAAACTGCATTTTTTACAAAAATACTTCACAACTATAGCAGCAGAAAATTCCCTGTCTTGTGGGAAAATTTTGGAGGACTTCCCGATGTTGAAACGAGGCCCGTGATGGCTCGTTGGAAAGCCTTGGATGTATAGTTTTTGAAAATACTTTTTTTCCCCCAAAATAATTACTAGAAGCCTACGAAAATATGACCTTTGTGGAGAAACCAAGAAATTAGCCTTTACTGATATGCGAGGCAGAGTGTTGAAAAAGTGACTGTTTTTCGCCACTTTGGGGGACCAAAACATCTTCAATTGATCTGAAATTTGTTGAGTAGATGCCCCTGAAATTAATGCATCAAATTATACCACTTTAAACCTTTTAGGATGCTTCAAACTAAAATGGTGATGCCCATGATTTTCTGCAAAAAGCCCAAAAATGTCAAAAAACAAAAACTTGTCGAATTATGCCCAATTTTGGTGAGCATGACCCTCATGGGTTTTCAGAAGCATTTTGAGAAGTGGAGGCCAAAATTTCAAGCCTTGATATGCCTTTCTTCACTTTTTGTACTGGGCGCCTTTTTCGGGCCACCTTGAGCTTTTCTTGTGTAACCTTCAATTTTCTTCGGGCAAATTGATTTAGCTTCTTATAGTGCCTGGTCATTTTACTTTAAAGGCTTAAGTCTCTATTAGCTCTTTCTAACTTATTATCCAAGTGTTTATTCACCCTTTCAAGCCATGCTTCTCTATTGCTTTCTATTTCTTGGGTGAATAAAGTAGTAAGAGGAAAATATCGGAAAAGGCCAGCCTCTTCCTCTTTCCGTTTCTCCAAATCTCTTTTGAGTCCCATAGTCCTTGGCCTTTTCTTCTGTTAGTATGAATCTTTCGTCGTAAAATATCACTTTAGCTACGCATAAAAAATATCCCTAACATCGATTATGGCTGCAAAATATCTTTAAGTTTGCTGCACAAATTCAGATCTAAGCACAAAATACATTAAGCAGATAAAATATAATATGGCTCCATGCATCCAATAGACAAGACAAGAATAAAGTGTTTAAAAGAATGATTTGTATTATATTAAAGAATGGGGTACCTGAGAGGAAAACAAGAAAGGTGTTTTCCGGTTCTCCTCAGTGGGATGGGTTCTTGAAAGTCCTCAGTGTTTCAGATGTAACATTCCTCTCTCCTATTGGTGTAGAAAAACAAACATAGAACTCAATGGGAGTTCATAAAGAAAAATGTAAAATGGTGACCAAGAATAGATCTAGTGTGATGTAATGCAATGAAGGTGACTAATGAATGGGGAAAACCCTTCTATTTATAACAAAATATTGGGGTGTTCTAGAACTCGGTGCATGAATAAAATATTATTAATCAAATTCTAGAACCATCCTTTAGGAATATTTTATTATATTTGTTGGAGGGAAAAGGTCTTTTGACTTGGGTCAATTCCTTTATTTATAAACAATAAATAAATAAATGATTTATTTATTATTTTAGGGAGATGGTGGGAATATAATTAAATAAATAATTATTTATTTAATTAATTTCTTTGTTTTGGGTTAAATATGACCAGGAAATATAGACAAATGTTATTTCACATGGTGAAAGCAATTTTACTTACGGTAAAATTGGTCTTACATGGTGTACTTGGGTTCATCTAATGATAATAGGTTAGATGACCAAAAACATGGTGTAACAGATTGACCCCCAACGTACTGTTGGGAAAAATACTGAGAGGGGGGGTGAATTAGTATTTAGTGCTTAACTGAATTTTTTTTACTTTTTCTTGCTTTTAAACCCATATGCTACTTTACTGAACACAACTCGCATATACACGCGGATATCCTTAAGAAAACTTGCGTATGTCTAGAGATATAATGATGCATTTAATTCTTAGCTTAGATTATTGCATCATTCATTCATCAGATGTTTAGTAAGTAGTAACTAGGTGCAGTAAGAACATAATAAATCATCACACATAAGCAACACACATGAACACCAGGATTTAAGGTGGAAACCCAATTCGGGAGAAAACCACCATTGTCGTCATCTCAGTCTTCAATATTTATTATATAAAGAAAACTTCTTACAACCATGTACTGGCGCAAACTCATACCAGCACGCAGGCACCCACCTACAGAAGGCAACAACCTTCTCTCATTTACCAACCTCTCCTGGAAGGGAGCTACAACCCCCTGCTCTCGTTTAACAACCTCTCCTGGAAGGGAGCTACTACCCCCTGCTCTCATTTACCAGCTACCACTGGAAGGGAGCTACAACCCCCTCACTGAAGGCTTCGACCCTCAGCACCATTGCAGACCACGTTTCATCAATTTTCATACTGGATCCAATAGCTTCCATACAACACACCTTGTAGGCCACTTTTCATCATATTTTCAGACTGGACCCACTCCACACATTTAAGCTCAACATACATCAAACTGAAACTTATAACCCCATCAATTTATTCATTGAATGATCAACCAATCAACCAACAACTTGATCTTTAATCAACATAATCAGCAGCATAATCAACATTCAAACAACCCAGATCTGTGTGAATACATCATTGACAGATAGCAGTAAAATAACATAACAGATCAGACATTTCATTCCACACACTTCAACAAAACCCTATATTCCATACGCACTTTTACTTTACTGAACCTGCGTGTATACGCGCTTTCACAGAAACAAACCTGCGTATACATCTGCACATATTTCAGAGCTGATCTCACATTCCATACGCGCTTTTGCTGAAGCCAACCTGCGTATAGATATTCAAACTTTGTAGGGCTGTGTAACTTCTTCAGAACAGATAAATAGCGCAGATCTTATCCTTCACTTCTGAAAATATTTGCCTCATCTCAGATCTAAACATTCCATAAACAGATCTAGAAAATACATAGCCATTTCAGATCTAGAGATCCCTCTTCATATTTTTATTCATAGGTGCATTATTAATTCAGATCAATCAATACACTGTTACCCATTCCATGCAGATATACTTCAGAGTGAAGTATTCATTAAAACCCAGACTTATGCACACCTTGCACTAAGATCTTCTTCTCCTTATATAGATTTATCCTTTGTCAATACCATGAGTCAAAACCACACAACTTCTAATGGTATTCCTGGACAGGATCAAATAGATAATCCAGCGCTCAATACTGTGGGCCAATACCATGTGTTGTGTAGATTAATCCGTCTTGCGGACAAGACCGATCTCTCTAGTACTAAAAGTAACTAGCAACAAACAGCCAATTATACTAATCTCTCTCTAAGCATATAAGATTCATAAAAACACTATATAGGTGTAAGGCCTACCTTATGTCCAGCGCTTGCTTGATTTCGTTGAAGTCCTTCCTGTGCACTGAAAGAACGTTCCTCGTGAATCTGCAGTCACAAACAAGCAAAAAGATTACACAGCACCTGTATAGACATTATTATAAACCATACTTATCATAATGATTAAGGAATTTATGAAATAAACCATGAATAGACATTTTAATGAGAGAAATGAGTATATTTTTATTAACTTCAAATAAAGAAAACCTTTACAACCTGTGCCTTGATGTCGTGCAGGTCTTCCTGGGGTCCGAAGCAGGAATCTCTTCTAGTTTGACAAGCATTGCACTCTTTGAACCAAGACAGATAGAGATGAGTGATTTAACCTCACAGAAAGTCTTAGTTAACTGAGTCTGAATCTCAACAGCATTTAACTTCAAATATCTTAAGCTTCAACTCCCTTTGAGGCTACCCAAGGCCTCTTTTTATAGTGGAAAAGAGGAGGTTTCTTGTTCCAAATATGAAGGGATAGAATCCTCCTTCAAAGGGATTAGCTCCTTACATCAAAGGGTTAGCTCCATCAAGTGAGGGATGCATGAACCTTCTCAAAGCGTATCCATTCCCGAAAATTCCCATCTAGAATCTTCTAGAATTCATCTAAAATTCACTTTTTATCTTTACTTTCTCGCCTTTTTGAGTTTTACAGAGGTCTGCACCCATGACACAAGGAACGTGCGGTATGGTTCCACAGGAAAGCTGAATTTTAGGTGCGGGACCGCAGGTAATGAATAGAGAAAGTGCGATACCAATATTTAGGGGATTTTAGGAAATTTTCTCTGATTTTGAAAGCTTGATATGAGGAGAAGATATATTAGACTTGCAAAAGGAGGAAGTATGAGTAATAATGAGCTCATACTCATAGTAAAATGTCAGGATGACAGATTTTAGTGTAACAAATTGCCCCCTAAAGTGAAAAGTCTGGAATATATGAAGCCGTAGTCTGTCATATATGAAGAGTGAAGTACTTTATCATTTCAAAGATCATCCTTTGGACACCCCAGTCGGAACCTGTAAAAACATTCAATGCAAAATATATACATATATATGTCATCGCTGAGGTAGGCATTCCCATACTCAGATAAAAACTAACTAGAAACTAACTCAAATCGTTCTGATACAAGAATGATTTTGAATACGTCATAGTACGGATATATGTAGACATAGTATGGACGCAGCCATCTATTTATAAATAGTCTACTGTATAGATGACAACAAAATTCCTCGCAGCCTGGATGGTGGAAACTAGATCCAGGGTCTTGATTTCCGCATCTCGAACTAGTACGATTCTATCCATGTGAATAAATGTGTTGAAGTCAAACATGGTAGAAACCACTTGATTACCAGTCAATGATGAAAACTGTTAACAAGTGTGAGAGAAACCACCAGTAATGTCAATGGCTCTCAAAGTACTCAGTACAATCCATGAAATGTGAATGAATGAGCTGAAGTCGAACATGTCACGGAATCATTCGATCGAAGGTCGATGATGCAACCTGTCGTCGAAGGCGAGAAACCTGCCATTAAGGCATGCAGATTTCAAGGTACTGACGATTTCTAGATCAACTTCCTAGATAATGTGCTGATGTCGATAGAAAGTGATCTATCGTAGGCAAGCCCACAACACGAAATCATAGATCAAGTTTTGAAAATATATTGGCAAGGACTGACTCAGGGATGGTCAATAATGGATGACAAATATTTTACAGATGAATGGTTTATTTGAACTGTTCTCTTGAACACATAACGACACTGCAGATGGCTTGGTGACAATTGACCCAAAGCTAATACCCAGAAACCGGCTGAAGACTTTCAATGTGGTTTGATTAACTGTTAGGCAAAGGATTTCCCAACCCAGGTGAATAAAAAGTGTCGTGTTCAAGAGTGGTTGACTGAATTTTCAAAAATTTAAAATATAACAAACACGCCCATTTTTCTCTCTTTTTCCCCCACCATTTCTGGCAAGTACCTCTTTATTTTTGACAAGCTTGAGGAGGATAACATTTGCTTGGTTATAAGCTCATCCTTCGGATGAGTCCAACTTAGTTTAAAAATCGAACCCTAAGAAGGAGTGGTTCGTTCCTGTTGAAAATTAAACAGGTCCTTTACTGTTAAGTTTTAACGAGTCCAGTATAGGAGAAACTCGGTGTTTTTCAATTTTAGGGAGTCAGAAGAAAAACTTAAGGAAACTCCATGGGTGTACTTTTTCGTAAATTTAGTCTCTCGAGCCCGAAAAAGGATAAAATAATGCGGGAGAGAACTCTATTGACCGTATTTAGTCAATGTATACCTTTTTCGTAAATAGTCCATTTCAGTCCGTAAAAGGGGTAAACTTATACTGAAAGGATGATTGTTCATCTACTTTAACGAGTTCGAATAGTCAAGTACTCGGCGATCTTTTCATATTTAGAGAGTCTGAAAAGGGCTTAAAAGATGACTCCAAGATTTCGCTTTTTCGTAAAATTTTTGAAAGAGTCCGAAAAAGTGATAAAAGTATGCTCTTTGTTGAAAAACGATCAGTTCACCTGAAAAATCCATTTTCTGCACAAAAACTTGAAACATTACACATACCTGTTTAAGATAAGCAAAAATGTCTTCAAAAATACCCTTTTTAAAGTGAAAAATAAATAAATTAAAAATTCATTCATTTGAAAAAACTTATAAAAAGGACTTTTTCAATTTCATTTTTACCGTTCAGTTCCAGAGTGAAAAGTAAAAAGCTTTTGGGTAAGAAAGTTCCTGTGAAGATTTTGTAAAATTCGTCCGTTGGAATCAAAAATCGTCAGTCCCAGGTAATCCACGACCTCCTTATCTTGTTTTTCATCAGTTTGAAATTTATTTTTAGGCTTTAGTTTGAATTTTTGGGGCAAAAAATGGTTCAAAAATGCGCCCGCGAGGTCCGCAGGTGGGACACAGGCTACCTGCGGACCCCGAATTCTTCCTATAAGGAAAAAATCGTGGGTTCCGCACCCGGCATACACTGAGCGTGCGAACCTACGCTCTGTTTACACAGAGCGGGTGCGGTGCCCGCGCGGTCATTTTTAAAACATGGATTTCTCATTTATTTGCCAAATTTTTTCAAATAAAAGTATTCTAACTTGCCTCTTTCTGTATTGTAGGAGTAACAAGATGCTTATCTGGCGAGAACGTGAGCATGAGGAAGTGGATGAAGCTGCAATACTTCATTTTCCCACACAAAGGGCATTAAAAGCATGTGGCTTATACAAATTTTGGGCCATCTCAGGCATGAGGGCACAAGTAGAACTCTTGACATGGTTGGTAGACAGATGGCATGTGGAGGACCAGTGCTTCTTCATTGGTGGCCATCGGCTCGAAATTGAGCTGAAGGATATATAATTTTTGACTGGTTTGTCCAAGAGGGGTGAACAAGTATCCTTGTTTGGGACTAGGCCAGGTGGCCAGACTGTCGCTAGTCTTCAACTAGAATTTTGCAATGATCAGGCAAATCCTCGGGACAAACGGATAGACATAAAACACATCATCCGTCCTAAATTGAAATTTATTGCTTTTACTATCACCAAACTGTGTGGGAGTGTTGCGCTTCATGTAGCTACAGGTTCCCAAATGTGTGTTGCCGTAGACTGTTTTCACGGCACCATTTTTAACTGGTGTGAAGATGTGTTGGCCAATGTGAAAGGCCAACTAACCAGAGCCAAAAATGGGAAACTGAAAAACTTTGGATATGTATCCATCGTTGTTTCTTTTGCTCTGGAGAGGATCCCCATGTTAGCTCCACAGAGTATTGCTGTTGATGCCGGTCGACTTCGAGAACCGAGAATGGTTCGTTGGTCTGCGTTGATGGCTCGTCATGCTATTGAGGGCACTGAGATTGTGCGAATTCCTCCTTCATATTTTCGTTGGCTGGATCGCCAACTTTTTGTGATAGAGGATTTTCCGTATGCCGGGATAGATTTCCGCGGTGACAGAGAGATGATTCTCCCAGTAGGGGAACAGTGGGATGATTCAGGTGAAAACATTTTTCAACGTTTGCTAAATTCTAATTTTTTTAAATTTTTTATCGTCTTTGAAAAATAATAATCAAATTTTTTTTAAATGCAGACGTGGGTCCACATCGACCAGCTCATCTTCAACCTTACGAGAGACGACAACCAGTTGTGCCCACACCAGCCCCAGTAGGCCAATCATCAGAGATTTTGACTGATTTGGAGCATCATCTAGAGCGCTTGACTCTAGATATACCAGAGACCAGCATAGATGACATTCCTCTCAGACTGCAGAGATATGTGATCGGAGTTCCAGGACCTTTCAGAAGGTTCCTATGCAGGGTAGCACGGGCAGTGGTTTCGTATCATGATCACCATCAGTGATGGGATGATCATGTAGACTCATATTTTTTTGTCTTTTGTATTATCATTTTTGCCGATCATAAGGTGTTTCCAACCTATGATTGAAGACGATGTATATTTTTTGAAAACACTCCTATACTATGATATATCACTATTTTGACGGCTATCTGTGTACATATGTGAATGTTGTTTGTTTTACTACTTTTTATTATTGCAAATGCCTATTTATCATACTAGAAGAAATTGAATCTGCTAATGTATTTAAATGTCTTGGAATATGTTGATATTCAATGTAATCAAACTCACGTTCCAAGAGACGAACTCTCAAAAACAACCGTAATAACACTGGATTTCTAATGGTATAAACCCTGTTAAGCTGTAATACAACAAGTTCAGAATCCAACCTTACAATCAAACTCCGAATTCCAAATTATATGGATTCAGAAAATAACTCAATCACTGCACTATACTCGGCAATGTTATTCGTTGTTTGACCAAGGCTTACCCCATGCATGGACACTAACTCGTCAGAGGGTGAATAGATAACCCAAGCTGCGGAAGAAATGTTCCGTGTACTACGACAAGCACCATCAACAAAACCAATGTAGGTTTGAAGAGACGTCGACATCTGCAATATCAAGAGTAAAACTCAGATAAGCAGGAATAGTGACAAAAACACACTTCTAAACTAGGCACACTTTTCTAATCTAACACACCAGCAGTAAAGAAATCTAAACTAACAAAATCTCCACACCTCGTTTAAGCATAATATCGCTTTAGATAAAGCCCATTTCTGGGTTTATCCAAAGGGACACCGTCAAAATCTATCAACTCATAGGCCCCTTTTGCTAACTTTCGTTTACAATAAAAGTACCATGCCACATGGGCACGAATTTTCCAGCTCCTAGCTTGTCGTTAGCTTGATCATAAAGTAAAACTAGGTCTCCTTCTGAAAAAATTCGAGGGGTCACATTTCTATCATACTGAGCTTTTATCCTTTTAACATGAGTCTCGTTTGCTATTGCAGCATTTCGTCGATTCTCATCTAATTGAGCTAAGTACAAGAAACGTTTCTTCTCTTCATACGTAGCTGGAAGTAATTCTACGGCTAATTTTAGAGACGGAATTTCGCATTCAATTGGTAACACAGCTTCCAAACCGTAAACCAGTTGAAAAGGAGTGAAACCTGTTGATGTTTTGACTGAGGTTCGATATGCCCAAAGCACTGAAAATAACATGGAATGCCAATTCGTCTTGTGAATACCAATGATTTGTTTGATCATGGTGACTAAAACTTTGTTAATAACTTCAACCAGACCATTGGCTTGCGGATAATACGGAGTGGAACTATCGTGGCGCAAGCCAAGCTGTTCTGTCAGTTCAGTCATCATGACGTTCCGAAAATGACTTCCATGATCTGTAATAATAGCTTGAGGAACACCGAACCTAGCAATTATATGATTAAATACGAATGTTGCAGCAGTCTTGCCGTCAGCTAAATATGTAGGCACCGCCTCGGCCCATTTTGTAAAATAATATACTGCTAGAATAATATAGGCATGCCCCCCGGCCGAGTGAGGGTTACATGTGATAAAATCGATACCCCATTTTGCAAAAGGACCAACAGCAATTATAGGGTGAAGAGGAGAAGGTGGCGCGCGCATTTTTTGATCAAAAATTTGACAGTTGTGGCATTTCCGAACCGCATAAATGCAATATTTGAACAATGTTGGCCAGAAATAACCTGCACGCAATATCTTTTGGGCTATGGCATACCCATACATATGACCGCCACATGCTCCAGAATGACAGTCATTTAACACCTTTTCAGCTTCTTCATGAGTTAGACATCATCGGAAAACAGAATCCGATCCACGTCGATAAAGTGTATCACCAATGATATTATACTGTTGGGATTGGAAGCGTATTTTCCGTCGCTGAGTTCGTGAAATGTCAGGCCAAAAAGATTGGGTTTGGAGATAAACAATAATATCTCCATACCATGGATCAAGTGTACTGATAAGAAACAAAGATTCGTCCACAATGGACTCTTCTGCCACTGTTTCAGTATCAGTAGAGGGGAAATCGCACAATAGTTCTGCAAATACCAAAGATTTCTTTGCCTTGGATTTTTCAAATTCCAAGTCAAATTCCTGCAGGATAACTATCCATTTGGAATATTTTCCCCCTAGCAATTTTTTTGTCAAAATATACATCATAGGGTTGCAATTAGAAATTACCGTGGTTTTACGTAATAAGATGTAATGTCTAAAACGTTGGACAGCTTGAACAGCTGCCAAGGCAAATTTCTCCACATGTGTGTATTTGATTTCAGTCGGATGCAGATTTTGACTAAGATAATAAATCACATGCTCATTGTGAGATTCATCTTCCTGAACTAGTACCATCCCAATGGTGGAATGAGAAGCAGCGAGGTACAAAATGTAATCTTGGTTGTAGTTGGGAGGATGCAATAACGGTGCATGGGTCAACGCGTGTTTGAGTGCATCAAAAGATTGATCAGCAATCTCGTCCCAAAAGAACGGAATGTCCTGTTTCAACAACCGGGTAAAACCCTTTGTAAGCTCGGCATAGTTAGGAATAAATCTACGTAAAAAGTTTGCTTTCCCCTGCAAACTCTGGAGTTGGCGCAAAGTCAAAGGAGGAGGAAATTTAACGATGGCTTCAAACTTCGATATATCGACGCGAATACCTGCTTTCGAGACAACAAATCCCAGTAATCGACCTGATTCTACGCAGAAAACACATTTATGCGGATTCAGCCTTATCCGATAATGCCTACATCTCATAAAAATTGCTCGTAAATGAGTGGGATGTTCGGCCCTATGTAATGAATGAGCAGGTAAATCATCGAGATATGGATGAACAATGTGCTTAATGTCATGAAATGCATAAGACATAACCCGTTGAAAAGTTTCTCCAGCGTTCTTTAGTCCAAAAGGTAGTTTACAATAAGCAAATGTTCCCCACGGACAAATAAAAGCTGTTTTGGGTTGATCTGCAGGGAGTATGTTTATTTGATTGTAGCCGGAAAAGCCATCCATGAAGGAAAACAATTCACTGCCAGCACAATCATCTATTATCTGATCGATATAGGGAGTTGGATAATTATCTTTTGGACACGCTCGATTAATATCCCTATAATCGATACATACTCTTATCGTTCCTTGTTTTTTAGTCACAGGAACAATATTCGATACCCAATCCGTTAAAGGAATTGGATAAATGAATCCTGCTCGAAGTAATTTTTCAACTTCAGCTTTTATAGCAGCAGCTTTTCTAGGATGAATTTGACGTAATCGTTGACGAACAGGTTTAGCATCCGAGTAAGTCTTAATTTCATGTACTACGATCGATGGATCAATTCCTGGCATTTCTTCATAAGACCAGGCAAACACGTCACGGAATTCTTGAAATAGGGCTTTATAAGTACGAATTTCTTCATCTGTACAACAAGAACCTATATGAATGTTTTCAATTAATCCTGGTTTTACTGAAATGTCAATTGGAACCGTTCGAGATATATTTTCCAAATTTAACTCAGAATCAGGATTTTGCAAAGGATTCTGCGGTTCTTTAACATATTTAGCAGTAAAAATTGAAGCGAAATCATTTTCAAAATGATCTAGTTCGAGTAAAAATGAAGATCAATGATGTAGATCTTCCCATGGTAAGTCATCAACAGACAAAAATTCACGAATTTGCTCATCCGTATGAACAAGTTCAAGAAATGTTGTTGTAACTGAACTAGATATAGATAGTGACTCCTCTTGGATCCCATTCATTGGATCAATTTCGGTTGAAGAGGGGTTGGAAAGTGACTGTACAGCCTGATACGCAATTTCAAATGGACTCAAGGGCATCATGCCATCAAATGAATCTATCTCGGATTCGGAAGGTATGATCCAAGGATCATCAAACATAATAGTGTCTGATGAAATCATATGAATATTTGCAGTAGAAGGCGATACGTTAGGAGGAGGAAAGGAAAAATTTCCTAGTAAACCAGAATCTTTAATCAAACCTACTCCAACATCCTTATAAGGGATAGCCATTTTACCAACATGCTGGATTGTTTCTGTAGAGGCTGGGTCGGACGAGAAATAAGTTAACTGATCTATTGTCACGATCTTTCCTTGATATGGAAATTTTATAAGTCGAAAGACCGAAGAAACAACAACAGTCATAGCATAGGACCAACTACGACCCAGAAGAAGGTTGTAATCTAGAGGGGCATCAACCACTTCCACATCTAGATTAACAATTTTACCTTCGACCCCTATGGGTAAATCCTGCAAAATACCAAAAGGTTGAAAACCTCGACCATCAAAAGCCTTTAGAATTGTCGGGGATTGGTTAAGTGTAGGAGATCCAAGTGATTTCCAACACTGAATCGACATAATACACGTTGAAGCTCCCTCATCAATCACAGTCCGAAAGATTGTTCTGTTTTTGACTAACACTGGAATCTGGAAAGCCATTTGGTGAGGAAGACGTGGTGTACTATTTTCTAAATCGAATATTATAAGGTTAGAATCCCGAACATCGATAGCTCCTATGGCAGACAATAATAATTTACGTTGTGCTGGACACGATTGCAGCACTTCCAAAGCTGACATTGCTGAAGGAGAAACAGCTAAGTCTTCAACAATGTTGTAATTCTGAGCAGCTCTCACATGTGGATTGAAAGCTGATTTACGAAGAACACCTTTAGCAGGCAGTTTGATTATCAAGTCTGGATTTTTTTTCTCGATCTGTAGCGGACCAGAAACAGGAGGAGTTGTAGTTGATGTATTTGCATTGGAAGACTCTGCTTCTTTGCCATCAACAGGATTCTTAGAACCGTAATCTTGCGATCGCGTCGCAACCCTTACATGAGACATCATCATAATAGGCTCTTCTAAAGTAGTCGAGGAAGAACCAATCATCTTACTATCTTGAATTGGAAAAGGATCCTTCAAGACAACAGGTTGTTGCGATCCTTTAACAAATTTCGTAACCTCATCTCGATATGGACATTCTTTCGTGAAATGATCTTGTTCACAAATGAAGCAAGGATAGTGAGGTTTACGTTTTTCGTCATTGGATTCATCTTTATCTATTTTCTCTTTCGAATTCTTTTTGTTTTTGTTCCTCCCCTTCTTTTTACCGCCGGATTTTGATTTTGTCGTAGATGTTTCAACGACATGAATATCGGCAGAAACTTCGGGAGAGGATTCTCCTTTCGGGGAATCAGGTAAAGTTATAATTGGAGAAGAATTCTTTGAGGATTTCTTCTTGCTTTTAGAATTGACTGTACCAATCATACCGTCAGCGGCATGTGACCCTGAAGGAGCAGCAACTATTTGACCTTTTTTTGGAAGGTCTGGGATTTTTTCATGTAGAGTACCTGACTGTGTATAAACGAGGTCAAGGTACTAAGCCTGAGCAATTACTTGCTCTTTAGTAACAACACCAGCCTTAGCTACATCTTCAGTGATCTTGGGTAACAATGATTTAACAAACCATTCTGCCAAAATTTGATCTGGAATATAAACTTTCACTAAACGTCGTCTACGTCGCCATTCATGAATATGATCAGAAATATACGTGGACATAGATTGTTTTAGCGAAGTTAATAATTCTGTGCCATTGTCGTATCTGACAGGCAACTGGAAATGAGTCAAGAAAGCTGTTGCTAACTGACTGAAATTATGAAACGAGCTGCGTGGTAACTCAATGTACCATTTAGCTGCAAGACCTATGAGGGTTCTTTGGAAAAGACGTAAGCGAATCGAATCATCAATGATTGAATTAGATGCACACCAAAGGTGATAAGTCATAACATGATTCGATGGATCCTCTCCTGACTTACCTTCAAATTTTGGTATATCACTGGGCAACTTATGAGGCATTGGCGGCCAGTTCTGATAATAGAAAATGGGATCATTTGTAAGGTGCGTCAAATCAGGTAAGTCCAAAGTTGCGATAAACGGTAATTGATGGTTAGGGTCACGAAAACCTTGAGAAGCCAAAGCACATCCAGGAGGTGGATACCCAGGATAACTAGGAATCGGATTAGCATTAGGTATTATGTAACCTCCCGGAAAACCAGGATGAACCGGACCATACTGAGGTTGTTGATAAGTATAACCAGGGTACGGTTGATACTGATAGTTTGGATTCTGTACATAGGGACCGAATTGCGGCTGTCCCTGGTACGGTTGATACGTAAATTGAGGTTGACTTGTAACAACTGTACTTGTACCAGCTTGTCCTGCAGGCATCTGAACTGTAGTCTGAATGGAGGGTCCTGACTGAGGTACAGAGACTTGAGGGATTTGCACGGATACAGGGATAGAAGAAGTCGGTGCTACAGATACTCCAGAAACAGGTGTGACAGGTTGAACAGATGTTGCAGCAGTTGCAGCGATTTGAGGCGGAGTTTGAGGTGTACTAGGCCCAGTCTGCTGAACTGAACTAGGTGCAGGAGTTTGAATAGATGGCTGAACAGGTTGCTGGGTTGAACCAGAAACCAATGGCTGGCCAGGTTGATAAGGCAACCGCACATTAGGCTGCAAAGGCTGTTGATATTGGGATGGATCCAACACCATAGTTCCGGGGTATTGTCCCATAGAAGGTTGAACGTAAGGACCATAACCTGGTTGAATGTAGGGTTGATAATTAAGAGGTAAATTTCCGGCTCCTTGAA
This sequence comes from Pinus albicaulis, assembly GCA_034641835.2. NCBI lineage: Eukaryota > Viridiplantae > Streptophyta > Pinopsida > Pinales > Pinaceae > Pinus > Pinus albicaulis. The sequence goes on along the minus strand of CM076573.1, from coordinate 536,532,522 downwards.
CAGATGGTTAACCAGAAGGTTGTTGGTAACCTTGAATTGGGTACTGCCCTTAAGGTTGATAACCCTGAGGCACATACTGAGGCTGGGGTTGATAAGGACCCTGAGGAGCATATTGAGTTTGGGGTTGACCTTGAGGAATGTACTGTCCTTGGGGTTGATAACCCTGAGGTATGTATTGCCCTTGGGGTTGCCCCCCAAAATAATATGATTCCAAAGTTTGTCCTGGGAAAAAGCTACCTTGAGGTTGTGCCCCAGGCGGTAACTGACTACCCTGAGGTTGCCCCCCAGGCGGTAACTGAGTTCCCTGAGGTTGCCCCCCAGAAGGAAACTGACTGCCTTGAGTTTGAGGATTGGGAATATTACCAGACATCATAAAAACTTGCTCTGCGTTCGACGTTTCAATTTTAAGTCCATCAAGACCAGATGATAACACGTTTTCGATGGGTTGAGGAGCTGCTCCTGAGAAAGTACCAGACAAAGACTGATATCCCGACGGAACAGAAGGACCACCATGTAAAAATGATTCAGGTGTTTGAGAAAACATGGATGACTCTCCAGCCATAAAAGATGACGGATAATAGCCTCTGGGTGTAGGATGAAATGGAATTTGAGGTGGATAAAAAGAAAGACCTGGATTCTCTAAAAAATCTGTTAAAGAGAGATACCAAGGATTAGTTCGAATGGGGCTGTAGAAAATAGATTCACGCTCCCTAAGATTTAACGATTGAGGGGAGTTGGGAAGAGATATGTCTTCGTCTGGATTGGTAAGTTCTTCAATAGAAATAAGTCCAGAGGGAAGATTTTCTGTAATGATATTTCTTACCCTAGGTGAACCTGGATCGCTAGAAGTTGGTGTGATAAATCCCGAGGATGTTTCTAACACAGAAGATTCAGTTTCAGGTTCAGAGATTTCAGGTTCGTCAGATAATTCACCAGAAGGAGAAATATTTTCAGTAACTTCAGAAACTGAAATCGGTTCTGGAATGTATTCTGTTGTAGGTATTTGATGATCAAGATGTATAACTATAGCGGAGCTTTCAACTTCTGTTGACCTAAGTCTACGGCTACTGTGTGGTACCAGAGCTCGAAGCCCTTCAAGTTGACTTGGTGAATATTCAGGGGGTTTCCCTTGTATTCTCCGAGATTGTCTCGGCAATTCCGCCACGATTAAAAATTATCTAATCACACGCAAACAAAGAAAAATTTCAATGAAAACACCTAAATTCTCTAAGAAACAAACAATTGAATCATACGCTTAAAAATCTAATAGTTCAAACCACACACAAACAGGTAACTTTCCATACTAAAAACACTAGTTGGTGATGAAATCCAACTTAGTAGAATTTTAACACGAAAAGGGCGGTTGGAACAGTTACCCCGAAAACCTGCTTAATGAAGCAGACTGGCACAAGTTTCTTCACAAAACAATCTCAAGTGAAGAGAACCCCCCAGAGAGTCCAAGTGAGTCTAGTCGACGTCTGTTCTAGGTACAGTGGGATCTTCCCTCCACCATCACCTTAGGAAAGAATCCTAAAGATTATGGCCTCTAAGGTTACCAACTGAAACAAATATACCTGGGGGAACAGTCTACGATCCGACACACATGCAAGGGCAGAGTAACAAAGCTCAATCCCCTTGAAGGCTCCTTGAAGTAATCCAAGGTTTACCGACAAGTGACCCCAGGCTCCTCGACAATGGTCTATCCAAGGTTTACCGTTTTTAATACGTGTATATCTTCTATCGTTCCCAATGAGGAAGGATTGATTACCCCACTGGTTCAGATATGATCTCGTGCTTAACTCCTTTAAGAGGAGCTTCCTAGAGCATACATGCAACAACTGGAATTCTTCCTACCGCAAGATTTGTCTACTTGTTTGTTTTAGCTATCTTGGAGAGTTAATTACTCCCTACTCCAAGATACTAGCCTAAGCTATGTTGGTGATAAGAGCCCTAGAAATAAAAAGATTACTAGATGAATTTTAAATTAAGCGTTACTTTTAGGAGCTGTTTCTTAAGTCAATGGATGCGGAAATGAAACTTTGAATGATGTGAAGACTCGACTTCCAAAAACACTAAAATGCACCTATGATGATATTCAATTCTTTTTCTTTCAATGAACTTCTATTTAAGAAAGAGTTGGAGAATGCAATTCTTTTAATTCCTTCTTTAAACAGGAAAAATGATTGAAAGAAACTATTTTGTCTTTTCAATAAACTATCAAAGCTCACAAGAAAAATCCTTTTCCTTTCCAAACTAGAAGCTACAAAACAATTTTCCTTCGAAATAAAGCTAGAAAAACTAAAACTATTCAAAACTACAAAATCTAATCTTGAGATCTAAACTCTAAATTGAGTAAAATCTTTTAAGATTTTTTTTTATGAATGTTTCCCTTAGTTTTTCAGCAAACTAAGAATCTATTCGTTCATAATAACAAACAGATCAAAAACACTCAAAATATGTTTTTATAAAAATGAAATTCAAAACTTTCAACCAAGTTTTTTCGAAGATTTGCAAAGAAACAAAAGGCTTAATTTCTCAATATAGGATGTTCTCACAATCAGGTCGGATTCAAAAGACAAAAAGAGATCAATGTAATTTGAGATACTGCAAATTGTGAAAAGTTTGAATCGCTACAAAGACCAAGTGGAAAAACAATCCAAACTGCGAAATCTTCTAGAAAATCATCAAAACATTAACACTGTTGGAGTTCATTCACAAAGAATTCTTGACAGAAACAATAATCAGTCTGGGCAGAAACCAAAGCTCTAAAAATAAACTAGAAAAAGGAATCTAGAGGTTTTCTAAAAATTTTACAGGGTCCGCAGGTAACCAGTATTGACAGGTGCGGTCCCGCACTGTATTCCTCACAGAAAGTGCGAACCTGCCCGCACTGTCAAAGTAAGGCAGAGTGTGGTCCTAGGAAAAACTATAGAAAAACTTAAAATACTTCTAAATTTTCAAAAACAGGGAAAATCTAAATTACCCAGACAGATATGTATCAATCAAAAACCAGGAAAAAATGTTTCCTCAAATCAAAAGTAAAAGAGAACCAAAAACAACAAGTTCTTTCCCCAGTGGAGTCGCCATTTTGTTGTGTCGATTAATCCGTCTTGCAGACAAGACCGATCTCTCTAGTACTAAAAGTAACTAGCAACAAACAGCCAATTATACTAATCTCTCTCTAAGCATATAATATTCATAAAAACACTATATAGGTGTAAGGCCTACCTTATGTCTAGCGCTTGCTTGATTTCGTTGAAGTCCTTCCCGTGCACTAAAAGAACATTCCTCGTGAATCTGCAGTCACAAACAAGAAAAAATATTACACAGCACCTGTATAGACATTATTATAAACCATACTTATCATAATGATCAAGGAATTTATGAAATAAACCATGAATAGACAGTTTAATGAGAGAAATGAGTATATTTGTATTAACTTCAAATAAAGAAAACATTTACAACCTGTGCCTTGATGTCGTGCAGGTCTTCCTGGGGTCCGAAGCAGGAATCTCTTCTAGTTTGACAAGCATTGCACTCTTTGAACCAAGACAGATAGAGATGAGTGATTTAACCTCACAGAAAGTCTTAGTTAACTGAGTCTGAATCTCAACAGCATTTAACTTCAAATATCTTAAGCTTGAACTCCCTTTGAGGCTACCCAAGGCCTCTTTTTATAGTGGAAAAGAGGAGGTTTCTTGTTCTAAATATGAAGGGATAGAATCCTCCTTCAAAGGGATTAGCTCCTTACATCAAGGGGTTAGCTCCATCAAGTGAGGGATGCATGAACCTTCTCAAAGCGTATCCATTCCCAAAAATTCCCATCTAGAATCTTCTAGAATTTATCTGAAATCCACTTTTTATCTTTACTTTCTCGCCTTTTTGAGTTTTACAGAGGTCCGCACCCATGACACAAAGAACGTGCGGTATGGTTCTGCAGGCAAGCTGAACTTTAGGCGCGGGACCGTAGGTAATGAATAGAGAAAGTGCGATACCAATATTTAGGGGATTTTAGGAACTTTTCTCTGATTTTGAAAGCTTGATATGAGGAGCAGATATGTTAGACTTGCAAAAGGAGGAAGTATGAGTAATAATGAGCTCATACTCATAGTAAAATGTCAGGATGACAGATTTTAGTGTAACACCATGGTAAATTCCCTGGTTTTATAACTTTAGAGCGCAAATAGGCATACGCTACTTGGTACGTACTTTTCCGCGTACATACGCTACTTCGCCTTTACAAACCCGCGTATGTTTTGTGACATGTCATATTTACCATTTCTCTGGCACTTACTGGAATTCCTTTCTTCTGTTACTTCTGAGCTGATATGTAGATACATCATCCTTCCTTATTTAACACAAGATACATCTTCCTTACATATTTAACACATAGGTTGCTTATCATAGGCAACTCATCAAGCAGGTTTCTATCAAGAACAACTTCATCAAGTAGGTTGCCATCCAATGACAACTCATCAAGTCAATTTCCATGAAGGAAGACAACTCATCAAGTCAGTTTCCATTAAGGACAACTTCATCTAGTAGGTTTCCATCAAAGACAACACATTCCATCATATTGCCAACAATCTCATTTCGTCAAGTAGGTTTCCATCAAGGACAACACATGCCAACAATCTCCCCCTTTGGACTTGATGGAAACCATGATGGTGTTTGATCACCACAATAGATAGATACATTGAATATAACCATTATTCAACCACCATGATACTCTCCCCCTATTCAAACACCATGTTACTCTCCCCCTATTCAAACACCATGATACTCTCCCCCTTTGACATCAAGGGAAAAGGGTGGATCAAGACCAAAACAAGGTTTTTCTTCTCATGTAGAAAGAAGAGCTCTGTAGATTTGATGTGCACTGAAGTTACCATGCTCCCCCTGAGTTCATGCTGAATCTTCAAACATATTTTTCAATGACTTTATGACCTTTCCTATCACCAAGAACTCATACTTATATCAAAGATCCAACCAAGTGGATTTACATATATGACTCAAGTACCCAACCAAGTGGGTTTACACATTCTGACTCAACTACCCAACCAAGTGCGTTTACACATTTGATCAAGTCCTTACATGACTGAATATTACAAATTTACATCATAGGTCTCAACATGACCTTTTCATCAAATTACAACTATGAACTTTTGTAACAAATACCAAAAGGACGTCAAGAGAGAGATCATATTTCAGAATCATCATAATGCCAACAATGCATTACTTTCCATATGACCAATGCTCCCCCTTAGCTTGTGCATCCTAAACACTTTCAACAACAAATCATCAATGCATCTTCATCAGATATCAGAGAATGAAACAGAAATATGGGAGCTGAAACATCACCAGATATACCCAACAGCACCATAGCTGTGCTGGAGAATGCTGACCCAAAAAATTTGTCAGCACACACCCATACGCAGTTTTCTGTGTATAAACTAGCGTATATACGTGACTGTCATTCATAAAATCCACATATCCAATTTAATCTTCTGATTTTAAGAAGATATGATCTTCTGTATGGCAGATACTACTCCCAGCTTCTGTCTGAGATATTCAAATGCTTCCCGGGAATATATGATAGAATATAGATAGGAAATTGTAGCTATGTTTTCAAGAGTCATCCAACAGCTTGTAGCATAAGCACATCAAGTAACCAAGTCTTCGTGCTCTTTGCCGCATCAACATATTCTTTTCAAGAGGAATTATCATACCGTAACAACTTCTTCAATTCATCAATGTGATCTCGATATCACCAAGATCTTCATGATTCAATCATGATGTAACATGTGTAGGAATTATGTATAAAAGGTCTCAACCGTGATAAAATTCATCAACAAAATTTTTGCATGACTTATCCTTATCTCCGAATCATATGACTTCATCTCATCCATAAAACCAAAGATACTTTAAAGAAAATCAATCAGCAGCTCAGGACCATAATCTCATCATATGAAACCATGTATCATATTATCATCATTTGAGCATGAGTAAAAATGTATACAATGCCAACAATTCAATCATTAGTAGTTAGACCTGATGCTCCCCGTGAACCTGTGGTTCTGTTTTTGAGCCGTATCACTATTTTCCTTAACAGAAAAGCATACGCTTCTGTCTCCAAAGTAACTTGCATGTATACGCGGCTTTAGTTCATGAAACCTGCGTATGGAAAGTGAGATTTTGAAAATTTCACAACTTCATCTCCCCCTGAACTTATGCCACCTGTACCTGTCTTCTTCACATCAGATGCACTGTCAGAAATAAACATACCCAGAATTACCAAACCAACCATGAGAATCACCATACATTGCTCCCCCTATGATGATACATTACTAATCCCTAGAATGTATCTCACATTACTCCTACAGTCATTATGAGAAGTAATATTTAGAAGCGGATGACTGCAGTGGGATTATTATCCCCTACGTTTTTGACTGGTCCTCCTTCTTTTTCTAGCTTTACTTGAAGTTTCTTATTGTGTGCTGAAATTTATCCAATTTCTCAGATATATTCATCCTGCATACTTTTTTCTACATGTCCATACTTGTTAAGCAAGAATAACATCTTGTGTGACCAGAAAAGTAGGCATAGGGATCATAATGTGCTTTTCTATTCTTTCTTCTATTGCAATCAACTGCTTTATGACCAAACTTGCTGCATGAAAAACAATATCCCTTAAAGAAACCTGAGTACCTTTCTGTGTAGAATCTGTTTGTTTGTGACTGAAACAATATGCTTCTGCAATTGGTTGCAACATGCCCATAATTATGACATTTAAAGCATTCAACATTATTGATCAAAGGAGGAAATGATTTCTTTTGAGAGTTCATGATTGTCGGTTGACCTTTTGTTTCTTCCAACACTTCAGATTTTGCATTGATATTCTTTGAATCTTTAGCACTTTCTTGTGAACTAGATTCTCCTTTAACAACTTCATGAAAACCAATACCAAATTTAACAAAAGGAGACCTTTGACTACTAAGAATATTATCCAAAATCTTAGTACTATCTTGAAACCTCAAGAGTTTATCCTTTTCCTCTAATTTACCTTTAAGAATGTTTACCTCAACCTCCAATTTTTGGCATTGCTTCTTCATGCTTTCTTCAACCCTTCTTCCTTCTTCTACTTGATCATTTATTTTTAAAATCTCTTCTTTCAACCCATTTTATTGTTCTTCAAATGTTTGTAGAATTTCTTCATTCTTCTTATTTGATGCTTCGAGATCTGCTTTTAGAGAGATAATTTCTGCTTCAAGTCTTTTATTTTGATAGGTTGCTTTAACTTGCAGTCTTTGATGTATTTCTATCTGTTCCTTCATTGTTTCTATCTGTCCATTCATTCTAGAGATCATCTCTTTGTAGATAGATTCCATCTCATTAAATGATCTTTGTTGATCTTCAATTTTAATCTTGAGAGCTTCTTCTAGATCCATAACATTACTTTCACTATTTTCACCATTGCATGCATAGGAAGGTGAATCACAAGGACAACAATCAATACCTATTCATCTTCTTCATTTTCTGCTGCACATGTTTTCTGAGATATCTCCTTTTGAGTGGCCTTCTTCTTTTGCTTCCTTCCCATTGTGACGGATCTCCTTCAAGCAATCAAGCTCCTTCAGAAGGACCTGCTCTGATACCAATTTTTGGGAAAAATACTGAGAGGGGGGGTGAATCAATACTTAGTGCTTAACTGAATTTTTTTTACTTTTTCTTGCTTTTAAACCCATATGCTACTTTTCTGAACACAACTCGCGTATACACGCGGATATCCTTAAGAAAACTTGTGTATGTCCAGAGATCTAATCATGCATTTAATTCTTAGCTTAGATTATTGCATCATTCATTCATCATATGTTTAGTAAGCAGTAACCAGGTGCAGTAAGAACAAAATAAATCATCACACATAAGCAACACACATGAACACCAAGATTTAAGGTGGAAACCCAATTCGGGAGAAAACCACCGCTGTCGTCGTCTCAGTCTTCAATATTTATTATATAAAGAAAAATTCTTACAACCATGTATTGGCGCAGACTCATACCAGCACACAGGCACCCACCTACAGAAGGCAACAACCTTCTCTCATTTACCAGCCTCTCCTGGAAGGGAGCTACAACCCCCTGCTCTCATTTACTAGCCTCTCCTAGAAGGGAGCTACTACCCCCTGCTCTCGTTTACCAGCTACCACTGGAAGGGAGCTACAACCCCCTCACTGAAGGCTTCGACCCTCAACACCATTGCAGACCACGTTTCATCAATTTTCATACTGGATCCAACAGCTTCCATACAACACACCTTGTAGGCCACTTTTCATCAGATTTTCAGACTGGACCCACTCCACACATTTTAGCTCAACATACATCAAACTGAAACTTATAACCCCATCAATTTATTCATTAAATCGTCAACCAATCAACCAACAACTTGATATTTAATCAACATAATCAGCAGCATAATCAACATTCAAACTACCCAGATCTATGTGAATACATCATTGAAAGATAGCAGTAAAACAACATAACAAATCAGACATTTCATTCCACACATTTTAGAAAAACCCTAGATTCCATACGCGCTTTTAATTTACTGAACCTGCGTATCCATCTGCACATATTTCAGAGTTGATCTCACACTCCATATGCGCTTTTGCTAAAGCCAACCTGTGTATGCACGTTCTTTTTATGAATCGAACCTGCGTATAGATCTTCAAACTTTGTAGGGCTGTGCAACTTCTTCAGAACAGATAAATAGCTCAGATCTTATCCTTCACTTCAGAAAATATTCACCTCATCTCAGATCTAAACATTCCATAAAAAGATCTAGAAAATACATAGTCATTTCAGATCTAGAGATCCCTCTTCATCTTTTTCTTCATAGGTGCATTATTAATTTAGATCAATCAATACACTGTTACCCATTCCATGCAGATATACTTGAGAGTGAAGTATTCATTAAAACCCAGACTTATGCACACCTTGCACTAATATCTTCTTCTCCTTATATAGATTTAGCCTTTGTCAATACCATGAGTCAAAACCACACAACTTCTAATGGTATTCCTGGATAGGATCAAATAGATAATCCAGCGCTCAATACTGTGGGCCAATACCATGGTAAATTCCCTGGTTTTATAAATTTAGAGCGCAAATAGGCATACGCTACTTGGTACGTACTTTTTCGAGTACATACGCGACTTCGCCTTTACAAACCCACGTATGCTTTGTGACATATCATATTTATCATTTCTCTGGCACTTACTGGAATTCCTTTCTTCTGTTACTTCTGAGTTGATCTGTAGATACATCATCCTTCCTTATTTAACACAAGATACATTACCCTTACATATTTAATACATAGGTTGCTTATCATAGGCAACTCATCAAGTAGGTTTCCATCAAGAACAACTTCATCAAGTAGGTTGCCATCCAATAGACAACTCATCAAGTCAGTTTCCATCAAGGACAATTTCATCAAGTAGGTTTCCATCCAAAGACAACTCATCAAGTCAGTTTCCATCAAGGACAACTTCATCTAGTAGGTTGCCATCAAAGACAACACATTGCATCATATTATCAACAATCTTATTTCATCAAGTAGGTTGCCATCAAGGACAACACATGCCAACATGTACGAGTGTTAGGAGAAAATCGTATGACCGAAGTACGTTGTAAGAACTTAATCACTAGGCATGAAGAGGGGAGTGAGAGAGAGAAATGTAAGGTATTATATTGTGTGAAAGGACTAGACCCTGAGGAGATGAGACTTACAGGTGCAACAAGTCTCTAGTTGATGAAGTGGTACCAGTGTTAAAGGCGGAAGGGGAGGCATACCTATTCCCACCGAGACAAGAGTACAAAGAATAAGGCGCCCTGAAAACCACGGAACGCAGTAAGGAAGCATGTGCTAGCCTAAACATGAGCCAGATAAATAAAATGATGAATCCCACATACATGCGATGCCTGGAATAACCGTCCAGACTTACACAAGAATATTTTAGTACATGAGATACAAATACACCCAAATTCCCCCTACACACAGGGAAGGGTTCGAAAAATCTGACTGATACATGCAAATTGAAGAGGCGTTGCAAGCAGTTGAGGGCGATATCATCAAATGAGAGGAGCTTCATCAAGGGCAGAAATGAAGAAGTCATTCGGGCATGTGGGGGGCTACCTGCAGGGCCACCCCCTTATGAGGGTTGAGACATCTCACACACACTCGGGAATCACCAATAGCTGCTGCTGCATCACTAGACTATCAAGTGTATAGATCACAATCATGCTGAAAAGAGCTCGAACCAAGGTACACTGCCCCCCAGACCTGGCTTCTATAGTAAATAAGCTGATGTCGACAAAAGTAGGTCCAACATAGGTGAGGTGATAAGGGAACCCCAACTAAGGCATGGGAGAAAATAGTAGAGTGACTAACAGACGGACACTAATGATGATGATGAAACGGGGGATACTAAGTAGCAGATGGACGACTTCCCTTGTTAGAGCATAAAGGGCATGAATGGCTTGGCAGAGATTGACACAATATCATGAGGGATAGGGGACAGTGGGAATGAAGACTATAATGTGTGACATGAGAGAGGGACCGAGCAATGAAGGATGGAGGGCTATAGCGGGATACAAAGGGACTCGGGATAGATTCCATGAATGTGATGATGGCTCAACTCGGATGCTCTAAACAAGGGAAACTCAATGGTGCTGCCACACAGTAAAGGTCCAATGGGGGACCATAAAAACATGAGTACAATAGGGTATCTCATGACGAAAATCAACACGAACAAGGACAAGTAAGGAGGCAAAGTGGCGCCCCCAGTACAAGTGTTGTAAGTGAGGAAATTCAATTTGGAGGAGAAGTGAGTAGTCACTTCGTCAACACAATGGGTCCTGGTGAAGTATCAAGGTACTAAAAACTAACAGGTACCGAGAGCTCATGAATAGGCCAGGTCGCACTTTTTGGGGTTTGTGCTGTGACTTGGGTAGCAGGTACTGGGCAGAAAACTGCGACCTGTCACAGGAAATGACTTGAAAAGTGCGACCTGTCAGAGAAAGGGGGTTTCGGTGCTATTTTTGGCTGAGATCTGGGATTTTTATGGTTGAGGGGCCTAGGTGCCCCCAAGCATGTTGTGGTCATGCCAAAATGTATTTAGGAAAAGGGGGATCTAAACACATTTTAATGATGTGGTGCACCATTTGTTTTCGTTATGGTTATGCAGCTTGAGAAAGGAAATGGAGGATTACCAATCTCTTTTAGTACTGCATATATGAATCAAATGGAATTTAAGTTTTTGGGTTGGGATACCTAGTGTCACTATCTCAAAGAGAGGATTTGGAGATAATGAACTAGTGCTCTCCTAGAAAACCTATAGGTTGGTCAACAACAATGTCTAAAAGACTGGGTTGTGAATTTAAAATGAAGGAACGATAAGGGGTATCATCCCGAGAGTGATCTGAAGTGGTATGGGACTTGAGAGGTTCATCTAAGTGTGGAAGAATAATGGTACTAGAGTTGACATGACTAGATACACTAGGAGAGTTGTGGAGAATTATTTCTCCTGGTCTCTCAAACAAGGGTGCCCCCTTACCCAAACATTGGGTTGCAATGTAATGGCCACAAGGTGTATGTGGTTCAAATGCATGGTTTCGATGTAAGGGGGAATATAGAAAGTTAGGGGAGATAATTCCTTCCATAATGTCATCATCATGATAGAAGATGGGGTGACTGGTGAAAGAAATACCACCAGACATGGCAAAGCTACCTAATTCATCATCATGAGAAGAGAGGTTCACATGCGCATCGTCACCAGAAGTGACCGAAGAGTGAGAAGATAAAGGATCTACTGATGTTGAGCCCAAGGTGATCGCTAAAGGAAGGTCAAGCGAAACAACAGGGGAGGATTCAGAGGGAATGTTCCCCGAGGGTCTCATGGATGAGGATAGGTAAAAAATGGCGGACGAATGCTCCGTCATCTTGACATCAGGAGGGGGAATTTCAATGGGAGAAGTCATGTCTGGTAGTTCTGTCGAAGCAAAACGCGCAAATAGGGGAGAGGTGGACTCGTTGCACTTGGCCTCGAATTGGCGGACTGCGGCTAGAGAGGTGCGGAAGTCCGTGAGGTGGGGAAAAATGTGGGTGTAATGGCCATGGAGATCACACAAAGCATAGGGGTGGTTGGTGTGAATAGTCTTGGGGTTCTTGGTCGCGGTCGCGGAAGGAAAAAAGGCTTCCGGGACCGTGGACTCAGGGAATGCGACAGTAGCCATGGGCTTGAGATGAGGCAATTCAGGATAGGTATGGGTGGTGTGACCGAAAACATCACACAAGGCACACTAGATGGTATGCTTTGGAGGCTGAGGAGGGGCAAGGTTTGTCAGGGAAGCCTTGTCCTTTGAGGCCCCCTTGCAAGCTTTTCCCTTCTTACCCGAAGCAGTCACAACAGGAGGTGGGTCTTGTTGAGGTGACTGAGGCACTATTGCAGCGGGAGAGGTCATGGGGACCAGCTGAACCAGGGTCAAAGCAAGAGAAGGTTTGGGTTGACCAGGCGGGGTAGTGGTTTGAGGGTCAAGGTACTAGATGGGTATGCTCATGGTCAAATTGGGGAGGGAGAGGGTGGCCATGATGGGAACCAAAGGGACTCTGGGAGGGGGAGAAAAGAAAGGTATCTGACCAGTGGGGTACTAGCCAGGAGGGACGACTCCTAAATGGCGAAGGCTTGGAGGAACCGTTATAGGAGGATAAAGAGGCTCCTGAATACCAGCTGTAGGAGAAGGGCCAGAAGGAAGAGGTCCGGCTGGCTGAGGCGAAGGGCTAGGAGTAGGTTGCGGTGAGCAGGGTTGAGGTTGAGGTTGCTGACTAGCTGAATCGGGTCGTTTAAGGTCAGCCCGAGATGATTGCATCATGCAAACATTCGCTAAGCTGGGGTCAGAGACAGGAGGAGGGGGAGGACCAAGAAAAGTTCCAAGCAAAGAGGAATCTTTGTAGACACCATGGGAAACACTGGTCAAATAATAAACAGTTGGTTTATTAGTGATAGTAGAGATGGTGGACTCAGGGGAGGTCTGAGATTTTGGTTCATGGTAGGTCAATTGGTCAATGGTGACAATCTTGCCATTATGAGGGAAAAACATCTTGCGATGGACTGTGGATGGGACGGCTAACATGGCATAGGTGTAGCTATGCCCCAAAATAATGTTATAATCAAGATGAGCGTCGATGACTTCAACGTCAATGCAAACCGTCTTGCCCGCAAGAGTGATAGGACAATTACGAAAGAGGCCAATGGGCTGGGAGGCATGGCCATCCCATGCACAAAGGGTGATGGTGGAAGGGTCCAGTTCAGGAGATCCAAGTTGTTTCTAAACCAAAGAAGACATTACACAGGTAGATGCCCCCTCGTCAATAATACACCGAGCCACGTGAGCATTCCAGATTTTGACTGGGATTTGGAAAGAAACGGAAGCAGGAAGGGGAGGGTGGTCCGACTGACGGGCGTCAAAAATAATCAGCTGGTCATTAGCAGGATCTACAACACCCATGGTTGATAGTAGAGCCTTCCGTTGAGAAGGACACGACTGGAGGAGTTCTAGTGTTGAAATGGCAGTAGAAGATTGTGCCAGATCATCTACTATGCTATATGAATGGGCAGCCCGACCAGAGGCAACATTTCGGCGTAATGGGCCCTTAGGGATCTTGGTATGAACCTCAACTTTGGGCGAAGGGATTTGCAAGGGAAAATTGGGTGTCGACAGATGCTCTGTAGGACCTGAAGATGGGGACTCGGGAACAGACGAAGCGGAAGGCATGGGGTACTAACGAGACCGAGTTTGAAGGTTCAGGTCGACAAGTAAAGGTTGATCAGAGTTCATCATGAGAATTTGGTAATCGAAGGAACTAGAAGGGGAAGGTTGAGTGGCCACCTGTTCGTTAGGTGGTTGGGTAGCCACAAATCCCTGCTGTATATCCACCTGCTCTTGAGGGGGCGGGGAATGTTGTTGTGGGGGTTGAGAAGACAGGGGGGGTTGCGAATGTTGGAGGAGCTGGAGCAATAGGATGTGGATATTGTTGATAATGAGGTTGGGAAACAGTGTGGTAAACATGAGGTTGGGCAGAAAGAGGAGGCATGCTGAAGCCTAGATGCGTGCTACCAGGAAGGGGAGAAGTGCAGGAGGTGGTGCCCCCTCCCCCAGGAAAACCATAGCTCATGGGAGGTTGAACGGATGGATGAGAGGGAGCTCCAACAATACCGTCGGCAGCAGGAGGTGCCCCCGGTGCGTTAGTGCCACCGGGTCTGGGGAGGTCAGGAAGGACGGTATAAACATAACCAGATTGAGCATAAATCAGGTCATTATTCAAGGCTATTTGGAGGGCAGCTTCTTCGGTTTAAGGAAAATGGGATGTGACATCTTTGCCGATGGGGGGTAAGAGAGATCTAAGGAACCAGTCCATGTAGACACGGTCTTCGAAGGTAGGGGCTTGACATAGAATCTTTCTTCTCCACCATTCTTTAACATGATCGAATAGGCAGGTCGCAAACGATTGACGGAAAGAAGTCAAAAGTTCGATACCAGTGTCATAATGAGGGGGAAGCTGGAAATAAGATAAGAAGGCGCGGGCAAGGGTCACAAAAGTGGTATGGGAAGAGGCAGGCTGGTCAACATACCACTTAGAAGCTTCGCCTGTAAGTGTGCGTTGGAACAACCGAAGACGGATGGAATCATCGATAATGGAATTGGAGGAACACCACATGTGGAAAGATCGGATATGGTTGGAGGGATCTTCACTAGTAAGGCCTTCGAACTTGGGAATGTCGGAGGGGAGCTTGGTTGGCATAGCAAGCCAACTGACATCGTGGCAAATAGGATCATTGATCAGCTGATTGAATTCGGGGAGACTGAGGCCGGCCATATAAGGGATTAATGGGGTAGTCGAGGTAGGTCCCATAGGGGTTCCACTTGAAACAGACCCAGTAGTCGAACTGGGGTTAGGGCTAGGTCCGGAACTAGACATGGTAAAGGTAATAGGGGGGGAACCAAGAGGAGGGGGAGAACCCGAACAATCAGAGGAAGAGTCAGAGTGCGGACTCAGGGGAGGACTTACTCGATAATGATGGGAAGGAGGAAGGCGACCGACCAAAAACTAAGGGTGAAGGCCAAGAAGTTTCCGGGAGAAGCGCCTTGGGGGCGCAATGATGACGGGAAGAAGAAAAACCGACAAGCGCAGGGAGGGAAAAAATCAAGTGAGATCAAGGGCGGAGAGGTGCAGTGAAAATTTATTTTAAAGTCTTTGCCAGGTGGTTTTAACAGGCTCTTCTTCACTTAGGGTCAGTGTGTGGCATGCGTTAATTTTAATTGTTTAAACCCAGACATTTTGAGAGTAAAAGAAAAAGTGTGCTGTGTAACTGAAAATAAATCTATAGTAAATAAGACTAAAAGAACATAAAATTAACAGCTACTAATGCATCAATATAACCCAAGAAGGCGGGTCTTTCAAAACTAGTCTATAAGAGGGAAAAAACGAAGCAAATCACGCTAAAAAGATGCCAGTAGATCTAAGGTCGAGAGGGTCAGGGATCTAAAGGAGAAATCTGCTGAAAAGAGGTGCAGAGAACAGCAAAGAGGCAGAGGTAAGGTTGCTGCTAAAAAGGGGGAGATCAGCTAAAAAATAGAAGGGGTGAGGAGGTGGCCCTAGAAATGAACCCAAACAAAACTATATGAGGTGATTTGAAAGGGGGAAGAGTTGATCTAAAGAGATCTGAAACTAAGGTATCAGATCTGAAAGCAATAAGGCTGAAACTTTGGAAATTCAGACTTCTGAAATAGCAAAAACTCTCCCACAAAAAGTGGAGGGTACTAGAGCCCTAAGGGGAAATATTTCCACTTAGTTCAGTGAAAACGATCAGAAACAGGTCTAAACGGGCAGAGGCGGAGGCTGGAAAACCCTGACAGAAGCTTTAGACAAACTTAGAAAAAGCACTGGAAAATTGCAGAAAACAGTGTAGGTTACAGGTTCTGACCTATTTGGAAGTCCAAGTCACAGATTTAGGGTAGAAAAGTGTGACCTCAAGTCCAGGTTGAACTTTTTGGGCTGAGAAGTGCGACCTACAGATCCGACTCTCTTGGCGACAGATTTCAGAAAAAATTGTCGTCTCAGCTGCGGCTGATGTCTGTCACCTGCGCAATAAGGCCAGAAACACCCGGAAGTTAAAAATTTGACTGTTTGAGGGTTTTAGAGGTGAAAACACCATAAAAATAGGAAAAACATAAAATGGAAGAGAAACCCTAGGGTCTGAAACAGCTGGATATGCACGAATATGTAAAACGACAGCAGTCGCAAAAGAAATCCCGTGTGGAGTCGCTTATGGCTGCAAAATATCTTTAAGTTTGTTGCACAAATTCAGATCTAAGCACAAAAGACATTAAGAAGATAAAATATAATATGGCTCCATGCATCCAATAGACAAGACAAGAATAAAGTGTTTAAAAGAATTATTTGTATTATATTAAAAAATGGGGCACCTGAGAGGAAAACAAGAAAGGTGTTTTCCGGTTCTCCTCAATGGGATGGGTTCTTGAAAGTCCTCAGTGTTTTAGATCTAACATTCCTCTCTCCTATTGGTGTAGAAAAACAAACATAGAACTCAATGGGAGTTCATAAAGAAAAATGTAAAATGGTGACCAAGAATAGATATAGTGTGATCTAATGCAATGAAGGTGACTAATGAATGGGGAAAACCCTTCTATTTATAACAAAATATTGGGGTGTTCTAGAACTCGGTGCATGAATAAAATATTATTAATCAAATTCTAGAACCACCCTTTAGGAATATTTTATTATATTTGTTGGAGGGAAAAGGTCTTTTGACTTGGGTCAATTCCTTTATTTATAAACAATAAATAAATAAATGATTTATTTATTATTTTAGGGAGATGGTAGGAATATAATTAAATAAATAATGATTTATTTAATTATTTAAAAATGATTTAGTCAAATTTAACTAGGAATATTATTTAAATAATGATTTAAATAACTTATTCCTAGGAAATAATTAAATAAATAATGATTTAATTAATTAATTTCTTTGTTTTGGGTTAAATATGACCAGGAAATATAGACAAATGCTATTTCACATGGTGAAAGCAATTTTACTTAGGGTAAAATTGGTCTTACATGGTGTACTTGGGTTCATCTAATGATAATAGGTTAGATGACCAAAAAAATGGTGTAACAAGTTGGCTTAAAGGTCGTTATAATTATGATTATAAATGTTTTTAGGTGTTCCCTCTTTTATGACTGCAACTATCAGTGAATCTTTTATGTTTTCTAAGTCATTTGAAATAAAGTCTTTGAGGAAATCGGGTGTTCCCCAAATCTTAGATTTCATTTTAAAAGTTGTTTTGAAATCATTGTTTCCTTAAAGGTGTGATTTGTAGAATTTATGGTTAGCCCTGTCTATCAAAGAGCTCTTTATTGTTCACAATTATGCTTTCGAATTCCCTTTGTTGAGAATTAAACCTCTCTTTCCAAATCATTAATATTCATCTCATTCCAAAAACGAAAGGATCTTGTGGCCAAGTTAGATTTGCCCTTTGATATCCCATATCCATTGATGAGTTTGTTATGACCTCTTCTTGACTCCATTGCCCAATGAATCAGATGTTTCTCCATTCTGTGTATCTTTAATAGACCTTTCATGTTCTGCTATATCAATTCATCCAACCAACCAAACAAACAAAAACCTACACTTAATAACTAGTCTAAAACCAATACTTAAAGCACACAAGATAAACCTTTGCAAACAAATATTCGAGAGATCCCTCTCTGAGAACATGAGGACTAGATCCTGGGACTCTAAAGATTGGTTATGATGTTGCCTTGTCTTTTGATTTTCCAAACTATCAAAACACGGGACACCAACATAATGGCGATCACAGTGGGACCCTGAGTAAAATCTTCAAAACAAAACACTCACTGTCTAAGTATAACATAGGTAACCTCCCTCAAGCACTACCTAAAAAATGGTAATCATGATAGAACTTAATTGAATCAGTGACAAACTAAGTAACCCTTAGGATTCTCGTAAAGCCTTATCAAACCTTGAAGGATTCAGTTACCAAGCCATAAGAGTGAACTCTGTATGTTTTGACACCCTAGCTAAGTGTTAAGTCAGATTTAGGACACTCTCATAACCTATAAGATCAAGAAAATCATAAAAACCCAAAAATATTTCAGTTTGGCTTCACAATAAACATGGTGGTGGAACCATAAAACATTTTATCTTCACAAAAGCTAGAAATTTTCCACCTGGTGACTCCACTGGCCTCCAGTAGGCCTATTACCCTTCCAGTCCTTGTAGACTCCCTTGAGAATGCATTGAGAAAACCCAATCATGCTGTTGGTGGACAACGAACTTCAAAATATTTCACCTGGCGACTCCACACTCTGAAACTCCCAGAAGACCAAATGACTCCACTGGTAGAAGACCCTGAACTGATTGACCAGACACAGTGACCTCTTTCTTGATTTACAAACATGATTCCAAGAATACAACGAGGATATGCCCCAATGAATAGAGATCATATCCCTAGGTTTCCACATAAGATGCCCCAGGTGAATTGGGATGACAACCTGCCTATTTTTCAAGGTGAAAAGTTTGATGACCCTTTATTACATCTTATCAAATTTCACATACATGTAGGGAGGTTGAAAGTTGAATGGCATGAATACTACCTAATCGAAATGTTCATGTTAACATTAGAAGGAAAAGCTAGGGATTGGTATGAATGCTTGAGATCTAGTAGTTTGTTTTCTTTAAGAGACCTTGAATATATGTTCTATGAGAACTATAAATAAAACACTACATCATTATCATTAGGTGAAATATATTATGATCCATCACGAAACATCACCCAACACATTATAGATAATGAGGAAGCTTTGGAAGAAATGCATCCTGAAGATCTTTTAACAGCCATTCATGAGTTTAATCTCTTTTTGAAAGATTATAAGAATATTGATAATTAGGAGTAGCCCTTTCTTTTTCTAAATCAAGAAAAAACTCAACTGTTACAAGACCTGGACAATGAGCAATATATAGATGATGATCAAGACTTTATAAGAGAAGGTGAACAATATTACTAAGAAAGCAATGAAAAAGGTTGTCAGGAAATTCCTGATTATCTACCTATATCTTGTATCATGCTATTACGAGAACTTCATGACCAAATTGAAAAAACTAATAGTGAGCAGTGCCTTGAGGAAAACATAAGCCATTTTGAACCTACAAAATCTGAAATAGGAGAAGAGACAACACAACCAAAGTCTCTTCCTTTATGTTATGACTCATTTCAGATTATTAAAAAAGGATGGCATCCTAACAATATACTTGAAACAACTCGTGAACGTTACAGTCAAAGTGACTGCCATGAAAATCATGAGGAGTTGTTTGAAATTGAGATAGATCAGGGAAAGGAAGAGAATCCTCAAAATTCCCCTGCAAGCACAAGTAATGATTCCCTAGAAGAGGCTCAAGAAGACATCCAGCCTCAAAACCAGTTAACACAAGAGGGAGAGGACTGTTGTTCTTCTGTCCAAAGCAAAGAGAAAATTCCTTCTCTTTTTACAGAGGAAGAAACTGATCAGATATTAAATAAGCAGCCAACCCTCAATTCTTTATTAGAACAAAACACTTCTGCTCATTTATTTACTAAATCGTGTTGTCTTGAAATAGAAAATAAACTTGTAGAAAAGCTCAAAGAGGAACAAAATGATAACCCAATATATTTGATTGGCGAAATTGTGTATATTAATGATTTTTCAACTTCTGATCAATTTTATGATGATGATGAGCTCCAAACAAAAAATAATCATGCAGGGCAACCAGCAGTGAATTGGTGTCATGAAATTCATTATCATCGGCTTGAAAGCAGCCATCATCCCATCCAATTCATCAAAAATAGCTTTCACATAATTGGGGGTCAACAACCTACTAGTTGTAATGTTGAGGTTGAAAAGAAAGAGAAATTTCTTGAGCGGGATGAAGATAAGGAGCTTCCTCCTAAAAAGGTTGAAGTAATAAGAGATACCCCTACTCAAGAACATGATGATCTCTTCACGAAGCACATTCCATGGAATCATAGCATACCAGAACTACAAGAGGACAACCCTGTAATATATGATGAATCCTTTAGTTCAGATAATAATGAAGATAAGGAATTTTTTCTTTCTCATAAGAATCTTTGCCTTAATCCAGTGGACAAAAAAGAGATGATCCTGGTTGAAACACATCTTCCAAACACTCTTAACTAGGCACTATTTCAAGATCCCTATGCTCACTTCTTGAAGGAATTTGAAGAAGAGATCAAGGTCATTAGGAGCAGTGCATTACCAAAGGCAAGAAGATTATTTACCACTGCTGCTAAAAAACAAAAGGAATGGGAGTGGCCCTGTTTCTCCAACTTGCCCAAAGGGATGAAGAAGCATCAATCATGGAATCATTTACTAGATTGGTTGTACTAGAAAAGAGAGTTCATTAGCTAAACATGTAAATATTCCAAGTTAGATTAGGTTAGGTAGGAATTTCAATAAAGCTCAGCCTTTGAGCATTTAATTAAGTTGTTTATTTTTGTCTTGAAAGAAAAAGAAAAATACAAAAAACAAAGAAAGAATGAAAAGAGGGAAAATTGTGAAAAAAAAAAAGGTATAGCCCCATACCAAAAAGAGAAACAAATTCTGAAAGTGTGCAAGCTTAAGTGCCACTACTGAAAAACACACTTCTAGTTAGTCACACTGCCTAATCTTGACTAATTAGCCTTTAAATTTTCTGCTGATAGGATAGTGAATTTGATTTGCCAAACTATTTAATCTTGGCTTATCAGTAGATTTATTAGGATAGAAATCAAAGGTTCAAACATACTCAAAATCTGAACCTAACATTTCAGAAAGAGAATGACTCAAATTTGTTTTGTTTTCTGAGTCAAAAAGGACAAAAATCTAGTTCTAATTAGCTCAAAATCTGAACCAGAGAAAAAAGAAGAAACATCGCAAAAAAGAGTCAAAACAGAGCTGTAAAAAGAGAAGGCCATGATAAGAAACTTTCAGATCTTAAGCCTTCCATTTTTTTTTTGATTTTCTGCAAAATAAATGTCTATGTGTAGCTTGTTTTATGCCATAGATCACAGCAAGTCAAACAACTTAATCTTGACTTGACTGTTTTTAAATTTATGTTTTAGAATTTAGAGAATAAAAATTTGTTGGACAGTTTAATCCCAACATATGGTAGATTAGATAGAGAAACATATTAAACTCAATTGTTTAATCCGAGTTCAGGGAGAAATAAGGAGTAGAAATATATTAGATTTCCTACTTTCAAAAGAATAAATGTTGTGAAAAGAGTTTGCCAATCCAAGTGCACTCTAAGGAAGAAAAAATGTTAGATCAGTAGGATTGGGTAGGTAGAAAGCTTGTTGATGAAAGATCCATTATTTTCCATGGTTGTTAGCATTTCCAGAGCAAAAGAAGATCATTCAATCAAATAAAGGCAACCCAATGGATGAGGCAACTGATCAGCCTCCCAGAGAATGCAAGTCTGAAGTTCTTGATGCCTTCAAGAAGGAATCATCCCCAAGTGGAGCCACTGTTAGCCACCTATAATATTTGATTATAGAAAAAGGTGGCTAAGAATTTTTGAGCCTCCAAGGAACAAATTTTATTACTAAAAAGTGTTGGCTCTTGAAGACTCTTGAAGGCCTTATGCCTCTATCCAAAATCTTCATTGTTGTTCCCATTTTATACTCAAAAATTCTGTTGATTTCATGAGAAGTAACTGTTGAAAAACCATCATTTTCCCCCTTCTCAAACCTTCATTTTCTCCCCTTTTTCTCCATAAAAACTCCCTTTTTTTCATGATTCCTCTTCTTCCCCTCATGAAAATCACTTTTATAAAGTTAAAGACTCACTCTTTAACCTTACCGAAACCTCCAAAATCCATTAAAAACTTTGAAAAATTCATAAAAAACAAAGTTTTATTATTATGGACTTAAGCCCCTTGGGTTAAGTCCTAACCACTTCCCCCACATGCCTACACCCAAGAACCAGGTGCTAAACCCCTCACGGCACTTATCGCATCGCAAAATTTCAAAGTGCGCAAGTCTTTTGCCATGGACCGAAAGTTCTGATTGCGATTAGCCTTTTTGTGTTTAAAACTCTCGATTATATTATCTTTCATATAAACCATAAAGGCCACCTTGGCGCTTAAAACCTTGTAAAATTTCATTCCCGATCCATTTTTCCTTTGTAAAGTCTTAAAACCCATTTTTCCAAAGTTTAATCTAAAAAACTAAAGTCACATGTTGAATATTTCAAATGGGTAGATTAAAAAGACCGATCGCACAATCGCAATCGGAGAAAATACAATTGGTTGATTGAAAATGCCACATCAAAACTTTTCGATGCGATCAGGACTTATACGTATAAACTCTGCCCCGACTTTTCATTTCATATGACTTTCCTCGGGACCAAGTGTTAAAGATCCCGGGCGCCAATCGCATCGCAAATGTTACAATGGGTTGTTTGAAAGACTAGGCCCGATGGCCCGATCGCTATTGGCCCTTTTGTTTTATGTACGCCCTGGGCATATCACATTTCATAAAGACCAAAGGTCCTGTAGCTGGGTGCCTGTCCACCTTATATATATTTTTCGCCCCATAAAACCTTTTTTTTCTTTCCAAAGTTTGAGTTTTCATATATCGCAAAGGTTTTTCCGCCAGTTCATTCTAAAACAAATCCCCGCCATTGATCGACAGCAGATCAAGCGGCCAGTGCTCCATCACATCAGAGTTTTTAAATCGCATCGCATTTTTATATTGCATCCACTTGTTTGTTCCCCTGATCGGCCTTTCCCCCGATTTATTCTCCACCGTTGATCTAATCTTAGATTGACGGTCTGCGCTTCGTCGCATCGCATGTTTCAATCGATCCATTTGCTTACCACCCTCGATTTCGATCCCCCGATTGAGGTCCTCTAATTGAATCCGGACCGTCCACGTGTCCAGATAAGACGGTCCAAAATCACTCTGCCTTATTCTTCTCCCGCTCTCCTTTTTGCCTTTCTACGCAGGTCCCCACTATTGGATGATTTCATCCAACGGCCACGCTCCTTCCCGAAGCCTCCAAAGTAGTTTAACCTAATTAAGCAGGATTTCTTAATAAGTTTGTGTTTTCGTAGGTGTTTCAATGGTTTTTTCATTATAAATGAAGAAAAGCCGAGGGCTGAGAATGACGATTCTCATGCCCTCAATTTATTAAAGAGAAGCCATCCACGGGTTGTTTCTCTACGTTTCATCAATGCTTCATGGGCATTGATGCCGTGAAGGGACCTGCACGGCCTGCACATCGACAAGACACTGTGATTTAAATCACATCTAAAAGAGTATCAGTTCTTGAAGACAGAGCACAGAAAAATGAAGATTGAAGATAGAATTGTGGGGATCACGGCTAAGAATGATTATCAAAAGCCTAAGCCCCCCAAATTAAACACAGTTAAAGGGAAATCACAAATTTTTAACAGACAGAAAGGCCTCCACCGCCACTTTTGAGGCAAATTGATTCCTCTCGGCTACCACAGGGCCACCTGTTGCCTCAAAGCATTCAAACAGAGGCTGAACTTATTGAAGAAAATCAGATATTCGCCTCCAGCACAGCCAGGGAGTTACTTCTGCAAGGAAATAAATGTAGAAATATCTAAATAGTTACTCCAAACATTACGCAGAGCCTAAAAGTCAATAAAGCTCCCACTGAGCTTTGATATTAATTGTAAAACAGTTAATACAGTGAAACACCTGTAAACTTCTTCATCGAGCCCCTGAAAAGGCCAAGAAGTCTTGAATCTGTATTAATTGCCTTGAGAAATATTTTATCAGATCTCACCTTCTCATCCCTCTATAAATACTTCTGTAGAAGATGAGAACCTGTTGGTTGTTGTTTGATCACCAGTTGTAATACTGAAACTCTCTGAAATAAATACATAGTACGTTGAAGTTGAAGAAGAAACTGAAGTCTTGGAAACCTTGATGATGTTGTTGCATGCTTGTTCCTGAGAAGGCTCTATCATTGGATCCATGAGCTTGGCTGTTGGTGAAGTATTCTGAATTGTTTTATGTTTTCCCCTGTTTTCATTATGTTCCATAATTTCTTACTACAGTAGGTTGAAAGTTTTAGGCTAAGAAATGACTCCTGGAAGCACCTTAGACCTGTTCATCCTTCACTGTTTTATGTTTTCTTCTGCTGAAGTATTTTAGAGTCTTTAATCTCTCTCTTTAGTCTTCATGCTCGTTTATTTCCTTAATAGTTCGAATAGTTGGTTTCAGCATGATTTATGGTTCTCCCTGCTTGTCTGCTGCCACTTAAAAGCTGTTATTGAAGTCTCCCTTTGAAGTTCTTTGCTTACAGTGAATCAAAGAGGTCGGTTTTGATCTTGCCCTTTGTCCTCACTTATAAAGTTGGCTTAAAGGTCGTTATAATTATGATCATAGATGTTTTTAGGTGTTCCCTCTTCTATGACTGCAATTATTAGTGAATCTTTTATGTTTTCTAAGTCATTTGAAATAAAATATTTGAGGAAATAGGGTGTTCCCCAAATATTAGATTTCATTTTAAAAGTTGTTTTGAAATCATTGTTTGCTTAAAGGTGTGATTTGTAGAATTTATGGTTAGCCCTGTCTATCAAAGAGCTCTTTGTTGTTCAAAATTATGCTTTCGAATTCCCTTTGTTGAGAATTAAACCTCTCTTTCCAAATCATTAATGTTCATCTCATTCCAAAAAAAAAAGGATCCTGTGGCCAAGTTAGATTTTCCCTTTGATATCCCATATCCAATGATGAGTTTGTTATGACCTCTTCTTGACTCCATTGCCCAATGAATCAGATTTTTCTCCCTTCTATGTATCTTTCCTATACCTTTCATGTTTTGTTGTATCAATTCATCCAACCAAACAAACAAACAGAAACATGCACTTAATAACTAGTATAAAACCAATACTTAAAGCACACAAGATAAACCTTTGGAAACAAATATTCGAGAGATCCCTCTCTGAGAACAGGAGGACTATATACTGGGACTCTAAAGATTGGTTCTGATGTTGTCTTGTCTTTTGATTTTCCAAACTATCAAAACATAGGACACCAACATAAGACTCCTCCAAGAGACCTCTCAAGGAAGGAGGTGGGATTCCTAATCAGGAACACCCACGTGCTAAACAGCACTATTCCAAGCTAAACAGCTAGAGAATGAGGGATGTCTAAATAGACAATGCCTTCAGAAATAATAACATCAACAACCCCTCTCATGTTGTCCTCCTCCTCCTTAAATAATATGGAATCATTGCCAAACCCTAAACCATCTCAATGATTTAGCTGCATTCACATGATTAACCTCCAACTAAAACTACGCTGGGCCTCTAGGTGGTTCAATGTATCTATACAACATTTTTGATTTGGTCTAGTTGACCTAGTTAAATGACTTAATCCCTTTCACACATAAGGGTGTTTTGCTGAAGCAGCCCACATTTAGCCTTGTTCACATGGGCATGTATTTATTTTGCGGTTTTAAGAGTTTAATTTATCCTTCTTTATAATTTTATTCTTACAACAAGAAAACAAAAACAAAATAGAATATTCCTATTAGCTTGGCTAATTAGGAATATTACAGTCCTCCCCTCCAAAATGTTGCTTATCCTCAAGCAACTGATAAGGTGAGTGCTGCAATTCATATTCCCTCCATTAATGTCACAAACAAAATATAAGCTTCTCTCATAAGCTAAGTGATCACCAAACCATCCATCCATGACTTACCACAATAATGTTCTCATGAGAGGCAAACAACTCATCTCACAAGGAAGCAATAGATCAACTGAAACAATCATGGTTTGCCCAATGCCCTCCCTGAAATATAAAATATAAAGTACATGGAGTGTACTCATCCCATAGGGCACATGCATGCCTCCCCTCCTTCCTCCATCCATACCCATAAAAATAATAAGTACATCATCAATGTAGGGGATCAAAACAATATGCCAAAAATTAGAAATTTGTGCACATGGAGGTGGATCATAGTCCCATATGTGGAACCAGCGCAGAGCATCCCATGTCTGCATCAAATCAAGACATGGTAAGTGGTTCTCCCACCACTTACTTGTTTCCCATACCATCTCACCATGGCTAAAAGTGTGAGATATATTTGGTGCCTTTGGGAAGCACCCATCATGATGAAAAATATCCCTTGTTCTCCCAAGGGAGTAGCCCAATTCAGGAAAATTTGGGACCCAATATTGGCCATGAGGCTTGCAAAATATATTACTCCTCCTTGGAGTCATGGCCTACAAAAACATGGTGTAAGAATGCATGAAATCAAAATATACAATACATGTACTAAGAGCATGCTCTTCACCAAAAATTCTCCTCATATCAATGGAGTGGTGCATAGATCTACTCTCTTCTTCAAGGGAAGGAAGAGAGGGCTGATTTAACTCTTCCTTAGATTCATGTTGTTACTCCAGCTCCAAAAATTCCATTCATCTCTAACAATGTTGATATAGTTATCTTTCAAATACCTCCCAATAATAGCTCCTCAAAATGATATTGTTGAGCTTCACAGAATGGGTGTGGCTAAAATGGAACTCTTCATAATCCCTCTGTAGTAGCTTCTTCTTAAGCTTGGAGGCTCTAGACAAGAAGATCCTACCATGATTATAGATGACTCCGTCAAGGATTGAATAGCTCCCTTCATGCAACCAGTCATCAAGAATCATGCAAGTATGAAGATCCTTGGAATATTCCACCAACAGTTGGGATTTCCAATAGGGATCTAATGTGCCCAACAATGACAGCATTGATAGTGTGTCATCTGAAGTGTCTTCCATGTTGTGGTTCTTTTCCTTGACATCCTCCATGCCTAAGGTACAAGGTGGAAGGTTTCCAGTCCTTCCCTGTTGCCTTCCTTACTCATGCACATGCTCAAAAGAAGATGGAATTTCTTGGAAGTTAGCCTCCCATGGAAGGCTGCCATATATCCAAAACCTCCTTGGTTTTTCCAAAGTATTCATGTGTGACCACCATATCTCATCAAGTAGGGAAGAGGATCCTCCAAACAAGCTTGTCCCCTGATTCAAGGATTTCCTTCCTTGCTTCATGATGGTGTCATCCTTCATCCTTGCATCATTTTCTCTCAGCGCAGTATGGGATGAGAAAATGGATAGTGATGTTAAGGGAAAAATTATTTCCATTTCCTTGTACTTTCCCCATATTCTCAGCATTGAAGAATGGTCTCCTAATGCTCCCTCCCTCCTTGGATCTATGAAAGGGGCATCAATGCATGAAACATCTTCCATCAAATCTGATTTAGGTGGTCTCCTAGGTGGTATACCACAAGATAATGATGTCTCATGGATCATTCCCATGTGAACAATAGATGGGAACATAATATGACTGATTCCAATTCGCAAATCCATCTCTAATTGATGTGTGGAAGTATCATGATAATGAGAACTTGGAGCAACTCCCCTAAATTCCTCTTCATTACCCACCTTCTGCAATATTTCATAGTCTAAGGTGCTCCCTTTTTTTGTCTCTCTGTCTATCATCATAGACACATATTGGCCATATTATTTATGTATAGGATCCTTGGGGCCTCCTTGCAAAGATACAAGAGCCCTCTTGGTGGAAACAATAGCCTCAGCCCCATCTCTCAATAAAAAGAGATCTTCTCCTGCTGTCACAGCACTAGAGGAACCTTTCAGTTCTTCTTATTTCTTCTCCTCATCAATGGATCATGCCTCATCAACAAGAGATCCTCTCACTTGATCCTTTCTTGAAAGAGGAACACTCATGTATTCTTCTTGAGAAGGAGGTTCTTGTTGAAGTAAATCCTTTTCCCTAGGAAAATCATGTAACAGGTCTTCAACTCCTTCAACAATGTTTTGAAATGGGGTTATCTCCATGGATCTTCCCATATCATGCAAATTTTCTGATTCCTTGGGCTTATTTTTCTTACCCAAAGAGTTTTTAGATGGCATAGAATCAAATCTCTTCACTGTCCTCCTAGTGAACTTTTCATAAGTAGAGATGTTTACATTTCTCAATGAAGAAGACTCAAACAACCACTAGGCATATGATTTACCTTGGAGGTGCAATGATACTACTCTTATGGCTTCTTCTTCAAAAACTTGATGCAGCTGAAAGTATGTGTCCAGCTTCCCTACCTAAGACTTGGTTGAGCTCTCAAGTGACCCTTAAAAAGTAGGTAGGAAGGTTCTACCCAAGGTGTGTTGCATGCACCCTCTTCTCCTCATAGTTATACTGGATCTTCTCTCTTCTTTGAGTTGACAAAACTCTACAAAGATTATATGCTCTCTGAATTTTTTATAATGAGATTCATATTCCTGGAGATCGTCACCAAGAGTCTCCTCCTTTGGTGTCTCTCCCTTTCCTTCTCCTCTTGCAAGGAATGTAGGCATGCTACAACGTTGTAGATCAGATTATGTGGCTGAATGCTCACACACATAAGATGAAGTATTGGGGATTCATTCATGTAAAAACATATTCAAGAGATCTGCTAGTCTTTCATTCCTCATTCCCCTGATTTCATTCTCAAGATCATGCATATTTTGGAACAAAATTTTTGAAAACTCTTTCCCTTTCAACCTTCCAGATGAAGGGTTTGGACCCTTGTCTTTTGTTTCTTCAGCGTAAATACACTTATTCATCAGTATTTTCCTTCCCTGAAAATAAATATTGGCTCTTCAATAAGAAAATCATAGGTTGTGGCAAGAAATATGCTTTGATACCACTGTAATATCCCCAAATTGGGATTACTAGCAAGGCATGCCTGAAAAAAAGAATTCTTCAGGAATGGATGATAAAGCACTTGAAATCAACCCTTGGATCCCTTAGATATGAGTATCTAAGACATAAATCCAAGAGGAGATCATAAACAAATCTTTCTAGGTGGGTTAAACAGATCTCCCACACCTAGTACAACTAGAAAATTTCCCAAAGAAGGGACTACAACACTATGTGACAAAACTACTTAGGAAATAACGCAGTTCAGCCCAATATATGCAGGAGGCCAATATGTAGGCTCAATAATTTCAATTAAAATAGTGTTTCAAGATTATATTGAATCCCATACATCATAGAACAGAAATTAGGAAGTTTTACATGAAGAAATGCCCAAAATAAGAGGTTGCAACCATAAGATATGACTGTACAAGTTTGACATCGTTATTTTATTAGCTGGAAAGAGTTGTAAGTTACACTTCATATCTAGAGAAGATATTTTTACAAAAATATAGATCTATATCAGATCTGTACACTATAGAATCTCCTCTTCAAAAGCCCCTTGGGGTTTTTAGCAGAAAATGTAGTACATGGAGTAGATTTGAGATCTAATGTAGCTGATCTGCAGAATGATTCAGAATTTATGAAGAAAATACATCAGTATTTAGATAATATATGAATGGAATATGGATTAGACCTATAATCCACGGATCACCACAGTGAAGGGAAGATTCCCAACACTAGAGATCTCTCGTCCTTGAAGTGCCAAAGACCCTGCAACTTTCCCCTTGCAAATAACACAGTTCTGGAAGATGGATTGCACTGTTGGCTCTAGAACATGATGTGGCCTGATGCCAAGATCTGAAAATGAGCTCTCCTCATCCAATACTCTCTTTCCATGGGGTTATAAGTCTTTCCCACTGAAAAGAGGCACTAGAATGGCTTAGATTTGAATAGATCTAGCCTCCACTTACTGCAACTTACAAGGAAAACCAAACCCTCAATGGGATCTACATTGTAGTTGGAAGAAGAGTTTGGACAAATGCCTAATAGTGGTCAAGTAATGCAAGACTCCTCCAAGAGACCTCTCAAGGAAGGAGATGGGATTCCCGATCAGGAACACCCAAGTGCTAAAAAAAATTATTCCCAGCTAAACATCTAGAGAATGAGGGATGTCTAAATAGAAAATGCCTTCATAAATAATAACATCAACAACCCTTCTCATGTTGTCCTCCTCCTCCTTAAATAATATGGAATCCTTGCCAAACCCTAAACCATCTCAATGATTTAGCTGCATTCACATGATTAGCCTCCAACTAAAACTGCATTGGGCCTCTAGGTGGTTCAATGTATCTAGAAAGTGCTGTTGATTTGGTCCAGTTGACCCAGTCAAATGACTTAATCCCTTTCACACATAAGGATGTTTTGCTGAAGTAGCCCAGATTTAGCCTTGTTCACATGGGCATGTATTTATTCTACGGTTTTAGGAGTTTAATTTATCCTCATTTATAATTGTATTCTTAAAACAAGAAAATGAAAACAAAATAGAATAGTCATATTAGCTTGGCTAATTAGGAATATTACACCCCTGCAGGTGAGGTGAAGATGTCCCTGTACTCCTCCACGAGATTTTCCATATGTTGTTTCTATGTGGAGGAGGCCTGTATGGAGTCCTTTTCCATAGTCTTATTATTTCCATGATGGTGGATCATAAGGAAAAAAACTTTCCCAATTTGGGAAATGAGCTTACTGCATTTCTCCGCAGTGATCAAAGAGATGGTGGTAGGCAGTGCTACCTCTGTTATCTTGAAAAACTTATTACACAAAGTAAAAATAAAAATGCGAGGTCAATACTCATACACATCATGTATCTTCAAAAAATATGGGTGCCTAATAATACATCACAAAATTCAAGAGAAGAATTTTTTTTAGGGGTCAAAACTACTCCAGAAGTTTAGGACCCAAAAAAATACTAAAAACAGTGAATGCTACTATAAACAAGGAAATTGATGAAACTGACTGGAGATATAGGTGGAATATATGGGCGGCCACCAATATACACCTGAGTCATTCCTAGCCCCTTAGGAATCAATGTTACCCATTGCATTTAGACCCTCCATGAGGTGAGGAAATTTCTGTTGAATCTGGTCCTTCGTGAACCACTTGCCTTGGTGAAGGAGTTGTTCTCCTTTGACAACTTGATATAGCTGGATCCTCTATTGGCAGGTGTTCTTGATATATGTTTCCATGATCCAATTAGTTGTGTCTTGTTCCATGCAGTCGGGGTTTAACCCTGTTGGTGTGAGTTGTTCTGGAATGTCAGATGTGTCCAGCAATGGTAGAAAGTAGGGCCGAAGGCAGTCCACATTGAACACTGGGTGCAAACCAAGGAATGGTGGAATACTGAGCTCGAAGGCATTGTCTTCTACAACATTGGTTTGCTATATGGCCCATATTAGAGCAGGAAAAGGTTGTGGTGGGGCCCAGTGAGGCACTCCTTCAAATTTAGCCAAACTTTATCGCCCACCTAGAACTTGTGTGGCACCCAATGTTGATCATGTCATTGTTTGTACTTAGCATTGGATCTATCCAATATGTTGTGGACCTGTTAGAGAATGTGTTGAATGCGCTCATTGATTTTTTTTTCCTTGTCATCTTTAGATTGGACATGAGCTAAATCTTCCTGAGTAGCTATAAATGATATGGCCACATCAATGGGACTTAATGGTTGGAATCCCAGGCCCACCTGAAAGTGGATGTGGCTAGTTGAGTTGTGGAGAGCTCGGTTATAATTGTGTTGTACATAGGAAAGGCTTTCATCCCATGTGCATGGATTCTTTGAGTTGTACAAGCGCAGAATGTGTATGATCATCTTGTTGATGACCTATGGTTGGACATCAGTTTGGGAGTGGAAAGTTGTGGAGTTAGTGAGCATGGTGTCTAGCATCAACTAAAGACTTGACCAAAATGTACTAAGGAACCAGTTGTCCCTATCTGAGATAATAGACTCTAGGATCCCAAAGTGTACCCACACTTTCTGAAAGAATAGTTTAGCAGTGGCTTCTATTGTGATATTATTCTTGTAGGCCACCATAATGGCCATCTTAGAGAATTTTTTGATGACCACAAAAACGCAGTCATTTCCATGATTGGTAGAAGAAAGGCCCGACATGTAATCCATGGATATAGATACCCATGACCAAATAGGGGTAGGCGATGAAGTATATAGTCCTTGATTTTTGATGGTCAGTTTGGAAATGGCACAGGTAGTTCAGGATTTGATGTACTTCATGTCATCATGTCAAAGGTTCAATTAGTAAAAATATTTCTATAATACTGCTACTATTTTCTTGACCCTGAAATTTCCAACAACCCGATTATAGTGCACTTCACAAATCATCTTGGCATGCTTACTTGAAAGAATAAGAGACATCCCAGGTGGCATAACAATGCATCCTAGAGGTGAAAATATGGAACTTGCTTACCTTCTAGGAGTGTCTGGTATGTGTTGCCGAATTTTGGATCACTTTTGTAGAGATGCGGCTAACCCAAAGTCTCGTGCCAACAATATTCGAGCACAGTGTTAACGCCACGATTGGTGGTTGGCTGAGGTAGTCTGCAACATTATTGGTGCTTCCCTTCTTGTACTTGATGTTCAAATGGAATTGTTACAACTATGTGGACCATTTCTAATGGAAACCATTCTACAATTTCCCTTGTGTCTGTATGAACTGCAGGGGTCGGTGATCTATGTGGATGACCATTTCCTTCCCCAAAATGTAATGCTTCCATTGTCGACAAACCTACACAATGGAATACATATCGTTGCCACAGGTGTGATACTTTCGAACTGGGTTTAAAAGTGTCTCACTATGATATGCCACTAGATGCCTCTGTTGAGTAAGTATTGTCCCAATAGCATTGTCTGAGGCATTTGTCTCAATCTCAAATGTTTTTGCAATTCTGGTAATGTGAGCACTGGTGTAGAGTAGAAGTGATGCTTCAGCTCTGTGAATGCCTTCTGTAGAGATTCGTAGCAAAATAACTTCTCTTTTTCTCCTCCCTTGGTGACTTGACTCAAAGGCCAAGTAATATGAGAGAAACCCAACACCATGGAAAATTTTAGGGGCTAATATTCATAGGTGGGCTAATTTTCAATGATTTTTCCAAAAAAAAGATTCGCCAATTTTCATTTTTTTTTAAATGATTCACCCAAATTTTACAATATAAAAATATTTTACCATAAAAATCGCTAATATTATATATATACTATATATAAAACCATTATAAATATGAATACTTTTACAAATATATTAATAAAAAAAGTATAGATTTCATATTAGGGACTATTGAAATTCGCCAATGTTTTTAAACTTCAAGATAATTTTCCATCCTTAAAATTTTCCCTGCCCAACACGAACCTGTGGTAGAAACTTGCAAGACCCAAAAAGATGAAAAGCTCTATTAGAGTGGTTGGGATTGGCCAATCCTGAATGACCTGTATCTTGGCTAGGTCCACATGCACCCCCCACTCATCAATAATGTACTTGGGATATTGAGCCTGGGTCATGCCAAAAGTGAATTTCTCCAAATTTTCACATAAATTGTGTTTCCGCGGTGTTTGGAGGACCTGTCTAGTGTGGTGGAGGTGATCTTACCAACTCTAGCTGAAGATCAGGATGTCATAAAAATACACCACCACGAATGAGTTAGTGAATGGTCACAGGACTTCTTCCATCGACCTCATGAAGGTTTTGGGACCATTCGTCAACCTGAAAGGCATGACCAGTCTTTAAAAAATGACCTCCTTGTCTTTGAAGGAATTATTTAACACATCTAAGGGTTTGATTGGTACCTGGTGATACGTGGAATTGAAGACAATATTTTTGAAATATTTCCCCCCCTTCAGTTGCTCCATAAGGTCATCAATCCATGGGATTAGATATCTACTCCAGACAGTGATCTTGTTCAACACCTGATATTCAATACATAGTCTCCAAGTCCCATCCCTCTTCTGTACAAACATGATCGGGCTCCCATAGGGAGATGAACTCAGTTGGATGTGACCTTTCTATAGCAACTCCTGAATCTGCCTCTTTATTTCGCCATTCTCCTGAACAAAGCACCAATAGATTGGTCCATTGGTTAGTGGTCCATCTGGGGTTAGATAGATGGAGTGATTGATCTGACAGTGTAGAGGCACCCCTGCAGGTGATGTGAAGATGTAACCCTACTCCTCCATGACTTTTCCATCTATTTTTTTCATGCAGAGGAGCCTTGTCTAGAGGTTGTTGCCAAAGTATCCTTCTTTCCCTGAGGGTGGATCATAAGGAGAACAAATTTCATGGTTTGGGAAATGAGCTTACTGCATTTCTTCGCAGTGATCAAAGAGATGGTGGTAGGAAGTGCTACCTATGGTATCATGTACAAATTATTACCCAAAGTAACAATAAAAGTGTGAGGCTGAGACTCATACACAACATGTCTCTTCCACAAGTATGGTTGGCCTAATAATACATCACAAGCTTCAAGAGGAGAAACATCACATAATACCTCATCCATGAAGGGCTTGAGGTTGTAGGGAAGGAAACAATTTTGGATGCCATAGAGATCTAGTCCCTGATGAAGCCACTCTATGGTGTATGGTTGTGGTTGTGTTGTGATTGGTAGGCCCATCTGCTTCACGACCTCTACTAAAATGAGGTTCTTTTTTCTCCTGTTGTTGACAATGAACAACAACGGAGAACCCTTCACCCACATTTGGGAATGGAAGAGGCGATCCCCCTCCTCTGTATCTTCAGGTTATTCCTTCTGGATAATGGTGGTGGAAATGTTGGCACTGGGCTCTACATCGATAATTTACTTCCCTTTTTCATTCCCCTTGTCGAGTTATAGCTCAAAGTCATAACATGCATCTAATTCGGAAGCCTTCATCTCAACCACCAGTGACTGCTTGTCCCGACACTCACTTTTGCTATGAGTGGAGCTCTTATGGAACTAACACCACTTTCCCGTGTCCTTCTTTGGGTTCATGGTTTTTTTCTTCACTCGCGGCTTCGACAGGTTGTCCTAGGTTGCCTGGCCTTTGCCTTGTTCTTTGTTTTTTGGTTTGGGGGCTCCTTTCCCTTGCTTCTGATTCATATATCCAAAGTATCTCTTCTTCTATTTTAATTTATGCTCAATCTTGGAAGCATACCATTATGCTACACTAAGCGAGGATATGTCTAGGAACTCCATTTCCTCCTATATTTATTTGTGTAAAAAACTACGGTACTTAAGCAGCAAATGTTTCTTCGAATATTTGATACCCAACTTTGTGCATAGGTGATACAGGTGGATATTGGTGGCCACCCACCTATTCCACTTGGGGCTCCACCAATTTTTTTTTCAGTTTTTTAATTTCCTTAATTATAGCACAGTTTACTATTTTTAGTAGTATTTCGGGTCTTGAACTTCCAGAGCCGTTTTGAGACCCTAAATGACATTTTTTGGGAAAACCGTGACAAACATGGGTAGTGGACCAATTTTTCTCACTCAAAATTTGTATTCCTCGAATAGAGATTTATAACGAGGTATTGAGACTGTCAAACAAAGATCGTATGTGAAAATTACGTACCCGAGAAGTTGATGTACTAATTTACCCAAACGGGGCCCATAGTTTTTGTGCTTCATCTCCTAGGGTTAGGTTTATGGATGTTTAGGGTTTTCCATTATTTATCAATGATAAATAGGCCATTGATCCTCATTGTAACATCGCTCAAAGGCCTGTAGCCACCACATCTCTTCTCAAAGATAAGCTACCAGCGTGCTGGTTAGTTTATTTCCATTTTGTCTGTAAACAAATTTTAGTTCTTTGATATTAATGAAATGAAGTGTTATTTCCGCTGCATTTTTGTATTTATGGTTATATGTGTATTATGTTGTGTCTCTAAATAAATATGTATCAATGGTATCAGAGAGGTCTGCTCTTTCTCGATCCTTCTTTGCATGTCCCAATGAGGTTGGGGTATAAGGAGTTAGGGATCGATCTGGTTGAACCTTTGCAAGATCAACCTCAAAAACCCTGATGGCCACCCATGGGGGACGAAAATAAATATGAGGGAGTAGGAGAACCTACTAAAATATTGCTCGAGGAGGCCCTCAAAAAACAAATGAATGTGATGATGGATAACTTTTCCCAGATCCTTCAACGATTTCCCACCGACGGCGCATTTGCATCTAACAGCCACTCTAGAGGCACAACTCCTTTTAAGGTACAATTAAAATTTGACATTCCCATATTTGAGGGCCAAATATATGTAGATGCCATAGAATTATGGTCAAATCTGTTAGAATAAGATTTCTTGGTTCATGAATTTTCCGACTGGGAGAAGATTATTTTTGCACTTCTAAAAGCTACCCCCCATGTCAAGGACTGGTGGGAAACCTACTATGAGAAAAAGGACGAGGGGAACTCTCTCTATTCTCGGTTGTTCCCACTTTGAATTATTTTTGAAATGCCATCAAGGAACAATATTATCCTATGGGGAGTTATGAGGACATGTACATGCAATGGACTACGCTGTAGCAACAAAGGGATCAAGATGTGCATGAGTTGACGAATATGTTCCATACCTTGCGCAAAAATTTGGGTATCAAAGATTCGAAGAAACATTTGGTGTTTAAGTACCGCAATTTTTTTCACAGATACATTTAAGAGGAAATGGAGTTCCTCGACATATCCTCACTTGTTACGGCATACCGGTATGTACCAAGATTGAGCCAAAATTCAAATAGAATAAGTGATACTTTGGAGATGTGAATCAAAAGCAAGGGAAAGGTGTCCCCAAACTACAGAACAAAGGACAAATCCAAGGCATGGTGGCCCAAGATAACCTACCGAAGCCAAAAGCAAATAACAACACCGCAAAGCCAAAGATTGACACAGGAAAGTGGTGTGAGTTCCATAAGAGCTCCACTCACAACATAAGTGAGTGTCGGGCCAAGTAGTCACTGGTGACCAAGATGAGGGATTCTGAATCAGATGCATGACCTGAATATGAATCAGAATCCGACAAGGGGAATGACAAAGGGAAGCATATTATAGATTTGGGGCCCAACGCCACCACTTCCACTGCAAAGATCCAAAAGGAGCAACCGGAAGATCCATAGGAGGAGGAGTGTCTCTTCCATTCCCAGATGTGGGTAAAGGGTTCCCCACTACAATTCATTCTCGACAGTGGGAGCCAAAAGAACCCCTTTTTAGTAGAGGTTATGAAGCGGTTGGACTTGCCGACCACAGCACACCCTCAGCCATACACCATCGGGTAGCTTCACCAAGGACAACATCTCTGCGTCATCAAACAATGTTGCCTTCCCTACAGCATCAAGCCCTTCACAGGTGAGGTATTATGTTGCTTTTCTCCTCTTGATGTTTGTGATGTATTATTAGGCCAATCATACTTGTGGAAGAAAAATGCTATGTATGAGTCCCAACCTTGCATTTTTATTGTTACTTTGGGAAATAAGTTGTACAGGATACCAGAGGTACCACTGCCTTTGGTGAATGTGGATCCAACCAAGATCCAAGTAATTCAGAATTTTCCTGCCCCAACCAATATAACAGACCTTCGAAGCTTTCTGGGTCTTGCTAATTTCTACAGCAAGTTTGTGTTGGGATTCTCTCATATCACTTGGCCCTTGAGTCAAGTCACCAAGAAGGGAGCGAAAGTAAAATTATTTTGGTCGTAATCTCAACAAAATGCATTCATAGAATTGAAACATCGCCTCTACTCTGCCCCAGTGCTCACAATACCAAACTTGCAACAACCATTTGAGATTAAGACAGATGCCTCTGACTATGATATGTGGGAATTTCTTACTCAATAGGGGCATACAATGGCATATCATAGTGAGACACTGTCTATGACAGTCTGCAAGTATCCCACTTATGACAAAGAAATCTATTCCATTGTGTAAGCTTGCCACCAATGGAAAAATTACATTGGGGTGAAGGAAACGGTCATCCACACAGACCATTGACCCCTGCAGTTCATAGAGATACAAGGGAAGTTGCAGAATGATCGCCATCAGAAGTGGTCCACATATCTGCAACAATTTCATTTGAACATCAAGTATAAGAAGGGAAACACCAATAATGTTCCAGACTACCTCAGCCGACCAACGATCGTGGTGCTAACCACCATTCTCAACTCTTGTGGGCACGAGACTTCTGATTGGCCACTTCTCTACAAGATTGATCTAGAATTCAGCCACACATATAAGACACTCCTGTAGGGTATGCAAGTTCCAAATTTTCACCTCCAAGGTGCACTGCTATGTCACCTTGGACACCTTTGTGTTCCTTCAAGAGAGCATGCCGAGATGATTTTTGAAGCACACTACAGTCAATTCACTGGGCATTTCAGGGTCAATTAAATAGTGGCAGTACTACAAAAGTATTTCTATTGGTTGAACCTTTGACAAGATATTGGGAAGTACATCATATCCTGCATTGCTTGCGCCATTGCCATACCGACCGTCAAGAAGCAAGGCCTCTATACTCCACTATCTACCCCTAGTTGACCTTGGGAATCCATATCCATGGATTAAATTTTGGGCCTTCCTTCTACTACGCATGTAACATACTGTGTTTTCGTGGTTGTCGATAGATTCTTGAAGATGGTTATTCTGTCGGCCTGCAAGAAGAATATCACAGTAGAAGCCACTGTTAAACACTTCTTTGAACGAGTGTGGGTGCACTTTGTGATCCCACGGTCTATCATCACATATTGGGATAGCATGTTCCTCAGCACATTTTGGTCTAGCCTCTGGTCAATACTAGATACCAAACTCACCAAGTCCATAGCTTTCCATCCCCAAACTAATAGCCAGACAAAGGTCATCAACATGATGATTGTACACATTCTGTGCATGTAAAATTAAAAGAATCCATGCACATGGGATGAGAGCCTTCCCTATGTACAACAAAATTATAACCTGGATATCCATAGCTCAACTGGTCATAGCCCATTTCAGGTTGTCCTAGGGTTCCAGCCACTATTTCCCATCGACGTAGCCATGCCATTTGTGGCTACTGAGGCTGATTCGGCTCATGTCCAATCTGAAGCTGACAAAGCGAAAAACTTCATTGAGCACATTCAGCACATCCGCCAACAAGTTCATGACATATTGGATAAATCCAATGCTAATTACAATCAATGACATGATCAACATCGGGTGCCACACAACTTCCAGGTGGGCGCCAAAGTGTGGCTACATTTGTAGGAGCGACTCACTGGACCCCACCACAAGCTTCATCCACTTCGATATGGGTCGTACACCATCACCAAGAATGTAGGGACTAATGCCTTCGAGCTCAGTATTCCACCATTCCTTTCTCTGCACCCAATATTCAATGTGGACTGTCTTCGGCCCTACTTCCCACCACTACTGGACACCTCTGACATTGCAGAACAAATCACACCAACAGAGTTAAACCCAGAATGCATGGAACAGGCCACCACATATTTCATCATGGACATGAAAATCAGTTACACTCACCAGCAAAAGATCCAAATATATTGGGTTGTCAAAGCTCGCCAACTCCTGCACCAAGGAAAGTGGTTCACGAGGGAATAAGTTCAACAGAAGTTTCCTCATCTCATGGAGGAAGTCAATGCAATGGGGACCATTGCTTCCTAAGGGGGGAGGAATGATCCAAGTGGATATTGGTGACCACCCACCTATTCCACTTGGGGCCCCACCATTTTTCCTTTTAGTTTTTTAGTTTCCTTAATCATAGCACAATTTACTATTTTTATTAGTTTTTCGGGTCCTGAACTTCTAGAGCCGTTTTGAGGTACTAAATGATGTTTTTTGGGAAAAATAGGAGTAACATGGGTAGTCTACTTTTTCTCACTCAAAATTTTTATTCCTTGGATAGATCTATCTAACAATGCATCACACGAAGATCGTATACCAAATTTACGTCCCAGGAAGTTGATGTACCAATTTACCCAAACAGGGCCCATAGTTTTGGCACTTCATATCCTATGGTTAGGTTTTTGGATGTTTAGGGTTTTCCCTTGTTTCTTAGTAATAAATAGGCCCTCGATCCTCATTCTAACACAGCTCAGAGGCCTGTAGCCACCACATTTGTTAGTATGAATCTTAATTCCAAGCGTACGAAAAAATACCACTTTAGTTGTGCATAACAAATATCCCTAACAGCAAAGATGGCTGCCAATATCCTCAGATCTGCAGTTAGGTGATCAAGATAAATGTTGCAAAAATATAGATCTATGCATTAGAAGACATTAAGCAGTAGAAAAAACAAGATTTACTCCATGCATCCAATAGACAAGACAAGAATATGTTGAATGAATTTTGTATTAATGGCACTTGGGAGGAAAACACAGGAGGGTGTTCCTAGTTATCCTCAATGGGATGGGTTCTTATAAGTCCTCAGCACTTCAGATCTAAAATTCCTCTCTTAATGGTGTAGAAAACCCAGACAAAAATGGTAGCAAAATATGACTATGATGGTGGATCAATAGTCAAACCAAAAGTATAGATCCAGAGTGATCTTTAGGCAACAAAAGGTGGTAAATGAATGGGAAAACCCTTCTATTTATAACAAAATATTGAGTTAGTCTAGATATTGATGCATAGTTAAAATATTATTAACCAAATCAAGATCCAACTTTTATGAAATATTTTATTATATTTGTTGGAGGGAAAAGGAATTTGACTTGGGTCAAATCCCTTTATTTGTAAATAATAAATAAATAAATGATTTATTTATCATTTTAAGGACGTGGTTGAGTAATAATCAAATAAATAATGATTTATTTAAGTATTTAAGGGTGATTTAGTCATATTCAACAAAGAATATTATTTAAATAAGGTTTATATAATTATTCTTAGGAAATAATAAGATAAATAATGATTTATATAATTAATTTCCCTGTTTTGGGTTAAATATAACCAGGAATATTAATTAAATTAATGTTTAACTAATTATTCCTTGAGGAGAATAAAAAAAATGTAGATTTATTTAATATTTCCTCATGGGGTTTCCTATTTAGACCATAAACAACTTAATAAAGGTGGTTTACTAATTTTTCAGAGTGAATGCAATTTTACTTAGGGTAAAATTGGTCTTACATGATGTACTTGGGTCCATCTAATAAAAATGGCTTGGATGACCAAAAAATGGTGTAAAAAATTCCCCCCCAGCGTGCAAGCATTAGGAGCTAATCGTATGACCAAAGTACGTTGTAAGAACTCAATCACTAGACATTGAAGGGGAAGTCAAAGAGAGAGAAGTATAAGGTAGACCAAAGTGCTGAAAGAACTAGACCCCGAGGAGATGAGACTTACAGGTGTGACAAGTCTCTTTGATGAGTGAGTACCTATGCTATAGGAAGCGGGGGAGGCATACCTATGCTCGCCGAGGCAAAGTACAAAAAATAAGGCGTCCAGTCAACAAAGGGACCGAACAATATAGTACATACTAGCATAAACATGAGCCAGATAAACAACACGATAATGAATCCCACATACATGTTGTGCCTGCAATAACATCCAGGACTTGTACAATGATATCTGAGTACATGAGATATAAATACAACCCAGATGCCCCAAAACCAGGAAAGGGCTCTGAAAATCTGATTGATATATGCAAACAAAAAGGCACTGCAAGCGGCTGCGGCCGACATCATCAAATGTATGGAGCTGCATTAGAGGCTGTAATGAAGAGGTCATCCAGGTATGTGGTGGGCTACCTATAGGGCCACCCCCTCATGAGGGCTGAGACATCTCACACACACCCAGGAATCACCGATATCAGCTGCTGCATCACTGAACCATCAAGTATACGGATCTCGATCATGCTGAAAGGATCTGGAGCTGAGAAACAACCAAGTCAAAGGGAAATAAGGAGTCCATTTTCCTGATCTGAGGCACTGAACAAGAGTGGAAGCTGGAACCAAGGTACACCACCCTCTAGACCTATGTTCTAGGATGAATGAGCTTATGTCTATAGGTTTTAACCCTGAACAGAAATTATCTACACACGAATTTTATAATAGAAAATAAACAATAGCGAGAGCATAAAACATAAAACAGATAAACAAAGAGATTTTATGTAACACCATGAGTGAGTACCTATGGTATGCTATGTGCAATGTCTGGTCTAGTACATACATAAATAAATCAAGCTATTGGTCTAGATAAATCAAGCTAGTCGTCCCGATGAGTGAGTACCTATGGTATGCTATGTGCAATGTCTGGTCTAGTACAGACCATTGCCTACATCAGACTACCCACTGCACTTGCATATGGAACACGGGACATATCATCCTCTTCTTCTTGTGTCTTGGGACACTGTTCAACAAAAAGCTATACACCTACAGGAATAGTAACATTCACCGGCTTACTATCCTGCATATTTAACCTCTGCAATATAGTCTCTACATACTTCCTCTGGTTTAACCAAAGCTTCCTCTTTTCCCGATCTCTCTTAATTTCCAAGCCCAAAATATAGTTTGAAACACCAAGATCCTTCATATCAAATTTGGAGAACAGTTGGGTCTTCAAATCTTGGATAATTTCTTTGTCATTTCCAATAAACAACATATCATCCACATACAAGACCAAATAAATAACACGGTCACCAATTAATTTAAAATAAACACAGTGATCCTCCTTTCTTCTGGTGAAGCCAAGTCCCCGTATATAGGTATCAAATTTCTGATTCCACATCCTTAGTGACTGTTTTAACCCATACAGAGACTTCTTCAACCTGCATACCAGTTATTTCTTAACCTTCACCACAAAGCCTTCAAGTTGCTTCATGTAGATCTCCTCTTCTAGATCCCCGTGAAGAAATGTTGTCTTCACATCCATCTGTTCTATCTCAAAATCAAATGCAGCAGCAACAGATAAAAGTAATCTAATAGAAGTAACTTTGGCAACAGGAGAAAAAATATCACCAAAATCAATTCCCGGCACTGGGGAATAACCTTTTGCTACCAACCGAGCTTTGTATTTCTCCACCTTGCCTTCTACATTCATCTTCTTCTTAAACACCCATTTTCTCCCAATGGGCTTCCTTCCATCCGGCAACTCCACCAGATACCATGCCTCATTTTTGTGCAAGGATGCCATTTCATCAACCATGGCCTCCTTCCAGAGTTTTCCATCCTTG
Source organism: Pinus albicaulis (assembly GCA_034641835.2). Lineage (NCBI taxonomy): Eukaryota > Viridiplantae > Streptophyta > Pinopsida > Pinales > Pinaceae > Pinus > Pinus albicaulis. The sequence continues at coordinate 536,489,478 of CM076573.1, read as the reverse complement.
GAATCTACTGCCTCCCTGACAGTTATGGGATCATCATCAGTTATAGTTAAGGCAAAACCTGAACAGAAAGCAGATGGACTATACCTTTTTGGTTGCCTTCTTTCCCGAACTGATCTTCTCAAAGCTGGAGTTTGTGGCTCTTCCTCTTCTGAATCTTCTTCTACTGTAGATTATGATTCATCCTCCTTTAGCTCAAACTCTATCTTCTCAGGTTCCTTTGGTATGATTTTGTAGACATTTGAATAATAGCTGAATTATTCACCAAGATTATCCTGATTACACACTATTTAAGCTTCATGCATAATACATAACCTCTTCTACAATTGATCATCAATATGCGGAAATAGAAAGCAGTCGCATGCGCTCATTAAAACATAATCAAGCACACATATCAACACAATATGTAATGGGAAAAGCAATAGCTGAAAACCCCCAACTATCTGTATATTATAATGATAGAGAACATGTAACAATACATAGCACAATACTCCTCACAAGTACTCAGTACTATCTCCAAAAAGTTACACACAAACTATATGAGATTTGAACAAGTCAGGGGTTCAAATCTCCTCCACAAGTCTGCCTGCCTCTACTGCGCAATCCAAGTGAGTAATGAATGAGATCCAAGTTTGAATCCCACTAGCTCCAACTGCGCAATCCTCATTGGCAATCTCCATCAATGTGTGTGCAAATCTCATGCACAACCAATAGTCACAACTGATAGTAGACTCACCCTTTCACCCACCTCTAACACTGGTCTCCACTGAACTGTCCATGCATTGCAGTTAACTAATGTGTTATTTAGTTGAATTATGAGTTAATAATTAGTGAATTAATTATTAATTAATTCACACCACTCATCACTAGTGTATTTTTCAGTTAGACTAAATACAACTAGTTCAACTAAGTTAAACCGAACACAACTCCACCAACTGTCTCATCAACTCCACCAAACTCTGCCACATAAGTTCTAACTGAAGTCAACCATGCAATAGCTCAAATAACCCTTAGGAAAAGCGTATTTCCTTCTGTCAGCTGCATGTTCCACATCCAAGCATCAAACTGAAGTGCTCCAAGAGGATAAGATAATGTTTATAGTCTAAATATTATTAAGGGTTAATAATATTTGACTATTCTATTTTTAGCCCGGCAGTCTAAAAATAGAAACCGCCTAATGTCTAAAAATAGAGGTCCATATATTTTTACCAACTCAACCAATCATCCATAAATAGCATCCTACAACTCATAGACCATGATCCCTATGTCTAAAAATAGACATAGTCTAAAAATAGACTTTGCGCCAAAAATAGCCTGCGGGCCCACTTAGTGAAGGCGACTTCATTTCACTAAGCTCCATCATCTTGTTGCATTTTCAACACTCCCTCTCAACAAGATATGGATTATCTGCAACCCCTATCCTGCCTCTGTGGTATTCGAATTTGCTCCTAGTGAACGCCTTCGTCAAGATATCAGCATCCTGATCCTCCGTGGGAATATATGAAAGTAACATGATTCTCCGCTGCACACAATCTCTGATATGATGGTACCTAATGTCGATGTGTTTGGATCTATTATGAAATACTGGATTAGCCGAGAGTTTAATGCAACTATGGTTATCACAATAAATCACAGTAGGCTCCAAGTGTGACCCGAACAATCCAACCAGAATCTTCCTCATCCATATGGCCTCGCATGCAGCCAAGCTTGCTACCATATACTCAGCCTCTGCTGAACTGAGTGCCACGGATCTATACTTCCTGCTATACCAAGAAACTGTTGTCGACTCGATACTGAAGATCCCTCCAGATGTGCTCTTTCTGTCCGTTGGGCTCCCTGCCCAATCTACATCCGTGAAGCCACAAAGCTTCACCTCATCCTCCTGTCTGTACCACAAGCCATATCCCGATGTGCCTCTAAGATAACGCAATACATGCTTGCCTGCCTTCCAGAAGAGCTTGGTAGGCTTAACCATAGCTTGCGAAAGCTGGTTAACAGCATAGCATATATTGGGTCGTGTATTGACCAGATACATAAGCGACCCCACCAACTGTCGATAGACAGTGGCATCCACTACCTCCGCTGAAGTAGCATCCTCCTTCCTCCAACCTCCAAGAAGAGGAGTATCAACAGGCTTGCAGCCATGCATGTTGAACTTCTCCAGTATCTCCCGGGCATACTTACCCTGAGAAACAAACAGTCCATCACTGCGCTGCCAAATTTCCAATCCCAGAAAATAATGAAGGAGGCCCAAGTCCTTCATCTCAAACTCTTTTGCAAGATCCTCCTTGCATGAGAGTATCAACAGCTCATCACCTGTCAAAATCAAATCATCTACATAAAGTACAATGATCAGCAACTTACCCTCCACCACAATCTGGTATAGGTTCGGATCTGCCTCACTCTTGGAGAATCCAAGTCCTGTGAAATAACTGTCTATCCGTGTGTACCAAGCACGAGGTGCTTGTTTCAACCCATACAACGCTCTCTTGAGCCTGCACACATGCGACTCGCTGCTGAAGATCTCGAAACCTTCGGGCTGCTCTATGTACACCTCCTCCTCAATGACTCCGTTGAGGAACGCACTCTTCACATCCATCTGATGAATGTGCCACCCCATCTGCGCTGAGAGAGCAAGGATCGTCCGTATGGAAGAGTACCTTGCGACAGGTGAAAAAGTCTCCTCATAGTCAATCCCCTCGATCTGTGAAAAGCCACGGGCGACAAATCTCGCCTTGTACTTCTCCACACTCCCATCAGCCACCTGCTTCACCTTGTAGATCCATCGCGAACCCACCACTAATTTTCCCACCGGTCTTGGGACAATCTCCCATGCACTGTTCCTGACGATCGAATCATATTCTTCGATCATGGCATCAACCCATGCGGGTTCCTCCACAGCTTCCTCAAAAGAGGATGGCTCCGTCACAACACATTGACTCACAAGAGCCATGTATCTAGTGTACTGATCCGGTGACTGCCTCTGTCTGCGCTGTGCTGTAGGTGGTCCTACAACCTTCTCTGCATCTCGAGCCAGTCGCTCAGCTTCTGTAGTGCGCTTGCGCCCTCTGATGGTTGGCGCTGCATGGGTGGTTTCTTCCACCTCCTGAACTTCCTCTTGTGGCTGATCCACATCCTGAGACTCATCCTTAGGAACTAATAGCTCCTCATCTGCATGCAAGTGTGGCTCCCTCTCAAGCGAACACTTCATTGCTTTCTCCTCATGAAATTTGATATCCCGTCGCACAACAGTCTTGCGACTGTCTGGAAAATACACACGATAGTTGTGGGGTGTATCAGTGTACCCCACAAATATCCCAACCCTCCGCGGGGTTGGATCCAGCCTTTTCTCGGCATCCTTTGTCACAAAGTGCAAGTAGACAGTGAACCATCGCATCTCAAAATGGAAATGTCGCCCTGCACGTAAATGCCTCCTCTCGGTGTACTCATGCCAAGTATCTTTTGAGGACAACGATTCTACACATAAACTAAAGTATTGCATGCCTCCGCCCACAAGTGAATGGGTAGGCCCTGATCATGCAACATCACCCGTGCAACACCCACGATCATTCTGTTCTTCCGCTCAGCAACCCCGTTCTGCTGTGGGTTATGAGGTGCTATGAGCTCTCTTCGAATTCCTTCTACACTGCAAAAGTCCTTGAATTCAGCAGAGATGAATTCACCACCATTGTCGCTCCTAAGAGCCTTCACATGCTTCCCCGATTCCTTCTCAACTAGCGCCTTGAACTCACATAACTTTGAGTATGTCTCGCTCTTCTTCTGCATGAAGAAGATCCAACACTTCTGAGAAAAATCATCAACAAAGATCACATAGTACTTGTGCTTTGCTGTCGAAGCTACCGAGAAAGGTCCACACACGTCTATGTGAATTCTCTCAAGGATCGTCGTGGTGCGACTATCCTTCTCGTGAAAGGTGGCTTTCACAAATTTTCCCAAGGTACACCCCTTGCACTGATCTGACTGCGCAAGAGTGCCCTTAGGAAGCCCAGTAGAAATCTTCTGCAGTATCTTCAAAGCTCCATGGTGAAGGTGGCCCAATCTCTGGTGCCACAACTCACCATCATCCCGGCTCACCACTCCTTCTACCTTGCATGCCATTTCTGCACAGCCATCTACTTGCAACTGATAAAGGTTCTTGATTCGAACCCCTATCTTTTGGGTTTCTCCAGTTGTCTTACTGTGCAGGAAAGCCTTTCCCTCGCTGAAGACAACATCATACCCCTTGTCTTCTAACATCGCCACAGAGATCAGATTATTCTTCAATCCTGGAACATGCATCACTTCCTTCAATAAGAAGGGTTTACTAGACTCCCTCTCAAAGGAAATGGTACCGATACTGGTCGCACTGTATCTACCATCATTGCCCATCTCGATGTGCACTCCAAGATCTTTCTCATCCAGATCTAAAAATAGATCTTGATCTCCGGTCATGTGAAAAGACGCACCACTGTCCAAGAACCATACTGATCCCATCACACTTGAGACCAAGCATGCGATCAGTGAAAAATCCAGCTCAAACTGGGAGGCTAAGGCCTCTCCCACTACAGATCCAACAACATGCTTATTTTTCTTCTTCTGTGGACAATTTGTGGCATAATGTCCGTGCTGGTGACAATGAAAGCACTTCACCTTGGAAATGTCTTGCTTCTTGCCTTTTTCACCGGAATGAGAAGCTTTCTTGCTCTTCCCCTTCTTTGCTTTGGCAGCCAAAGTGAAATTTTCTTCATCAGATGCCTTTGATGAAGGTCCATCCCTAGTAGTCCACCTTATCTCCTCTTGCATGAGATCCGACCAAAGTTGCTCCCATCCTAGAAACTTCTCCCGACCATTGACAGAGTCTTGATAGGAATGCCAACTCTTCGGAAGACCAAGGAGAGCCAGGTCCACCAAGTCCTCCTCATCGACAGTCACCCCCACACTTCCCAGCTCATCCCTGCATTGGGTGAACTTCGTGAGGTACTTGGCGATACTGTCGCCTTTCTCCATCTTAATGTTTTTGAGTTTATCCTTGAGAGCCAACTTCCTCTGGTCGCTCTTGCTTTGGAATAGATCTGTCAACGCTTTCCACATCAAGTATGGAGAAGCCTTTCCATGCAGGCTGGATACAATGTGATCCTTCACACCCTCCAACAGAATCCTTCGACATTTCGCCATCTTCTTTTGCCAAGCTTCAACTTGAGCAACATCAGTAGGCTTTGGGATCTCAGCATCTATGAACTCCTTCAGCTTGTTATCATCTAATACCGCCTCCATCCGGTCCTTCCATGCAACATAATTCGAACTGCCCTCAAGGGCATATTCCAGTCGCAATCCGTTGAAAGACATTTCAACTCTGGCACCAAGAAAACTGCTGCAAATTCGAATTCCAAATTCTGCTGCAAATTCGAATTCCACCAGCTCAAAACTCAACCACTTCCGATCTGTGAGAACAAATTATTTCTAGCATAGAGATCGACTGTAGGGGCATTTACTAGATATATCACCTTTCAAATAAAGGATGGATCTAGAGGCTACCTGGCACGTTACAGACTCTGTCTACCAAAATAATTGTAATCACTGTAATAGATCCGATGATCAATCTTGCTCTGATACCATGTAGAAATTTGAATAATAGCTGAATTATTCACCGATATTATCCTGATTACACACTATTTAAGCTTCATTCATAATACATAACCTCTTCTACAATTGATCATCAATATGCGGAAATAGAAAGCAGTCGCATGCGCTCATTAAAACATAATCAAGCACACATATCAACATAGTATGTAATGGGGAAAGCAATAGCTAAAAACCCCCAAATATCTGTATATTATAATGATAGATAACATGTAACAATACATAGCACAATACTCCTCACAAGTACTCAGTACTATCTCCAAAAAGTTACACACAAACTAACTGAGATTTGAACAAGTCATGGGTTCAAATCTCCTCCACAAGTCTGCCTGCCTCTACTGCGTAATCCAAGTTGATTAATGATGAGATCCAAGTTTGAATCCCACTAGCTTCAACTGCGCAATCCTCATTGGCAATCTCCATCAATGTGTGTGCAAATCTCATGCACAGCCAATAGTCACAACTGATAGTAGACTCACCCTTTCACCCACTTCTAACACTGGTCTCCACTGAACTGTCCATGCATTGCAGTTAACTGATGTGTTCTTTAGTTGATTTATGAGTTAATAATTAGTGAATTAATTAATAATTAATTCACACTACTCATCACTAGTGTATTTGTCAGTTAGACTAAATACAACTAGTTCAACTAAGTTAAACAAAACACAACTCCACCAACTGTCTCATCAACTCCACCAAACTCTGCCACATGAGTTCTAACTGAAGTCAACCATGCAATAGCTCAAATAACCCCTAGGAATAGCGTAATTCCTTCTGTCAGCTGCATGTGCCACATCCAAGCATCAAACTGAAGTGCTCCAAGAGGATAAGATATTGTTTATAGTCTAAATATTATTAAGGGTTAATAATATTTGACTGTTCTATTTTTAGCCCGGCAGTCTAAAAATAGAAACCGCCCAATGTCTAAAAATAGAGGTCCATATATTTTTACCAACTTGACCAATCATCCATAAATAGCATCCTACAACTCATAGACCATGATCCATATGTCTAAAAATAGACATAGTCTAAAAATAGACTTTGCGCCAAAAATAGCCTACGGGCCCACTTAGTGAAGGCGACTTCATTTCACTAAGCTCCATCATCTTGTTGCATTTTCAATGGATTTAATCATGTTTAACAACATATTTCACCTCTCTAAACACCACATCTCGGCTATACACAACCTTCCTTGTTTCCGGGTTCCAAATCTTGTAACCTTTTAAACCATCCTTATACCCAATAAAGATGCACCTTTCAGATTTATTATCCAACTTGGTCCTTTTCTCCTTTGGAACATGTACATATGCATCACATCCAAATACCCTTATATTTGAAAGAGAGGGTTTCTTACTAGTCCATACCTCATGTGGATTCTTATCCTCCAACGCTGATGAAGGTGATCTATTAACTAAGTAACATGCAGTCTCCACTACCTCTGCCCAGAATTCTTGTCCTAACCCAGTACCACTGAGCATGCTTCTTGCCTTTTCCATCATCATTTTTTTCATTCTTTATGCAACTCTGTTTTGCTGAGGTGTGTATGGAGTAGTCTTCTGCCATGCTATACCACACTTCCTACAGAACTCTTCAAATTCCTTCTTGCAGAACTCCCCACCATTATCTGTCATCAGCGCCTTTATCTTCTTCTCTGTCTGGTTTTCCACCAGAGCCTTAAATTCTTTAAATCTATCAAAGACTTCATATTCTTCCTTAATAAATATATCCATGTATTCCTTGAGAATTCATCTATGAATGAAACATAGTACACAAACTTTCCCAGTGATGGAACTGACACAGGTCCAAACACATCACTGTGCACAAGTTCTAATATCTTGTTCGCCCTCTTAGCACCAGAAGGAAAACTCACCTAATTCTACTTCCCATATACACAATGTTCACAGAAATTTAAATCCAGAGAGAAATTAGACATACCTTCTACCATACCATTTCTATGTAGTATCTGAAGGCCCTTCTCTCCAATATGTCCAAGCCTTTGATGCCATAGCATGGTCTTTTCTCCAGAGACAGCTAGGCTTTCCGCTCCACTTTCAGGAACCACATAACTATTACACCCATCAATAATAGTGCTACCTTGTAGCTTGTATAGAGTTCCAGTCTGAAATCCCCACATTAATACCAGTGCTCCTTGAACCATCTTGTAGGCATCTTTCTCAAACACTATTTTTACACCTACATCATCCATATTGCTTACAGAAATCAGATTTCTGGCCAATGTAGGAATATACAGAACACCAAGAAGTGTTCTAATCCTTCCACCTTGCAGCTTCAGCTTGACCTTTCCACGTCCGATGATTTTGGCCTTCCTATCATCCCCTAGGAAGACATCACCATCATATTTCTCATACTCGCAAAACCACTCCCTATGGGGAGTGAAGTGAAAGGATGCACCTGAGTCAATCAACCATGACTCATGATCTACATGTGTATTTGAAGAAGAATCCAAATACACATCCCCACCTTCATCCGAGGTGGTTTTTTCCTCTGCAGAAGGATCATCATCAGATCCCTTTCCTTTCTCAGGAGCTTTAGATCTGCACTCCTTTTTGTAGTGCCCTTCCTTTCTGCATTTCCAGCATACATTTACAAAATTTCCAGGAGATTTAGATCTCCCTCTAGATTTTTATCTCCCACTCGAAACCTTATTCTTGTTTTTGTTTTGGGACCTTCCTCATACAGATAAGGCATCTCCATTCTGGCCCTCCATATTTCTTCGTCTCATTTCCTCCGACAACAAGGCTAAGAAAATGTCATAAAAATTCAAGGTAGTTGTATTGCTACCTATTGCAATAACCAAACTATCCCACGAGTCTGGTAGAGAACACAACAAATTGATGCACTTATCTTCATCTGAGATTTTAATATCAACAGATGACAACTAACTTACCACAATATTGAAGGCGTTCAGATGCTCTGTCACTGAGTCTCCATCCTTCATCCTTAGGTTATACATCTTTTTCCACAGGAACATCTTATTCAGCAGATACTTAGATTGGTACAAAGTCCCAAGTTTTTCCCACAAATTCTTCACCGTAGCTTCCCCAGATACATTCAACAATACTGAATCTGAGACACACAACCGTATTATGCTCTTAGCCTTTCGATCTAGTTTCTTCCAGTCTTCATCTGACATTGCCATTGGTTTAGTACCTAGATCTACCATGATCCACTAATCTTTATCCACCAGCAGATCCTCCATTTTGAGCTTCCAAAACTCAAAACTCTAACCATTAAATTTCTCGATCTCTATCTTTCCGCCGCTCGCCATCTTCTTTCACCGCAAGAATCGATCCTGCAGATCTCCCACTGAACAGGGTCTACCTCAGGCCCAAGAAAAAAACCCTCAGCAGCAAAGGCATCCCCTTGAAGCCAAAACAGCTCTAATACCAAATGTAGGTTTTAACCCTGAACATAAATCATCTACACACGAATCTTATAATAGAAAATAAACAATAGTGATAGCATAAAACATAAAACAGATAAACACAGAGATTTTCCCTTAGATCCAAAATTGGGACGACCAACTTGATTTTTCATTATATTCCTTTTAGTGTTATAACACATATATATACATGTCGAAGCATACATAAACCCCAATCCATTAACCCTGGATTAGAACATAACCATAGTTCCCTTGACCGAATCTACAAAATACTAGGGGCCGAAAACCATTGTACCCCAAAACCATGTGCAAACTCATGCACAAAACATGGGTGGGTCCGCCTATGAGTGGGTCTACACACCAAAAAAAAATTCGTCGGGGCGCTGCCCCGGACCCCAACAGTGGGGGCTGCCTCCCCCCTTGTGACCCCCCTGTTGCGCCCGACACATCGTACAACGCGTGGGGCTAGTCGTGGAAAGAATATAACACATACCCAATAATGTAGATAGAAGGAGGTTCACCATAGGGGAGGCAATAAGGGATCCTCAACTAAGTCACAAGAGAAAATAGTAGAGCGACTGACAGATTGACACCAATGATGATGATGAAATGGGGGGTACTAAGTAGCGAATGGACGACTTCCCTTGTTAGAGAATAAAGGGCATAGATGACCTGACAACGGTTGACACAATATCATGAGGGATATGGGACAGTGGGATTGAAGTCCATAATGTGCAACACGAGAGAGGGACCAAGCAATGAAGTATAGAGGAATATAGCGGGATGCAAAGGGACTCAGGATAGACTCCATGAATGAAATGATGACTCAAATCATATGCTCTAAACAAGGGTGACTCGATGGTGCTGCCACACAGAAAAGGTCCAATGGGGACCATAAAAACATGAGTACAAGATGGTAACTCATGATGAATGTCGACACGAGCATGGAAAAGTATGGAGGCAAAGTGGTGCCCCCAGTACGAGTGCTGCAAGTGAAGAAATTCAATTTTGAGGAGGGGTGAGGTGACACTTCTTGGAAAAAATGTGTCCTAGTGAAGTATCAAATCACTAAAAACTAACAAATACCCATTTGAGGGCTCGGTGAGAGCTTTCCAACGGTACTGACAGTTTGGTAAATGGAGCTACGGTTTGGCCGGAGTAGGTGAAAGAAAAAACAGGGGTTTCTCTTTTAATAAGGCATTTTCCCTCCAAATTAACTCATTTGCATGTAGAGCTATGGTGAATGCAGAGAGGACAGAAGGCCCTAAATCTTGCGGCGATCGTAGCGGACAAACCGACCGTTAGAATCAAGATCCGTCAGTTGCAGGTAAGAGGCCTAACCCTACTCTTTCTTTTCAATGGACTGAAAGTTTAGATTAGGTCCCTAGGGCTCAGGAACAAACCCCTGCTCCTCTTCACGGCTAGGTCGCACTTTTTGGGGCAAAAAGTGCGACCTAGGTAGTAGTTTTTGAGCAAAAAACTACGACCTGTCCCAGGTTTGGGCCTGTAAATTGTGACCTGTCAGGGAGGGGTTTTTTTGTGTTGTTTTTTGGCTGAGTACTGGGTTTTTATGATGATATATAGTATTTCCTATATTTATACTGAAAAATATGATGGTTTTGTGCAGATATGGTAGAATTATGGATCAACTTGAGAGAGAGAGAGACCTAGGCGCATTACGGTTGGAGATCCAGGAGGATCAAGGTGTCCGCAGTGCATTGGCCAGGTTTGGGGTTTTGAAGTTTGTGGAGAACCCTTTGATGAGAGCTAGAGAGCCCTTATTGGCCCGGATTGTCAGCTATTGGGACCTGGACCATGAGGTATTTATAGTGTAGGGGCACCGGATGAAGTTGACGGTCCAGGATATATATTTCTTGAATGGTCTCCCACCACTTGGGATGGTAGGGAATACTCAGCCAGTATTACCGTGGGGGAGGAATATCATAGAGTTTGTAGAGCACCATTGTCGAGCAGGTCTCCAAGTCAAGGGGACTCAGATACCCATCGGGGATTTAGAGAGGTTAGAGACCTGTGTGTGGCCGTAGTGGTGCTACGGATCCTAGGCAACCAGGCACTCCATCACATCACTAGAGGGCAGATGATGCTTGTGGAGAGTGTTTTGAGTGGGACCTACTATGGGTGGGCCCAGATGATGTTGTCACTGTTGAAACGACAGTTGTCACTATGCAAGCGGCAAGTGAACCATGATTGTGCATATGGTATAGTTTTGTGCTTGTTCTTCTTTGAGAAGATCCTGACCCTTCAACCTTGCATACAACTCCAAGATGGGGGCCCAAGAGAGCCTAGAATGCACTGGTGGGGGAAACTATTATGCAGAGGAGGAGGTGGGGTGGTTGGACGAGTGTTCCAACCTGAGTTATTTTCTCATTGGGATCAGATGCGGCTGTATATAAGTGATTATCCCTATAGTGGGATGAGTTATTGTGGGGACCTAGATTTTCCACTACCGCCTAGTCGAATATGGGGGCTCGATGGTAAGTGACAAATTGCTAATATTTTATGTGCATGTAAAGGTCTAAAATATTGTATGTGGTACTGATTCTTTCACTTTTGGTATGCAGATACAACACCGGTAAAACTGACCAGATATATGGGATGACCTGCAATATCGAGGACCGCAGGACCTAGTGGAGCGAGGGCGCGGAAAAATGAGAATGTAGCAGTCCTCCTGGAGGACATCTGTCATAGATGTGAGAGGCTTCTGATTGGTGTTTTAGAGTGCGGTTGGCAGGGCTTATATGACCAGTACATAAAGCCATGTATTGGTCTACCCTCTGAGTGGCGAGGGGTCATGCGGCGCATGGCGATGGCCGTATAGGGTATGCGTGATCTACGAGCTGCAGGAGCAGAGCCATTGGCTCTGGATCCTCCAGATAGTGATTAGTGTGTAGGGGCAGGTGGTGCCCCTAGTTATGAGTTTTGTAACATGCTATGGGCATGTCATATGTTGGTTCGATCCCTAGTGGAGTCGCCAGTTGTTGGTATGAATCTTAATTCCAAGCGTAAGAAAAAATACCACTTTAGATGTGCATAAAAAATAGCCCTAATAGCAAAGATGGCTGCCAATATCCTCAAATATACAGTTAGGTGATCAAGATAAATGCTGCAAAAATCTAGATCTATGCATTAGAAGACATTAAGTAGTAGAAAAAACAATATTTACTCCATGCGTCCAATAGACAAGACAAGAATATGTTGAATGAATTTTGTATTAATGGCACCTGGGAGGAAAGCACAAGAGGGTGCTCCCAATTCTCCTCAATGGGATGGGTTCTTGTAAGTCCTCAGCACTTCAGATCTAAAATTCCTCTCTCTTGATGGTGTAGAAAACCCAGACAAATACGGTAGCAAAATATGACTATGATGGTGGAATAATAGTCAGACCAAAAGTATAGATCCAGAGTGATCTTTAGGCAACAAAAAGTGGTAAATGAATGGGAAAACCCTTCTATTTATAAAAAAATATTGAGTTAGTCTAGATATTGGTGCATTATTAAAATATTATTAACCAAATCAAGATCCAACTTTTATGGAATATTTTATTATATTTGTTGGAGGGAAAAGGAATTTGAATTGGGTCAAATCCATTTATTTGTAAATAATAAATAAATAAATGATTTATTTATCATTTAAAGGATGCGGTTGAGTAATAATCAGATAAATAATGATTTATTCAATTATTTAAGGGTGATTTAGTCATATTCAACAAAGAATATTATTTAAATAAGGTTTAAATAATTATTCTTAGGAAATAATAAGATAAATAATGATTTATCTAATTAATTTCCCTATATTGGGTTAAATATAACCAGGAATATTAATTAAATTGTTGTTTAACTAATTATTCCTTGAGGAGAATTAAAAAAATGTAGATTTATTTAATATTTCCTCATGGCATTTCCTGTTTAGACCATAAACAACTTAATAAAGGTGGTTTACTAAGTTATTTTTCATAGTGAATGCAATTTTACTTAGGGTAAAATTGGTCTTACATGTTGTACTTGGGTCCATCTAATAATGATGGGTTAGATGACCAAAAAATGGTGTAACAACATCTCTTCTCAGAGATAAGCTACCAACGTCGTAGCTAGTTTATTTCCATTATGTTTGTAAAAAAATTTAAGTTTTTTGATATTAATGAAATGAAGTGTTATTTCCACTGCATTTTTTATTTATGTTTATATGTGTATTCTGTTGTGTTCCTGCATAAATTCAGATCAATGGTATTAGAGCGGTTTTCTCTTTATCAATCCTTCTTTGCATGTCCCCAACGAGGTCATGGTATAATGAGTAAGGGCTCGATCTGGTTGAACCTTTGCAAGATCAGCCTCACAAACCCCGATGGCCACCCATGGGGGATGAAAAGAAATATTAGGGAGTAGGAGATCCTATAAAAATATTTCTTGAGTAGGCCCTCGAAAAAAAAAGGAAAGTGATGATGGATAATGTTTCCTGGATCCTTCAATTATTGCCCACCAGCTGCACATCTGCATCTAATAGCCACTCTGGAGGCGCAACTCCTTTTAAGGTACAAGTAAAATTTTACATTCCTATATTTGAGGGCCCAATAGATGTATATGTCATAGATAGATGGTTGAATCTATTAGAAGGATATTTCTTGGTTCATGACTTTTCCGACCAGGAGAATATTATTTTTTCACTCCTCAAAGCTACTCCCCATGTCAAGGACTGGTGGGAAACCTACTGTGAGAAAAAGGATGAGGGGGAACCCTCTCTATTCTTAGTCGTACCCAATTGGAATTATTTTCGAGATTCCATCAAGGAAGAATATTATCCCATAGGGATCTATGAGGACATGTACATACAATGGACTACGTTGTGGCAGCAAAGGGATTAAGATGTGCATGAGCTGAAAAATCTGCTCCATACCCTGTGTACAAAGTTGGGTATCAAATATTCAGAGAAAATTTGGTGTTGAAGTACCACAGTTGTATGCACAGATATATTCAGGAGGAAATGGAGTTCCTCGACATCTCCTCACTTGGTACGACATACCGGTATACTGCCAAGATTGAGGATAAATTCAAACAGAAGAAGCGAGACTTTGGATATGCGAATCAAAAGCAAGGGAAAGGTGACCCCAAACCACAAAAAAAGTACAAATACAAGCAATGGCGGCCCAAGATAACCTACCGAAGCCACAAGCAAAGAAAAACATCGTGAAGCTGAAGAAGGACACGGGAAAGTGGTGTGAGTTCCATAAGAGCTCCACTCACAACACAAGTGAGTGTCATACCAAGCAGTCACTGGTGGCCAAGATGAGAGCTTCTGAATCAGATGCATGCTCTGAATCTGAATCAGAACCCGACAAGGGGAATGACAAATGGAAGAAGATTATTTATATTTAACCCAATGCCACCGTTGCCACTGAAAAGATCTAGAAGGAGGAACCAAAAGATCCAGAGGAGGAGTGTCTCTTCCAATACTAGGTATGGGTAAAGGGTTCCCTGCTACAGTTCATTGTCGAAAGTGGGAGACAAAAGAACCTCATTTCAGAAAAGTTCATGAACTGGTTGGGCTTTCCAACCACATCACACCCACAACCGTACACCATCAGTTGGCTTCACCAAGGATGAGATCTCTGCGTCAGCCAGCAGTGTTGCCTTCCCTACAACATCAAGCCCTTCACGGATGAGATATTATGTGACATTGCTCCTCTTGATGTTTTTGATGTATTATTACGCCAACCATACTTATGGAAGCGACATGTTGTTTATGAGTCTCGGCCTTGTATTTTTATTTTTACTTTGGGAAATAATTTGTATAGGATACCAGAGGTACCACCGCATGTGGCTATCTCTTTAGTTACTACAAAACAATGCAGTAAGCACATTTCCAAAACCGGGAAATTTGTTTTCCTGATGATCCACCCCCAGGGCAAGAATAAGGTTGTGGCCACGACCTCCAGACAGGGCTCCTCCACTAGACAAAAACAAATGGACAAGGACATGGAGGAGTATGGGGACATATTCACCTCACCCATAGGGGTGCCTGTGCACTGTCAGGTCAAGCACCCCATGGATCTGACCCCAGGTGCGTCGCTACCTAATGGACTGATCTATTGGCACTTTGTTCTAGAGAATGATGAAATGAAGAGACAAATTTAGGAGCTGTTGTAGAAAGGTCACATCCAACCAAGTTCATTGCCCTGTGGGAGCCCAATTGTGTTGGTGTAGAAGAAGGATGGGACTTAAAGACTTTGTATTGAATATCGGACATTGAACAAGATCACTGTCTGGAATAGGTGCTTGATCCCATTAATTTATGACCTTTTGGATCAAATCAAAGGGGAAAAATATTTCAGCAAGATAGACTTGAAGTCTGGGTATCACCAGGTATAGAACCCTTAAATGTGTGGAAGACTGCCTTTAAAGCCAAGGAGGGCATTTTTGAATGGTTGGCCATTATTTTCGGGTTGAAAGATGCTCCTGCAACCTTCATGAGGCTCATGGATGACATCTTGCAGCCATTCACCAACTCATTTGTAGTAGTGTACTTGGATGACATCATGATCTTCAGCCAGACTTGGGAAGATCACCTCCACCACATCCGACAACTCCTCCAAACACTGCAACAACACAAGTTGTGTGCCAATTTGGAGAAGTGCGCTTTTGGCATGACCCAGGTTTAGTATCTAGGATACATTATTGATGAATGGGGCGTGCATGTGGATCCAACCAAGATCCAAGTAATTCGGGATTTGCTGGCCCCAACCACTCTAACAGAGCTTCGCAGCTTTATGGGTCTTTCTAATTTCTACCACAGGTTCGTGTTGGGATTCTCTCATATCACTTGGCCATTGAGTCAAGTCACCAAGGGAGGAGTGAAAGAAAAAATATTTTGGTAAGAATCTCAACAAAAAAGCAATAATAGAATTGAAACATCGCCTCTTCTCTACCCCAATGCTCACATTACTAGACTTGCAACAACCATTTGAGATCGAGATAGATGCCTCCAACTATGCTATTGGGGAATTTCTTACTCAATAGGGACATACAGTGGCATATCAAAGTGAGACACTATCCGAGACAGTCCGCAAGTATCCCACTTATGACAAAGAAATGTATTCCATTATGTAGGTTTGCCGCCAATGGAAGAATTACATTTTGGGGCAGCAAACGGTCATCCACACAGACCACCGACTCGTGCAGTTCATACAGAGACAAGGGAATTTGAAAAATGATCATCATCGGAATTGGTCGAAATATCTACAACAATTTAATTTGAACATCAAGTATAAAAATGGTAGCACCAATAATGTTGCGGACTGCTTCAGCCGACCACCGATCGTGGCGCTAACCACCACTCTCAACTTTTGTGGGCACGAGACTTTTGATTGGCCGCTTCTCTATAAGAGCGATCTGGAATTCGGTCACACATAAAAGACACTCTTGGAGGGTAAACAAGTTCCAAATTTTCACCTCCAGGATGCACTACTATGTCACCTAGTACACGTTTGTGTTCCTTCAAGAGAGAATTCCAAGATGATTTTGGAAGCACACTACTGTCGAGTCGTTGGGAATTTCAGGGTCGAGAAAACAGTGGCACTACTGCAGAATTATTTCTATTGGTCGAACATTCGACAGGATGTTGGGAAGTAAATCATATCTTGCATTGCTTGCGCCATTTCCAAACGGACCATCAAGAATAAATGCCTCTATACCCCACTACCTACCCCTAGTCAACCTTGGGAATCCATCTCCATGGATTACATGTCGGGCCATGACTATGTTTTCATGGTCGTCGATAGATTCTTGAAGATGGCCATTATGTCAGCCTATAAGAAGAATATCACAGCAGAAGCCACTGCTAAAATCTTCTTTGAATGAGTGTGGTTACACTTTGGGATCCCATAGTCTATCATCTCATATTGGGATAGCAGTTTCGTCAGCACATTTTGGTCCAACCTCTGGTCAATGTTGGACATCAAGCTCACCAAGTCCATAGTGTTCCATCCCCAAACTAATGGCCAGAGAGAGGCCATCAATAGGATGTTTGTACATATTATATGCATGTACAATTCAAAGAATCCATGCACATGGGATGAGATCCTTCCCTATGTACAACACAGTTATAACCAGGCTCTCCATATCTCAACCGGCCACAACCCTTTTCAGGTGGGCCTAGGGTTTTAGCCACTATGTCCCATTGACGTAGCCATGCCATTTGTGGCTACTCAGGCCAATTTGGCTCATGTCTAGTCTGAAGCCGAAAAAGAGAAAAACTTCATTGAGCACATTCAACACATCCGCCAACAGATTCATGAAATATTGGACATAGCCAATGCTAAGCACAAGAAACAACATGATCAACATCGGGTGCCACACAACTTCCAAGTGGGTGACAAAGTGTGGCTACATTTGCAGAAGGAGCACCTCACTCGACCCCACTGCAAGCTTCGCCCACTTTGAGATGGGTTGTACACGATCACTAAAGCTGTCGGGAAAAATTCCTTCGAGTTCAGTATTCTGCCATTACTTTCTCTGCAACTAGTATTCAATGTGTACTGCCTTCGACCCTACTTCCCACCTCTATTGGACACCTCCGACATTGCAGAACAACTCACACCAACAGATTTAAACCCAGATTGCATGGAACATTCCACCACGGATTGCATCATTGACAAGAAAATCAATAACACTCACCAGCAGAATATCCAACTGTATCAAGTTGTCAAAGCTGGCCAACTCCTACACTAAGGCAGGTGGTTCACCAGGGACCAAGTTCAACAGAAGTTTCCTCATCTCATGGAGGAACTCAATGCAATGGGGACCATTTCTTCCTAAGGGGGGAGGAATGATCCAGGTGTATATTGGTGGCCACCAACCTATGCCACTTAGGGCCCCACCATTGTTTCTTTCAATTTTTCATTTTTCTTAATTATAGCACAATTTACTATTTTTAACAATTCTTTGGGTCTTGAACTTCTAGAGTCGTTTCGAGGCCCTAAACGACATTTTTTGGGAAAACCAGGAGTCGCATGGATGGTAGTCTATTGTTTCCCACTCAAATTTTTATTCCTTAGATAGATATTTCTAACGAGGTATTTAGCGCGTCAAACGAAGATCATATGCCAAAGTTACGTCCCTGGGAAGTTGATGTACCAATTTACCCAAACAGGGCCCATAGTTTTGGCGCTTCATCTCCTAGGGTTAGGTTTTTGAATTTTTAGGGGTTTTCATTATTTCTCAATAATAAATAGGCCCTTGAGCCTCATTTTAACATATTTCAGAGGCCTGTAGCCACCACATCTCTTCTAAGAGATAAGCTACCAGCACCCTAGCTAGTTTATTTCCATTATGTTTGTAAACAAATTTAAGTTCTTTGATATTAATGAAATGAAGTGTTATTTCTGCTGCATTTTTTTATATGGTTATATGTGTATTCTGTTGTGTTCCTGCATAAATCCAGATTAGTGGTGTTAGAGCAGTCTGATCTTTCCCGATCGTTCTTTGCATATCCCCAACGAGGTCAGGATATAAGGAGTAAGGGCTCGATCTGGTTGAACCTTTTCAAGATCAGCCTTGCAAACCCCGATGTCCGCCCATGGGGGGCGAAAAAAATATTATGGAGTAGGAGATCCTATCAAAATATTTCTCTAGGAGGCCCTTGAAAACCAAAGGAATGTGATGATGGATAACTTTTCCTAGACCCTTCAACGATTTCCCACCGGCGGTGCATCTGCATCTAGCTACCACTCTGGTGGCACAACTCCTTTTAAGGTACAAGTGAACTTTTACATTCACATATTTGAGGGCCCAATATATGTAGATTTCGTAGATATATGATTGAATCTATTATAAGGATATTTCTCAGTTCATGACTTTTCCAACTAGGAGAAGATTCTTTTTTCACTCCTCAAAGCTACCCACCATGTCAAGGACTGGTGGGAAACCTACTGTGAGAAAAAGGACGAGGGGGAACCTTCTCTATTCTTGGTCGTAGCTACTTGAAATTATTTCTAAGATGCCATCAAGGAACAATATTATCCCATAGGGAGCTATGAGGACATGTGCGTACAATGGAATATGATGCGGCAACAAAGGGATAAATATGTGCATGAGCTGACGAATATGTTCCATACCCTACGCACAAAGTTGGGTATCAAATATTCGGAGAAAAATTTGGTGTTGAAGTACCGCAGTTGTCTGCAAATATACATTCAAGATGAAATGGAGTTCATCGACATCTCCTCGCTTGGTACGGAATACAGGTATGCTACTAAGATTGGGCATAAATTCAAACAGAAGAAGCGAGACTTTGGATAGATGAATCAAAATCAAGGGAAAGGTGACCCCAAACCGCATAAAAATGGAAAAATCCAAGGCATGGCGGCCCAAGATAACCTACCTAATCTGCAAGAAAATAAAAACACCGCGAAGCCAAAGAAGGACACGAGAAAGTGGTGTGAGTTCCATAAGAGCTACACTAACAACACGAGTGTCAGGCCAAGCAGTCTCTGGTGGCCAAGATGAGGGCTTCTAAATCAGATGCATGCTCCGAATTTGAATCTGAACATGACAAGGGGAATTAAAAAGGGAAGAAAATTATTTATGTGGAACGTAATGCCACCATTTCCACTCCAAAGATCCAGAAGGAGGAACCAAAAGATCCAGAGGAGGAGGAGCATCTCTTCCACTCCCAAATGTGGGTAAAGAGTTCCCTGCTACAATTCATTGTCGATAGTGGGAGCCAAAATAACCTCATTTCAGCAGAGGTCGTCAAAAATTTTGGCTTTCCGACCATATCACACACACAATCATACACCATTGGGTGGCTTCAACAAGGATGGGATCTCTGCATCAGCTAGCAATGCTTCTTTCCCTACAGCATCAAGCCCTTCACAGATGAGGTATTATGTTACATTTCTCCTCTTGAAATTTCTCTTCTTGATGTTTGTGTATGAGTCCCAGCCTCGGGCTGTTATTGTTACTTTGGGAATTAAGTTATACAGGATACCAGAGGTACCATCACCTGGGGCTATCTCTTTGGTTACTACAAAACAATGCGTAAGCTCATTTTCAAAACTAGGAAATTTGTTTTCCTAATGATCCCCCCCCCCAGGGAAAGAAGAATATTGTGGCCATGACCTCTATACAAAGGCTTCTCCACATGAAAAAAACAAATGGACAAGGTATTGGAGGAGTACGGGGACATATTCACCTCACCTAGAGGTGTGCCTCTGCACTATTAGGTCAAGCACCCCATCGATCTGAACCTAGTTGCACCACTGCCCAATGGACCGATCTATCGGTGCTCTATTATGGAGAATGATGAAATCAAGAGGTAGATTTAGGAACTACTGTAGAAAGGTCACATCTGACTAAGTTCATCTCCCTATGGGAGCCTGATCATGTTGCTACAGAAGAAGGATGAGACTTGGAGACTCTATATTGACTATCGGGCGTCGAAAAATATCACTGTCCAGAATAGGTGACCGATCCCATGAATTGATGACCTTCTGGATCAACTCAAAGGGGCGAAATATTTCAACAATATAGAATAGAAGTTTGGGTATCACCAAGTACCAATCTAACCCTTAGATGTGTGGAATATTGCCTTCAAAGCCAAGGAGGGCCTTTTTGATTGGCTGGTCGTGCCTTTCGAGTTGACGAATGTTCTCGCAACCTTCATGAGGCTCATGGAAGACACCTTGCGGCCATTCACCAACTCATTTGTAGTAGTGTACTTGGATGACATCTTGATCTTCAGCCAGACTTGAGAAGAGCACCTCCACCACATCTGATAGGTTCTCCAAACACTGCAGCAACACAAGTTGTGTGCCAATTTAGAGAAGTGCACTTTTGGCATTACCCAGGTTTAGTATCTAGGATACATTATTGATGAACGGGGGGTGCATTTGGATCCAAACAATATCTAAGTAATTCAGGATTGGTTGGCCCCAACCACTCTAACAAAGCTTCACAACTTTCTGGGTCTTGCTAATTTCTACCACAGGTTCATGTTGGGATTCTCTCATATCACTTGGCCCTTGATTCAATTCACCAAGGGAGGAGCGAAATAAAACTTCTTTTGGTCAGAATCTCAACAGAAGGCATTCTTAGAATTAAAACATCGCCTTTACTCTACCCCAGTGCTCACATTACCAGCCTTTCAAAAACCATTTGATATCGAGACATATGCCTCTGAGTATGCTATTGGGGAAGTTCTTACTCAGCTTGGGTATCCAATGGCATATCATAGTGATACATTGTCCGAAATAGTCTACAAGTGTCCCACATATTACAAAGAAATTTATTTCGTTGTGCAGGCTTACCGCCAATGGAAGCATTACATTTTGGGGAAGGAAACGGTCATCCACACAGACCACCAACCCATGCAATTCATACAGACACAAGGGAAGTTGCAGAATGATCGCCATCAGAAGCGGTCCACATATATGCAAAAATTTCATTTGAACACCAAGTATAAAAAGGGGATCACCAATAATTTTGCAGATTGCCTCAACCGACCACCAATCATGGCGCTAACCATATTTCTCAACTCTTGTGGGCATGAGACTTGTGATTGCTCACTTCTCTACAAGAGCGATCTATAATTTGGCCACACATACAAGACACTCTTGGAGGGTATGCAAGTTCCAAATTTTCACCTCTAGGATGCACTGCTATGTCACCTGGGACACCTTTGTATTCCTTCAAGAGAGCATGCCAAGATGATCTTGGAAGAACACTATAGTCGAGCCACTGAGAATTTCAGGGTTGAGAAAATAGTGGTAGTACTGCAGAATTATTTCTATTGGTCAAACCTTTGATAGGATGTTTGGAAGTGCATCGGATCTTGCACTTCTTGCGCCATTACCAAACCGACCATTAGGAAGCAAGGCCTCTATACTCCGCTACCTACCCCTATTCGACCTTGGGAATCCATCTCCATGGATTACATGTCAGGACTTCCTTCTACTAAGCATGGAAATGAATGTGTTTTCATGGTCGTTGATAGATTCTCGAAGATGGCCATTATGTCGGCCTGGAAGAATAATATCACAGTAGAATCCACTGTTAAACTATTCTTTGAACGAGTGTGGGTGCACTTTGGGATCCCACAGTCTATAATCTCAGAACGAGATAGCGAGTTCCTCAGCACATTTTGGTCCAGCCTCTGGTCAATGTTGGACACCAAGCTCACCAAGTCCACAACTTTCCATCCCCAAACTAATGGCCAGACAAAGGTCGTCAACAGGATTATTGTACAAATTCTATGCATGTACAATTAAAAGAATCAACACACATGGGATGAGAGCATTCCCTATGTACAACATAGTTATAACCGAGCTCTCCACAGCTCAACTAGGCACAACCCCTTTTAGGTGGGCCTAGGGTTCCAGCCACTAATTCCCATTGATGTAGCCATGTAATGTGTGGCTAGTAAGGCTGATTCAGCTCATGTCCAGTCTGAAGCCAAAAAAGTGAACAACTTCATTCAGCACATTCATCACATCCACCAATAGGTTCATGACATATTGGATAGAGCCAATGCAAATTGCAAGCAACGACATGATCAACATGAGGTGCCACACAACTTCTAGGTGGGCGAAAAAGTGTGGCTACATTTGCAGAAGGAGCACCCCACTGGACCCCATCACAAGCTTCGACCACTTCAATATGGGTCATACACCATCACCAAGGTTGTAGGTAAAAATGCCTTCAAGCTTAGTATTCCACCATTCCTTGCTCTACACCCAGTATTTAATGTGGACCATCTTCGGCCCTACTTCCCACATCTACTGGACACCGCCGACATTACAAAACAACTCACACCAAAAGAGTTAAACCAAAACTGCATGTAACAGGCCACCAAGGATTGTATCATGAACCATAAAATCAATAACACTCACCAGCAGAAGATCCAAATATATCAGGTTGTCAAAGCTGGCCAACTCCTGCACCAAGGCAAGTGGTTCACCAGGGACTAAGTTTAGCATAAGTTTCCTCATCTCATGGAGGAACTCATCGCAATGGGGACCATTGCTTCCTAATTGGGGAGGAATGATCTAGGTGGATATTGGTGGCCACCTGCCTATTCCACTTGGGGCCCCACCATTGTTTCTTTCAGTTTTTCAGGTTCCTTAATTATAGCATAGTTTACTATTTTTAGCATTTTTTTGGGTCCTGAACTTCTGGAGTTGTTTTGAGGCCCTAAACGACGTTTTTTGGGAAAAATGGGAGCGAAATGGGTGCTAGACCAATATTTATCGGTCATAAGTTGTACTCCTTGGATATATATTTCTAACGAGGTATTTAGCACATCAATCAGAGATCGTATGCCAAAGTTACGTCCCCGAGAAGTTGATGTACCAATTTACCCAAACGGGGCCCATAGTTTCGGCGCTTCATCTCCTAGAGTTAGGTTTTTCAATGTTTATGGTTTTCCATTATTTATCAATAATAAATAGGCCCTCAAGCCTCATTGTAACATAGTTCAGAGGCTTGTAGCCACCACATATCTTCTCATAGATAAGCTACCAATGCCCTAGCTAGTTTATTTCCATTTTTTCTGTAAAAATTTTTTACTACTTTGATATTAATTAAATGGTGTTCTTTCCACTGCATTTTCATATTTGTGGTTATATGTGTATTATGTTGCGTTCCTGCATAAATCTAGATCAGCAAGGAATAGAACAGATTCATCATCTCATGCACATCTTGATCCCTTTGTTGCCGCAATGTAGTCCATTGTGTGTACTTGTCCTCATAGCTCCTCATGGTGTATTATTGTTCCTTGATGGTGTCTCAGAAAGAATTCCAAGTGGGTGCAGCTGAGAATAGGGAGGATTCCCACACTTCCTTTTTCTCACAATAGGTTTCCCACCAGTCCTTGAAAATGGGGCACGACTTTGAGGAGTACAAAAGTATTTTTTTCCCGATTGAAAAAATCATGAACCAAAAAATATCCTTCTAATAGATTTAGCCATCTATCTACAGCAGATGCATCTATTTGGCCCTCAAATATGGGAATGTAAAAGTTAACATGTACATTAAAATGGGTGGTGCCTCCAGAGTGGTTTCCGAATGAAGATGCATCATCGGAAGGTAGTCATCGAAGGATCTGCGAAAAGTTATCCATCATCGCGTTCCTCCGTTTCTTGAGGGCATCCTCAAGCAATATTTTGATAGGATCTCTTTCTCCCTCATCTTTCTTTTCCTCCACTATGGGAGGTCATCAGGGTTTGTGAGGTTGATCTTGTAAAGGTTCAATAAGATCAAGCCCTAACTCCTTATACCCTGATCTTGTTGGAAAAATAGGATATATATATATATATATATATATATAAGAAAATAAAAAAAATAAAAAAATAGAAAAATGGATATAAAAATATGTTATAAAAATAAATGATGATAAAAAAAAGGAAAATATCAAAAAATTAAAAAAAAATCCCTAAGAAAAATAAAAATATGCACACTAGCTTAAATTCTGCATTAGCTAGTTAATTAATGAAGTTTAATTAGTTTAATCTCAATTGGAACCGTGATTGTCATTTGTAATAAATTTTTCAATTGAATTGAAATTTTTTCATTTTATGGTATCAATTGTGCAATAATGGACCGCTATGATCCTCTCTGCCTGATCAACAGTGAGGAAGGTGATCCTCTCTAACCTTTAACCGAGGGAGGGGGGTCCGAAATGTAGATTCTAGTGAAATCGCCTATGCAACATGTCAAGCACCCAGGCAGTTTGGACCCCCCCCCCCTTTGGAAACTACTTACCACTAACCCCCCCCCCCCCCTGCCCCTTTAGAAACTACTTACCACCACCAACCCCCTCCAAAATCCACCGAAAATCGTTGTCAAAACCACTCATGTGCCTATTGACCATTCCCGCTCCCTCCACATCCACTCTACTGCTACCACCTGTTTGTGGCTCTTTCCATGGATTTAAGTCGTTACCCAATCATAGATGTTGTCACCATAAATTCTTCTAAAAAAAAATAATTCCCCCTATTTATAAAATAAACATGTAATCTTCCCATTATCATTTTACCCAGTGTGTTAGAAGAAACCACATGCCCAGGCTCCTGCATAACCAGAACGACCCAACACATGGAACTATGATCCCACCAATTTCCTGTTAAAACATCATTTCCTCTCCTTATTTTCTTTCCAATTTCTTCTTCAAAGGTAAAATCCAAAGTGACAAATGAAAACCACATGCTCCCGCATGTGATAGACCTAGACCATTTTCCCCTAGTCGACCAAGAGTATAATATTTCAGAGACATAGTGCAAATTTTATTTCTATGAGTTACATAACTAGATGAAACAAAAATTCATTGACCTCAATGATGAATTGATCCTATGGGATTATTTCCTACCTCAATTCATATTCCCACAGACACACCCTTTCCCTGAATTTGTGACATGGTGTCAGTTTAGGTATATTCCCCTCCAAAGGGCTATTGTTGCACAAAATAATGATGTAATTTTCATAGTTACAACCCAATCCATTTGTAAAATGATGCAGATTGAACACTCAGACTACCTACATCCTTTTTCTATAGAATCCCTCATGGATCTCTACAAAAATATTACTTTCCCTCAGTGAGCCAAGATCTTTGAGATATTTCTTCTAGAAAATGTTGAATTACCTAGAACCAATCCACCTTACCCAACTTCAATGTTTCCAGAGATTACCAAACAAATAATTTCAATAATTTCTTGTTTGTTAGGTTATCAATCTGACCAATGGGTTGATGATATCATCCTAGGCTTTTTGTCATTATTTTCTAAAGATGATAAACCTAATATTATTTTCAATTACAGTGAGCTCTTAGTAGAAACTATCCATGGTCCTTTCATTAAGTTTTCAACAAAAGGATCCTTCAAACATGTATCGATCCTTATATAATTGTTTTTTGTTCTATCAGTCAGACAGGTTTTCAATTCCACTGCAAATGTTAGACGAATAGGGAAACCCGTAGTTTGTGATTCATTGGACCTCACTGGTTAGGAAAAATACAAATGAATTATCTCTTATTGATTACACAGATCAATTTTTATACATATTTTACTATTTACTTAACAATGATCTAATCCCTATAATTTATCCTGAAATTAAACGGATTATTCATCTTAGTGAACAAATAAAGACAGGAGATTGGTATTTATACCAAAACTATATAGTGATTAGAGTGTATGGTTATGAGCTTCCGCCATGAAGGTTGCCAAAGTTTGTACATATCAGATATTTTGCACTAGAATACATCATGCATATGATAAATATTGATGAGCTACACTTTGTGACAGCTAAGAGAAATTCTTAGTTTAAAATAAAAACTCAAGTTTGACCTTTCATCTATAGTGCCAAAATAGCAACAAAGGAGGTAGATCTCCTCTTAAAGAAAATGAAATTTAAATTGAGTTTTTACTGGTCTTATGATCTCTTGGGTATCATTTCAAAGCTAATGGTAGAACATAAAACTAATCCTTATGCTCATACTCTTAGACTAGAGATTGAATAGTATATGAATCAGGACGAGTGGAAAGAAAACACACTACAGGAAGCATAAGAGAAGAAATTTACTCCTACAACATCTCAGACTCCTGTTCCCCAAGAAAAATAGGAAAAGGGAGTGAGGGAAATTTTTTCCCCTTCAATTACAAAAATACAGAAAACAGAATTTGTGATGTACAAGAAGAAGAAAAATAATCCTCTTGAGGACTTATTTCCATAATAAAGTACCCAGGCTACACTAGTCTTGATAGGCCCTCATGCTACTGCCTTTCTTCGAATTGAATAGATTTTTACAGGGTCACAAACATCTTCAACTTCTCAAGATCCATTGGAAACATCCCAAATAGCAGAATTATCCCATGGTCAGACTGAACCAAGAATTTTTTCTAGGTATAAGGAAATCAAAAGGAAAAATGAAGCATTGAAGGCTACCACTTATACAAAATTCTGGAAACAAACATCAACATCTCAGCAAATATTACTTTTTTCCTTTGAAACTGAAAAAGGGTTGATGCAAATGGCATTCAATGAACCTAAAATCCCATTTCCCAAGATTGTTGAGGACTATAAGAAATCAATCTTCTCCTTCGATACAAAGGAAATGCATCCTATTGACCAGATTAATTTACACAAACAAGAAGGGGAAATGATCTATTCAACTTTAACCAGTTCAACCATGGAGAAATATAAGTTGCAAGTTTCATTGAGTGATATTCAGTCTCAACTAAAAATGAAAAATGTTTCCTCTCTAGTATAGGATACTAAGATAAAATCTTTAAAGGATATAGTAATTAAATTGGGATATGATCCCAATAATGTTAAATTTGTTGAGGAGATGATTAAGAGGAAAAATGTTGACATTCAAGCATTGAGAAAACAATTAAAAATTCCTAGTACTTAAGATCCTCAGACTAAAGAGATTGGTGAACTAGAAAAGGAAAAAGAGAACATGTTCAAAATTATAATTGAATAGAATACACATATACAAAATATGGAGACAGAATTAGAAATTTTGTTAAAGGATAAAGAACATCAAGCAACTCAAGTAGCAATTATTCCTTTAGTATCAATTCCCATTACAAGTACTTCAAGAGCATGGGCTTCCAATTCAGCAATTACTATAGCATGAGAGATTCATTCCACTGATCCAACAACTTATCTAGCCAAGGCCATGGGATATATATCATTGAGGGGAAAGGAAATGAGAAATTGAAAACAAAAATTCACAACCTCCAAGAGAAGAAAATTAAGATTGACAATGCATATGTGGTAGAAATCCAAAAGAGTCACAGGCTTACTCAAATAATAGACACTCTAGAAAATGAATCAGCAATTTCTAAAAAACTTCCATGGGCCAAAGAAAACATTTGGCAAGAAATAAATGAATCCATAATAGATTTGTGGCCATCAATCGAAATTTTGTTTGAACAGGAAACATTACTAGACAAATAAAAAGAACTAATAGCAGATGTAAAGAAAGAATTGGGTAATAAATCAGGAGATGAAATATCATTAGTCAGGATTCTAAATTCAAAAAAAAAAAAATCGAAGAGTATGACATATATGACAGAACTGAAATAATTTTGGATGTTATAAAGGTTCACATAAAAAGGAATTTAATGTTGTAACTTGAAAACAAATGCCACAATTTAGAAGCCAACCTCCAAAAGTTTCACATAAAGTTTAATGAACTACATCAAAAGGGATTGTCATGTTTAATGTGAATTGGAGATAACTTGGTTACCCTTGAATAATATCAGTGAAGGTTGTATTCAATAGCCACAGACAAAGCCAAATTTGCCAATATCAAAGGGACAATTATAGGGAAGGCTTTCATTGAGGGTTTAACTTTTGACTTGTTAATTCAGCATGAAATAAAACATTTGTTTGTAGTTAAACCGAATTTTTAAAGGTACATTGAAGTAGGTGAGGCTTGTCGAAATTTAATCAAAACCACCATTCTAGATGAGGAAAGATGGGACAAATTATTTCTACTCATTGATTGAATCAACAAATAGGTTTACAACAATAATTTCGAATTTTAGAAACAACAAGCAAGATTACAGGAACAAGTGGACAGAAAGTCAGAGAAAGCAACTGAATAACAGTTTTCTAGCCTAGTCATCAATAGTAGCCTCGAATTCAATTCAGACAACTTCAATAGTTTTATTTCCTATCTTATAGATCTGTTTTTGTAAAATAGTTTTGAAATATCACTATAAAACATCTTGATACTTAATCAATATATTTTAGATAAAATTGTATAAATATTTTTTAGAACGAAGTATGATGGGTTGAACCATTTTGATAGAATTTTGAGCATAATTTTACCCTTATAAGTTATTTTTGAAGTAATAAAAGGATTTTGGATTCATTTTGAAACACCTTGTGTCCTTGTAAGTTCTTCTTTGTCGATTATATTATCACTTGGTTTTCTGCATGTGTTTGAAATTTATGGGAGTTTTGGATAAGAATGGATTGAGTATCAATATTTCTGAAATCGCCTATGAAGTTATAATCTTTTAAAGAGATTAGTTTATTGGATTGTTTGTCTGAGATAACTCCTCTACATCATTAAATTTCCATCTTCGCTTAAAGTTTTAAACATATATTGTTTGGTTGTAAAAGTATTTTAGATGCATCTACTGCATATGAAAAGTTAAATAATTAGTTTGATGTTTAGAAAATCATATAACTTCTAAGTTTTCAACCTTACATATCTCATCAAAGCTAAATTATTGTTAAGAGGTGAAGAATCGGCCCTTCTAATACATCATTAGTACTTAATAATTGCACATGTTTTAAACAGTTTAGAGCTTTGGTCATCCAAAAAACTTTAAAAACCAACAAAACATTATATATGCTCTACCATAATTCCTGACCTAGAATTTTCTACGGAAGTACAATAGGGGACATGCAAAGAAAGATCGAGAAAGAGAAGACTGATATGATGCCATTGATCCAGATTTATGTAGGAAAACAATATTATATAGAAATAAACATAAACACAGAGATGCAGCAGAAAATATACTTCATTTCATTAATATCAAATAACTAAAATAAGCATACAAGGAGAATGGAAATAAACTAACTCGGGCGATGGTAGCTTATCTCTGAGAAGAGATGTGTTGGATACATGCCTCTAAACTATGTTAAAATGAGGCTCAAGGGCCTTTTTATTATTGAAAAACATGGGAAAACCATAAAAAACCAAAAACCTAACCCCAGGAGATGGAACCTCAAGCGTGTGTGGGCCCCGTTGGGGTTAGTTGGGCATCCAACTTCCTGGGGTTGTAACTTGGCCATACTATCTGCAATTGGCGCATATGATATATCGTTGAAAATATCTCTCTAAGTACTACAATATTTTCCATAGGCCCTTTCCTTTGGTTATGGGCATACTTAGGACCTCAAAATAACTTCATTTATAGGGTCAAAACTACTCTGGAAGTTTACGACCCGAAAACCTACTAAAAATAGTAAATGCTGCTATAAATAAGGAAATTATTGAAACCAACTGGAAGTCTAGGTGGAAAGGTGGGTGGCCACCAATATCCACCTGATCAATCTTAAGCCCAACGTTGGAGTCTCTAAAATCATATTTCATATTCCTTTTGTCCTCATCCTAATTTTCATGGAGTACCTTCTCACCACTATGAATCATATCTTGTAACAACTTTTTCAAACCTTCCATGTATACTTTTAAACCATTCTTCAAACAATCCATACTAGTTTCCCTGTCTTCTTTTAAACCATCCTCAAAACATTCAATTTTTCCTTCTATTTTTTATTCTAATCCATTTATTCTTAGCTTCGACTTCATTTTTTGTTACTCATTGTGAGAGCGAAATTTGTTGCACTTGGCCTCGTAATTTTAATATATCATGTTTCATGTATTCCTCTTCTTCATGCATTATAGTATAGCTTTATGGTTTCTTAATAGGTGTATCCATTTTTTTTGTTCTGAGGCCTTTTGGAATCAAATAAAGATATTTTCACTATTCCCTTTGAATCACTTCAAACTGATTTTTCAAAGAAAAGTTATGAAATTTAAAAAAAAAAATATGCCCATTTTTCTTGCTTTTAGGAGATCGATCTTAAAATTGTTGTATCTCTGTAATTTTGGCCTCCCAAGGTCATAAAATCTATCTTGTGGTATCCCTCTAAGTTTCTTTCCATACCACAAGTTAGACTAAGATTGGATTCTTCGAGATAAATTAATGTCAAATTTCCCACTGTGACCTGATTATCGATTGGTTCAGTAGAGTGAACTTGTATGGGATTCCACATGTTGCTTTTTCATCATTTTGCCCTTAAATTGATACATGATAAACTATAGTCTGTGCAATTTTGGTCACTTTTTACAAAATCCAAATTTTATGCTAAAAAATAAAGTTATGATGTAATATTCCTAAATTAGCATACAGCTAATTAGAATATTGAATTTTGTTTTTTGCACCTAGTAGATGAATAAATGGGGGAGGAAACCCATACTTAACTTAAATTAGCATAAAAACCCTCTTGGTGTGAAAGGGGATCACTTTAGTAGCTGGATTTCACACCCTCATGTGTGAAAAGGGACTTTTTGCATGTGGAAAAAGTTAAGTTTGACCAAGTCAACAGCATGCATGAAGAGGAATGGAATCACCTATGAAATAGCTCAATGTGAACAAGGATCAGCTTAGATAGACATATGGAATATGGATTGAAGGAACTTAGGTGTGAATAGGGATGAAGCAGGTTGAAGAGGTCAACCTTGACCAAATCAAACAACGTCATTTTGGAGGAGAACCTTCATGGAGACACAACGCAGTTTTGGAGGGAGATTAATCATGTGCATGTGGAAACCCTAATGGGTGAGACCCAAGGTGAGGAGCCTCACATAGCTTATAAAGAAGGGGATGGAAGCCATTTGAGGTTAGCTTGATGATTATTGATTTTGGTCTGCATGACTATTCAACATCCTCTTTTTGTTTAGCAGAGTTGCAGTGTTGTTTAGCACATGGCATTCTTGTTTAGGAATTCCTTCTCCTACCTTGAGAGGCCTCTTGGAGGAGTATTTCACTTCAGTTTTCCACATTTAGGCTTGAGGCCAAGCATCCTCCTTCAGCCACAATGTTATTTATGCCGAGTATAGTGTTGTGTTGCAGGGTGTTGCAGTGGAAGGTTCACAACACCATCTTCTGAGCTTATCTTTCTGAGGAGGGAGCTTCCCTTTATTTGCAAGATCTGTAAGGAAGATCTCCGGGTTAATTTTTACATCTTGGCATTGGGCCAAACCAGTATC
The DNA here is from genome assembly GCA_034641835.2 of Pinus albicaulis. Lineage (NCBI taxonomy): Eukaryota > Viridiplantae > Streptophyta > Pinopsida > Pinales > Pinaceae > Pinus > Pinus albicaulis. The sequence continues at coordinate 536,457,638 of CM076573.1, read as the reverse complement.
CACCTCCTACAGTGAATTTCTCTGAAGAAGCTATGTCATTTTACTCATTGTTGCAGCAGCAGGGTCAAGACCCTTGTTTGTGAGCTTGTCTCTTGGAGGAAGGGCCAACCCTTCTCCTAGGAAGATTGTATAAAGCCCATTCTTCTATTTCTTTTACATTCAGCTACATATATATAGAGCTATAGTATAACTGCATTTTCCAGATCTAGATCTACAAATCTGCCATTTTTGTACTTGTACTTTCATGCAGCCCTTGCCGAGTGATTCTTATTTTGTATAAAAATGGAAGAGATATCCATTTTCTCAGCCATTGATGAATGTACACTCCAAACTTACTATTTCTCATTATTTTATGCATAAGCACTCATAAAAATAACTTTTTTATATGCTTCAGTAATTTATGTTAGCAAAAGTCATGGGGTTTGGGCTTATTTGAGTTGTACTTGTTTGGGGATACCTATTTAACTTGGCTAGAAGCATGTTTTTTGCTCCAATTCTGGATTTGAGTTGTATATTGTATATTATAAGGGATCCAAGTCCCATTTATCACATTTATAAAATAATTTACTGAAGACAAGATTTTTATGGCCCTATTTGTTGCACTTCCCTGACTCTTGGGATCATAAAAGGTGTAACAAGTTGCTGCTATAACATTAGATGATGGCTATGTGTTTCTTAACACATCTCATGAGTTAATATCTTGCTACTTCTCTAAAATTGTGTTTATATATTGCTACATCTCCAATTTTGGAATATCTTAAGATATTCACAATATTGTAGATTTTCCCTATTTTGGGATATTACAGTGGTATCGAAGCATGATATTTGGCTCAGCCTGTGAGTTTCAACTATCAGAAGGAGCAAGATCAGAATTGTGGAGAGGATGAGTTTACTCTCATCATTTTTCAGATCTAGAAAGAACCTCTCCAAGGAGGTTAAGCTGATGAAGGAGAAGAGATGCCAAGAACTCCTAGAGGGTTTCAAGAAGAGGAAGAACCATGCACTTCCTATTCTCATGAAGAAGAATACCATAAGCATGGAAGGCACTTAGATAATCAAATCCTAAGTGAATACCTTGTTGAGTACAAGTCTCAACCTAGAGCCTTCAGGGAGACTCTAGCCTTCCCACGGTTCATTCAACTGGAGGAAGAGAGGAGACCCTGCAGCAAGGGATAAATCAAGGGCAATAGGTTCCTATTGTCCATTTTTTATGAGACAACTACAGCAAAGGCTTGGACAAGAAGACTTGAAGCATTCTTCCTACTACATCCAGTGGTAGAAAGAGAAGCAATAGAGATTGCAGCGCTGCACATGAAGGGCAAGCCAAGCAATTGGCGGTTCAGTCACATAATTCATGCAAGAGTATCTACTCTTGTATGTTTCACTTAGAAGGTGATCAAGAGATTTGATGAAGAACAATCAGAGATGGAGAAGCCCTCATCAATTCTTGAGGAGATTTGTATCAGCGCTGTCACAACCTTGGAGGAGCAGCCTTCAACATTAGCAATTGGGGGAGACAACATAGTAGAAGAAAGAACTCTTGTAGCCATGCAAGGTGTTCCCAAAGCCCTTCAAGGTATGATTGAATTTCCACTTTCTAATATTGCAGCAAATATTTTAAGAGATTGTGGAAATCTATTGTTGCATGACCCAAGATCATCACTTACTACTAATTTAGAGCAGCAAGATTGCACTGTGCTGTCCAAGAGCAACAGTGAAGAAAGGAGAACACATTCCTCATGGGAACATTCAGATAAAAGCTTCATTCAGGAAGCCATGGAGAAAGAAATGTCAAAGGGTAGACATCTTGAGATGAGAAACTTTTTATCCTCTCTAGATGACACTCTCTCAATGAGCATGCCACAACTCAAAGAGAGACTTCTACTTGCAGCAGATCCAAGACCTCATTGGTTTTGGAAGGCCATGCATGGGGAGGAGGTCTCATCAAGAGATCCCATTGGAGGTGCACTTCAGCATTTCATGAAGTGCAAAGATATTCAAATATTTGAAGAGGTTGGTGTCCTACTATGGAAGGATACCAAGTATTTGCATAATGAGATCCATCACCCACATTGGGATGAGTGGATGGCAGTATGGAGAAAGAGGTTTCAAAACCCCTTGCAGATCTATGATGTAGGCCAACAAGAAGCATGGCTGCGCTGGTTGCTTTTGGGTGAGTATGGTCACTACCCAAAAATTTCTATTTCCTTATCTCATGCCTTAAGTCTCAATGATTGGATGCAAAAGAAGAAGGCATGGTTGTTGTGGTTGTTAAGGAGAGAGTTTGGACATCATATGTAAAATATTATGTCCATGTATTTACCTTTGTTTGAGGTATGCCTCATGTATTCACATGTATTTATGTTTTAGGTGTATCTCATGTATGAACCTAGGGTAGGGAGGAAGGATAACTCCCACATGATGTATAAGGGATCTGTTTTGTACTATGTTGATGAGACATCTCACATGTCCATCATTGTATTATTGCTCCATGATTTGCATTTTGATAATGCAAGAAGGCAGTGAGAGTCCTTGTTGTTGTGGTTACTATTGGGAGAGTATGGGCTGAAATTTCTCCATACTCATCATGATATTTCAGGAGGAATGTATGGCACATTCAAGGTGCAAAGAGGCTACCCTTCAGCATTGGAGGACAAGGAGAGACTTCCACATAGGAAGAAGAGATACTCACATAACATCATGTTGGTGGATGGCTTTGGCATGTGGAATGTCAAAGAGAGAAGTCATGGAGTGACAAGAGCCTTAACACTAAGGCCAACAGTGTTGTCACTAGAGAGTATGTTTCTATTGATGGAGTGTTCTAAGGGGAGTAGGAATCCTTCCTTTTTGCAGTTTTTTATGAGGAGACTCTCATTGGAGGACTCATCCATGGACCTCACTTTTAGCTTACTCACTATGCATGGTAAGAAATGCATTGCTATACTTATTGATTATTCCATTGAGTACTTGTATCTTCTCACCATATATGGATAGTGTACTGCTCCAAAAGAGGGCAAGACTATTTTTGGGTTACATGGTCACTTTAGGGCCAACTTTTGTAATGATAATAACCCATCTATACATTAATTTGGGAAATTATCTTTTTATTTTGACTATGTACAACTGATATATATTGTTGCTTACTATCACACAGTAGATGAGCAATCATGCACAACTAGTAATTTGTTGGAGGAAAACTTGCCACATGATGTTCTCAAGCAACAATTGGGAAGACTGCGCTGTATTCACTTGATAAACCATTTGTATCATCCAAAATTACATATAACCTTCAGTATTTTTCTGATTTGGATGCCAAATGGTGATGATGTGCCATTCATTTTGAATGGGATGATTTGGGCCAGCATGATTCATGACATGGGAGAAAGGATCTTTGGAGATCTAATCTTCTTCTTGCCACTTGAGGGAAACCCTTTTGCAGCCCCAGATCAACATGTTCTCTACATTTATCATGGGTGGAGAAGAGAACAGCGTGGGGTAGGTGTAGAAAATTTGAATAACTGATATATTATTCACCAAGATTCTCCTGATCACACACTATTTTAGCTTCATGCACAATACAGAATCTCTTCTACCATTGATCATTACATGCGTAAATAAAATCAATTGCATGCGCACATTAAAACCATAAACAATCACACATATGAACACAATATTTCATGAGAAATCTTAAAGCTAAAAACCCCAACTATCTATATATTATGTGTCATAGAGATCATGTAACAATCATTGTACAAAGCTCCTCACAAGCTCTCAGCGCAACCTCCAATTGCTACACACTAATCAAGCTAGATCTAGAAAAACACATGCTCCAATCTCTACCACCTGATAGCCAGCCTCTATTGCGTAATCAATGTTGTAGGATGACTCATTAAATAACATAAACCACTTGGCTTGTACTTCGCAATCCTCATAGGCTCCTCCAATCACTAGTAGTTGCAAATATGCAACAGTATAGTCACAACTGATAGTTAACCTGCTCTTTCACCTATCTCTACACTGGTCTCCACTGAAACTGTCCATGCATTGAAGTTAATTGATGTATTATTTAGTTGATCAATGAGTTTATAATTATTGAATTAATTAATAATTAATTCACACCACTCTTCACTAGTGTATTAATCAGTTAGACTAAATACAACTAATTCAACTATGTTTAGATTAGTTAAACTGAACACAACTCCATTAACTCCTCAATCAACTCCACCAAACTCTCTCACATGAGTTATAACTGAAGTCTCCATGCAATAGCTCCACTTAACCCCTAGGAATAGCGTAATTCCTTTTGTCAACTCCTGTGCCACATCTGTGCACTTAACTGAAGTGCTCCAAGAGAATAAGATAATGTTTATAGTCCAAATATTATTAAGAGCTAATAATATTCGACATATCTATTTTTTAGACTGGCAATATAAAAATAGATTCCGCCCAGTATGTCTAAAATTAGAAGTCCATCTATTTTTCTTGACTTGACCAACCATCCACAAATAGCATCCTGCAACTCATAGAACATGATCCATATGTCTAAAAATAGACTTTGCGCCAAAAATAGCCTTCGGGCCCACTTAGTGAAGGCGACTCTTTTCACTAAGCTCATCATCTTGTTTCAATCTCAACAGTAGGCCATTTTTCCTACCATGTTTAGTTATTCATCCCACTTACATTTCAGGAGCCAAAGGTGGAAGAGATTCTTCATGAGTTACCATTCTGGAGGGTGGCTCATTTTGTATGGATGATTGCTTGTGGGATGGAGGATCCACATGGGGAAATTTTTTCCCAACACATTTCAGAATCCATGCTTTGGGAGGATACTTTCCAGTTCTATCCTTGCAGTTGCTTGAGGACAAGCAACATTTGGGAGGGGAGGACTATAATATTCCTAAATTAGCATGCAGCTAATTGGAATATTGAATTTTGATTTTTGCACCTAGTAGATGAATAAATGGGGGAGGAAACCCATACTTAACTTAAATCAGCATTAAAACCCTCTTGGTGTGAAAGGGGATCACTTTAGTAGCTGGATTTCACACCCTCATGTGTGGAAAGGGACTTTTTGCATGTGGACAAAGTTAAGTTTGACCAAGTCAATAGCATGCATGAAGAGGAATGGAATCACCTATGAAATAGCTCAATGTGAACAAGGATCAGCTTAGACATACATATGGAAGCTGGATTGAAAACACTTAGGTGTGAATATGGATGAAGCAGGTTCAAGAGGTCAACCTTGACCAAATCAAACAGTGTGATTTTGGAGGAGAACCTTCATGGAGAGACAACGCAGTTTTGGAGGGAGATTCATCATGTGCATGTGGAAACCCTAATGGGTGGGACCCAAGGTGAGGAGCTTCACATAGCTTATAAGGAAGGGGATGGCAGCCATTTGAGGTTATCTTGATGATTATTGATTTTGGTCTGCATGACTATTTGGCATCCTCTTGCTGTTTAACAGAGTTACAATGTTGTTTAGCACAAGGCATTCCTGTTTAGGAATTCCTTCTCCTACCTTGAGAGGCCTCTTGGAGGAGTATTGCACTTCAATTTTCCACATTCAGGATTGAGGCCAAGCATCCTCCTTCAGCCACAATGTTATTTCTGAAGAGTATAGTGCTGTGTTGCAGGGTGTTGCAGTGGAACGTTCACAACACCATCTTCTGAGCTTATCTTTATGAGGGGGGAGATTCCCTTTCTTTGCAAGATCTATAAGGAAGATCTCCGGGAATATTTTTACATCTTGACACTGGGCCAAATTATTCGCCACCTCCTACAGCACAACTCTCTAAAGAAACTGCATCATTTTTCTCATTTTTGCAGCAGCATGGTCAAGACCCTTGTTTGTGAGCTTGTCTCTTGGAGGAAGGGTCAACCCTTCTCCCAGGAAGATTGTATAAATCCCCTTCTTTTATTTATTTTACATTCAGCCACATATATACAGAGCTGCAGTATAACTACATTTTCCAGATCTAGATCTGCAGATCTGCCATTTTTGTACTTGTACTTTCATGCAGCCCTTGCCGAGTGATTCTTATTTTGTATAAAAAGGGAAGAGATCTCCATTTTCTCATCCATTGATGAATTTACACTCTAGATTTAATATTTCTCATTATTTTCTGCATAAACCCTCATAAAAATAATGCTTTTATATGCTTCAGTAATTTATGTTAGCAAAATTCATGGGGTTTGGGCTTATTTGAGCTATATTGGTTTGGGGAGACCTGTTTAACTTGGCTAGAAGCATTTTTTTTTGCTCCAATTTTGGATGTGAGTTGTATATTATATATTCTAAGGGATCCAAGTCCAATTTCTCACATTTATAGCATAATTTACTAAAGAAAACCTTTTTACGTCCTTATTTACTACACTTCCCTAACTCTTGGGATCATAAAAGGTGTAACAAGTTGTTGTTGTAACATTAGATGATGGATATGTGTTTCTTAACACATATCATGAGTTAATAGCTTGCTGTTTCTCCATCATTGTGTTTATATATTGTTGCATCTCCAATTTTGGAATATCTTACAATATTCTCAGTATTGTAGATTTTCCCTATTTTGGGATATTACATATGATGATTTTCCCTAGGTCAAATGTTTGAGACTGAATTCTAGAGCATGCATAAAACCTAAATTCTTTGGACTATATCTCAAAAAAAATAATGAACCAAGATCTCATTTTTTTTAAATTTCACCAAGATGTCGGCTCCATGTGGTCAAAATTTCAACATCTATAGTTTTTTGGTAATTTAATTCATTGTTAAATTAATTTTCATTAATTTTAAAACCCATGGTTTCATGAACTTGTGAAGTATACATGCACTATATGTGCTAGGAAAATTACTTTCAATTAAATGAATTATAAGATGAAGATGAACCTTATTTATGCCAAGATCATGGAAAAGAAGATTGAACTATTGCAAATGGAAATGAAATCTAGACTAGATCTAATTAAGCATATACATATATTATTTTCTCTACCCAAAACTAAGAAGTGGTTTCAAAGAAAATTATTTTGAATGAAATAACTTCAAAACCTATTTTAACAATGAAAATATCTTATTCTAGTGAAATTTGAATGGCAACTTTATTCTATGAAATTGAAAGACAAAACTAATCTATAAAATTAAAAAGAAACTAGAAGGCAACTTAATCTATTCAACTTGAAAGGAATCCTAATTGTGAAATTGAAACTTATGTAAAACTATGAAGCTTGGAAATTTAAAATTATTCTAAATTATGACAATTAAGAGAATTACAAGTGTGTATTTACTAATTCAAAACTCATCATGTGAATTCAACATGGAAACTGAAGTATGAAAGCGAAAGAGAAAAAAAACAATGCAAAGTAAATGTTTTTTTGTTTTTTATTTAATATTTAGCACTCATTCTATTACAAACAAAATATAGATGATTAATTGTGCTTGGAGCATAGCATCAAAACATTTTTTCTATTGCAGAAACTAAATAAAAATGAATGCACAATGAAAAGAATAAAATCAAAAGAACAAATACAATGTCTCACAACTCTGCAAGGGGCTCTCTTGTTTTTTTTTTTCTAAGTAAAAGTAATCTATTAACAGAGGAAATTATATACAGCAGGCCATAGCCAGATCATTGCCCAGTGTTGTGGCATTCTGAACAAAAAACCAGTGATGAACACTCCCCTTCAGGAGGGAAACCAGTGTTAAGTAGTTTTCAAGAAAAATCCCACGCAGGGGAGTCATGGAGTTCTGATTTTGGATGACATAGCTGGCAAAAACTGAAACATAAACTTCGAAAAAACAAAAACAAGCCCAAGATTTAGGGCTGAAACAGTGCAAGAAAACCAGATAGAGAAGGTGGTGCTACTCATCAGGAGACTCTTCAACGACCCTGCACCAGAATTCATCCGGTTTCCCATCATCCTTGTACAGGTCCGCAGTTGAATTGACCACCCTTCTGGAGGTAGATGGAGCCTGCGCCTCGCTCAAATGACCCTCAGCCATCTGCGCCTCGCTCGCTTCCTCAATACCGTCTTGCGCCATGTCCACCTCCTGCCGACCCTGCGGAGCCTTGCTGCCAATACCCTGCAAGTCCAAATTCTCTGGGTGCAGCGACCCAACATGCAGACCCGAGGACAGAGCCACCGTGTCACTCAGCCCCTCCAGGAGAGAATTGGGAGCAGCGCATTGAGGCTCTTCGTGGAATGCTACAGTGATGGAGGCAGTAACCCGAGGATGACTGAGAGAACAATTGAAGGAAAAGTGCGCGGTGTGAGTCTGTGCAGGGGGAGTTGGAGGAAATGGGGAGTCAAGGCGATGACCCGAGCGGAGCCATCGACCTCTCTGAGCTCTAGAATGACTGTCCTCATGGGAGGAAGACGCAGAGGAGGTGCTGGGAGTGGAGGGGGAACGCCGGAGCTGGCGTCTGGTGGTGCCTCTGCGACATCTCATTCTATGCCGAAGGCACGACATGATCTCCGACATGAAAGGGGGACCAGGATGCAGAGGAGGAGCCGGTCTAACTGAGGACAGAGGCGTTTGTGATTTCAGGGAGATAGAAGCAAGCATACAGACACCAGCGAGAGAGAGGTGAAGATTATCTCCGAGGTCAAGACAACAATTTAACCTGCTTCTCTTACCAATGGTCATGCGCATGCTAGAGAGGCCAGCATCCGGAGTGCACCACTGAGCAACAGGCGAGGGAAAATTCTCTGAACCAGAGCCTCGCTCCATAGTATCTATCCAAATGACCGTGCAACAATAAACCCTTTGCCATGAACCAACAATAAATTGGGCAGAAGTTCAGGCCATGTCGCAATACGCAAGATCATATCGAAGAGAGAAAATGAGATTGTAACGAGTGCCAGGCATAAATGCCATTAAACACCGAGCAGCCAATTTTAAAAGCCCCGTGTTAGCATCCTTGCGGGTGGGCAGGTGTCTCATCGTCCTGCAGCACCCCCATCCCATCACCTTATTCGCTGGCATCTGCACCCGCATCTGGGACAAGGGGCTCTCTTGTTGAGTGTGAGGAAGTAGGACTTTTTAGATCATTGGATTAAATCATCAACACTTCAAAATTCTTCCATGAAACAAAGTTTTTGTAGTATTTAAAACAAAGCCTTCCTCCAAGAATGATAACAACATTATGAACTTAATACATTGACTGTCATTTTCTTGTATTTAAAGAATTTTTATAGTTTTTAAATTAAAACTACATTGAGATCCTTATGGCTAAGAATCATAACTGAAAGGACACCTCATTGCCATGAATTTACTAAAATATAGTCCATTCCAACCTCTTTTTGCTTGACTAGGCGTTAATTGACACATTGGCTCATTGTTTGCTCATGCAATTTGGAAAATAGGGCTCCAAAGAATCCAAAAAATGTCCCAAACAATGACGTATTTGAGGAAATATCTTCCTTGAGACTTAATTGGGCTCTTTCTAAAAAAACCCATGTTTTCAATTTTCAAAATTCGTTTTCATTCGCTCATAAAATGTGTTTGAATTTTATTGGTCAAAACTACTACATTTTTCCTTTGATTTCTCACTAGAGGTCCACATGTGTGAGATGGGTGGAATTTGACTAGTAAAAATCCATATTTTAACCTTTAGAAATAATTTCCATGTGACATATTTACTTATAGAGTGGTGCTACTACCTCAACCATAGAGATAGCTACGGAAACTTGACTGAGTTGCAACAACATGAATTTTCCAAACTGTCATTAGTAAACCATGCATAATTCTTCTTAATCTATTAATAATAAATGAAAACAATGTAAATTAACCACTTTGACATATAGAGGTGCATCATGAATAATTATGATAAAAATGGTGGCAAGTAAGTGAAATGGTGCAATGGATGGTTGGAAGTAATGGCTTAATGAATGACAAAGACAAGTGAGAATGATGACAAATCAATGACCCAATAGAAGCCTTGTAGAAAAAAAATATAGTGAAAATATCAAGATGACCTATTTGAAGCATTTAAACCCTAGAATCTAAAGCTTTGATACCAAATGTTATGCAACTAGATCACAAAACAGAAAAAAATATAGATCAACGGCTTGAAAATTATCCTCTTTAAATCACATAAATGAACAATTCTTGGATGATTCAAATGAAAAGACCTCCTTGGTATATAGGAGTCTAAGGGGTCACAATATAATTAGAGCCTACATAACAATAATAAGGTAAGGGCACAACAATAACAATTTTGGGCTTTTATGGGGCATAACAATAACAATAAGGGGGATACACTAGTATTATAGTGACCTAATAATCAATGAAAACACTCCCTTTGTTATTACAACAAAAATATCAACTACATTCTAGCCTAGAATTCCAACGATTTTCAGACACAATCACAACATCAACACCAAGTTTAATTGTCAAAGTTATAGTAGCGTAGTTGCGGATTGGAATTGCAACAACATGAGTCGCAACAATGAGAATTGCAAAAAATTTGTTCGGTTGTAAATTTTAGCAACAATGATAAGTAGATTTGCATCGATTATATTCCATCAGTTGTAATTGTAACAATAGGAATTTGACAGAGTTGTGAAAACAGGAGTTGAAACAACTAGAAACTAGCAATAGAAAATCAACATCACCCCTTTGGATGACAACACTTCCTTTGTCATTAATTTTTTTGACATCAATAACAACATATATTCAATAGTATCCACTTTATAGCCAAATATTTTACTCATACATCAAGTTTCATGTTATTAAAATACTTTCAATTCTTTCTAATAGACTCAGAGCTCCTCTTTCCCTTCCATAATAAACCAAACTTCCCAATTAAGACTCCTTGAGAGCCATTTATGCCTAACCTACAATCCTAGTGGACTAGGAGATTAAGAAGCTAAACTCCCCCTCCTTCTTATCCGTAAATACTTAATACATATCCATAACAACCATGATCATTTACAATAACTAGGACTAAAGTCCAATAGTATTATTTTCTTTAAAACACACATAAACAAGCATCATATAGATAATAATATCAATTTAGAAGGAAAAAACATAGATACACAATTTATCGACGTATTTTATTTCTCGTTAATAGGATTTACAATACAGGGATGAAATCCACAAGGGAACTTGTCTAATTACAATCCAATGTTACCTACAACTAATGAAGGGTGATCCATGTTGCACCCCACCATAGGCTCAGTTTCACCGCATTATTTCTTGAATGTGGCCACCCCTAAGGCAAACCAAGAATCCATGAGGGGAGTTGTCACCCATTAATACAGGGTGGAGTCATGAAGACAATTCTCCTTCAGAAAAAATTAAATTCATTCACTTCTCTTTCTTGTTTACCTATCTCTTTGATCAACTCTGACACCCCATGAGTACTAGTCTCTTTTTTCCTATGCCTCTCCTCTATCTCTCCCTCGTGTCTCTTATCCATGAGTGCTTTATCTTGTCTTCTTGGAAACACTTATCTTTATATCCTATGTCTATCTCCCTTCCTAGGGTTTCTTCCCTGATAGGTTTCTTATCAGGTCTTCAAACACTATTCAAATCAGAAGCTTATGGTTTGAATCTAGAATTTTTTTGGTGGTATTCTACCCATACCTTCAACATAATGGTCGGGTTACAACTCCAATACTTCCATAAATATGGAAATTACATCCACACCTTCCCATTAGATATTTTCTCGGAAAAAAATTTCACTCTTAGATCTTATGAAAATTTGGCTTAGCCAAATAATTTATTAGCAAATATGAATTCCCTCAAACCCACTTTATTTGTTTCCATCCTCCTCATGGCTTCTCGTGGTGTATATCAAGGCGTCACCTCTTTATCAGTTATATAATTACAATTATTTCTAGTATTTTAACCCTTTACATTTACATGCCCATACAAGGGTCAATAACATAATCAATTACAATTACAATATATGCAAAGGTTAAGTGTTGAGGTGTTACAACAACATGGGGTGCAATTTTCACCTAGGAAAAATTTGAATCTTAAAAAAAAAAAAATGTTTTCTTTCGAATAATTGCAATCCTTTTGGTTAGGAGGCTCTTTATTTTCCCAAATAAATAATTCCAACCACAAAAAACACTTATAAAATTATACTTCTCTTCAATTCCAAATTTATAAATGCCAGTAATGCAATTTTTGCCCAAAATATTCTCCCAAAGTAAATTTTCATACCATTTCTAGTGATAATACATAATTGGTATTAAATATATATTATAGAACTTATACCATTTTCATTATGCACATCTCCACCAAGATTTATTTTTATCCATACATATAGTACTAAACCTTAATGTGTAATCATTCTCGCATAAATACCCTACTAGGTAGGTTTATGTATAATAACACTTCAAAACCACAATTGTATACTTGTAGTATCATTCATTTAATAAATGAAATGTAATCTACAATATAATCAGAATATATATTTTCAAAACTATCCAACAACATATTCTTGATAACAAGCATTATCTAGGTTTTACATAAGCATGAAAACCTTAAGATAGTTTTATATGGAATTTGGTTCAGGAAATATCAAGGACTTAAAAAATCCAAAAATAAATTAAAATAATTATTACCATTCCTTTCTAAGATCACAACTTTTTTTCCAGTAATTGAAATCAATGGTTTTTGGTTTAACACTAATTTCACTATGATTTGGCTTCAAACCTTTGATATTTTGATAAGTTGAGTCAAAGGAAGGGGAGTAGTGGTGTCACTATGCTAGACTCAAACATATAGCCTTGTTTGGTATCAATTGGGCATCAATCCTACAAAGATCATAGGTATCCTTGCTCCAATAATAGGCCAAAACCATACTTCCTCTTTGTTAGCCACTGGCAATAGGCTTACATAGTTTTCTAAATTGCTTGACCCAAAGTTCGATTTTGTCCATTATTAAAACACACAAGTGAGGTGGAACTATATACCTTGAAAATTGAGCGATGTGATAAGGAATTGTGTAGAATATATACATAAGTAATTTTGGGTTGAACCCTCCTTGGACAAGAAAGTGGGGTTGTTCTCTTCTTGGACATATATGCTCTTCACACTCTCCTTAGTGCTAGGTAGGATCAATCCAATGGAAATGTAAGTGGGTGACTTCTCCACACATTATCTATGCTAAAGGGTGGGTTCAATCCAATGAAAATTTTAGAAGGTTTCTCTTTTTTTCACTCTTCTTACTTGGAGGTGGGGTATATCAATGTAGAGGTCAATGGATTTGGGACTGGGTTTATTTGGTTGGGGTTTTGGTGTGATAGAGTCTTTTGTGTTTGATTTAAAAAAAAATGTTGTTCGTTTTTATTATATTTCATGTTTACTATATAGTTATATATAACCACCTTAACCCTTAAACTACCCAAACTCTTTTTTCCCAGCAAAATGGGTAACCTTATTGAAGAAAAAATGTTCTACTATCTTGGACAACCATCTAGAAAGTAGCCCTACACATTATTCTTTAATGATGATAGGTGAGTTTCCTCTTCTATCTACATCGGTAATGTACCTCTCACCATTCGACATTCCTCTTGAATAAAGGTGGGATACCACTCAAAAGGAACATAAACCATTTTGAAATTGAGTGATTTACTTAATTTTTTTGGCATTTTAACATGGATAAAGGGGAAATATAAATGATTGACCAATCTTAACGGTAAAAATTATTCTCTCACCTAACCATGGGGGTTAGCCTTTATCCCTAATTCAGTGGGACCTCCTGTGAGGCCTTAGGGTTAGAGGAGGGTTACTTATTGGGAAACATGGATTTAATTAGTGTTTCCATTACCCTTTACATACTTGATATATTTAATTGTTCATAATTCTCTAGATACTGCCTTCATCATTTGGGTTAACTATTATTGGTTCATTGGGATTTGGCACTCACACATAGACATCCTTGAGTAGGGGTGGAATTTTTTTCCTTTGATTTTTATGTAGCTAAAAGAATGAAAAATCATAATATGTCCACACCCAAAGAAAAATAAAATGAAAAATGAAAAATATGGTCGATACAAAATTTAGTGTGTGGGAAAAATCCTAACACGAGCTCTACCCCCCTCATTAGACATCACTCGCATCATGAGCACTTGATGTTCCATCTCATCATAAGGAACCCTTAAATGTACCAACCTTTATGAATTATAAAATAGCTCATATTAAATGGTAAAATAAAGGATATATCTTAAAGAGCAATATTTGATCCTTGAGCTATGCACCATTAAAAAAGAGCATTATAAAAAAAAATTAAAAGGTGCACCACAGGGGTGGAAAAGGCAGTTCAAGGAAAGGGTAACTCATGCCTCCACAATTGCTCCCTCCATTACGTTTATACACTTTAGATGTGTATTATCTTTAGTTAATCTATTGTTTCTAGCGCTTGGCCATGAAGTCATTCCCCTACATTACCACCTACTCTCACTAACACTTATGGATTGAAGGGTTGATCTTGGAAATGCCACCTCCTATTAGGGGCTAGAAGCACTTAATAAGGTTGATTACCTAGCCACAACTACAAAGGTACATAACACTTTTGAGGCACTTGGTCTAGTTATATATTTGTGGGTGATGCCAGTTTAAAGTATTATTATGCCCTTAACATTTAAGGATGGTCTATTTGGATGCATCTATGGTTATTTTCTCTAATGAATGGTTGATTTCACCTAAGTTTAATATTATTTTTCTAGGTGTATTTTAATTTGAGGAAACATTATTCCACTCCTACTCCACATTATTCTCAAGCCATATTACACTTCTAGAGAGCACAATGACCTAGCAGATGCAATGTTTCCATTATTCAATAGAGTAATGGGCACTTAGATGATCTTGGCAGTTGATGGATACCTAGAGCACCCTCAGATGTTATTACACTAATCTTATGTTATTACACTAATCTTATGTTCACAATATTTCAAATTGGATCCACCTACTCTTCAATATAGGTCTTCAACATTGATCATGCTACTACTTTCATAAATTTTTCGTCAACCTATCATATCATGTTCATGCCTTATCACAAATTTTTCATCAATATAGTTACATAAAATTATTTGTGGGAACTATTATAGCCATACATACCATGCTCATTGTAACCCGCTCATAAGCCCTAAAAAACACATAATAGTGACTCTAAACATCAAAAATTCATCATCTCGAATTTTCATATCTTTAAAATTGTTCACAACTGAACCCTGATTGTTATGCTTCTTCTGAAATTCAATTTGACTTTGAAATCAACCCAAAAACCATATGAAACTATATAGAACAATATAAAAACCACACAGTTGTTGTGCTATGCATCCATATCAGAGAAAAACTTGTGGGTACCTCAAACAGTTGACCAAAGATTGTGTTTAGACTTTACCAAAAACAAATGTGTCATGTAGTCATATTAGAGATAGTCCTATAGGCGCTTTGAACTAAAACACCATGCCAAGACTTCACACAATTGTTGTGTTATGTATCTATATCAAATACAAGCCTGCAAATGCCTCAAACCATTGACCAAGCACTATGTTGAAACTTTACCAAATAATTTTGTGTTATGTAATTCATATTAGAGACAGGCCTGCAAGCGCTTTGAATGAAGACATTGTGCTAAGAATTTGCACAATTGTCTTGTTAGGTATCCATATCGCACACAGGATTGTGGGTGCCTTGAACCATTGACCAAATATTGTGCCAATATTTCGCACAACTATTTCAACCATAGAATACAAACACAGGCTCATGATTGAGCTTGTTCATTCTTCAAATTGATGATTTTGAAGTTAAAATGTGGAAAATATGTATATTTTTCACATGGACCTAGGGCTCATGAGCATCAACCTTGGGGCTGACCACTTTCCCAATGTAATACACTAATTTATGACTTCTAACCATATGTAAACGAGCCATAAGGCTTATCCCTTCCTTTATATGACCCTTCCAAAATGAATGTGTCCATATAACCATACTCCATTACCTAGTCCTCAAGGGCCAATGATCATCAACATGATGATGTTAGAATTATAACATCATGCCACATGGAAAATTATGAGGGTGCCACATGTCACCTATTTTCAACCTTTTCACCCAACAGAATGCCCCAAATTTTCCTACTATGTTGTAGTCCTTGGAGGCACCACATCCTCTTGCGAATGTCATCCATCTCAACTTGTATCTAATTGCCTTGTGTCAATATGGGACAAGAATGGTGACGTTGATTAAACTTCACACGAATTGATCTGTCATATATCATTTAATTTATCATCTAGTTGTCTCATTTTTCTGATATGAGTAGACATGCTTGAGCATTAATAATATTAAATTTGGTGTAATTCGGGCCATTATATGCCATATATTTTATCACTAAACCATAGATCCACCCAAAAGACACACATTTTTAAAAAAAAACTGTGATTGTGGGTTTTGGCCCCATAGATTAGGTCCTTTACTAATTTTGATCTTCAAATGGACATAACTTTTCATTTTGGAGGAGTTTTTCAGAGTATGATATAATATCGGAAAGGTCTTAGAGAGAAATATCCAACCATACCATTTATAAAGTCATTAGGTCATCATGACCTTGTCAAAAACTTAATAAAATTCAAACCTAATTGACTTCACTTGATTGTATTTATAGGTCATGCCATCATACTGCTTCCTTTGACTCATCAATGACACTATTGCATTCTTAGGCATCCCCTTTGACATCAATGACAACACTATGTGCAATAATATCCCCCTTTTCATTGATGGCAACATCACTAGATATTGATTTTCATTGATGGAAATGCATTGAACTCCCCCTAACCTAATGCATGTGATTCTCCCCCTATTTGACTATGAATATTCCTCTTTTCCTAATTTCTTCTTCAATCTGTTCCTTTGTCAATGTCTACATTTTATCCTTCAATGTTTGTCAATTTCTGAATTATCTCCCCCTTAAGGGACATGGTTGTCTACCAATGCTTCATGACTATGTGTGGACTTGATTTTTTTGTTAATAAATTCTCCCCCTGAGGCCATACTCTTTTTATTCATCTATAAGTGTCTATCAATATGCTCCAATTGAACCTGAGCTTTGCCATGGACCTATGGACCTCATGGAGTCTCCTCTTGAAACCATGCTTGTTGTTAGTGCTTTCGAATTGTCCCGTGAACCTATCAAACTTATAAATTCATCAATTTAAAACATGCTTCATGTCAATTCTCTTGAAATTTCCTGTGGACCTATGGACTTGATGGAGTCCCCCCCTAAAACCATGCTTTGTGTCAATGATCTCCTATTGTTAATATGCATCTTCCTCCTATCATAGGTTGGAGAAAAACCTTGTTCTTTTTACATATGATATATCACCTTTAATTGATTACAAGTTACCTGCACAAATCACTTATTCAAATCATATATTATTAATACTAATGGATCATTTCCTTGAATTTTTCCTATTTTTCCTACATCTATCTTGCATATTCTTGATTCTTTAAAACTTGATTTCAATCAACTTGAAATATATTCCAATATATTCAACTGAGAACTCATTGTTAATCTCCCTATGTCATCGTTCATTTATATAATGTTTTTTTATATCAATGACTTATTCCTGCAAGTGATCATCCTTCCTACATAGTCTTACTTCTTCAAGTTCAAATTTAACTAGTTATAATCTTGAATAATCCATCTCCAAGGGGTTAGATTTGAGTGTTAAAATCTAACCTAGGTTCTTCCTATCTCATTCTCCATCTCATAGAGTTGATCATTTGATTAATATGGAGCCCCTCTCTCTTGTTCCATATCAAGTTGAGTCTGCAGTCACGTGTTGTGTGTCCTTCATTGTGACATATGTAAAATACAACATTTGGCTTCAACACTGGGCTAAAATGACCCATATGATCTATTTTTAATTTGATCCATATGTTTTTGTGCATGAAAAACAATAACCAAATAACTTATTTTGATACCTGAAGGAATAGGGTGATATTGATCTTTTGAAGTTGTTCCTTGGAAGAGCCCCATCCATTTGTTGAATTATAACTCCTTCTTCATTGGTGCTTCTGGATCATTTGTGAAAATTTCCTGTCATGGGTGGTTCCACTTCTTCATTATGGTTTCTTCCTTCTTGTGAATTAGATGTACTTTTTTATTCTTGGAATAATTATGAGAATAATTGAAAAGAAAATGCTTGGTTTGATTCTTTACTTTCTTAGGTTCTTTAAATGAGTTGCTGCTAGATGCAATGAATGTCTGATTGAGCTTCTTGTGATGATCCTCGTTTGATGTGCTTGGAAGAGTTTTATCCATGGATGTCTCACAAATTTCTTGATAATCAAGACATATTTTGATGAGAGGAGATATTTGAATGTTGAGAATGTGATCCATATATTTACACCCTTTGTGAATATTTAAGTTGTGTTTGATTTTCTCCAATTATTCTTTCAAAATAAAAACTTCTTCTTCTAACCTTTCACAAATTTGTTCCTTCTCATTCAACTATTCTGACAAAAATTCATTTATCCTTTTTTCTTCCTCTAGATCAATATTGAGAGAAAGAGTGGTTTCTTCATTTAGATATTTTCCTTGGAGTTGTTGAATTAGTTGACTCTCCCTTTTTCTAAGGGTCTTTATTTCCTTCAATTCACTTCTAATTTCTCCTTCACAATCTACTTCTGCTTCAGGTTCTTCTTTTCCAATGAAGAACAATATTTATCCTCTTTCACCATCAGTCACACTTTTATTGTTGTTATAATCACCTTCTTCTTTTGAGAGGAATTTCCTCTTCTTGTCATCATATTTCTTCTTTTTATTATTAGACTGGAATCTTGGTTTGGCATCACTATCATTCATTTTTTCATGATGACATTTAGAAGAATAATAGCCTATTCTTCCACATTCAAAAAACTTGAAAGGAAGATTTCCTTTGAGCTTTTCAGTTCCTCTTCTTAGTTTTATAACAAACTTGGATTCTTATTCAATATATTTGGAGTTTGGTTGAGTTTCATGGTTTTTCCCTTCTTTGATACTTGGAATGTTGCTTCCTTAATTCCCGATTTTATCTACTTTATCCTTAGCTCATATGGTGAGAGTGTTCCATGAAGTTCATCCATAATAATTTTATCCATACCTATCAAATATTAAAGGTTTTATACTTTGGGATTGAATCATGATGGAAGAGATCGTAGTATTTTTTGAACGACAACACTATCCTTGACTTCATCACCGAGACCTACAATTTTTCTAATCGAAGAAAATATGAAGCAATATCCTCATCTTATTCCATCTGCAAACCTTTGAATTGGGCCCTAAAATATTGAAGCTTGGCTTACTTCACCTTCATTTCCCTTAATGACGATTTTTAAGCTAGCTCCATATATCATGAGTGGACTAACATAAAATTACTTGGAAAAAAATTGAATCTAATAGACCACTCAAAATGGCAGGTTTAGTTGTTGCATTAGATGCGTAGAGGGCCTTACCAGTTGTATATGTTGGAAGACTATCAAGAACTTTATACTTGGTGTCTATTATTTCCTAAACATCATTTACGATGGAAATAGGATATTTTTCCATTCTTATATTCTAGAATGCAGAGTTAGATCCATAAAATAGAGAAGTATTTCATGTTTCCCTGATGTTGGTCGTCTTTCCTTGAAATCAGCCTTCTATTAGTTAAATGTTCTTTAAGGTACTTGCTATGATGCCACTTGTTATACCAAAGGTCACAGTAAGATGTGGGGGGGGGGGGTGTTGGTGAATCAGTATTACGAAAGTATTGTCATTAAAAAAAAAATCATTAATGAATAAACATGTAGGAGTGTACAATAAAAATTTGCAGCGTAACAATAAATAAAACCATGCATCAAGAAGCCATCATCACATCAACACAAGAGAACAAAATATTTTATGTGGAAACCCTTATGGGGGAAACCACAAATTCTTATTCTTCAATTCAATTCATTACATATATTTGCAAGCACCAACCTGTTGGAGGCACCTACCCCCAAGATATGAAAGCAACTACTTGCAATAGGCTACAACCTGATTGAGACACCAACCTTGAAAAATGTGAAAGCAACCACTTGAAATAGGCTACAACATGATTGAGGCACCAACCTCAGTGGAGGCACCCACCTTCTTCTTCAACTTTATGTGGACCTTTTTCGTAATATTTCAAACTAGATCCATCTTCTCTTTAATATAATTCTTCAAAACTGATCATGCTACTACCTTCATAACAATATCATCAGCCTGTCATATCATGTTCATGCATTGTCACGATCTATTCATCAATTTATTTACATAAAATTCTTCCAGGAACTTGTTCTATCCATAAGCACCATACTCATTGCAACCTACTTATAAGCCCCCAAAACACATAACAGTGATTTTGAACATAAAAATACATCATCAAGGATTTTCCTATCCTTAGAACTCTTCACAGTTAAACCCTTATCGTCGTGTTTCTTCCGGAATTCAATGACTTTGAAATGAGCCCAAAAACCTCCAAAAACCATATGAAACTATATAAAACCTTATAAATATTAATTCTACATAATTACACAATCTAGGTACATTCTACAAAATGGCATTTTATGAGCTCTACAAAAACTTCTAATTGTTATACAAAATAGTCAAGCTTGATGCAACATTATCCCCATATAAAAAATAAATTGATTGACTCAGATCATGCATGAACCCATGAATTTCACAGCGTAAACCAAACCATATAACCAACTAACCTATTTGGTGAGTCACTGAAAATGGCCATACACACACACACTTATAAGAGACAGGCCTTCGAACTGTAAACTAAACACCGTGTTGAGACTTTACAAAAAAAAAAAAAATTGTCACACACACACACACACATATATATTTAAGTTTATAACAATTTATTCTTGTAGAGTAGTCACACAAAGAACAATAGAAAACCTTTAATAGAATAGATACAAGATAAATCACACAAAGAATAAAAATATATGTAAATATAGAACCCTTGAGGTAGGGTAACACCATATATTATTCCTTAAGGAAGGATAACACTCCACAAGCCATGTGCATTTAAATACAATGCAATACTCAACATCTCCCAGTGGATAGTCTCTAACCTCTATATAGGCATCATACATACAATACCATGGGAAAAACCATTTGTAATACCATGAGCCCTCAATAACATGCATACAATACCATGGGCTTATTACATTTACATCACATTATTCCCTTGGGTACCTCCCTAGGTACCCCATATTATCCACCCCTAGGTATATTATTATACCTAAGGGTGGATAATATGGGGTACCTATGGAGGTACCCAAGGGAATAATGTGATGTAAATGTAATAATCCAATGGTATTGTATGTATGGTATTGATGGCTCATGGTATACAAATGGTATTTCCCATGGTATTGTATGTATGAAGCCTATATAGGTTAGAGACTCTCCACTG
The DNA here is from genome assembly GCA_034641835.2 of Pinus albicaulis. Lineage (NCBI taxonomy): Eukaryota > Viridiplantae > Streptophyta > Pinopsida > Pinales > Pinaceae > Pinus > Pinus albicaulis. The sequence goes on along the minus strand of CM076573.1, from coordinate 536,436,218 downwards.
GGGAGATCTTGAGTATTGTATTGTGTGGAAAAGCACATGGCTTGTGGAGTGTTCTCCTTCATTAAGGAGTAATATATGGTGTTACCCTACCATCAAGGGTTTTATATTAATAAATAGAAACATTTCTATGTCATTCTTTGATTTATCTTGGATTTATATTATTAAAGGTTTCAATATATTTGTGGATTTATAACAAAAGTGGCCACATAAAATAAATTAACACATAGAGGAAATCGAAGGAATGGATATGATATAATAGTACTTATCAACCGTGATATGTTTGAAATCAATTAATGATTTAATATGACCTTAGGATGACTAGGGGTGTAAATATATTGAGGTCACTTGAGTCTTATCCTAGTTTTACTTACACGAGATATATTACTTTTGGAAATTGTTAATATATATATTTTTTCCATAAATAAAAATAAAGTTTTTTATTGTAAAATTGAAATCATTCAAAAATAATTATACTCCAACTATGAATTTCTATTAATTGTTTTGGACAAAAATTTTGGAAAATGAAAAAGAGAGGAGGGAGAGAGGGAGGAATGATACAGAGAGAGGGAGGAATGATATGGAGAGAGTGAGGAATGATATGGAGAGAGGAAGATGAATTGGAAGGATAATATGTGGGGGACAAGAGAGGAGGAAGAATAAAGAAGAGATGAAAAAGAGAGAAAGAGGAGAAGAGGAAAATAGGGAGAGGAGAAGAGGAAGATATGAGGAAGGAAAAGAGAAGGGAGGAAGGGGAAGAGGACATTTTTCAACCCACTTTGTTTTTTTTTTGTAAAGAATATTTGTGAAACCCCATCTCTTATCCCCAAAACCCATCATCCATCATGTTGGCTTAAATCCAATGTTCAAGAACTTAAACCCCATCTTGGCCCAATCTCCATATCTAAAACCAAAATTCCATATTATTTAAATCTATAAATTGAAAAAAGGTGGGAAATTATAAATAACCTACTTGGAAGAAAATTGATTCAATGATTCCACATATATCTCCTTTTTATACTCTTTTTTAGCACCCCCACAAACCCCTTTCACCACCAAGAATCATTGCCCAACAACTTGAAGTGAAAATAAAATAAGGAACCCCACTTTTTTCATTTCTGATAGAAATACATTGGGAGTTTGATGCAACATTTAATTTAACATTGTTTTTTTTTTATTAGCACCATATTTGAATTGAATTTTCACCCACTTGAATAATGCTAATGTAAAATAGGCATTGCTACAACATCATCTAGAGTCGTATAATACAACACTCATTAATGATTAATTAGTAATTATTATTATTATAAGTATTTATTATTAATTATACTTAAAAATTTATAATCAGTAGTAGAGTAATAAAATTAAATATAATTACTACTATAATTATTGTAATTAATGATAATAATTATAATTATAAATTATTCAACATTTGTTAATTTTGTTTATTTTTCTTCTTTGCAATTTCATTTAGCAATTATAATTGTTGAGTTTTCTTACCACAGAGGGGAAACAACCATCTATATTTGTTGAGTGACTAAACTTAAGGAACCTCTAGATCCAATCCTTTACATCCTGACAATCTCTAAGACTCAATGTGTTTCATGACTGTGAATCTAATAGAGGAAATTGTGCATACCTTGGAAAGAAAATCGAAGGCTCTTAATAAAATTTGCAATGAAATGTATTTTCTGCCTGGACTAAGGGCTCTATTGTAGTGGCCAAATTTGAGGCCATGTGAAGCATGAAACATCCAAATATTTTTTCATCACATTAACATATTGGTTGGTTTCATCCATTAATAGAGCATGTGTCAATATGATTGTTGACATCCTCCACATAGGCTCTGCTACTATGGAGCGGACTTAGGCATGCCAACCCATAGGGAGTACCATGTTATTTTCAATGTTGATCACCTTAACCATGAGAAATTATCTACATAGAATCATGTGACAATAATTCCTCCCCATGTTAATCATATTCTTCATATTCCCTGTTTTCCAAATTGATTGCACATTGAAGTAAGTGGAGTTGTGATTTTCCAGAAGGGGTGAACTTGCATGTCCCTGTGGAGAGAGGAGGCCATTTTTCCCACTCTTATTTCGGGGCTACTCCCCTTTAATATATTTTTTCATGGGATTTTTCATTGTTGCTAAAGATTTTATGTGTTAACAGTCATAGAGGCAACCCAAATCCTTCATTTTCCAATGACTCTACTAGTTGACTATATTGCTTGAGTATGTGGTAGATTTCACAATTTTATATCCTTGATAAAATACCTTTAAATTTTTTTATAATGTCCTTAAGGTGGATATATTTTGGAAGAAGATCCTTTATTACACTTCTTAGGACTATTTTAGAGTCCCCCAATATGGTAAAGCATTGAATTATTTGCTCAATTGCATGTGTCAATCCATGGTAAAGAGCATGTGCTTCAACCTAACTATTTTATCTTTTCCCAATCCCCCAGGAGAAGTTTGATTCTATTTTTTCATTGGGGTGAAGAACGACCCCTTCCACTATAGACACCCCTAAGAAATCCCTTAGGCTTAATAATTACAACCCTTAATCCATATAATCCCTATGTCTTAATAGTTATAGTCTTGACTACTATCAACCCTCACCCATATAATAAACCCATTTTATTATTTCACTTAACTAGATTTCAATATTCTTACTAGATTGTATAAATAATGGAAATTTCATTAAATTCTTCAAATTCATTTGATTTAGATTCTATCTTGGTAATTTTAGATAGAAATAACCTCAATTTAATAACTTTCATATATATATATATATATATATAATAAAAATAAAATCTTATGATTAAAATGCTTTTGATGTCCACCCATAAGTATTTATTTTTATATTATTTTATGTGTACATTTTCAGTTTAATATTAAATAGTTCCTTCTCTAGTATGAGTTTCAACTAGTAAACTCGTTCATCCTTTTCTCAAGATGTTAGTTCATAATTTTATTGATTAAGTTATAATATATGGTTAAATATGACATACATTTATCCAAATATTCATGTGCCTTAATTATTATGTTATCTCTCTATATATTCAAAATCCATCTCCAACTGTATCTCCTAATAATACTTCAATTCCACATAAAACAAGTTTATATAAATCGATAAATTGTAAAAAATGTAGTTTATGAATTTATCATAAGGTTTTCATTAAGTTATGATCCTGGCACCTAAAATATGATAAGAAACCAATAATTACAATCCTCTTTGATGGGGACATCTCGTTTTAGAATGAACACAATGTAGAAGACAATATCTGATGATCCTAAGACTAGGTCTGCTTAGTATATATATAGGAGACAAATGCTACAATCCTAATGAAATGGGACCATGAGGGGTTCTAGCCTACATAACAATATAACAGTATAAATGTAATCACTCAATATCTAGGGCTTAATAAGGGTTTTAGGGTTAACATGGAGCTTATAAAGAGATTAGCATGCCCCTCCCCTTCAAAGGAGTGTTTTCCTCAATACTTGACTATCTATGGTTTCTTTTTCATGAAATTATTGTCTTCTACAGTCTCTTCTTCCACTAGTAGGTTCTTCCATTTGATGAGGTGCTCAATAATTGTGTAATATTCCTTTTTAGGAATTGTTGCACTCTGGATAGTGAAAACACTGTATTCAGAAAATTACGCTATAAAAACATGAAACAGGACTTGGATCCTCTTATATATGTTCTATTTAACTTACATACCAAATGGCATCAAAAAAAAAAAAAACCTAGCTACATTAAACGGATCTCTCCAGCTCAATATAGCTTAAAAACACCCCAATCCCATGACTTTCAACAACATAATTTCTAAAGACTGCAATAGCATAATTCACATGAGGGTTTCTAAAAAAAATGGTGATTCAATATAGATCTGGATATTATATTAATCATAGAGCCAAGAAATGGAGGTTGAACCTCTTTTATACAAGAAATAGGATAACCCGGCAAGGGTTTCCAGCATTACACAAGTATAAAAGGCAGTACTGCAGAAAATAATGCAGTCTACTGCAACTCTATATTTTTTATGACTGAATATAACATGAAATAGCTTATAAATACATAAAATGGCCAAAGGCCCTCCTTATTAGACTTTCCGGAGAGAAATAGACACCTTCTCCTCAAACACTAGCACAAAATCAAGGGATTCAACCCTACTACTGCTACACCTGTAGAAAAGATGTAGTTATTGGAAGAGACTGCACTGTATAGGTTGGTGAATACTTGACCTTAAGTCAGATGGTGGAAAAATAGCATAGAACCTTCCCTTTAGATCCCTTAAACAAGTTGATCCAAATAAGAGGATGGAATTCTCGCATGAGAATCCCTTGCACTAAAAAGTGTTGCAACTATAGCTAAACAGTTGAAGCATGCAAGTAGTCAAAAGACTAAACATAGATGAATACTGAATGCCTTCCTTGCTGCTATCCCTTCCTTCTTATCCTTGGTGAACCTCCTCACCCCTAACCCCACTCATTAATGAGGTGACTTCCTTGAAAATATTCCTTCTTCAAAAATGCGTTGTCCTTACTAGTTTCCCAGCTCATGTAGTAGTGTTGTTGATTTGGTCAACTAGATCTAGTCCACCTACATTGCCTCCCTTTCACACCAAGGTGTCTTTATTTGCCTTCTTATGTTGATCCCCTTTCACATTGGGATTTTTTTATTGCCATTACAGAGATTTAAGGGTCTCCCTATCCCATTTATTCTTCTAGTTGCAAAACTGGAGAAAATATAACATTCCAACTAGCAATGGCTAATTGGGAATATTACATTCCTCCCCAATCAAAAGTTGCTTTCCCTCAAGAAACAACAAATAAGGATGCTGCAAGATCTTCTCTCCCTCCCAAGTGGCATCCTCATCTGGTAGATTCTTCCATCTAATCAGATATTCCTTGATCACTCTGTTTCTTAGCTTCCTTTCCCTTGTGTCTAAGATTGCTTCTAGTTGCAAAATTAGGTGGCCCTCATCATCAATGGGGGGAAGTTCCATGTTGGCAACTATATATCTCCCAATGGCCTTCTTGAGGTAAGAGACATGGAAAATATTGTGGATCTTACTCCCCTTAAGAAGCTCCAGCTCATATGCTACCTTACCAACACAACTAATCACCTTATATGGCCCATAGAAATGTGGTTTGAGCTCTTCAAACCCCTTCTCCTTGAGTGTAGACTGTTTATAAGGCTGAAGGCACAGATAGACTAGATCTCCCACCTAAAACTATCTCTCTACCCGACCACGATCTGCATAAATATTTTGTTGGTTTTGGGTTGTAGCAATGTTGTCTTTGAGGGCTCTAAGTATTTCAGGATTCTCCTGAATCCATTCCTTGGCTCTTGGAGCCTTACTTTCCCCAAACATAACATCAGCAAATGAGAGTGCATCATACCCATATAGGGCCCGGAATGGAGTCATACCAATAGACGTATGGTGAGTAGTGTTGTAACAATACTCCCCCAAGTGGAGCTAACACAGCCAAGCCCTTTTTTGCCCTGCAACGTAGTTTCTCAAGTAGCCTTCCAGCCACTTTTTCACTATTTCAGTCTATCCATCGATTTATGGGTGATAGCTAGTGCTCAGTGTCAAATCAGTCCCCACTAACTGAAAAAGTTCCTGCCAAAGCCACCCATGAAGCAGTTGTCCCGATCACTCACTATGGTCCTTGGGAGACCCTGGATTCTAAACACATCTCTGAATAATAGCTCAACTACCTGTGAAGCAGTATAATGTGCAGAAATGGAAAAGAAATGAGAGTACTTTTTTAGTCTATCAACAACTACAAAGATACAATTCTTACCCTACACTGGAGGTAGGCCGGTGATGAAGTCCATAAAGATGCTCTCCCACTTCCCATCTGTAATAGGTAGTGGCTGCAACAACCCAACAGGGTGGGTGTGCTCTCCCTTGTTCTGCTGACAAACTGTGCACTCCTTGACATGTTGGAGCACATCCTCCTTGAGACCCTTCCATGAGAATCTCTCCCTTATGGCCCTATAAGTCTTTGTGAAACCTTGATGCCTTGCAAGTGCGGAATCATGTGATGCTTGTAAGATCTTCTCCTTGAGCTTGGAATTATTAGCCAAGAAGATCCAGTCCTGGTAATAGATGACCTCATCCATCACCCTATACCTCTCATCCGGTACCACTCTATCAATTATCTCACATGCAAAATTACCTTTGGAATACTCAACCAAAAGTTGAGCCTTCCAATCTGCGTCCATGCCCCTCAAGGACAGCGTTGTAGGTCTCCTGGATAGAGCATCATCCACTACATTGCTCTTCCCCTTGACATATTCTATGTCAAAGTCATATGCTTGGAATTTTCTCACCCACTTCTGTTGTCTTTCTTGGAGATGCTTCTGTTCAAGAAAAAATATAAGGCTGTTATGTTCAATCTTCACCCAGAATTTATTCCCCACCAAGTATTGCTGGAATTTGGCTAATGCATGCATGATATCCAACATTTCTTCATCATAGATGGGGTACAACCTTTCATGAGGAAGAAATTTCCTTCTTTCAAAGGCTATAGGATGCCCTCCTTGCATCAAGACTGCTCCAATCCCTTCACCTGATGCATCACATTATAGAAAAAAAGGTTGAGAAAAATCAGGTAAAACTAATATAGAGCAGCTACTCATTACCTCTTTGAGCTTATCAAAATCCCTCTGTGTTGTAGGTGTCCAACTAAAATCTCCCTTCTTGGTCAATTCTATGAGTGGTGCTGCTAGTTGTGAGAACCCTTTTACAAACTTCTGGTAATAAGTACATATGCCCACAAATCCCCGAAGTTTTGTGACATTCCCGGGCTTAGGCCAATATCTGATAGCCCAGATCTTCTCCTCATGCACCCTTACTCCATCCACTCCAATGATGTGGCCTAAATAAATAATCTCTGTGAGTCCAAACTCACATTTTGAGAGCTTAGCATAGAATTGTTGCTCCTTGAGAATATGTAAAATTGTCTCAATATGCCACAAATGCTCCTCCCAAGTGCGGTTGTAGATGAGAATATCATCAAAGAAGACCAATACAAACTTACTCAAATGACCACAGAAGATGTGGTTCATGCAAGACTGTAAAGTTTCTGGGGCATTGGTCAATTCAAAGGGCATCACCAAAAATTTAAAATGCCCATAGTGACACTTGAATGTTGTCTTAGAGATATCCTAATCCCTCACCTTGATTTGATGATACCCAGATCTCAAATCAATCTTGGAAAAGTATTTATATCCCCCAAGATTATCCATTAGCTCATCGATCATGGGTATGGGGTACCTATTCTTCATGGTCTTCTTTTTAAATTTTCTATAATCAATGCACATCCTCAATGTGCCATCCTTCTTCTTTACCAACACCACTGAAGAAGCAAAAGGACCAGTACTAGGCCTGATGTGTCCTAGAGCCAACAACTCATGGATGGCCCTCTAAATCTCACCCCTATAATCCTTGGGATGCCTATAAAGAGTGGTGATTACTTCTTGGATCCCCTACTTCAACTCAATAGTGTGTTCAAACCCCCGATCAGGAGGCCTCCCTGGTGGAATATCTCCAAACACTGTAGAATACCAATCCAAAAGAGATTGTACATATGGATGTAATGGTGAATCCTTGCTCCCTGCTTTTGATAGATGTAGTTCTACTTCCCATTCTACATCTCCTCTGCGTAGATTTGCCTCCATCATGTGTGCTGAAACAATCTGTGGGGAGTATGTTTTTATGCCCTTTATATTTTGATGCTTACCATTCTTCCCTTCTGTCCATTCCATCTCCAAAATTTTCCAATCAGTGGTAACTCTCCCAAGAGTGATCAACCACTGGACCCCCAATATGACATTGGTATCTGGACTATCAACCACAAAGAAGTGGTTTGTTAAAGTGTAAGTCCCCATGGTGATGGATAGTTTCGGCACATATTTGGCACATTTTATGGTTCTAGCTCCTGGAACCATAACTAAGAATCCCCCAAACTCCTCCATGTGGATCCCTCTCCTCTGTACCAGTTGTGCATCAATGAAATTATGAGTGGCTCCACTATCAATCAGCACTGACACTCTTTGCCCCATAATAGTACCTCTTACCCTCAAGGTCATATATTTTGGGACCCCTCTTAACATTTCAATAGCTCCCCCTCTTGGAGCAAAGTGTTCGACTAATGGTACAACGCTGGCCTCTTCCCCCTCCTTGGAGAAGGTCTCAATAGAATGTGTCTTTCCTGAAACAAATTCATGGTTTGGCACCCATGGCTTTTGATATGCAAGACAAGAATATTCCTTCCCCAATTTCTTCAAGTAATGATTAAGGATTTTCTCCTTTGTCCTTGAATAAGTCTCATGTTGCAGCAATGTTCTTTCTTTGGGCAAAGTATGTTGAAAGTCTCTAGCTCTCTCCATAGCTTCAAGGAGAGTGGTTGGTTTAGTGGATTTGACCAACCCATGCAATGGTTCATCCATCTCATCAATAAACATGCATACCTTCCTACTCATAGTGAGGTTGGATATCATCACTGAGAGCTACAAATATTCAGCAATATAATCTTCAAGATCTCCTTCCTGTTTGAGCTTGGTTAACTTGACAAATGGGCTTTCGGATATCTTGGATCAAATCTCTCTACTAGCCTCTTGGTAAAGACTGAGTATGAGGTGATGTGATCATGTCCAAGTGTGTTTAACCCATGAAACCACTATTCATGAGCCTCCCCTTCTAAGTGCAACGCAACTATCCTAATTGCTTCTATCTCAGAAACCTTGTTGAGCTGGAAATAAGTGTCCATCTTCTCCACCCAAGCCTTGGCTGTACACTTAGGTGTTCGATCATATGCAGGTAAGAAGAACCTCCCCATACTACATTGTAGGTCTGATCCCTGCATGAAACTTCCCCTCTTCGAATGAGAATTAACTCTCCTCCCATATTTGATCCGAAAAAACTCCTAAAAGCTCAAGTGTTCTTTGAACTTTTGGGATTGGGATTCATATTCCTCAAAATAATTTCCTAGGGTTTCCTCCTCATCTTCCTTAGATATAAATGAAGGCATGGTAGATCGTTGTAGTGCAGCAGAATGCTCCATACCATGTGAAGTGTTGGGGCTTGCCTCATGGGAAAACCCTATAGAATCTCCTTTATGCCTCATCCCCTTGAGGTATCTCTTAATGTTCTACATGGTCTGAAGTAGGAGTTTTGAAATATCTTTCTCCTCCATATTGTATATATATTATCCCCACAAGCTAAGCCAAGAGCAGAGCTCTGATACCACTGTAATATTCCTTTTTAGGAATTGCTGCACTCTGGACAGTGAAAATGATGTATTCAAAAAATTATGCTATATGTTGTATGTACCTTAAATACCAAATAGCATCAGAAACAAATCATCCTAGCTACATTAAACAGATCTCCCCAACTCAATACAGCTTAAAAACACCCCAATCCCATGAATTTCAACAACAGAATTTCTGAAGACTACAATAGTGTAATTCACATGAGGGTTTCTACAGAAAATTGTGAATCAATATAGATCTAGAGATTATATTAATCATAGAGCCAAGAAATGGAGGTTTAACCTCTTTTATACAAGAAATAAGATAACCCGGCAAGGGTTTATGGCATTACATAAGTATAAAAGGCAGTACTGCAGAAAATAACGCAATCTACTGCAAATCTATATTTGATATGACTGAATATAACATTAAATAGCTGATCAATACATAAAATGGCCAAAGGCCCTCCTTATTAGACTTTTCGGAGAGAAATATACACCTTCTCCTCAAACACTAGCACAAAATCAATGGATTCAACCCTGCTACTGTTGCACCTACAGAAAAGACGCAATTCTTGGAAGATACTACACTGTATAAGTTGGTGACTGATTGACCTTAAGTGAAATGGTGGAAAAATAGCTCAAAACCTTCCCTTTAGATCCCTTATACAAGTTGATCCAAAGAAGAGGATAGAATTTCCGCATGAGAATCCCTTGCACTAAACAGTGCTGCAACTACAACTAAATAGATGAAGCATGCAAGTAGTCAAAAGACCAAACATAGATGAATACTGAATGCCTTCCTTTCTTCTATCCCTTCCTTATTATCCTTGGTGAGCCTCCTCACCCCTGACCCCACTCATTAATGAGGTGACTTCCTTGAAAATATTCCTTCTTCAAAACTGTGTTGTCCTTACCAGTTTCCCTCCTCATGTAGCAGAGCTGTTGATTTGGTCAACTAGATCTAGTCCACCTACATTGCCTCCCTTTCACACCAAGGTGGATTTATTTTCCTTCTTATGTTGATCCCCTTTCACATTGGTATTGTTTTATTTCCATTACAGAGATTTAAGGGTCTCCCTATCCCATTTATTCTTCTAGCTGCAAAAATGGAGCAAATATACTATTCCAACTAGCAATGGCTAATTAGGAATATTAAAAATTTCTTGATTTCTTAGTTTCTTGGTCCTTATTTCCAAAATCATTTTTGGTTTTAGTATTATTTTCCATTTTCATTAATCTTGTGTATAATAGTTTAGACTAGGATCTTGTCACCAATTACCTTCTTTAAGCAACAAATATGGAAGACTCGATGTATACATTGTTAGAGAAATGAAAGTTAATTAGTTTCTCTTATCATGAAATTATCTTGTGATTACTATTATGTGTTCTTGTGTTTTATCATTGATCAACAATAATAATACCAAAAAAATAGAAGAGGACACAAGATGTAGACACATTGCCAGGGAAAAACCCCACTCTTTGGGGAAAACCCAGTCAAATTTTTTTCTTCAATAGGTTCAAGATGAGACGAAGAAGACCCTTACACTATAAGATTCCTCCATCAAGTCATTCCTTCACTATGTTAGCACTAATATCTCCGTGACACTAAGATATTCTTTACTTATACCAAAAATTCATCCTTATTACTTTGACCGAAGAAACATAGCACTGAGCATCATAGTAAGATCATATCAATGAAAATTATGACCGTGATAGCATCAAACCCTAAGACAACAATGAGTCTTTGTAGCACACTGAAATAATGTTGAATTTATGTAGCACTGATTTCTTGTAGCACATTGAGATAGCTCTGAATTCATGTATCATTTAAGACAGTCGCAATCACACTTCATCAAACTCATGTATCACTTGATACATCACCAAGAACACTTCACCAAACTCAGGTATCACTCGAGACAACACTATAGCATCATATATCATACTACCAAATTACTTTACTGCTACAACTTTATTGAACCTACAGATCATCACATTTTTGAGCATGTAACCGAACCACTCCTACAACATCACCAAACCTGTAGTAAAAGACTGGATTTTTTCACTATCTAACCCATCCAAAAAACTCAGAGAGAAGTGTTTGAATCTACTTCTATGGAATAGGTCGAGGTGCCTATTTATAGTGGTGTGTCTTCCCTATTAATCCAGCATGTATTTATGAATTGTTGTGTCTATTTAAGGTGAGATGACATGACTATGTGAAGGTAGTGTCTTGTTTTTAGGCCGACTTGAGCATGTTGTCTTGCATATAATTTGAGGGCGAATTGAGAGTGTTGATTTGAATAATATTTACCAAGGAGGATGACCTTTGAAGGAGATGACTTGATGGAGGATCGTTTTGACCAAAAACCTAATATTACATTATTTAAAAGCCTAAATAGTATCAATTTAAATTTGTAATGACTAACCTAGGAGTCCACAATTGGGACCTTAAACAAATTATGACCCAAGCATGAAACCCATGCTTTAATAAGTCATTTAATAATAATAATAAATTATTTTGAAAAATATATAATGAAGACTGAACCTAGTTACATTCTTCAACAATCCCTCTTAACTAGGGAGATATTCATATATAAAAGAAGTATATGGAATATCTCTCTTTATCTATGAAGAATTTTAGGCACCTGTTGGAGCAAGGTCCCCTGGCGGAAATTTTGGAACAATTTTGTAATATTTTGTAAAGTCTAGTCTAGCGCAGTGGATTTGGGATGGGTCAAAGCCCCCAATGAATTGTAATGGGTCAAAGGGTAGACCAAGAGTCCGTAAACCACGATTCTCATACCATAGAGTAATGCAGGCTAATATGATATAAATAGATGGATAAATCGAGTCTAAAAGTATGCTAAGTTTTGGATCAAGCTTAGATATGAATTTGTGGATATTTTGTGTGGATTTTCTGGGTAAGGGCTCCTCCTGGCTATGTTTGAGGAGACCCTAAGTCCTGTTGTGTGCGGAACCCACTAGTTATGTGCACGGGCTGGTAAATAGAGTTTGTAAGTAGGATCTGATATGAATGAATGAGAAACATTGTTTTGTGATATCTGAGTGCTTTTGTGTTATGGTTAGTGGTTGCGCTTTATGTTATTTCTGTAATTATATCTGTTTGCTGAATACCATTGATTTATGAATGCACATATGGATGTGATACTGTAAGAAGGAATGAATGCATAGATCTGGTTATCATTAGTCACCTTACTTTTGTTAACTTTTTATATGATGATTGATGAGCTTCGCTTAAGTTACTCCGCCGATATACTGTTAATGGTTCCTGTGTTAGGGCTTAGGTCTGTAGGGCTGAAGGGACCCACTTCAATTAACTTTCTCAATCTCAAGGTGCAGAAACCTGGTTCCATCACCCTCCCATGCTACTTCAGGTGAGACCTTGACCTGCACAATTAGGCCATCACTAAAAGGGCCAGTAGTACAGGGGTTTGCTGGTAAACCTTAAAACCTAACCTGGGTCAAGACCCCTCAAACCAACAAGTGGTTCTGTTTATGGAACCGGGAGAATTTTGAGAGAGAGATCATGTAATGCTACGGGGTCATTGGCAGCTATTGAAGCCTGAACTTGAGGACTGGTTTGAAAATCAGATTCAGGAGTTTGCCTTAAAAGAGAATAAAATTAAAAATTTGACCGTCAAAGAGTGGAATAACAAGTACACTTTTACAGGGGTTCACAAAATCTTCTTCGTAACCTTCGCACATGAACTACAAGAGTGGTTGGCAAGGTTGGCGGAACTCCATACCTGTTGGAAAGACGATCAGGTCACACAGTGGACCCTTGAATTGATTCAATAGTTGGAGAAGGTTGATAACAAGATCAATCAGACTGTAGATTGCTGGATTGATAGTGTTTTGGGAGGATTTGTAACTGAGTTTGCAGTCGATCAGTTTGTATCCTACTCTGAAGTTGAGTGAAGGTTTTTCAATGGTTTTAGGGGTAAGTTATTGCAAACATTGTCGCTACTTATTAAGATGTTATTGTGCGAAAAGGGTGTCATATGCAGTCACACTGAGTTAATGACCTCTGACTAGAGTGGAAGCACGTCACGAAGCAGTAAATACTACCGAGATAATCAAGAAGGGGATAGATCAATATACATTCCTCTAATGGATTCACCTGACTTCAACCAGGGCGGGGCTGCGCACATAGAGACCAATCCCCCGGCTACGCCACCGTCGAACTCATGCAAGGATAAGAATTCTCCTACCCCACCTCCGCCACCACCTGCAGATGATATGGCTACGCACATGAAGCTACCCACCTTCAAGGGTGTGGGAGACGAGGATATGGATTTATTCTGGTTTGTAGAAGATTCGTTATGGTCCACACAAAATATTAATAATTATGTTGTAAAAAGAGTGCATCTATTAATAGCCTTCGAAGGAAGGGCTATGGACTGGTTCATGGGATATATTGGTCAGCATGCTAATCCCATGATACAGGAGATCAAGGATGCCTTGAAGCAACAATTCTGAAAGCCTAAGTCCTATGCTCAATGCGTCATAGAGTTGAAATATATTAAGTAGGGACCTACGGAATCTGTTTGGGAAGTTGATCAATGATTGAAGAAAGTCATCAGCGATGGAGGATTTGTCTGTGAGGAAAAACAACATAAAGAGTGGTTCATTGCCATGCTATTACCACATCTGTGAGGATCGATGGGTCATAATAAGATCGATTCGCAAGAAGACACCTTTGATATCACCATGAAATTGGAAGTTTCACCTAGGGATGATGCTGAATTTGGGGCATTTTAGATCCCAAACTAACTAGAAGCGATGCACCTGGAAATTTGGAATTTAAGAAGGGAATAGGGAAAAGAAGCCAACGTGGATGTATGGTGCATACGTTGCAAGGTATCAGCTCACACTAAAGACCAGTGCCCTCTGTTGTCATATTATATGCATGTTAGGGGACCAAGTCCACTGTGCCCTAGATATATGGTTGGATCAAGTACCCCCACGTTGTGGTGTGCTGATTGTTGGGTAGTAAGAAGACATGATACAGATTAGTGCCTTTGAATAGGCACCTATGTCCCAGAACTGAAGTAACAATGGTGCAAATTCTGCTCGTCAGTGGATCACGACGAGCACAAGTGTTGTACATTCGACCTAATGATAGATAGGGGAAATCTATATAGAGTACACGTCGACCATTCATCACCAGTATCTCCCTCTAGGAAAGGAGGATCCCCTGCAAGAGGATGGGGATGACGAAGAGGCAGAGGCATAGGTCAAGGAGGAGGAAAATTGATCTGTTAGTCATCAGTATTTTTCACCTATTTTGATGACTATATTCTTTGTCCAAGTTTTCTAGAAACCAAATTCAAACAATCATTTTGTCCTCTAGAAATCCCCTCAGAGAAATTTTTCACTTTTCCCTCCTCTCTTACCTACTGTAATTAAATTGGTAATCCTGTCAAAATCCCATCTTCGACTAATAGGCTTTACTCTTTCCATAACTGTCATATTTGTGTAGATCTTCTTATCTTTGATGCCTAAAAATCCTCCTATTTCACAAGCTATTTGTCCAGCATAACACAATTTTTTTCCATTGTGCCCTCCTACTTCCCAATTTACTATTGATGGCCTGAGTATGTCTAGGAAATACTTCAAAGTAATGACAAAGTGTCTAGGTTATAGGTGATGGTGCTTAGGATGAATATCTAAAAAACCCTGTGTCTTGTTAAAGACTTTGTTTTCTCACTATCAGTAAAGTGCCCTTTTCCTAAAAAACTTGCAAACAAACCTATTAGTCCTCCCTAAGTCATGCAACATCATGTCTTTCATATGCATTTATGCTTCAGCAAAGCTCAAAAGTCAAAACAAGAAAATAGAGTAAAGATGGTCATATTTCTAAAAGGAAGGCAATCAAGCAATCTCCAAGGTCTATCCTCCTAGTTCAATAGTAAAATTTTCCAAAGACCAAGCCACCTTATCAAAACATCTCTACAGGGATGCCATGATGACTGGCCTAAATCAAGACAAGGAAAAAGAGACACACTAAGGAACAGCTTCAGTCAAACCAATTGAATGTTTGAACTAAAGGAAACAGAGAGCTGAAGAACAAGAGAACAAATAGGTTTTATCTTTGCAAATCAAGAATACCTAAAAAAGTGTCAAAAGATCATCTATCATGGCAAAAAGGTACAACAATTTAGGAGGTATTTTTCTACTCATTCAAGCTTCTAGGACAAAACTTGGAAAATTAGTAGCATATGAAAAAACATGGCACAATTTTGGAAAAAAGGCCACTATAATAGTTTTTATGCCTTAAAAACATCATGGGAAAAGGACAGCTTCCTTTTTCCATGCCCCTACAGACAAAACAAAAATCATCAAAGGCGCCATCAGTGGAGAAGACTAAGACTACTACAAAGGGAAAGTCATACTAAAAGAGGAAAAAGTGGGTTTACTGTTTACAAAATTCTGTTATTAAACCCTACAGTGGAAAGATGTTTCAAGATTTTTCATAAAATTTGGATGAATATGTAAATGGGCATCAAGAAGCAAAAAAAAACACCTCCTTCATAGACAAGCAGAGGGTGCAAGGTTCTTTATTACTAAGCTATCTTTTGAAAGACAAGTAAAGATCACATTTTATGGTTTTCAAAAAAACAAAGAGTGCCTTTGCACTAAGAAAAGAGAAATCAATTTTTGAAGGATAAACTGCCGCATAAGGAAAGTCACACTAAAAGGGAGCAAACAATAGGTATGTTTTATTGTGAAAATACAATTTGTTTATTATCCTCACAGTGAAATGATTTAAAGGACACTTTTAGAAGATTGGTGAGATAAGTGAATAAGCATGAAACACCTCCTTCATTAACAGCAGAGGGTGTAAGGATTTTTATGAATTATCATTTAAAGATGAGGAAAGTTTACATCTTTTGGTTTTCAAGTACAGAGAGTGTCTTTCCACCGAAAAGAGGAAAAAATCAAAACTTGAAAGTTAAAATGTTGCACAAGAGGATAGTCACATTTTGTTTCTAAGAAAGAGGCAGAACTATTTGTGAAGTTTACCTTGCAAATAACAAAGGACATTTTAGGCCCATTCATATGCTCAAAAAGGCTAAAATCCCATCACATTGAAAACAAAACAGTGAAGGGAGAAAATAAGAAATATGTTTTGAAGCAAGGGAGAGAAGGTTTTCCCACTAAATAATTTCCAAAAAGGGATATAAATACCCCCAACAGCCATCTCTCCATTCATTTCGTTTTTATCAAGAAGGAAGAGAATGTCTGCATTGTCAAAGGGAAGCCTCAAGCAGAAAAACAAAGTTGCACGCCTGTAGGTGCACCCAGAACAAATCTACATTGGACGCTGCGTGCCTATGCAGAAATGCTACGCTTTCAGCCATTTACCCCGGCGTGCAGACAGCGCCCACCACCGCCCGGCGTGTAGACAGCGCCCACCACCACCCAGCGTGCAAACAGTGCCCACCACGACCTGGCATGCAGACGCTCACACGCGCCACTACCTCCCTCGCACAAACACCCATATCCTCGTGCAAGTATGCCCAGTGTGCAGACGTTGCATGTTTACAACTACAGTCATCACAACACTGCAGGCAGAGGCTACCCGAGCGTGCAGAAGTTGCACGCCTGAGTGAGAAAGCACTGTGCCACCAGTTTTTCTCCAAAAAAAAGGCCAAATTTTCCTTTTTCTTCACCCAATTGTTTTTTCATCACAAAAAATATCTACAAGAGGTATTCCTCATCAATTTATGCCTCCTTATCCAATTTTTGAGCTGTAAAAATGCCTTTGAAGGATAAAAATGAATCTAGGGCATTTTGAAGAAAACTTTTGAGTGCAATTGAATTCTTTTATCTTTGAAATATTCAGTTTGGTTGAGAGGTACTAAAACTCCTGAAAAGGCCTCCTTAACCTTCATTTCATCTATAAAAGGGTTGTTTGTTTGAAATTGAGAGAAAAATAGCATAGTCAATATGTCTCCATGTTGGAAATATTGTCATTGATGGAAAAGGATGTGGCAAAGGAATCAGTATCTAAATGTAGCAGAGAAGAAAAGAGAAAGAATGCATCTACATTTTGAGCTACAGAGCTGCAGTATCAGTCAAGGAGCAGGGACAAGCAGTGAATTGAAAGTTGTCCAGAGACTATATAGGAAGAAAAAGGCCATCAAACAGAAAAAGGTTCTACATTTTCTATGAATTATATATATATTATTGATAGAATTCAGAAAGAAGGATAGTAGAGTCCCTGTGGACAACTATGAATCATTGTCCGTAAACATCATAAACCCTGTGACAAGGATTCGAAATTAAAGATTTAGTATATAAATTGAAGGAATTAATGGTTGCAGAGATATGATAGTACAGTGATCAGCTTGCGGAATGAAGAACTTGAATGTAGAAGCGAAACTGTGACAGGAAAGAGTGACATTGTGCTATGTCGAGGTCGAAAGGCAACAACCGATGTAAAGAATGTATGTTAAAAGACTTAAACGAAAATTGTGAACAGAGTGTTAAATTTAGCAATGGATTTGTAATAAAAGGAAAAACATTAAAGCGCAACTTAATTATAATAATACATTTAAAAAGGCGACGGAGCACTGCGTGGAAGAGCGGAACCATGACCGAGTGAATAGTGAAGGTGGTTTACAGTTTTCATCGCACCACCTATGCGGAGTAAGCGGTATTTCCTGGTTGAGGAGCGACTCCATAGAGTGCTCGACACGCGTCCCTGTATGACTTCACAAAACCACTTTTCATTGTGCGCCATCGCACGTTATAGTTCAACCCAGGATGCCCAACGATATCGTTGAGCATCGTTGATCTGAGAAGGGGTCATCGAATGGTCATCATTTGTTGAAGGTGCACGAAGATTAACATAGGTACGGTGGGCCATCGCACGTTAACGATCGGCATCGGAGGTCGAGTGATATGCATATACGTCGTTGATCAGGAAGCTTGCTAATCTAACGGTGATCGAACGCTGGACTTGCGCGAAGTTTACCTATGGTACCATGCGCGTATTTGATTGGCTATTGACTATATTTGTGGGCCCGGGGTCAAAGGTTTACCATATTATTTGAAAGGGTTAAAATGCGAAGGGTTAAATTTAATCCTAAAGTTCTGTTCAAAATTGTAAATATATTTATTTATCAATTTCTTCAAATTGATAAATAATTTAAAAAGAAATCAAAGAGGTACGTAAGGGTACTAAAGTAAATGCCGTTCAGAAATACCATTAGTAATTGAATGGTTTTGACCCATGGTTTTAATAAAGGCGAAAACTATATAAGGTGATGAGAATTATGAAGAATGGTGTGCGTGCGAAAGGTTTGATAATAAATGAATCTCTTTTAGAGATATCTGTACGAATAAAATTTGATATATCTGATTCTATGGCGCACCTGTGACTATGATGATTGATCAAGATCTTTAAATCAGATGATGATTAATTCCTAGTTCAATCGACTGAAGAAATCATGAAGAATGTATAAGGGTTGTGAATGAATACTTCACTCTGAAGTATATCTGTATGGAATGGGTAACAGATTGCTGAATTACAGATGCACCTCTGAAGAAATTAAATAAATTTGGTGGCCTGCAAGGTATTTTGTGTGGAAGTGGATGAAGCGTGGTCTACAGTGATGCTGAGGGTCGATGCCTTCAGTAAGGGGGTTGTAGCTCCCTTCCAGTGGTAGCTGGTAAATGAGAACAGGGGGTTGTAGCTCCCTTCCAGGAAAGGCTGGTAAACAAGAGAAGGTTGTAGCCTTCTGCAGGTGGGTGCCTACGTGCTGGTATGAGTCTGCACCAGCATAAAATTGTAAGAAGTTTTCTCTATAATAAATATTGAAGACTGAGATTACAGCAGTGGTGGTTTTCTCCCGAATTGGGTTTCCACCTTAAATCCTGGTGTTCATATGTGTTGTTTATGTTTGATGGTTTGTTCTGTTATTTTTGTTCATGTTTAATGCTTATCTGATGCAATTCTCTAAGTAAAGACATAATAAGATATCTGGACATACATGTTGGATGCAATACTGTAACATATGGTTTTAAGAGAAAGAAAAGAAAAATTGTTCAACCCTAAATACTGATTCACCCCCCCTCTCAGTATTTTTCCCAACAATTGGTATCAGAGCAGGTCCTTCTGAAATAGCTTAGCCGCTAGAAGGAAGATCAAGCAAGATGAGCAATCAAGATGGAACAACATCTATTATGCCTCCGCTCTTTAATGGAAAAAAATTAATCTTCTGGAAAACAAGGATGAGATCCTATCTTCAGTCTCTGGGAGCAGAGGTATGGGCAATTGTTGAAGGAGGATATCAATATCCAGCTGCAGTACCAACAGATCCGATGGAAAGAAAGAATTATGAAACAAATGCAAAGGCAGTCAATGCTCTATTGGGAAGTCTAACTGAATTAGAATTTGTCAAAGTCATGCAGCTGAATACAACAAAGGCAATATGGGACAAAATCATTCTAAGTTATGAAGGTGATGCAAAGGTAAAAAGTGCTAAACTCCAAACTCTCAGAATTCAATATGAGAATCTAAAAATGGATGATGAGGAGAGCATTGCCAATTTCTTTTTACATCTTGATGATATTGTAAATCGTATGGGAAATCTGGGAGAAACAATAACCGAATCTACTTTGGTTGAGAAATTCTTAAGATCACTAACCGCAAAATTTGAGTCAAAAGTTTCTGTTCTTGAAGAAAAGCAGGATCTTCAAAATCTTACTATTGTGCAACTTCATGGCATACTAACTACATATGAAATGAGAAGAGGAGGGCCATCTGAAGTCAAAGAAGCAGTTTTTAGAACTTCTACAAAAGGGAAGGAAGTACAAAAAACAGAAGGATCAGGATATATCTCAGAAGAAGATGAGATAAACTTTGTAAAGAAACTTCAACTTGGCACAGGACGGTTCAGAGGTAAGCTTCCTTTCAAATGTTTTGATTGTGGAAGAGTTGGTCATTATGCTGCTAAGTGTCCTTATAAAGAAACACATAAAAGGGGAAGGAAGTAGCAAGAAGGAATAAGAATCGTTTTAGCACTAGAAAGAGTTACTATACTCATGAAGATAGTGATGGGTTATCTGATAGTGAGGAAGAATGTGAACAAGATCCTAGACTTCTCATGGCATTTGAAAAAGAATCTAGAGAAGAAAAGGATACTTTTGTGGATGCTCTAGAAGACATTGATTTTCTTGATGAAAACAATAAACTCAAAATTTGCTTAGAAGAAAGTAAAATAACCATAGAAACTCTGAAAAATCAGCTTGAAGAAAAAGAGAAACACAATGAGAAATTAGAGTGTGAAGTAGTAAGTCTAAGAAAAGAACTTGAGAAAGTAAAGACTCTGAATCTTAGATTTGCTAAAGGATCTGAAACCTTAGATGATATTATCAAGGTACAACGTTCTCCTCTTATAAATATAGGTCTTGGATATATCGGAGAATCTTCTCAGGCTTCAACACCAAATTATCTAAAAGCAGTTACAGCTGGTTTACAACATGCTGCCACTCAGCAAGGGAATAAAGAATCTTTACAGGTAAAGCATGATCATCTCAATTCAAAGAACACTAACAGGAATGTCTTTCAAAGAAACACCAATCAACAAGTAAATTTATATAGAAGATTTTATGATCGCAGAAATCTCTTCTTCAATGAACAATGTTTCTCATGTCACAATTTTGGTCATAAATTTGTTCAATGTGTTGCATATAAAACCATCATGACAAGAGAAGCAAGAAAGAAAAGGATTGATATTGAAACAAAGAAGAATACTTATAACAACTTTTCTCCTCTTCAAAATGAAGTTGAATGTGCTTATTGCAATAACTTTGGCCATGAAGAATCCGAATGCAGGAGAAAATTTCAGCCAAAAGAACATGTTCCTTCAAGCTCCAAAGTATGGAAAAAGAAGGAATTACAGGTTGAAAATTGTGGCATAACGTTATTTGCAGAAGATGAAGAAAACCAATGGTACATTGATAGTGGATGCTCAAGACACATGACAGGTGATAAAGACAAACTTCTTGCATATAGTGCTCTAGAAAAGGAAAATAATGTTACATTTGGAAATGATACTCCTGCGGTCATTAAGGGAAAAGGGTCTGTTTTTCTAAAATAAAAGGTGAAAGCTAATGAAGTCATGTATGTGGATGGATTAAAGCATAACTTGTTAAGTGTAAGTCAAATGTGTGATCAAGGAACTGAAGTTGTCTTTAGTTCAAAAGAATGTGTGGTACGTGATCTTGATACAGGTAAAGCAATTATAAAAGGAAAAAGAACTTCAAACAGCCTGTATATATTGAAGAACTCCAAAGAACAATGTTATTTGAGTAAATCTTCAGAAAATTTGTTAGGTCCCTATATCACTAGTATAGTCCCTTATTATTGTTAGTGTAAACCCCTTGTGGCTTTGTGGTATTATTGTACCCCTATAACCCCCATATTGGTATTATTGTGCCCTTACATTATTATTGCTAGGTCGGCTAGGATTACATTGTGGCCCCACTAGGATTATATTGTGGCCCCATGGACTCCTATATATAGAAGGAGGTTTTGTTCATTTGTATCATCCAAGAATTATTCATTTGTGTAATGTATTGGAGGTTTACCCCTCGAAGTGGCTCATTTCTAAGGCGTTGATATCTCTTTTCTTCTATTTTTGGAGCTGGATACACAACATTTGGTATCAGAGCTTTGGATTCTAGGGTTTCGCTACTCCAAACAGGTCATCGTGGCATTTTCGCTATAAATTTTTTTCTACGAAGTTTCAGAATCTAAAATTTTTAGGGTGTGAAGCCAAAATCTTGAGGAAGATTGTCTAAAAATTTCAGAGCTTGTTCGCAATATTTTCAGAGATATGATCTGTGGAATTTAGGTCTTTTTTCAGGCTCCTGAACAGGTCATCGTGGCATTTGCACTATAATTTTTTTTCTACTAAGTTTCAGAATCTGAAATTTGTATGGTGCGAAGCTGAAATCCTAAGGAAATTTTTAAAAACATTTCAGACCTTGGTTTGCAATATTTTTGGAGATATGATCTGTGGAAGGTAGTGCTTTTTTAGGCTCCTGAATTTCATCTCAAAGAGGTGATCGTGGGAAAAGTGCAATAACTCTCTCTCTGGGCATCGGATTGGAGTGTCGTAAAAAGTGGTCGCAAGTAAACAGACTTTAGTTTCTTGGCTATCAATTTTAGAGACAAAGGACGAAACAGTGACATGTGGAAAGTCGTACAAGTTCGCTCTACTGAACCAGTCCATAATTAGGTTATTGTGGGAGATTGGACACAACTTTGTCTTGGAGAATCCAAATCAGGTCAGACCTATGGCATTCAAAAGAGAATTCAGAGGGCTACTTCAGTGCTAAATTTCAGATATTGAAGATCTGCAATCACAGAGATAATACAATTTCAATACCGAGCTCCTCAAATAAAGTAAAAGGTGTGTATTTTTTTTCTGAATTGCATAAGTATTATTTGAATAATCAAGTTGAATTGATTGCAAGGGCATATGGTAGAATAGATATCAATATTGGATTCTAAAATGGCCCCTAAAAAGAATTCAACACCCATTAAGCCTTTAGAAGGCTCTACTATGACTCATGAAGACGAAGAATTGCAACATGATCTATCAAAATTACAAGAGCAAGTGCAACAAATTTCAATCTCATGAAAGAGCAACAAAAAATGAAATGGGATTTTGAAGAAAGGCGTGGAATCGAAGATGGATGGTTTGAAGAATGGCATGGAAGCTAAGATGGATGGCATGGAAGCTGGCATAGAATCTAAGATGGATGACACAGAAGCTAAGATGGAAAACATGAAGAATGATCTAAAAGCAGACATGGAAGGTTTGAAAAAGTTGATACAAGAAATGTTTCCTAGTGGTGAAAATATAGTAGAGGAAACTCGTGATGAGAACAAAATAAATGTTAATCGTGATTTCATAAGCTCTAATGTTGGAGGGAAGAACCACCATATTCCGAAAATGGATATGAGGAAGTTTGATGGAAAGGATCCTGTAACATGGATACTACAGATGGAGCAATATTTTGATCTCAATAATGTGAAAAACACAAATGTACGCATTGAATATTTACATTTAGAACAAAATAAATTTGTATGGTATCGATGGCTTTGCTCCGTAAAAAAATTGTCACTTGAATTGATTTTTGCAGAGGAAATGATAGCACATTATGAGGATACAAAGAGCAACACCTTCTTTAGCCAATTGATAAATCTCAAACAAAAGGGTTTAGTGGGGCGACACATTGAGGACTTCCAAAAATTGAATATAAGGGTAGCGATATTCCGGAGGAACACGAGATTGATCTCTTCATAGGTACTCTAAAGGATAACATCCAACATGAAGTTTGTGTTTGTCTTCAGAAACTTCATTGGAAGTATTGAGGTTGTCATGAAAAGTTCTGAATGTAAAAATTATGAAAAAAGAGCTACTACAATTCTAAATGAAAGAGTGTTTTACTTACCTAGATTTCCAAACTACAGGGTTATTTCACAAAATTGGAAAAAGAAAGAGCAAAAGGGCTTTGCTACAGTTGTGATAGCAAATACACTAAAGGTCATAAGTGTGCTGAAAAGAAATTATTTTACATAGATTGTGAAGAAGAAGAAGAAAATGAACAAGAAGAGGATATACACCAGGAACTAGCCATAGAAGAGGAGGAAATGAATCTGACCATATCATGTAATGCACTGGCAGGAATTACCACTCCTCAAACTCTCAAGATAGCAGGACAGATCAAGAAGAAAAAGGTAATAGTGTTGATTGATTAAGGTAGCACCCATAATTTTATTCATTGTAAGGTAGCCAAGGAATTAAATTGTTTCCTATACCCAGCACCAGAATGCCAAGTGATGATTGCAAATGGAGGAACTATAAATTGCTCTGTGAAATGCCATAATATCACGCTAACCATGGGGGAATATGTATTGACTAGTCCAATGCTTTCCATTCCTATGGGAGGTGCTGATGTTGTACTAGGAGTACAATGGTTACAATCTTTGGGGACGGTAGCTTTTAATTTTCAAGAACTTTTCTTGAAAAAAATTTCAGAAGGAAAGGAAGTCGAATTACGGGGTATTGAAGGGAAGCCGGGAAGGATAATAAGCTCTAATGTCATGACAAAGCTTCTAAAGAAAGAACAACGAGGCGTAATTGCACAATTATGCTTAGTAGAAGTTCTGACATCAAAATTATCTATTTCTGCAGATCTCCAACAAGTCTTGGACAATCATTCCAAGGTGTTTGAAACTCCCAAAGGACTCCCACCTATTCGTGATCATGCTCATGCTATTCATTTGATTCCAGGAAGTGTTCCTCCAAACATCAGGCCTTATAGATATCCTTACTTCCAAAAGAGCGAAATTGAACGTATGATTATAGAAATGTTAGAGGCGGGTATAATTCAACCTAGTCAAAGTTCTTTCTCTGCTCCTATAGTATTGGTACACAAGAAGGATGGATCATGGTGAATGTGTCTAGATTATAGGGAGCTCAATAAGCTCACCATTAAAGAAAAATTTCCCATTCCTGTGATTGATGAATTATTGGATGAATTACATGGAGCAATTTATTTTACCAAGTTGGATCTTCGTTCAGGATATCATCAAATTAGAATGAAGACTGAAGATATTCCAAAAACAGCATTTCGAACTCATGAGGGTCATTATGAATTTTTGGTCATGCTTTTTGGCCTTACCAATGCACCTTCTACATTTCAAGGGTTGATGAATTCCATTTTCAAACCCTTCCTTAGAAAATTTTTGCTAGTATTTTTTGATGATACACTAATCTACAGCAGGTCTTGGAAGGATCATGTTGAACATGTTGACAGGGTGCTCAAACTATTGCAGGAGAAACAATTATATGCAAAAAAATCCAAATGTTTCTTTGGAGTACAAGGGGTGGAATATCTGGGTCATATTGTATCTCACGAGGGTGTTAAAGTAGACCCTAACAAAATTAAAGCCATTAAGGAATGGAAAGTCCCCACAACCATAAAGCGGTTGCGAGGATTTCTCGGGTTAACAGGGTATTATCGCAAGTTTGTTAAGAATTATGGGAGAATAGCAGCACCTCTAACAACATTATTGAAGAAAGATGCATTTTCATGGACTCCTGAAGCAACTAAGGCCTTTGAACATCTTAAAGAGGAAATGTGCCTAGCACCGGTCTTAGCTACGCCAGACTTCACAAAACCTTTATTGTGGAATGTGATGCCTCAGGAAATGGAATTGGTGCAGTTTTAATGCAGGAAGGAAGACCCATTGCTTTTGAAAGTCGTCCAATCAAAGGAAAGTATTTACAAAAACCTATTTATGAGAAGGAAATGTTAGCAATGCTGCATGCACTAAAGAAATGGAGAACTTACCTAATGGGAAGACACTTCAAGGTAAAAACTGATCATGATAGTCTTAAACACTTTTTGGGACAAAGACTATCTTCAGAAGAGCAGCAAAAATGGGTCACAAAGATGTTGGGTTATGACTTTGAAATAATCTACAAAAAAGGAAAGCTTAATGTTGTTGCAGATGCACTCTCAAGAAAGAATGAAGAGGTGAAAGCATTGCTTTGTGCCATTTCTATTATCCAACCAGATTGGATAACCGAAGCAAGAGATGAATGGAAGAAGGACAAAGATGTATGGACACTCATTCAAAAGTTGCAGCAAGATCCTAGTACATCTGATACATTTAGTTGGAAAAATGATTCCTTATGGTACAAAGATCGCTTATATCTTTGTAAGAATTCCCAACTAAAACAAAATATTATTCTGGAATTGCACACTTCTCCTTTAGGAGGACACTCGGGATTTTTTAAAACTTACCACAGGGTGAAGAAATAATTTTTTTTGGATGGCCTTAAATCTGATATTCAAAAGTTTGTGACGGAATGTTTGGTTTTCCAGCAGAATAAAGTTGATACAATTAATACCCCGGGACTTCTACAACCTTTATCCGTTCCAAGTCAACGTTGGGGAGGAGATTTCAATGGATTTTATCACAGGTTTACCTAAGTCCGAAGGAAATAATGTCATCATGGTGGTAGTTGATAGACTTACCAAGTATGCACACTTTTGTGCATTATCTCATCCATTTAAAGCAAGTACAGTTGCTACTACATTTATGGATAGAATTCAAAAGCTACATGGAAGCCCAAGGGTTATCGTGAGCGACAGAGATCCCATTTTTACTGGAAATTTTTGGACGGAGTTATTTTCTTGTTTGGGTACTCAATTAGCTCATAGCTCATCTTATCATCCTCAATCTGATGGTCAAACTGAGATAGTAAATAAATGTTTGGAATGATATCTTCGTTGTTTTGTATCTAATAAATAAACACAATGGGTCAAGTGGTTACCTCTCGCTGAATGGTGGTATAACACTTCCTTCCATACTGCAGCAAAAATGACCCCATTTATGGCACTTTATGGATATCATCCACCATCGATCACATCATCTTTAAGGGAAAATTCAAAGGTTCAAGAAATGGAAGATCACATCGAGCATCAGCAAGAAGTTCTCCAACTCTTAAAGGATAACCTGAATTTGGCACAAAATCGAATGAAACAACAGGCAGATCAACATCGTAGCGAGAGAAGTTTTGATGTAGGAGATTGGGTATTTTTACTGCTACAACCATACAAACAAATGTCCCTCAAGCAAGCTAAGAAGGATAATAAATTATCACCAAAGTACTATGGTCCTTACAAGGTGTTGCAAAATATTGGTACTATGGCATACAAATTGGAGCTTCTCGCTTCTTCGCGAGTACATCCAGTTTTCCATGTTTCATGCTTAAAGAAGGTTATAGGTGAAAATCTTCCAGTTCAAACAATATTGCCAGAACTTGATGAGGAAGGAAAATCATATTGGAACCTGAAGCGGTCATGGAAACAAGAACTCGACAGCTACGGAATCGATCAATTTCAGAGTATCTCATCAAGTGGAAGAACTTACCCACTGAAGATTCTACATGGGAGGATGAGAATTTTATACAAAAGCACCTGGAGCTACTCAAGCGTTGAGGACAACACTTTTTTTGAAGGAGAGGGGCATGTTAGGTCCCTATATCACTAGTATAGTCCCTTATTATTGTTAGTGTAAACCCTTTATTGTTATTATTGTACCCTTGTAACCCCCATTTTGTTATTATTGTGCCCTTAAATTATTATTGTTAGGTCGGCTAGGATTACATTGTGGCCCACTAGGATTACATTATGGCCACATGGACTCCTATATATAGAAAGGAGGTTTTGTAAATTGTATCATCCAAGAATTTTTCATTTATGTAATGTATTGGAGGTTGCCCCCTCGAAGTGGCTCATTTCTAAGGCGTTGATATCTCTTTTCTTCTATTTTTGGAGCTGGATACACAACAAAATTGGCTATGGAATAGAAGGTTGGGGCATCTGAGCTTCTCTCAAATCAACAAATCAAGTAGAATTAAAGTTGTTCGTGATCTTCCCAATATTACTCTACCTGAAAATATCATATGCAAATCTTGCCAATTCGGCAAGAAAACCAGGGTACAATTTAATGCCAAGGAAGGATCATCAAGTAAGCCTCCTGAACTCATTCATACTGACATATGTGGACCTATGAGGAAAAATTCACCACGTTGTGAAGAATACTATATCTTATTCATTGATGATTTCTCTAGAATGTGTTGGATTGGGATGCTTAAACACAAAGATGAAGCATTTGAGAAATTTTAGATCTTCAAAGCACTAGTTGAGAATGAATTAGACCTAAAAATCAAGTGTCTCAAATCTGATCGAGGAGGAGAATATACATCCAATGAATTACTTGGATTTTGTGAACAACATGGCATAAAAATACCGTTCTCTGTAGCTAGCACTCCACAACATAATGGCGTTGCAGAAAGAATGAACAAGACAGTTCAACAAATGGCTAGAGCTATGCTTGATGATTCTGGAACACCTGACACATTTTGGGGAGAAGTAGCACATACAGCAGTAAACATTCTCAACGAAGCACATGTTCGTGTAAATAGTGATAAAACTCCATATGAACTCTGGTATGGTAATCCTCCCATTATAAAGAATTTTAGAATTTTGGGGAGAAAATGCTTTATCAAGAATAGTGATGAAAAGGCAATTGGAACACAGACACATTTTGGGAGAAGTAGCACATCTGACGGTAAACATTCTCACTTGAAGCACATGTTAGTGTAAATAGTGATAAAACTCCATATGAACTCTGGTATGGTAATCCTCCCACTGTGAAGCATTTTATAGTTTTTGGAAGCAAATGCTTTATAAAAAATAATGATGAAAAACTTGGCAAGTTTGAACCCAGAGCAGATGAAGGAATACTTCTTGGTTACTCCTCTAGGAGTAGAGCATATAAATGTTACAATAAAAGACTTAGGAAGATTGTTGAATGTATTGATGTTGTTATTGATGAGTCTCCTGCAGCTCCAAAAGAAGAAAAAAAAACAACAGATGAAGACGATGGTGACATATATCCTTCTACATCAAATAGAAATGATATAGACAGTGAACCCAATGAAGAACCCAAAGATGATTTATCTGAAAAAGCTCCATCCAGATATGTTCAAAAGAATCATCCAAAATCTCAAATTTTGGGAGAAAAGGGATCAGGTGTACAAACAAGAAGGACTCTTGTGGGATATTCTAGCTATCTGGCATTTCTATCCACTATTGAACCACACAATGTCAATCAAGCTAGCAAAGATGAATGTTGGATTCAAGCCATGAATGAAGAGCTTGATCAAACTGAAAAGAATCACAGTTGGGAATTAGTACCAAGACCTCATGACAAAAATGTCATTGGAACTAAATGGATATTAAAAAACAAGTTAAATGAGAATGGGGATGTTATAAGAAATAAAGCTAGACTTGTTTGCAAGGGGTATGCTCAATAAGAAGGTATAGACTTTAAAGAAACCTTTGCTCCTGTAGCCAGACTTGAAGCCATAAGAATGTTTCTTGCTTTTTCAAGCTTCCAAAAAATCAAAGTTTATCAAATGGATGTTAAATCTGCTTTTCTCAATGGTGATCTAGAAGAAGAATTTTATATAGAACAACCAGAAGGATTCATTTTTGGAAATGATGAAAAACTTGTTTGTAGACTTAAAAAGGCTCTATATGGTCTCAAACAAGCTCCAAGGGCTTGGTACTATTGTCTTGACAAATATCTTCATCAACAAGGATTTTCAAAAGGGTCTGCTGATAGCAACTTATACACAAAAACTGAAAATGAAAAACTATTGATTGTGGTTGTAAATGTTGATGATATCATTTTTGGAAGTAATAAAGAGTCAATGAGTCAGAAATTTGCTTCTGATATGCAGCAATAATTTGAAATGTCTTTGCTTGGGGAACTAACATTCTTTATTGGCTTGCAAGTGAAACAAGCAACAAATGGCATATTCTTATCACAAGCAAAATACCTCAAGCAAATCCTGAAGAAGTATGGCATGGAAGACTGCAAACCTGTAAGTACACCAATGATAACCGGATGTAATCTCAATTCTAATGATGATTCCCCCACGGTGAATCAACCTGAATACAGATCTATGATAGGAAGTATACTTTATCTCACTGGGACAAGACCAGACATCATGCATGCAGTTGGGATTATTGGACGGTTCCAAGCTAATCCAAAAGAGTCTCATCTTCAGGCTGTGAAAACAATATTCAAATATCTACAAGGAACTCAAGACTTTGGACTATGGTATCCAAAGAATACTGATCTTACTCTTCATGCATACACTGATGCAGATTGGGCTGGAAGTGTTGATGACTAGAAAAGCACTAGTGGTGGTGCATTCTATATGGGGCCCCGGTTAGTATCTTGGTTTAGAAAGAAGCAAAGCTTTATTGCCTTATCGACAGCAGAAGCAGAATATGTGGCTGCAGCATCATGTTGCACTCAACTTCTCTGGATGATGCAAACCCTACAAGACTTTCAAATGAAATTTTCACCTCCTATCTCCATTATGTGTGATAATACAAGTGCCATCAGTATCTCAAAGAATCCTGTTATGTATTCCAAGACCAAGCACATTCCCATCAAATATCACTTCTTACGTGAACAAGTGCTTGAAAAAAAGGTGAAATTAGAGTATGTTTCCTCCAAAGAACAAGTTGCTGATATATTTACCAAAGCTCTACCCAGGGAAGCGTTCGAATTACTCAGACAGAAACTGCGAGTAGTCTCTGCCATGTAGAGGATCAGGTCTACTTAATTACAGAAGATTAAATTGGTTGTTAGGTGTTTTTGGGCATCTCTGAATGCACAGGCTAAGGGGGAGCATTATTCATATGAAAAGGATGCATTGTTGGCATTTATAAGTCATCTTGTTATATTATGAAAATGCATCATGATCTCAGGGGGAGCATGGTATTGTCAACTCTTTGCCATTGATGTCAAAGGGGGAGGAAAAGCAACAAAGGGCTTCTATAAGACAATCAGAGGAAGAGTATTGCCATCAATGCCAAAGGGGGAGGTTGTTGGAAATATTGTCATTGATGGCAAAGGAATTGGTATCTAAATGTAGCAGAGAAGAACAGAGAAAGAATGCATCTACAGTTTGAGCTACAGAGCTGCAGTATCAGTCAAGGAGCAGGGACAAGCAGTGAATTGAAAGTTGTCCAGAGACTGTATAGGAAGAAAAAGGCCATCAAACATAAAAATGTTCTGCATTTTCCGTGAATTATATATATATTCTTGATAGAATTTAGAAATAAGGATAGTAGAGTCCCTGTGGAAAACTATGAATCATTGTCCGTAAACATCATAAACCCTGTGGCAAGGATTTGAAATTAAAGATTTAGTATATAAATTGAAGGAATTAATGGTTTCAGAGATATGATAGTACAGTGATCAGCTTGCGAAATGAAGAACTTGAATGTAGAAGCAAAACTGTGACAAGAAAGAGTGACATTGTGTTATGTCGAGGTCGGAAGGCAGCAACCGGTGTAAAGAATGTATGTTAAAAGACTCAAACGAAAATTGTGAACAGAGCATTAAATTTAGCAATGGATCTGTAATAAAAGGAAAAACATTAAAGCACAACTTAATTATAATAATACATTTAAAAAGGCGACAGAACCCTGCGTGGAAGAGCGGAACCATGATCGAGTGAACAGTGAAGGTGGTTTACGGTTTTCATTGCACCACCTATGCGAAGTAAGCGGTATTTCCTGGTTGAGGAGCAACTCCATAGAGTGCTCGACACGCGTCCCTGTACGACTTCTCAAAACCAATTTTCACTGTGCGCCATCGCGCATTATAGTTCGACCTAGGATGCCCAGCGATATTGTTGAGCGTTGTTGATCTGAGAAGGGATCATTGGACGGTCATCATTTTTTGAAGGTACGTGAATATTAACACAGGTACGGTGGGCCATCACACGTTAACAATCGGCATCGGAGGTCGAGCGATATGCATATACGCCGTTGATCTGGAAGCTTGCTAATCTAACAGTGATCAAACGATGGACTTGCGCGAAGTTTACCTATGGTACCATGTGCGTATTTTATTGGCTATTGACTATATTTATGGGCCTGGGGTCAAAGGTTTACCATATTATTTGAAAGGGTTAAAATGCGAAGGGTTAAATTTAATCCTAAAGTTCTGTTCAAAATTGTAAATATATTTATTTATAAATTTCTTCAAATTGATAAATAAATTAAAAAGAAATCAAAGAGGTACGTAAGGGTACTAAAGGAAATACCATTCAGAAATACCATTAGTAATTGAATGGTTTTGACCCATGGTTTTAATAAAGGAAAAAACTATATAAGGTGAAGAGAATTATGAAGAATGGTGTGCGTGCGAAAGGGTTGATAATAAACAAATCTCTTTTAGAGATATCTGTATGAATAAACTCTGAAATATCTGAATCTATGGCGCACCTGTGAATATGATAATTGATCAAGATCTTTAAATCAGATGATGATTAATTCCTGGTTCAATCGACTGAAGAAATCATGAAGAATGTATAAGGGTTGTGAATGAATACTTCACTCTGAAGTATATCTGTATGGAATGGGTAACATATTTCTGAATTACAGATGCACCTATGAAGAAATTAAATAAATCTGGTGGCATGCAGGGTATTTTTTGTGGAAGTGGATGAAGCGTGGTCTGCAGTGATGCTGAGGGTCGATGCCTTCAGTAAGGGGGTTGTAGCCCCCTTCCAGTGGTAGCTGGTAAACGAGAACAGGGGGTTGTAGCTCCCTTCCAGGAAAGGCTAGTAAACGAGAGAAGGTTGTAGCCTTCTGCAGGTGGGTGCCTGCGTGCTGGTATGAGTCTGCACCAGCATAAAATTGTAAGAAGTTTTCTCTATAGTAAATATTGAAGACTAAGATTACAGCAGTGGTGGTTTTCTCCCGAATTGGGTTTCCACCTTAAATCCTGGTGTTCATATGTGTTGTTTATGTTTGATGGTTTGTTCTGTTATTTCTGTTCATGTTTAATGCTTATCTGATGCAATGCTCTAAGTAAAGACATAATAAGATATCTGGACATACATGTTGGATTCAATACTATAACATATGGTTTTAAGAGAAAGAAAAGAAAAATTGTTCAGCCCTAAATACTGATTCACCCCCCCTCTCAGTATTTTTCCCAACACTCCAAAAGGAAATGATGAGCATCAAAGGCCAAAAATACAAGCTAATAAGGGAGGAAAACCCAACAGGTTTGACCCTGTAGACATCCAAGAACTTACTGTTTCCCCCTCTATTTTATCCTGTTTTCAAGAATTGGGATGTTTTGATTTCTGTAATAAAGTACAAGAAATTGGCAGCCATCCTCATTTAACTGAGTTTTTTGCCCTAAGATTGCACATGAAAAAGGTTCACATAGCAGGTTTAAATTTTGAATTGACTCCTAAAGATGTATCTAAAGCCACAAAAATCCCTTGTATAGGAGAGAAATGGTTTAAACAGACATACCTTGACTTAACCCATTATCATCCTTTTCTAAAGCCCAATTGTCAAGATACATGTAAAACCATTTTCCCTTTTTCACATCTGTTGGATAGGCATGCCCTCCTCATGAAAGTTGTCATGAAATATTTTACCTGTGAAGGTAGGTTCTCCCAGGTCTATTCATATCACATTAGGCTCCTTATGCACTTCACCCGAACCAAGTTTCTGAACCTACCTTATTTCCTCTGCAAAAGTATTGAAAATATGTCCACAATTGTGAAAAAGAAACCTCCATCTCGGCAGAGGGCAAGCTTATTTCATCACTCCCTTGTCAAAATCATTGTCACTCACCAACTGGAGAAAATAGGTATTCCTTGGGAAGCCTTTATCACTCATGATGACTTCACTTCTTCATCTTCCATCCCATTGCAAATTATGCCATCCTCATCTCGAAATCCTCCTCATGCCCCTTCTTTTCCCTACAGCATATGTTTCGCCTTCCTCTCATGAGTCACCCTCCCAAGAAAAAACATCTTCCATTGATAAAGCTAATAATGAAGAAAATAGTAGTGGCCCTGAAAGTAATGCTGAGCCTGAGAAAATCACTATTGATACCAAAGAAAACATTCAGGAGGAAAATGATGCTGACAAAGAACAAACTGAAGAAGAAGAGAGGAATAGAGATGAAGAAAGAAGCCAAAAGGAAGATAGCAAAAGTAGTAATGATGAAAGCAGCAAAAAAGAGAGTGACAAGGGAAGCCATATAGAAAGCAGCAAAGAAGAAAGTGATCAGGGAAGCCATAAGGAAAATAGTGAAGAAGTAGGCAGCAAATAGGAAGACAGTGAAGACAGCAAAAGTGATGAGGGCATCCATAAGGAAAATAGTGAAGAAGGAGGCAGCAAACAGGAAGACAATGAAGACAGCAAGAATGATGAGGACATCCAAACAAACAACAGTGAAGAGAAAGAGGTAAACATCCTAAAGCACAGTAAGGAAAGAAAAAATGATGAAGGAAACAATAGGGAAAATAGTCAAAACAACAAAAGCCCAGACAGTAAAAATAGTGGCACAGATAAAGACCAAAGTCAAGAATAAAACAGTCACAACAAAGAGGAAATTGATGAGGATAGTCCAGAGACTATTTTTAGAATAGTTCTAAATACACAAGGAAAAGAATACAGAACCCTTAGTAATGAAAACAATCAAGACAACAGAAAAATAAATGAAGACAGAGATAGCCTTGAAGAGGAAAAGACAGTAGACCTAGGCATTTCTCATCAAACAGAAAAAGATCAGGACCTTCCTGGTTATCCTCCTGGTGATGAGATCATTGCAAACATTAACATTAATGATCAGAGAGATTTCCCATAGAAAAGTGACAAAGAAATGCAAACAGCAAGTGTTGATGAGGAAAAAGACAACCCTAAGCTTGTAGGTGAACAAAATGAACAAGCCCAAATGTTGGCATCTTTTACCATTTCTCATCAGCACGGTCAGGAGCATGTGTTTATTGCCTCTCCAAGGCAAGGGGCCATGCACTCCCCCCCAAAAGAAGTGAAAGGAAAAACCTCAAAAATAGTGAGAGGTAAAGTCACTCAAGCAGTAAAAAGAAATGTCACTAGGGCATTAAGGAGCAGAGGTAAACTTCCAAAGAAATGCAAGTGTAGATTTCCAAAGAAAGACAAGGGTAAGAATCCCATGAAGGAGAAAGGTAAGAAGGAAATGGAAGAACAAGAAAGCAGCCATGAAAAAGAGAGGGATTTTGAACTTATCCACATTGATAGTGATGAGGAAAATGAAACAAAGATTTTCAATTCCCTTTTACAAGACTAAAATGCACAATTTAGAGATTTGGTGAATGATTTGGAAAGATCAAAACATATCATTCATTTCCTACAAACACAAAATGCACAAATGAGTGGCAAACTTGCCATTTATGAAGCTCAGACACTCAAGTAAAAAAGAGAGGCTTGTAAATCACAAGTGAAGCTAGAAGAGTACATGGGTGACTATGAAGAAGATGATGAAGAAGAAGGGCCAGCTAGGAAGAGGCCTAAGACTATGGGTCTTAGGAGAGCATTATAAAAGCAAAGAGAGGAAGAATCAGCTCGGGCACAACAATTCCCTCTCATAGAGCTACTTGCCTTAGAAATTGAAAATGACAAAGAATCTTGGATAGAACGGGTAAACCTGCATTTAGAGGCCAAATTGGAGAAAGCAAACAAGCATTTGGGCTTACAAAGGAAGATGGCTCGGCATTATAAAAAGCTAAATCAATTTGCTAGAAAAAAGTTCAAAGTTGCCCTTGCCCAAAAGGGGCACCCGGTGCAAAAATATGGAAAATGCCAAGCTATACTTAGAATCTTGGCCCAAGCTTCACTACAGGTTTCCAAAAACCCTTGAGGGAGCTACTCACCAAATTTGGGAAAATTTGGACACCTTTTTGTTTTTTGTGAAATTGCAAGACTGGGAGCGCAACAACCTGGATGCTGCACTTTTTATTAGAGCATCTTCAACAGGGGAAGTTTATATTTTTGGATTTCTTGGTACTAGGGGAGTATTCTCATAAATTTTCAGATCATTTGGAGCTGTTTTGGTCCCTCAAAAGGTCCAAAAACAACCATTTTTTCACCTTTCTGCCACTGTTTTTGAGTAGGTGCTGCGCTCTTGGGTTTTTTCACCTTTTACAATTTTTTACAGGCTTCCAAATATCATATTGAAATAACTCAAGTATATTTTGAAATTATACATCCATATATTTCCAACGGGCCATCACGGGACCTTTTTCGACACCGGGAAGGCCTCCAAAACCTTGCTACAAAAAGGCCTTTTTTGGTGCTACACACCTGGAAATTCTGCTAAAACAGAGACAATTTTCTACATTCCTATGTGATGACTAGGCCAAATGTGTGTTAGGCAAGTTTATCATGTATTTTAGAGCCTAAAAGTGATTCTTTTTTGCTATTTTGGTCTAAAAAGATATTTTAGAGAGATATTTTGTGCCTTGGACCTTGTAAGGCCTCAAGGACAGTTTTAGATATTTTGTTTTGGCCAATGGCCTTCTAATTGCTCTAGTGAGCTCTTTCTCCTCTTGGCTTATATAAACCATGAGGATTCATTTTAAAAACTAGGAAGGACTTGACATGTTAAGAGCAATACATAGTTTTATGAGCTCGAAGAAAATTTTGGTTTTATGAAGTGGATGAATGTCTTGCTTGGCTTGATGGTGGAGGAGCATTGTGTGTAGGATTCCATAGCTTGGTGAATGGTAATGTTTCCCTGATTTTTTTATGTCTTCTTGTTTCCATTAATGTTTCATACTTCTTATTTTCTGGAGATCATAAAAGTATATGTTGAGATATGCTCATGGAAGCACTTCAAACCTCCTGCATATTGCAACTTTGATGTTTTCTTCTTCTTGATCATTTTTAAGGAATTCTTAACTCCTCCTTAGGTACATCAAGAAATTTTTACTTGCTTCATTAATGGTTAGTATGCTAGCTATCTAGTATGATTTAAGGTATGCCCTACTTACTTATAGTTTCTCAAAACTCCATTTCTGAAACTTTTCTATGAAATACTGATTATTTTAGTTAAGTCAAAGAGGTCTCATTCAATATTGCCCTTTGTCTATGCTTGCAAAATGGTTTCAGAGTTCCCGATAGCTTGATATATGTTTTTTAGGAGTTCTCTTTCCAAATATTAATTTGTTTGTTTATCTTATATGTTTTCCCAACAACTGAAGGTGAATTTCCAGAGTTAGGAGTTCTTATGCTTCTATGTATCACCGGATTGTTTATCTTTCATGTTTATCAGGTTGAGTATTATTCATAGATATATATGGTTTTCCCTACCTCATGAGTATTTTCTTTCAACTATATATGTTCAAGACTTCTTCGTTTTTCACAAACTTAATGTTCATTTCACCTCATACCTCACCCAAAGGATCTGTTGACCTTCCTAAATCGGCCCTGCAGTACACCTTCTCCATCATCTAGACATCCTTGACTTTAGCTGACCCCATAGCCCTATTGATTTGATAAAATCTCTTTCTATTTTTTCCTACTTGATCAGTTTTACCTCAAAACCAAAACAAACCAAAATATACTTAACAAATAGCCTAAAATCAAACATACAAAGCAAACAAGCTCACATCCTTTGCATCATAGAGAGAGCCCTCTCTGAGTCCAGGAAGGCTAGGTCCTAGCACTCCAAATATTGTTCTGATGTTACCTTGTCATTTGGTTTACCAATCTGCCAAATTACAAGACACTAACATAATGGCGATCACGGTGGGACTTCTGAGTATATAGTTGCTTGAATACCTCTTACAAGCTCAGTTAGACTTAGAAAA
Source organism: Pinus albicaulis (assembly GCA_034641835.2). Classification (NCBI taxonomy): domain Eukaryota; kingdom Viridiplantae; phylum Streptophyta; class Pinopsida; order Pinales; family Pinaceae; genus Pinus; species Pinus albicaulis. Next base: position 536,398,624 of record CM076573.1, on the reverse strand, counting down.
TCCATTGAATCTACGACCTTATCGCCACACTAACATAATGGTGATCACGGTGGGACCACTGAGTACATAACAACCTAGAAAACTCTTGTAGACTCATTATTCCTTCAAATTTAAAATCAGACAAGCAGCCTATAAATCCATTTACAGTAGACTCTCTTTGTTTCACCACCTTAGCTAAGTAATGAGACAAGTATAGGACACTATTAAAAACTAGGCTACATATAAAACTCTATAAAAAACCTCACAAAAAAATCCCTAGATTGGTTTCTATCAGTTATTGGCGGTGGACCATAAAAAATTGTCTCTACAAGATAAAAACATTCACCTGGCGACTCCACTAGCATCTAGTAGGCCTACTACTCCGTTCAAATACCCAAAACTTCCATAAGCATGTTATCTTATTGATTTACCCTTCCAATCCAAAATCATGATGCAGTCTCTGAAATCAGTGGCAACTAAGTATCACTTAGAGCTTCAGAAAAATTCCTCAAAACATAAAACTCAAATAAATAGCCTAAGAATAGAACTCTAGCTTTCTCACCATCCTAGCAAAATTATGATCTAGCTTTAGAACAATATTACAAGTTTTTGGTTTACTTAAAAAAATTTCTAAAAAAGAAAATTCTTAAACTTTTTCCTTTTCCCATATTGGTGGTGGACCATAGACTTCAAAATCACTAAAAACATCCACTTGGCGACTCCACTAGCCACAGTTAGCTTTCTAAACTTTACTAGCATCCGTAAACTCTTAGAGAGGAAAACCTTCTGAAAACAAACACAACTATCATCCTCTTTAAATTTTGAATTTGAAATATGGCTTCATGAAGAGTTAATACCAGATCTCATCTGGACCGAAATCCTCCTATCATAGTTGATGACCCAAAAAATATTTTGTCACAAACTTTTGAAACTAGAAACTTAGCTACCAATAGGACTATTCACAAAGCAAGCTCTATAGCCGAACATCTTACGTCCTTGCAAGATCCCCATTTTGACTTGTGTTCCGTAAAAATACTTTTTAGAAACAAGTCACAAAGTAGAATCGACCTTGCCGATCTTGAGCCCTTAGACTTACAGCAGAGTCCTAGCAGAGAAGCCTTACCCACTACACCACTTGATTTTCAGCTTCTCCACCACTTCAGCTCTTTTCACCCCAAGTATACTCAAAATCAGTTTACAAGTCCAAGTACCTCCGTCACACCCATTCATATCACCACTGAACAAATCACCTCATCCCATACTACAAATCCTCCCACTGTAAATCTATCATCTCATCCCATCATGGTAGCATGGTATGCGCCCTTAGTGTTACCACAACCTTTGGTACCTTTTACAAATGATTACCAATCCAGAATCCCGCACTTCACCGGGGTTGAATCCACCACTGCCCAACAACATGTAGATAGAATGAATGATGCCTTCAATTACATGGAACTAGATGAGGAAACCATGAAGATGAGAATTTTTTCCCAAAGCCTAGGAGGAGAAGCCAAAAAATGGTTTAAAAACTTGACTCCTAATATTATACATGATCTCCCATCGCTTTACCAAAATTTTATAAAGAAATGGGAAATCAAGAAAAACCCCCTTCAAATCCTTTCCAAATATAACAGTCTTAAGAGGAACACAGGAGAAAGTGTTCAAGACTATTGCACTAGGTTCAATAGTGTCTATAATGCCCTTCTGCCTCACATGAAAGCTCCACCCAGCCTAGCACTAGTAAAATTTCCGGAAGGTTTCGATCTGGACATGACATATCAGTTAAGAGAAAGAGACCCTAAAACTTTAGAAGAAATGCAAAGGGGAGCTATTAGTGCCAAAGCCAACCTCACTGAAAAGAGGGCTAGGATGAGATCGGAAAAGAAAGTCACTTACCAAGATGAGACCATGCCTTCCACTTCCTCTTCAAATTCCAAAATAGATAACCTGGTTAGGACCATGGAGAGAATGATGGAAAGGATAAACTTAAGTGACAGAACACCCCCTAGGGAAAACCAGCCAAACCCCCAAAACAGAAACCAGAATCAAAAATTTAGGAGATACCCGCCTCAAATCAAACCAAGAGAAAATTATCAACAGATCATACCACCCTTCCAAGATAATTATGTTGATTTAGGGGAAAGAGATATTGAACAACCAGATGAAAATCATCTAAAATTGATAGGCTCTAATAATGAGGGTGAGTTTTTTCTCACAGAAGAAGAACAAGGTTTTTTCTCCTCAAAACAAGATGAAACAAATTATGAAGACCCCGAAGATCCCGAAATAGGATTACAAAACGCCATAATGGAGGTTCATAGGCAATATGATCTTAGGAGTAAGAAAAACCAATACAACTCAAGAAAAAACAACTTAGACACTGTTGTTAAGAAATCTCCCGAAACCATTCTTAAAATAATAGCAGATAGTAACAATGTCATGCCTAAGAAAATGATCAGAACAAAGACAAAACTAGCCAAACAAACCTTGACCCAAGCTATCCTAGTACCTCTACTAGGATCCCCGAGACAACTTTGTTGAACAAAGCCCCAAATCAAATTCAGCAAGATAAACTTATAGAAAAAGTCATGGCTAAGAAAATTAAAGCTAATATATCTAAAACCCAAGTACCTTTCAGTTTTGAAGGAGAGATTGCTAAAATTAAGATCACCATGCCTCTCACTAGACTGATTTCGAAAATCTCATACAAATCTCAAGTGCTAAAGGTCCTAAACATAGGATATGATGTAGACACTTTACACCTAGCTGATGACACTCCTGAGTTGTTGTTTGGACCAAAAATAGAAGGAAAATATAAAGAAGGAATCATTCCTCCTTTTTACATTAGTTTGAATGTGCACGACCAAATCCTACATAATGCCATGCTAGATACTGGGGCCTCTCACAATATCATGCCAAAAGTAGTAATGGAAAGATTAGGTATAGAAATAACGAAACCTTACAAAGACTTGTATTCATTTTATTCAAGCAGAGTCAAGTGTTTAGACCTAATAAAATATATTTGTGTTAATTTGGCACAAGTACCTGCTAAACACTTGGTCATGGACATAGTGGTGCAGAGATTCCTCCCAAATATGGAATGCTTTTATCTAGGTCCTGGGGAGCCAAGCTTCAAGGAAATATTCAACTAGATATGTCTTATGCCACCATTTTTTTGTTCTTAATCAGACAAGAAGATTATACTGATAATCACACATGAAGTATATGGTTAGCAATCAAGAAAGACCAGACAACATACCTCTTTATTTTATGCATTCAGACCTTAATTCTTTCATTTTACATACTGATGAGGACATTGATGGGCAGCTAGGTGGAGTTGAAACAAAACAAGACACACTGCATCAAGCACACCAGTTTCTCTATGATGAGTTGGACACTCAAAACTATCACGACCCAGAACATTTGCATCTTGATGAAAACAGACTTGATATTCCAGAAATAGAAAATAAAACTTCAAAAAAAGAAAACATCCTACATTCCCAAGCAAGTTGTTCAGACCAAGGACAAGCCTCAAAAATACAATTAAACCCTTTTTCCAATACAGAAGCACTAAAAAACTTGCATGGAACAAAAATCTTTGGAAATCAGGATCAAGAAAGCCTTATGTTTTTGCCTTATCTAAAGACCTCGCCATCCACAAACTTTACTCCTCCAAACAAAACTTTAACTATTGTAAGTACTTATGTAGATCCTAGAAAAATTTCTAGTGAATTTTATATGAAGGAATGTTATAAAAGCATCATTGAAAAACTTGAGCTGATTGAACTATCTAAAATTTTGTCATTACACCAAAAACTGAGAAGTGCTAGAATGTGCAAAATTCTTCAGGAAACTAGTACATATCGAGAGAATAGTTCAAAAAACCATGAAACATCCATCATTTCAAGAAACCACCCTTTCAAAAGAGAACACAAAAACTTTGATCAGGCATTAACACTAGAAAAGAAAACAGCTGGACACAGGATATGTTTGGATTTTAGAAACATAGATAAACCCTCCCGAAACAACACTCATATCCTTCCAAAAATAGATCACACCATACAGAAGCTAGGATTTTTTAAACATGTGTCCTTGCATGATAATATTTCAGGATATCATCAGATAATTCCACTTCAAAACAATCAGCTCAAAGATTTTTTCAAGTACACTAGAAGCAGTTTAAATTTCAAACCAATTTTTTCAAATATGAAGGACACCGGAGACATCTTCCGGAAGGCTATGTTTCCAGCTTTGAATTTATTTACTATGGTGTAACTTGATGATATCGTCATCTGTTTTAAGAATGACAAAGAATATATGTTCCACCTAAATAAGATGTACAACAGAGGCAGGAATGGAAATCAAGGGTATAAAGAAAAACATCAAGAAAATACAGAGTTTTTTAGAAACTCTTGGAAGAACCCTTATGTTTTGATTGCAAGTGAAAATTACCCTGAGGTTCCTTTTCAAGAAAGAAGAAGATCAAGAGTATCATGGGATCCTTTTGAAGATAGGATGCTCAAGTACCACTACTGACAAGATTTATAGTTTTGAATATTTTTTCACTCATTATACATATCACTTTTTGAAGAAAAAGTCAAAATCCAGGAAATACAAAAAACAACAGAAAAAGAAAAAAAAGAGGGCATATTTTAAAGAAATGGTACAGCCCCATACCCAAAAAATAGTCATACTGAAAGTTCGCAAGTCTAAATGCCACTACTAGTACCAAAAATATGTCTTGTTTAGTTATCTAGCCTAATCATAGCTGAGCATGTTTTAAATTGATTGTTGATAAGTTAGTGAAAGGAAGGATAGTCAAATTGTGAAAGCTTGACTTATCAAAGAAAGTAGATTAGGAAACAAAGATGTTGGTTCCACATGCTCAAAACAGAACCAAAGAGGAAAATAGGGATGAAAAGCAAACTATGTATCCTAGCCCTGATTTTTTTGAATCTCATTCTATACAAAAATAACATATGTGTGCAGCTTGTTTTATGCCACAAACACATGACAAATCAGACTGTCTAATCCTGATTTGATCATTTTTCAATTTCATGTTTTTATTCTAGTGAATGAAATCCTATCAAATAGCTTAAACTTGATGGTTGATCTAGTATAGGTAGAGAATCAAAGGAGTTCATTAGATTAATTTGAACTCCCGGAAGATATAAGTGCAAAAGTAGATAGTGTGTTCTCTTTCAAAAATATCATGTCAAGGATTTTCCAGTTCAAGTGCACCCAAAGAAGAAAAAAAATGTTAGGCAATGTACGTGGGTAGGTAAAGGTGAAATGAGCTAATCATGCTTTCAATTTTTCAAAAGTACCTTTTTAGGAAAAGCAACAAAGAAAAAGAGAATTTTCTAATGGATGAGGCATTGATCTTCACAAGCTAGAGATCTGCAATTCTGGACACCTCCCGAAAAGGAGTTGCCCTCCCCAAATGGAGCCATTGTTAGTCATCAGTATTTTTTACGTATTTTGATGACTATATGCTTTGTCCAGGTTTTCTAGAAACCAAATTCAAACAATAATTTTTTCCTCTAGAAATCCCCTCAAAGAAATTTTTCACTTTTACCTCCTCTCTTACCTACTGTAATTAAATTGGTAATCCTGTCAAAATCCCATCTTAGACTGATAAGCTGTACTCTGTCCATAATTGTCATATCTTTGTAAAGCTTCTTATCTCTAATGCCTAAAAATCCTCCTATTTCACAAGCTGTATGTCCAGCATAACACAAGTTTTTCCATTGTACCCTCCTATTGCCCAAGTTACTATTGATGACCTGAGTATGTCTAGGAAATACTTCAAAGTAATGGTAAAGTGTCTAGGTTATAGGTGATGGTGCTTAGGATGAATATCTAAAAAAACTTGTGTCTTGTTAAAAACTCTATTTTCTAACTATCATTCAAGTGCCCTTTTCCTAAAAAAGTTGCAAAAAAACCTATTAGTCCTCCCTAAGTGATGCACCATCATGTCTGTCATATGCATTTATGCTTCAGCAAAGCTCAAAGGTCAAAACAAGAAAATAGAGTAAAGATGATCATATTTCTAAAAGGAAGGCAATCAAGCAATCTCCAAGGTATATCCTCCTGGTTAAACATTAAATTTTGCCAAAGACCAAGCCACCTTATCAAAAAATATCTGCAGGGATGCCATGATGACTAGCCTAAATCAAGAAAAGGCAAAAGAGACACACTAAGGAATAGCTTCAGCCAAACCAATTGATTGTTTGAACTAAAGGAAAAAGAGAGCTGAAGAACAAGAGGAAAAATAGGCTTTATCTCTGCAAATCAAGAATACCTAAAAAAGTGTCAAAAGATCATCTATCATGGAAAAAAGGTACAAAAATTTGGAGGATGCTACAAAAGCACTTCATGTCACTTCAGGAGGTATTTTTCTACTCATTCAAGCTTCTAGGCCAAAACTTAGAAAATCAGTAGCATATGAACAAACATGGTGCAATTCTGGAAAAAAGGCCATTAGAATAGTTTTTATGCCTTAAAAACATCATGGGAAAAGGACAACTGCCTTTTTTCCATGCCCCTGTAGACAAAACAAAAAAAATCAAAGGCGCCATCAGTGGAGAAGACTAAGACTACTACAAAGGGAAAGTCATACTAAAAGAGGAAAAAGTGGGTTTACTGTTTACAAAATTCTGTTATTAAACCCCACAGTGGAAAGATGTTTCAATATTTTTCATAAAATTTGGATGATTATGTAAATGGGAATCAAGAAGCAAAAAAAAACACCTCCTTCATAGACAAGCAGAGGGTGCAAGGTTCTTTATTACTGAGTTATCTTTTGAAAGACAAGTAAATATCACATTTTATGGTTTTCAAAAAAACAGAGAGTGCCTTTGCACTAAGAAAATGGAAATCAATTTTTGAAGGATAAACTACTGCATAAGGACAGTCACACTAAAAGGGAGCAAACAGCAGGTATGTTTTATTTTGAAAATACAATTTGTTTATTATCCTCATAGTGAAATGATTTAAAGGACACTTTCAGAATATTGGAGAGATAAGTGAATAAGCATGAAACACATCCTTCATTAATAGTAAAGGGTGTAAGGAGTTTTATGAATTATCTTTTAAAGATGAGGAAAGTTTACATTTTTTGGTTTTCAAGTACAAAGATGCCTTTCCACTGAAAAAAGGAAAAAATCAAAACTTGAAAGTTAAAATGTTGCACAAGAGGATACTCACAGTTTGTTTCTAAGAAAGAGGCAGAATTGTTTGTGAAGTTTACCTTGCAAATAACAAAGGACATTTTAGGCCCATTCATATGCTCAAAAAGGTAAGCCCATCACATTGAAAAAAAAACAGTGAAGGGAGCAAATAATAAATATATTTTGAACCAAGGGAGAGAAGGTTTGCCAACTAAATCATTTCAAAAAAGGGATATAAATACCCCCAATGGCCATATCTCCATTCATTTCGTTTTTAGCAAGAAGGAAGAGAACATTTGCATTGTCAAAGGGAAGCCTCGGGCATAAAAACAAAGGAGTTTCACGCCTGTGGGTGCACCCATAACAAATCTTCACTGGACGTTGCACACTTGTGCAGAAGCACTGCACGTTCAGCCGTTTGACAGGTGTGCAAAAAACGCCCACCACCACCCGGTGTGAAAATAGTACCCACCACGGCCTGGCATGCAGACGTTGTGCACGTGCCACTACCTCTGTCGCACAAACACCCATATCCCCGTGAAGGTCTGCTCAGCATGCAGACGTTTCGTGTTTACAAATACAACCATCGCAACACTACGGGCAAAGGCCGCCCGGGCGTGCAGACGTTGCGCGCTTGAGTGAGAAAGCACAACGCTGCTAGTTTTTCTCCAAAAAAAAGGCCAAATTTTATTTTTTCTTTCCCAATTGTTTTTCATCACATAGAAGATCTACAAGAGGTATTCCTCATCAATTTATGCCTCCTTATCTAGTTTTTGAGTTGTAAAAATGCCTTTGAAGGATAAAAATAAATCTAGGGCATTTTGAAGAAAAAGTTTGAGTGAAATTGAAGTCTTTCATATTTGAAATATTCAGTTTGGTTGAGAGGTACTAAAACTCCTGAAAAGGCCTCCTTAACCTTCATTTCATCTATAAAATGGTTGTTTGTTTGAAATTGAGAGAAAAATATCATACTCAATATGTCTCCAAAAGGAAATGATGAGCATCAAAGGCCAAAAAGACAATCTAAGAAGGGAGGAAAACCCAATAGGTTTGAGCCTGCAGACATCCAAGAACTGACTGTTCCCCCCTCTATTTTATCCCGTTTTCAAGAATTGGGATGTTTTGATTTCTGCAATAAAGTACAAGAAATTGGCAGCCATCCTCATTTAACTGATTTGTTTGCCCTAAAATTTCACATGAAAAAGGTTCACATAGCAGGTTTAAATTTTGAATTGACTCCTAAAGTTGTATCTAAAGCCACCAAAATCCCTTGTATAGGAGAGAAATGGTTTAAACAGACATACCTTGACTTAACCCATTATCAACCTTTTCTAAAGCCCAATTGTCAAGCTGCATGTAAAACCATTTTCCATTTTTCACATCTGCTGGATGGGCATGCCCTCCTCATGAAAGTTGTCATGAAATATTTTACCTGTGAAGGCAGGTTCTCCCAGGTCTATTCATATCACATTAGGCTCCTTATGCACTTCACCCAAACCAAGTTGCTGAACCTTCCTTATTTCCTCTGCAAAAGTATTGAAAATACTTCCACCATTGTGAAAAATAAATGTCCAGCTCGACAAAGGGCAAGCTTATTATATCACTCCCTTGTCAAACTCATTGTCACTCATGAACTAGAGCAAAAAAGTATTCCTTGGGAAGCCTTTATCACTCATGATGACTTCACTTCATCTTCCATCCCATTGCAAATTATGCCATCCTCATCTCAAAATCCTCCTCATACCCCTTCTTCGCCCTCTACAGCATATGTTTCGCCTTCCTCTCATGAGTCGCCCTCCTAAGCAAACACATCTTACACTGATAAAGCTAATAATGAAGAAAACAATAGTGGCCCTAAGAGTAATGCTAAGCCTGAGAAAAGCACTACTAATACCAAAGAAAACAGTCAGGAGGAAAATGATGATGACAAAGAACAAACTGAAGAAGAAGAGAGGGATAGAGAGGAAGAAAGCAGCCAAAATGAAGATAATAAAATTAGCAATGATGAAAGCAGCAAAAAAGAGAGTGATGAGGGTAGCCATATAGAAAGAAGCGAAGAAGAAAGTGATGAGGGAAACAATAATGAAAAAAGTGAAGAAGGAGGCAGCAAACAGGAACACAGTGAAGACAACAAAAGTGATGAGGGCAGCCATAGGGAAAAAAGTGAAGAAGGAGGCAGCAAAAAGGAAGACAACGAAGACAGCAAGAATGGTGAGGACAGCCAAACAAAAAATAGTGAAGAGGAAGAGGCAAAAAGCCCAAAGCACAGTAAGGACAGAAAAAATGATGAAGGCAACAATAGGGAAAATAGTCAAAACAACAAAAGCCTAGAAAATAAAAAAAGTGGCACAGATAAAGACCAAAGTCAAGAAGAAAACAGTCACAACAAAGAGGAAATTGATGAGGATAGTCCAAAGACTATTTTCAAAATAGTTTTAAATGCACAAGGAAAAGAAGACAGAGCCCCTAGTAATGAAAAAAGTCAAGACAAAAAAAAAATAAATGAAGACAGAGATAGCCTTGAAGAGGAAAAGACAACAGACCTAGGCATTTCTCACCAAACAGAAAAAGAGCAGGACCTTCCTAATTATCCTCCTGGTGATGAGATCATTGTAAACATTGACATTAATGATCAAGGAGACTTCCCGCAACAAAGTGACAAAGAAATGAAAACAACAAGTGTTGATGAGGAAAAAGACAGCCCTAAGGCTGCAGGTGAACAAAATGAACAAGCCCAAATTTTGGCAACTTTTACCATTTCTCATCAGCAAGGTCAAGAGCATGTGTTTACTGCCTCTCCAAGGCAAGGGGCCATTCACTTCCCCCCAAAATCAGTGAAAGGAAAAACCTCCAAAACAGTGAGATGTAAAGTCACTCAAGCAGTAAAAAGCAATGTCACTAGGGAATTAAGGAGTAGAGGTAAATTGCCAAAGAAAGGCAAGTATGGATTGCCAAAGAAAGACAGGGGTAAGAAGCCCATGAAGGACAAAGGCAAGAAGGCAATGGAAGAACAAGAAATCAGCCATGAAAAAGAGAGGGATTTTGAACTTATCCACATTGATAGTGATGAGGACAATGAAACAAATATTCTTAATTCCCTTTTACAAGACCTAGATGCACAAGTTAGATATTTGGTGAATGATTTGGAAATATTAAAACATATCATTCATTTCCTACAAACAAAAAATGCCCAAATGAGCGGCCAACTTTCCATTTATGAAGCCCAAGCACTCAATTACAAAAGAGAGGCTCAAAAATCACAAGTGAAGCTAGAAGAGTACATGGGTTACTATGAAGAAGATGATGAAGAAGAAGGACCAGCTAGGAAGAGGCCTAAGACTATGGGTCTTAGGAGAGCATTAGAAAAGTAGAGAGAGGAAGAATCAGCCTAGGCACAGCAATTCCCTCTCACAGAGCTACTTGCCTTAGAAATTGAAAATGACAAAGAATATTGGCTAGAATAGGAATAGCTGCATTTAGAGGCCAAATTGGAGAAATAAAACAAGGATTTGGGCTTACAAAGGAAGATGGCTCAGCATTATAAAAAGCTAAATCAATTTGCTAGAAAAAAACTCAAAGTTGCCCTTGCCCAAAAGAGGCACCTGACGGGAAAAAATGGAAAAGGCCTAGCTAGACTTATAATCTTGGCCCAAGCTTTACTACAAGTTTCCAAAAACCCTTGAGGGAGCTACTCACCAAATTTGGGCAAATTTGGACACCTTTTTGTTTTTTGTGAAATTTCAAGCCTAGGAGCGCAGCACCTTGGACGCTGCGCTTTTTCTCAGAGAATCTTCAGTAGGGGAAGCTTATATTTTTGGATTCCTTGGAACTAGGGGAGTATTCTCATAAATTTTCAGATCATTTGGAATTGTTTTGGTCCCTCAAAAGGTCCAAAAACAACCATTTTTTCACCTTTCTGCCACTATTTTTGAGCAGGTGTTGTGCTCCTGGGTTTTTGCACCTTTTCCACTTTTTTATATAATTATAGAGATTATATTGAAATAAATCAAGTATATTTAGAAATTATACATCCATAGCTTTCCAATGGGCCATAACGGGACCTTTTTCGACACCGGGAAGGCCTCCAAAACTTCGCTGCAAAAACGCCTTTTTTGGTGTTGCGCGCCTGGAAATTCTGCTAAAACAGAGACAGTTTTCTGCATTCCTGTGTGATGACTGGGCCAAATGTGCATTAGGAAATTCTATCATGTATTTCAAAGCCTAAAATTGATTCTTTTTTTTTATATTTTGGTCAAAAAAGATATTTTAGAGAGATATTTTGTGCCTTGGACCTTGTAAGGCCTTAAGGATAGTTTTAGATATTTTGTTTTGGCCAATGGCCTTCTAGTTGCTCTAGTGAGCTCTTTCTCCTCTTGGCTTATATAAACCATGATGATTCATTGTAAAAACTAGGCAGAACTTGACATGTTAAGAGAAATACATAGTTTTATGAGCTTGAAGAAAATATTGGTTTTATGAAGTGGATGAATGTCTTGCTTGGCTTGATGGTGGAGGAGCATTGTGTGCAGGATTCTATAGCTTGGTGAATGGTGATGTTTCTTTGATTTGTTTATGTCTTCTTGTTTCCATTAATTTTTCATACTTCTTATTTGTTGTAGATCAGAAAAGTATATGTTGAGATATTCTCATGGAAGCACCTCAAACCTACTGCATATTACAACTTTGATGTTTTCTTCTTCTTGATCATTTTTAAGGAATTCTTAACTACTCCTTAGGTCCATCAAGAAATTGTTATTTGTTTCATTAATGGTCAGTATGTTATCTATCTAGTATGATTTAAGGTATGCCCTAATTACTTATAGTTTCTCAAAAATCCATTTCTGAAAATTTTCTATTAAACACTGATTGTTTTAGTTAAGTCAAAGAGGTCTCATTCGATCTTTCCCTTTGTCCATGCTTGCAAACTGGTTTCAGAGTTCCCAATAGCTTGATATATTTTTTTTAGGAGTTCCCTCTCCATATATTAAGTTGTTTTTTTATCTTATATGTTTTCCTAACAACTGAAGGTGAATTTCCAGAGTTAGGAGTCCTTATGCTTCTATGTATCACCGAATTGTTTATCTTTCATGTTTATCAGTTTAAGTATTATTCATATAGATTTATGGTTTTCCCTACCTCATGAGTATTTTCTTTCAAACTATAGATGTTTAAGACTTCTATGTTTTTCACAAAATTAATGTTCATCTCACCTCATACCTCACCCAAAGGATCCATTGACCTTGCTAAATTGGCCCTGCAGTACACCTTGTCCATCATCTAGACATCCTTGACTTTAGCTGACCCCATAGCCCTATTGATTTGATAAACTCTCTTTCTATTTTTTCCTACTTGATCATTTTTACCTCAAAACCAAAACAAACCAAAATATACTTAACAACTAGCCTAAAATCAAACATACAAAGCGAACAAGCTCACATCCTTCGCATCATAGAGAGAGCCCTCTCTAAGTCCAGGAAGGCTAGGTCCTAGGACTCCAAATATTGGTCTGATGTTACCCTATCATTTGGTTTACTAATCTGCCAGATTACGAGACACTAACATGATTTACTACAATTGTGGGGATGTGGGACATTATGAAAGAGACTTCTTGAACCCTGCGTGCCAATCCTGCAGATATTGGAGACAGTTCAACCATGTGATTGAATATTGCCCAGTACTGATAGCCAAGATGCAAGAGAAATAACAGACACCAATGCAGAACATACAACGGGTTAAGGCACAACCACAAGACGATGGGCCAAGTATCAATGTGATTAAGCCCAGTGGTATTGCCACCGAAGGAGCTAAGGAAAATTTTGCGATTGAACCACTGATCAGGAAAGCTGCTGATAAAAGGTAAAGCCTAGATCTGAAAAAGGAGAAACAAGTCATCATTGAAGCTCAGAAGGAGATAGCCAAGGATGAAGCATCCACCTTGAGAACTGCGGTATACGCGAAAGCAAATGAAGCAATTAAGTCTTTCCTTCAAGCATGTACAAAGTTGATGTGCAATCAGAAGGCGGTGGATAATCTCCAAGCATTAATATACAGTTGCGCAGAAAAGGTTGCCCCACAAATGGAGGTTAAAAGCGTGAACAAGATTTATAAGAAAAAAAGCAGGACTGGTTGGGAGATGCGTATGACTTCGCAAACTAGAGATTATGCAATGGATCAAGTCATCCTTCACTTAGGATCGGATGCCAATGTCCTACCCAAGAAAACATGGCAAAGGATGGGAGAACCCAAGCTGGAGTGGTCCACTATTCAGTCATGAATGGCTAACCAACAGAATATCATTCCATTAGGCAGGCTACCGAAGGTTGTGGTATACATCGCAAGAGTTAAATTCTATGCATATTTTGAACTAATCCAGATTATGGATGATGCGGACCCTTATCCTGTGCTCTTAGGTCTTGACTGGGCCATTGACATGGGGGGTATCATCAATCTAAAAATAAGAAGTATGGTCTTTGAGAATGAGGATATGCGGGTAATAGTTCCCCTGGATCCATTAGAAGGTGAACGATATACAGAACCGGTACGCGAGGAGGAGGATGTTGATCACATTTACAAACTGACTTCCTGGGATGATGAATGGATCAACCCCACGATTGATGGTATGTTGTGTTTGGATAAATATAGTGAATGTCTCTTAGACTCAGATGGTGAGATAGAAAATTGGTAGAACTGGCTACATTACATATCTGCGCTGTGGTGCCTTTAGATTACAAAGAACTTCCAATGTATCTCCTTAGAAGTAAGGGAACTACCCTAATTTTATGGATCTAGTAGTGTTAAGGAATTTCTTAAGCCATTCGAAGCAGACGTCCCTGAAGAACAGAGGTTTTGGGCACTTGACTTGGATATGTGTGTGACCCCTGTGCGGTGGTGGGAAACCCATAAGGGGGCTTTCCAGGACTGGGAGGAATGCCTAAAATTGATGATCCTATGATTTGAACCTCCAGCTAACCCACCCATGGAACCCTTCTCTAGTCATGGGGACCCACGCAAGCACTTGGCTATGTGGATGGAGGTCTGGAATGAGAAGACTTGGAACGAACGGGTCCATATGTTTATTCATGCTTTCGGACCAATCCCGACTACCTGGTATTTAGATGCAGAGCTACACCAGCAGACTCGCCACTAGGGTACAATGACGGAGGATTTCATGGTAAAGTTTGGGTTAGTAGGAGGGACATAGAAATTGGATGAATCCCTACAAGATATCGATGCTCTGGTCTTTGATGAGTCCTTATCTAGGAAATAATGTGTTGCGCCAGCTTGGGATGCGCAGATGCAGGATATTGTCAACTGCTGAAATTTTCCAGTAGAAGACTGTGATGAGGACCCCATAAATATCACTATCCCTGAGTCGGAAGGAGAACGTGCAGTTTCAGGACCTTTATTACAGGAAATGTATGTGACCAAAACATTAAAACTGAAGGAAGTCAACATTGGCACGGAAGAGCAGCCCAAGATGGCCAAAATTGGGGATTACTGGGATGACGATAAGGTTGGAAATATCGCGGATCTACTGACCAAATATCAGGACCTGTTCCCTACAAATTTCTCTGAGCTAAAAGGGATCATTGGGGACATGGGTGTTATGAGGTTCACCTTGAAGTCAGATGCACGCCCTGTCAAACAGCGGCCCTATCGGCTGAACCCTAAATATAAATAGAAATTCAAGGATGGAATCGATAAGATGGTGGTTGCAGCTATTATTAAGATGGTAGAACAGTTGGATTGGGTAAGCCCTATGGTGGTCCAGGAAAAGGAGACCAAAGGAGAAATAAGGATCTGTGTATACTTGCGCAAGTTCAATGATGTCTGCATACATGATCCTTTCCCTACGTTGTTCTCTGATGAAATACTAGATAAAGTTGGAGGTAGGGAATCATACTCATTCACCGACGAGTTTTCAGGATACCATCAGATTAGGATTTCACCGGAGGATCGTAGCAAGACAACCATCGCGACTGAGTGGGGATCTTTCTAGTACATTGTTATGCCTTTTGGGCTGAAGAATTCCCCCACCATTTTCTCACGCGTAGTCGTATCAGTATTCAAAGAATTCATTCATAATTTTCTGGAGGTTTATTTTGATGATTGGATAGTTTTTGGATTAGTAAATAAGCATGTGTTGAACCTGCATATGATGTTGGATGCCTGCAGGAAACACCATATTTCGCTAAACATCAAGAAGTGCATATTTTGTGTACCATTTGGGATTTTGTTGGGGCACGTTTTATGCCAGCAAGGATTTATGGTTGATCCAACAAAGATTGCAGTTATCATCAATTTAACAGTCCCCGCCACTGAGAAATAGTTGTGCTCCATCTTAGGGCACATCGGTTACTATAGGAAATTTATTCAAGGGTACGCCTTGACCACTGCACCAATGGAGAAGCTGCTAAAGAAGGATTTTTTTTTTTTTGGGATGAGGAGTGTTAGAAGATTTTTTTCAGCTACTGAAGGAGAAGATGGTCACTGCACGTATCCTCATATTTCCAGATTGGGTGAAGGTCTTTCATGTGCATGTGGATGCATCAAGGATATCCCTGGGAGTTGTCTTAGCGCAACCAGGAGAAGGAGACATTGATCATCTGGTTTCATTTACTAGTAGCAAAATCTCTAGAGCATTGCATAACTATTCTACTACTGAGTGATAAGGATTGGCAATGGTGTATGCCCTGCAGAAATACATGCACTATCGATTGGTTGGACACTTCAAGATGTAAATTTATCATTCAGCTTTAAAATACCTGGTCAATAAGCATTGGGGGGGGGGGCGGGAGATTTGTAAATGGTTACTGCTATTCCAAGAGTATTATTTTGAAATCATTGTGAAACCTAGGAGACTGAATGTTAGACCTGATCACTTGTCTCAGATTGAGAGTGGGGAAGAGACAACTAATCTAGAAGAAGGGTTACTTGATGCACAGCTTTTTGATATCAAGGTGTTTGACAAGGAATTTTCAGACATTATTCATTTCTTGACCACGAGAATGGCACCTACAGACTATTCAATATAGCAGAAAAAGGATTTGGTGGCTCAGGTAGCTGATTTCATGATAATTTTCAGCCAATTATATAAGTTGGGAGCATATGAGTTATTGTGGAGGTATGTATTAGAACATTAGAGACAAACTATCTTGGCTAAAGCCCACGGAGGGGTAGCAAGAGGTCACTATGCAGGAAAAGCAATTTAGCAGAAAGTGTTGAGGGTTGGGTTGTGGTGGCCCACGTTGCATAGCGATGCCCACACATACTGTCGAGCCTGTACCCCATATCAACAGATAGGGAAACCTTCACCCAAAGATGAGATTCCCCTACAACCGTAGATGACCTTGTAAGCATTCGAAAAATGGCCATATACTTTGTAGGACCCATCAATCCCCCAAGGAAGAAGACAGGTGCATGTTACATCATTACTGCAACTGATTATGTAGCCATATGGGTGGAAGTGAAGGCTATGAAGTATTGTACTTCACATATCGTTGTGCACTTCATCTTTGAGCACATTCTGACTAGTTTTGGCTGCTCGAAGATCTTAATGAGAGATAGAGGTATTGATCAGGAGCTCAAGTCCAAGCCATGGAAAAAGGCTAAAAAATGAAGTTTCTCAGAATTGCTCCAAAATAGATCGACTGGAAAGAGCTCGGCGATACGATCCCAACGCCATGAACGGCACTGAAATCCGTTACCATATGGAGGAGATATTGCATTTTGAAAACGCCTAATAACTTTCAATTTTGAAAGAAAAGTTTTTTAATATTATGTGTTGGAATAATTTTATTTTTTTTATTAAATTTTAATGAATTAATTAAATTATATAGTTTTTAATATTTTATATGATTTAATTAATCATATATTATATTAATTAATTATATATTTTAATTAATTTTAAAATTTAATTAAACTTTATTAAAATTATATTATTAAAATCCAACTTTATATTAAAAACCAAAATCTAAATTCATTAAAACCCACAAGTCTAATGTTGTTAAAACTCACGTGGGCAATGTTGCCAACGGTTATAATCCACATGACAATGGTTCAACGGATAAGTTTGGTTGATGTGTTAAACCGTGGGATGTTAAACACCCACGCGTGGACTTCAAAACGTGGGTTGGATCGGAGTTTTAACGTGGTTTATGTGTCAAGGTCAAGGCACGTGGTCAATTAAATGGTGGAGCGGATTGTTAAACCAGCAGAGCTCAAGGTTTTTCTTAAGATTTTGTGAAATTTGTGCAAGTAAATTGTGTTATTCTGCAAAATTTGATGCTTAATAGGCTGAAATTGCAAGGTGAATGCCCCTACAGTCAATCTCTGTATGAGAAATAGTTTGTTCTCACAATTTCAGATCAGGTTGGTATCAGAGCTCAAGTTGAGCATTCCTTATTGTGAAAAAGGTTTTAAAACAGTATAAGAGATTTACTGTTTATTTGGTTGTTTTAACATTTACATAATGTCATCTTCTTCTACAAGTGAAGTTTCCTCCTTCACGAGATTCTTCAATGATGACATGAAGAATGAGTTTTTTAAGGTGAAGGACATGGTGCAGATTCTCATTGAGGATCAAAGAGAAAGCGTTAAGCTTCATGCACAATTGCTAGCTATGCAGGAAGAGAAAGAAGCCATTCTTCAAAGACTGCATGATATGGAGTTGCAGCTTCTTCAAGCTCAAGAAGCTTTGTCCAAGAAAATTCTTGAGGAAAAGGATAATCGTTCCAACTTGTCTTCAAGTTCCTCCATTGAAAAGTATGTAGGTTCTTTTGAAAAACATATAAGAGGTATTGG
Source organism: Pinus albicaulis (assembly GCA_034641835.2). NCBI lineage: Eukaryota > Viridiplantae > Streptophyta > Pinopsida > Pinales > Pinaceae > Pinus > Pinus albicaulis. Next base: position 536,380,670 of record CM076573.1, on the reverse strand, counting down.
GTCCAAATTAATGTTGAAAATGGGCTATCAAGAAGGCAAAGGTTTGGGCAAGCATGCACAAGGCATTGTTGAGCCTATTTGTGTTGTGGAGCATCCCAAGAATATGGGTCTTGGCTATGAGCAGCTTAATGGTGAAGCTTTGAGCACATGCATTCAAGAATGTGATGCAAATTTAAAGAGAACCTTTGTTCCAAGTTCTCAATTACATCAATGTCATGATAGCAATCTTCCTTACCATTGTTTGAAGCCATCATTGCAGCAAGAAGATGGACATTCCATGCAGCAAAAGAGGTATAATCATTCACATGATCAATTTGATTATGTTTCAGCAAAGAATGATCATTTTTCTTGTTCAAATGAAAGAAAATTTTGTTGCACATTTTCTGGTGGAGTTAACCATGTTGCTTCAAGATGCTGGTTGAAAAAGAAAGCACACAGGAAGCAGAAGAAGCAAAGAGAACTTTATCAGAAAGTGCTTAAGAGTTTCTCAGTTTGTCAAAGGAAGGGACATGATGTCTCTCATTGTTGGACTTTGCATCCAACAATTCGTCCAAAGCGCATGCAGCTAAGGGACAAACAGTTTTGTGCAAGTGGATCTATGGAGTCCATTATCGATGTGGAAATGGAAGATTCACATGAAGAATTGCAGTTGCAGCAAAAGACGCCATGGAGGTGGCTTGGTAGGAAGTGGATTAACTTCTTAATGCAGTAAGTCATACTCAGTTTGTACATGCATGTATTTCAGTTGAAAAGTTGATGCAAGATTGCATGTAAAAGAAGTTTCAGTTGAAGGAATTTCATTGTTGTTGCAAAATTTCACCATGGAGGTGTAAAAGATGAGTTTGATACTCACTTTTGTTGCAGAAATTTCTTTTGGTTCAGCTCTTGATCACCCACATGTTTTTGGGATGATGTACTTGTTGGTATTTGAAAAGAAGAGTTGAATTTGCACATGTACATAGAGGTTGTATGTGTAATTAGCGAACTGTATATAGTTCATTGTACATGATGCATACACATATGTTTGTCAAGATGTATCTTTTTGTTTATCGACTTGTGTCGGTTGTGTGCACACTTTTTACAGATTTTGTGTGTCATTTGTATAGCACATTTCATTGTCAACTTGTTGTTGATGTCGTATGTTGCACACGATGCTTTTTGGTGTCGTTTGGTGCAAAGAACGAAGTGTCAGTGCAAAGCAGTGCAAGATTCCATGAGTTGGAAAGGCATGCAAGCAAAGAGGGCACAAAGTTCAGCAAGTTTCTTTGCTGGTTTCAGTATGGCAGATTGGTATGGCAAGAAAACTTGGTCGGGATTCGGCACAAGTACATGGCTCATTCAGCAAAATTCGCCATGTGAACAATTGGAAATTCAGGGAAATTTTTGAAGGCTGAAGAGAAGAGGATGTTGTTATTCTCTCATTTGCTGTACTACAGTTCATCTCAGCATTTCAGTAAGATTTTGAGGGTCCAAAAGCTTCTAATTTGGGAGGTGTGATCAGGAGCTCTAGTCCAAGCCATGGAAAAAGGCTAAAAAATGAAGTTTCTCAGAATTGCTCCAAAATAGATCGACTGGAAAGAGCTCGGCGATACGATCCCAACGCCGCAAACGGCACTGAAATCCGTTATCGTATGGAGGAGATATTGCATTTTGAAAACGCCTAATAACTTTCAATTTTGAAAGAAAAGTTTTTTAATATTATGTGTTGGAATAATTTTATTTTTTTTATTAAATTTTAATGAATTAATTAAATTATATAGTTTTTAATATTTTATATGATTTAATTAATCATATATTATATTAATTAATTATATATTTTAATTAATTTTAAAATTTAATTAAACTTTATTAAAATTATATTATTAAAATCCAACTTTATATTAAAAACCAAAATCTAAATTCATTAAAACCCACAAGTCTAATGTTGTTAAAACTCATGTGGGCAATGTTTTCAACGGTTATAATCCACATGACAATGGTTCAACGGATAAGTTTGGTTGATGTGTTAAACCGTGGGATGTTAAAAACCCACACGTGGACTTCAAAACATGGGTTGGAGCGGAGTTTTAACGTGGTTTACGTGTCAAGGTCAAGGCATGTGGTCAATTAAATGGTGGAGTGGATTGTTAAACCAACGGAGTTCAAACGGTTAAGACATTTATATTAACCATTTGCCATGTGAACGTAAGTCACGGCGGGGGTCAAGTTAATATGGTTTTCAAAACCGATAGGTAAAAATTAAATGTTGTGGATTGAGCGCATGTGAACGTGCGTTTTCTAACAGTCACATTTATTATAACCGCCCGTTAGTTTTGGAGCGCGCCGCTAGATATGGGGAAGTTTCCGTTTTTAACTGGAGTTAACTCCAGTTCTCTACAGTTAGCGGAGCTTTTGAAGGGCCAACTTCAGTTAGCCATAACTTTGGCTAGGAAAGTCCTTTTTCGACGAATTTTTTTTTTGATTCTGGGTCTCTTGGACATGCTGGAGCTGTTGGGAGTGTTTGCAGAGCCATCAGGGTGCTCTAGTAGAGAATTTACCAGCATTTTTGGTCGTGGAGCCACTAGAGCCTAAGGGAAGAAGAGTTGTTTTGGACTATCTTCATCCAATGGAGGTGATTGTTTAGTCATTTTATACTGATTATAGCCTTCTGAATCTTAATTTGCAGTGTATTTTTCCCTTTGAGGCTTCTATACAGTTGTATTCACATTTTGAGCAATTTAATCAAAGAGGACAAGCCCATTTTGGGAGGCTTGATCAAGCAGAGGTAGCCCAAGAGAGGGGTGAACCGCTTAAACAATTATTTGCTGTCATACTGTATAATTTTGCTGCATATTTTCAGATTATGCTCCTATAAACAGTAAATTTTTATAAGAAAAATTTTCCCAAGCAAGTTTAAATAGAGAACAAAATTTATCAGTTCATCATCAAACCTCTACACTTCATTTGCAGAATATGTATACTTGCCTATTCACACATTAAAGTTGGATCAATGAATACTTTGCAGTTAAAACAAATACTTTCATTGATCGGATCTCAGTGATTACATTTTATTTCTTTAGGCAGAGTCTGTAGAAGGGCCAGGTAGCCTCCGGATTCATCCTTTCTTTGAAAGGTGAAAGATCCGGTGAATGCCCCTACAGTCAATCTCTATATGAGAAATAGTTTGTTCTCACAATTTCAGATCAGGTACGCATTTTGTTAATGAAACTATTGAAGCTTTGATAGAATAATTTCAGATCCACCATGTGAAGAGTACCCCATACCACCCACAAGAAAATGGGGTAGTAGAGATCTTCAACAAAATTTTGGAACATGCACTAACTAAGGTCTGCAATGCTGATCAAAGTGATTGGGACATGCACATCCCCTTAGTGCTCTGGGCCTATAGGGCCACATGCAAGAAAATGACCGGAAAAACGCCTTTCAAGATGGTTTACAGGAAGGAGGACATCATGCCCATGGAATACATCATCCCCATCTTGCGCATTGTAGCTTTTATAAACATGGCAGAACCTGACATCATGGAGGAACTCTTAGCGAAATTGGTTTCCTTGGAAGATGATCAGTTCATTTTTAATTTTCACCAGCAAGTTCAGAAGGCTCCAGAAAAAGCTTGGCATGATCAACATATCCGACAGAAAGTATTCAAGGAAGACGAATTGGTGTTTCTTTATGACATCCAGTTTGCGCGCCACCCAGGAAAATTCTGTAAGCACTATTTGGGCCCATCTATAGTGAAAGAGATTACAGATGGTGATGTGGTTAGGTTGGCTATGTTGCATGGAGACTACTTATATCTGTACGTTAATGGATTTCGTCTGAAACCTTACAGGGACAACTCGGTGCCTACCAAATGACTATATGGCTGGAGTATCGACATAAGGAACGATGCACGCACAGGGAAGGAAAAGTGAAGGGAGGTACGATAGGTGCGCAGGGGTAGTGTGCAGAGTATTAGTCTTAAATGCGACTAACCCGACCGTTTTTACCCTTCGGGGGCTATAAAAAGAGGGGCGCAAGTCATAATCAGTTCCTTTTATTTTCCAAACTATTACGCCCTGTGTTTTGTTGTGAATTATATGTATAATGTGATTTCATCATTTTTATTTTGGGAGAGCTACCCCCTCTGAGAGTAGCAACCTTGAATTTATCTTTTGAGCAAGAATCATTGCTTCTAACCCCACCAATTCATTGCCTATTATGACCTCTGTTGAAATTGGGTCTGAAGATGTGTTTGAGGTAACCCTTGATGTTGAAGAGGTCATGTCTAAGCCATCCAATGGAAAGGGGAATGGGAAGGAAAAGGGTAAGGAGCCAGGAAATGAGAAAGGGAACGGGAAAGCCATGAAGTGGGATGCGGTGAAACCATGCACATCCCCTCAGATTGTGCACTCCCCTCGGTAAATTCCCCATACACACTTGCCAAATCATCGAATCACCCCATGACAGCCTAGGAGGAAGCTCTGCTGGTGACCTTGTTATCACTCCAGCAGATTCATAAGGCTGAAGAAGGAATACCAACAGAGGTAATCATAGACCAAGCTTTTGACTTGATAGCTAGCCCTATCAAGTCGGAGAGGGCTCTCTCCAAAAAGGTCACAGCCAGGAGGGCTGGATTAATTAGGGCTTTTAGGTTAAATATTGAGTGCAAGGGGTTTTTTTGATTTCATTTTGGCTGGGTTATCACTGGATGAAGAAATTAGGTCAAGGGAGCTAGGTTAGGGAAAATGAGATAGGGTTGCAGGGATGAATGTGGCAAGGTAGGCACAGGTATTATCACTTGAAAATGATTGTGATGGAATGGTTTTGAGACTGAAGAGAAGCTAGGAAAAGAATGGGAGATGTATTCTTCTTAAACATATGAAAATGGACAAACTATGATCAATTCCCCAAAACAAAGCATGTGCAAGCATGTGTTCTGATTATAAAACTTGAAAGAGATCATACCATAGAAATGAAGTGAACATGAATACAATACATTCTAACATATGGAACTGTAGAAAAGACAATGATAAACATCAATACCACAAGTATCTCATAAAATAGTTGCAACTCCTCCTTATTAATTGGCCAAACTGAGTACAACAGTTTCTTGATCAATAAGAAAACATACAAATTGATTCCAACCTTTGAAAATGAGTCAAAATTACAATATATAGGCCTCAAACAACCTCTCCCAACCTCAAGGGTTGAATCCCTAAGTTGAGGAGCTGATCCACAATAATCTGAACTAATACCTAGAGTGTAGGGAGGTCTAAGTGACTCCTCCCTAATTACACTCAAACTGATTCATCCTGACTAAAGGATAAATTTAACTAATGAACCTACCCCTAGGTAAATTATCCTTGACATAATTAAATTTACCATGATTAATTACATTAATATAAATATTATTTTTTGAGATAAAATCAAAATTTATAGTGAGAAACCAAAAAGATCAACAAACTGTCATATGCGCAGTGCCTTAAGGTTGTGCGCCCTCCATATTCAAGGAAACTTTTGACTAACTTACAGGTGTCCAAATCAGGCCCAAGATGGCTTGTTGGAAAGCTTTGAATGTCCTATTTCTGAATATGCTTAATTTCTAAAAATGATATTCATTTGATCCCTCAAAATTTCAATCTTCCAATACTTCTCTGTGTGCAATGCCTAGGCAAATATATGTGCAGAAACATGGTTTTTAGTGTGTTTTTTCCCTTTTCACTGACCAGTTTAACTCAAAAACCTTAGAAAATATATAGGGTGAATATATTAATCATTTTGAACTCAATGGTGGTGACATTTTTCCCAAAAATTGTCCCTATCATTTGCGCAGTGCCTAGGGCATTGTGCATATGTCAAATTTTATGATATTTTCCTTGTTTAGAAAAACACAGTCATACCCAAAATTTGAAAAAAAGTTTCAACATGCCTAAAAATTGGTGGAGAGGGTTCTGATGAGGTGGCTAGGCTTGGAGTGAAGCTTCAGCAATTATTTCTAACCTCTCCTTCTCCTTTTGATGGGTTAGGGCTTCAATTTTCTCATTGGCTGCCTTGAGCTTGGCCCTTGTGTTTCTTTCTGTCTTTGCATAATGCTTGTTCATTATTCTCTAAATATTATTGTCTTTCTTAGCCTTCTTTAGCAACCTTTCTAAGTGTTAATTGATAGCTTTAAGCCATCCCTCTCTTTCCTCTTTGATCATTTCCAAAAACTAATCATCTATCATGGCTTCCTCCACTGTCTCTCTTTGTCTTTGTCTTTCCATCTCCAAGGCTCTTTTTAAGTTTCTGGTCCTAGGCCTTCATTTTGGTGATGGCTCATATTGTTCCTAAAGAAAGCCATGTTTCTATAAGGTCTCATCAAGTATAGCTTTAGCCTTCTCTGCCTCCCTTTGAGAAGTGATGTACTTCACCTCATCGATAAAATGCTTGGTCTTCAATTGTTTGTTTTCTTGTTCAAGGAAATTTATAACATATTTGGCTCTGTCAAGGTTGGTTTGGAGTTCTTTGATTTTTGAATCCTTACCTTTGATGGCTATATTAATGCTATGGTCATCATCATCATCACCTAGATCAACCAGTTCAAACTCATGCTCAATCTCATGGAGTTTATCACCATGTCTCACCTCTGGCTGAGTTTCTGCCTCAATCAACTTTCCTTTACCTTTGTCCACATGTTTTGATGATTTAGAAGGCATGGCCGCTTCCACTATGTGTGGAAAAAACACATGCATGTGGTCTCCTCACCTATTTTTCCTCTCCCTCACTGTATGTCCTGTTTTCTTCTTCTTCCATGGTGATTTAGTTAAAACCCTATGGTGGTATTGATGTTGGTGAAAAGTGGCTTTTAGGGATAGGGAATGGGAAAGGGGAATTTAGGGAGATGGTGTAAGGGATTTATGTAATGGGTAAGGGTATAGGTAGTAGTTATATGATAGATTTAGGATATGGATTTAGGGATTGGGATCCTAGGTAGATGTAACACCTAGGACTTAGGGTTTTGGGACAAAGTTATAGAAAAAGGGAATTTTACAAATGAGGGGTTTGGGAATGAGTTTTTATAAGTGTGAGAAGGATCAAAAATGGTAAGGGAGTGAATTTTTGTAGTTAGGAGTGTTAGGGAGGAAAAATAGGGTTTTGAATGGTTAAAACACCAAATTCTCAAGCAAATAACACAACATCAACCAAATAAACTTGAAGGAGGTAAATGATGATGGAAGACACCTTTACTCACTTTTTGGAGGCTCAAAAAACTGTCTCGGAAGTTTTGGAGGTGATTTGGTGCAATTTGGATGATTTTCTGGCTTTCTGGACATATGCGCAGTTACTTAAGGATATGCACCCTCCCAAAAGTCTGTGTGCCCTCCCAGAAGGTTGTGCGCCCTCCCAGAAGGTTGTGCGTGGCACCTTTTTGCAGATCACTTTTGGAGGCCTTTCTGGTGTCCAAATTTGTCCCAAGATAGCTAGTTGGAAATATTACCATGTCTAATTTCCAAATATGCCTTTATTTTTCATAATGGACTTGATTTGACCTGTCAAAAATTTATTCTCCCAAGACTTGTAAAAAATTGCAGAATGAGGGTGCAAAAATGTATTGTTTTGGTGTAGGCAACTTTTGGAGGCCTTCCTCAACTCCAAATTCAGGCCATGATATCTCATGGGAAATCTCTCTCTATCTAGTTATCATTTGACTCATTAAGAAATTCATTTGGACACTCCATATATGAGAAACATTGATTTTCCCAATATCACTATGGAAGTGCAGAAAACATCTTGTAGCACCTTTATTTTTTATATTTCTCCCAAACCATGATACTTGTGTAAAAACGGGAGGATATTTTTCTTTTTTTCTCTATGATGGACAAAAACCTCTCTCAATTTAATCAAATTCATCTTTTTTTGGTCAAAAACATACTTTGAAGCAAAACTTAGCCTATGAGTGGCAAATGATTTGTCCCTTGGAATGAATTCTTGAAAAATGGTGGGTACATGATGTTTATGAGATGAAATGACCTCATACTTACTGATATTACATAACGTATGCCTCCTCTACTCAGATGTCTCTGATTTCATAGCAAACCCTATCTCAGTAGGAGAGGAAATTAGGGTTTAGTGCTTATGGAAAATGATGATTTGGGCACCCTTGGGAAAAGACAACTCCCTTTGACATTTGAACAATTGATGAAATAAAAAATATTGCACTTTTACATGTGCTTGTTTGGCATGTGGAACTGAGTTGGAAGTTTTTAGGATATTGAGTACTTATTACATTTGAATTGACATAAAATTACATGACTAAAAGTAAAATTACATCTTGGAATGAAACTCACATTTGAAATCAAAATTACATGATGAAATAAGAATTTCTCTTTAAAAATCATCTTCACATGGTGAATAAATGTTTATTGGATCACCCATTACTGGTTGATCTTATGTAATGGAATGGATTTTTATTGTACCATGAAAACCGAATGATGACCTTGACAAGACTGGACTCCATGGTAACATTACATGACGAATTGAATTTATGGATGATGTACAGTGAGCAAGGTATGGAAGTGTGCCAACAAGAAAATTAATTTTAAGGAAGAGTGATTTTTTTGGACTAGGGCTACCATCAGTGACTAATTTTTTTCATGACCTAGTGGAATGATAAAAAAATTCTGAGTGGGACCCCTAATATGAATATGAAAAGAGTATATTTTTATCACTGATGGCAAGATGCAAATAATGACACTAACATCGGCTCGAGTTCGAGATGGTAGCTCCTTGGAGGTGCCAAGAACATTTTAGACCAAGTGTCAATCCATTGGGCATGGATTCAAAAGCTAAAGACTAACTGAATATTGAAAACTTGACTCAATAAACTGACTCAAGACTGACTTAAAACAAACTGAAATTGACTGAAAGAAAACTAAAAAAAATGCTCAGAATTGAGCTTATTCAACACACCTACTCTAACTGATCCATTCATCACCTGATCAAGTGAAATGGAATAGCCAATGCAACCATGTAATCATTATGGATGCTAGTTGAATTCGCTGAAAGTGCTTGCTTATGAGAAAGGAGAGAGAACTACTGAAAGGCAAATCCCATGAAATATTGTCAACATATTGAATCTTAATGAAATTTCAAAGCATGAGCCCATCGACTGACCTCAAGAATGTTTCAAAAGGATATTCATAGGAATACATATTAATTTCCAGCCCATCTAATTTATTACTGCTCTGCTCTAGGTAGTCTTCGTACCTTGATTTTAAAATGTTCCCAACATCTGTGCTTTTTTCCCTTGATGACTGCAGCAAGTTCACAAAAGGATCCTAAAACTCGTGAATAACCAATTTTTCCTGATGATCAACAACAACAACAACAACAAATATTATTCATTACTCTCCTGATATGACTGCAAATATTGGTATGAGCTTTGTAATAAAACTTCTGCTAAAGAAGACAATGAAGTCGGCTGTCAGATCAAGTTTATATCAACACTCTTTTCAAGCTCACAGTTAGCTAATGGAGAAGGAATTTTACTGCGGATATCATCCAACACATCAGCTATAGGGTCATGAAAAACTTGAAAAGACTATTGCAACCTATTTTCCATTGGTTCTAATGAGACTGCATGACTTTTTACAAGTTTCTCATCCTTTTCTTCAGATACATTATGAAAAATTTCCTTCAAAAATTGAAACGCTTCAAAACATAATGGTACGGAATCAAATTGCATCATTTGATCATTTGTTTCAACTTCCAAGCCTTCATCTACAATTTGAAATTCAATGGGACTCGATGGCTACAAATCTAGAGCTGAGGAGGATTCTATTGATCCGAATTTATGTAGGAACACAATAGAATAAACATATAACCATAAATACAAAGATGCAGCGGAAATAACACTTCATTTGATTAATATCAAAGAACTGAAATTTGTTTACAGACAGAATGGAAATAAAACTAGCTAGGGCGCTGGTAGCTATCTCTGAGAAGAGATGTGGCGGCTTCAGGCCTCTGAACTAAGTTACAATGAGGCTTGAGGGCCTATTATTATTGAGAAACAATGGAGAACTCTAAACATCCAAAAACCTAACCCTAGGAGATGAAGCGCCAAAACTCTAGGCCCCGTTTGGGTAAATTGGTGTTTCAACTTCCTAGGGACGTAACTTTGGCATACTATCTCCATTTGACACACATGGTACATCATTATAAATATCTATCTGAGGACTACAACTTTCGCCATGAATATCCATTCCAAAATGTAATGATATTTTCTTAAAGGCGTGATGCCCAAAAAACGTCGTTTAGGGCCTCAAAACGGCTCCAGAAGTTCAGGACCCGAAAAACTGCTAAAAATAGTAAGTTGTGCCGAAACTGAAAAACTGAAAGAGGCAATGGTGGGGCCCCAAGTGGAATAGGCGGGTGGCCACCAATATCCACCTGGATCATCTATGTCACAAATGATTTCCTTAGGCAGATCGCGATAATGTTTATCATTTATAGAGTTGACCTCTTGCTTATCTTCTTGCTTATAATTTTCTCTTATTTTACAAATGAGGAGAAACACAAGGGTAAGGAGCTCTGATTGATAATTTCATTATCCTCTTGATTGTCAAGATCAAAACTTAATGACTGTTGATTTTTTATTGCATGAAATTTATCTCTTATCAACTAAAATGAAGTAAAACAAAGAGGCAAATATTCTTCACTTACTTCCAATTTTTCTACACTTTCCTCCTCGCTACCATAAACCACATGTGTGAGCTAATTATCTTCTTTAAAATGTAGAAAACATGTTGATGATTGACTTGAAGAGTCAGCCTCGCTTTCGACAACATAATCATCATCATATTTATCATACTTGGGTAAATAATCAAAATGAGTAATGTCATCAAGCATGCATATTAGATCTACAGATCTCTCCTCTGCAAGCTAGTCTATAAAACTGATTTATTTATTGTCCCTTAATACATACATAAAGTAATAATTATCATATCTATGACAATTGGGATAGGAAGTAAAATGTTTCAAATCAGCAACTTGTTTTTCTTCAATCAGTGAGACATGGTCATCCTAAATAGCAGTTTCATCTCTCATGGTGATCTTTTGCATCATTTCCTTTACTGTACTTACCAAAATGTCAAGCTTCACTTCTGAAGATGTCAAGCATTATTTCTCTATTTTTTCCCTTTCTTTTTCTTTCAAACTTAACCTTTTGACAAGCAAATTAGTTTCTATGGCTATTGCACTATCCTGCATTTTTTTCGAGTGTTGTACGGCATCTGGGTAGTGTAAGAGGGTTGAACCAAGAGGAGTTTTATATCAGCAAGGATTGAATGGTATACTTGATTGAATCTAGCTGAAAATTTTTCACTGTTTCTCCTATTTGCTTTTTCAAATTATCATATTCTTCTAAAATTAGAAAACGATTCCTCTTCATCACCCATCTATCAAGAAAGATTTTCAAAAACTGATGGAAATCAAAAATACTTGCAACTGGAAAGTTTTTGAACCATTCCTTAACTTCGCCTTACAAAGATAGAGCGAAGATCTTGATACTAACATCATCTTCATCAACCTCAAAAAGGTCGAGAAATTTTTCAAAACTCTGAATGTGTTTCTCAGCAGTGATGTTACCATATTCTCCATCAAACCTAGGAAGATATTTGTAATAATTTTTAGGGAAATCATGGAGTATAAGAGGTAAGATGAGTGGTTTGTATCTATCTGGAATTTTACAAGGTGTAGGAGTATGTACAGAAGCTATAGGATTAGTCTTGATCTCTTGAGGTTCATCAGCTTGAAAAGGATATGCACAATTTTTTAGGTAAGAGGTCTTGATATTGATCAAAATCAAAGGGAAACTCGGTATTTACACTCTTCAAATAGGAAGAATCAATACTTTGATCATCTTTTTCATAAAACAAACTCTAGAAAACTTTTAGGAAAATAAAAGAAGTAATTTACAAGAAAGCATATTAGATCTCGAATACAATTCCACTTTGAATACCTGACCTTTGTGTTAGATTCTTCCATTTTCCTGTTGGAAAGGTCGATCCTCCAATGGATACTTTACATCAAGTTGGAGTCACCAGGTGAATGTTTTAGCCTTCATATGCATCTGACCGCTATCCACCATTAGCAATCAGATCTAAACTTTGTCGTTCTTTCCCAGGGAAGATTTGATCTTTCGTTCCCCAGCAACGGTGCCAGAATGTTTTCACTCCACCAGATTCCTAAGGTTGAAGAAGAAATCCCAAAAGAGGTAACCACAGACCAATATTTTGACTTGATAGCTAACCCTATCAAGTCAGAGAGGGCTCTCTCCAAAAATTTCACAGCTAGGAGGGTTGGAGGAATTAGGGTTTTTAGGCTAGATATTGAGTGCAGGGGGTTTTTTTTATTTGATTTTGGTTCGGTTATCACTGGATGAAGAAATTAGGTCAAGGGAGTTGGGTCAGGGAAAATGAGATGGGGTTGTAGAGATGAATGGGGAAAGTTAGGAAAAAGGCTTATCACTTGAAAATTATTGTGATGGAATGGTTTTGAGAACGAAGAGAAGCTAGGCAGAGCATGGGAGATGTATTCTTCTTAGATAGATGAAAATGGACAAATTATGATCAATTCCCCAAAACAGAGCATGTGCAAGAATGTGTTATGATTATCAAACTTGAAAGAGATCACACCATAGAAATGAAGTGAACATGAATACAATACATTATAACATATGCAACTAAATAAAAGACAATGATAAACATAAATACCACAAGTATCCAATAAAATAGCTGCAACTCCTCTTTATCTGGCCAAACTAAGTACAATAGTTCCTTGATTAATAAGCAAACATACAAACAGATTCCAACCTTTGAAAATGAGTCAAAAAGTAAAATATATAGACCTCAAACAACCTCTCCTAACCTCAAGGGTTGAATCCCTAAGTTTAGTAGTTGATCCACAATAATCTGAACTGATACCTAGAGTGTAAGGAGGTCTAAGTGACTCCTCCCTAATTACACTCAAACTTATTCATCTTGACTAAAGGATAACTTTACCTAATGAATATACCCCTAGGTAACTTATCCTTGAAATAATTACATTTACCGTGATGAATTACATTAATATAAAGATGATTTTCTGAGATAAAATCATAATTTACAATGAAAAACCAAAAATATCAACAAATTTTCATATGCACCATTTTCATGTCATATGTGCAGCGCCTTAAGGCTGTGCGCCCTCCATGTTCAAGGCAACTTTTGATTGACCTACAGGTGTCTAAAACAGGCCCAAGAAGTCTTTTTGGAAAGATATGTATGTCCTCTTTCTGAATATGCCTCAACATCTAAAAATGATGTTGACTTTACCCCTCAAAATTTAAATCTCCCAAGACTACTCCGTGCGCGGTGCCTAGGCAAAAATTTGGGCAGAAACATTATTTTTAGGGTGTTTTTGGCCCTTTTCACTGGCCAATTTGACTCAAAAACCTTAGAAAATGCACATGTTTCATGTATTCATCATTATGAACCCAATGGTGGTGACCATTTTCCCAAAAAGTGTCCCTATCATTTGCACAATGACTAGGATGTTGCACATATGGAAAATTTTCTGATATTTTCCTTGTTCAAAAAAACACAGTCATACCCAGAATTTGCAAAAAAGTTTCAACATGCCTCAAAATTGGTGGAGAGGGTGCTGATCAGGTGCCTAGCCTTGGAGTGAAGCCTCAGCAAGTATTTCTAACCTCTCCTTCTCCTTTTGATGGGTTAGGGCTTAAATTTTCTCATTGGTTTCCTTGAGCTTGGCCCTTGTGTTTCTTTCTCTCTTTGCATAATGCTTGGTCATTCTTATTTGAATATGATTGTTTTTATTAGCCTTATTTAGCAACCTTTATAAGTGTTCATTGATAGCTTGAATCCAACCCTCCTTGACCTCTTTGATCATTTCTGAAAATTGGTCATCTAGCATAGCTTCCTCCACTGTCTCTCTTTATCTTTGTCTTTCCATCTCCAAGGCTCTTTTCAAGTTTTTTGTCCTATGCCTGCCTTTTGATGAAGGATCATATTTTTCCTCAAGCAAGCCATATTTCTATAAGGTCTCATCAAGTATATCTTTAGCCTTCTTTACCTCCATTTGAGCAGTGATGTACTTCACCTCATCGATGAACTGCTTGGTCTTCAATTGTTTGTTTTCTTTCTCAAAGAAATTTATAACATATTTGGCTCTATCAAGGTTGGTTTGGAGTTCTTTAATTTGGGTATCCTTACCTTTGAGGGCTATTTTAATTCTCTAGTCATCATCATCATCACCTAGATCAACCATTTCAAACTCATGCTCAGTCTCATGGAGTTTTTCATCATGTCTCACCTCTGGCTGAATTTCTACCTCAATCAACTTTCCTTTACCTTTGTCCACCTGTTTTATTGTTGTATAAGACATGTTACCTTCCACTATGTGTGGAGAAAACACATGCATTTTTCCTCCTCACCTTTTTTTCCTCTCCCTCACTGTATGGCATGTTTTCTTCTTCTTCCATGGTGTTTTAGTTAAAACCCTATGGTGGTATTGATGATGGTGAAAAGTGGCTTTTAGGGATAGGGAATGGGAAAGGGAAATTGAGGGAGATGGTGTAAGGGATTTATGTAATGGGTAAGGGGATAGGTAGTAGTTATATTATAGATTTATGATATGGATTTAGGGATTGGGAGCCTAGGTAGATGTAACACCTAGGACTTAGGGTTTTGGGAGAAAGTTATAGAAAAAGGGAATTTTGAAAATGAGGGGATTGGGAATGAGTTTTTATAAATTTGAGAAGGATTCAAAAGGGTAAGCAGGTGAATTTTTGGAGTTGGGAGTTTTAGGGAGGAAAAGTACGGTTTTGAATGGTTAAAACACCAAATTCTCAAGCAAATAACACAACATCAAACAAATAAACTTGAAGGAGGTAAATGATGATGGAAGACACCTTTACTCACTTGTTGGAGTCTCAAACAACTGGTGCATAATTTTTTGAGGTTATTTGGTGCAATTTAGATGATTTTATGGCTT
Source organism: Pinus albicaulis (assembly GCA_034641835.2). Lineage (NCBI taxonomy): Eukaryota > Viridiplantae > Streptophyta > Pinopsida > Pinales > Pinaceae > Pinus > Pinus albicaulis. The sequence goes on along the minus strand of CM076573.1, from coordinate 536,365,652 downwards.
GCTGGACATATGCACAATGCCTTAAGGATATGCACCCTCCGAGAAGGTTGTGCACCCTCCCATAAGGCTATGCACGACGTCATTTTGCATACCACTTTTGGAGGCTTTTCTGGTGTCCAAATTGGGCCCAGGATAGATCATTGGAAATATTATCCTATCTAACTTCCAAATGTGCCTTTATTTTTTATAATGGACTTGATGTTACCTGTCAAAATTGATTCTCCCAAGACTGGTCAAAAAGTGCAGAATGAGGGTGCAAAAATGTAGTGTTCTGGTGCAGGAAACATTTGGAGGCCTTCCTCAACTCCAAATTGAGATCATGATATCTAATTAGAAATATATCTCTATCTAGTTATCATTTGAATCATCAATAAATTCATTTGGACACTCCATCTTGGAGAAAAAATAAATTTCCCAAGGTAACTCTAGAATTGCAAAAAACCTCTTGTAGCACTTGTATTTTTTACATTTCTCCCAAACCATGATACCTGTGTAAAAACTGAAGGAGGTTTTTCTTTTGTGACCTATAATGGACAAAAACCTCTCCCACGTTAATAAAATTCATCTATGTTGAGTCATAAACATACTTTGAAGAAAAATTGGCCCTATGAGTGGAAAATGATTTGTCCCTTGGAATGAATTCTTGAAAAATGGTGGGGACATGATGTTTATGAGTTGAAATTACCTCATAATTACTGTCATGACATAACTTATGCCTCCTATTCTCATATGTATCTTATTTCATAGCAAAACCTAGCTCAGTGGGAGAGGAAATTAGGTTTTAGTGCTTATGGAAAATGATGATTTGGGCACCCTTGGGAAAAGAAAAATCCCTTTGACATTTGATCAATTGATGTACTAAAAACTCTTGCACTTTGACATGTTCTTGTTTGGAATGTGGAACTAAGTTGGAAGCTTTTGGGAGACTGAGTACTTATTACATTTTAATTGACATAAAATTACATGAATAAAAATAAAATTACATCTTGGAATGAAACTCACATTAGAAATCAAAATTACATGATGAAATAATAATTTCTCTTTACAAATCATATTCACATGGTGAAGAAATGTTTATTGGATCACCCTTTACTTGTTGGTCTTATGCAATGGAATGGAGTTTTACTGGACCATGAAAACCCTAGAAAACCTAATGATGACCTTGACAAGACTGAACTCCATGGTGACATGACATGATGAATTGAATTTATGGATGATGTACAGTGAGCAAGGTATGGAAGTGTGCCAGTAAGAAAATTAATTTTAAGGAAGAGTGATGTTTTTGGACTAGGGCTACCATTAGTGACTAATTTTTTGCATGACCTAGTGGAATGATAACAAATTTCTGAGTGGGACCCATAATATAAATATGAAAAGAGTATATTTTGATCACTGATGGCAGGATGAAAATATTGACACTAACAGACCCCACTCTCCTTGTTGCCAGCATATATTAAGCCAAGAAAACCAATGGTGCGCACCCCCAAAAATTTGATGTTGTCTGAGAATACCTGCAAATGTCATTCATCCCAGAGGAGGTCCCCTTGATTGATGACATATTCAGGAGTCTCCCCTCCATTAATTTTGATGATCACGATCTAGAAAATACAGATGCCTTCCCCGACCTGGCCCCAGAATTGTATCTTGAGGGGGTTATGTATGATAATGTGTTGAAGGTGGAACTGATGCCATGGGTGCATGGGTTAGAAGCTCCATGTATAATAGATTTGTTGCACATCCGCCACTTTGGCTAATATTCCATCGCTAGCCTGGTTGTGTGCCAACTGCTGGCATTAATCCACGATGGGTGCTTGTGGATCCAAGGCCACATCCCAATCGACGCCATGCTAATTCACCGAATCACCGGCCTACCCATGCAGGGGGCCCATCCCATGAAGGGCTTCGGAAATAAATATGAGAATAATATTGATGACAAAGTACGAGAGAAATATAAATTCGATTGTGATAAGAGGGGGTTTATTGTAGAAACCATCGTTGACCCGAGAGTGCACATGGATACTCTACTGCTCGACTGTAAAATTATGCGCAAGTGTCAGGCATTGACCGTCCTAGCCTATGTTATCTAGCTAGCCAGATGGTGCAAGAAAGGGGTTTGCTACAACTAGTTGCAGTACCTCTGTGAAGAATTTTAGACAATGTGCACGAAGCGCAGGACCAAGGAAAGGCATTTTGTTATTCATGGCTTTTGATTTTGATTGCCTTGATTGTGTGGGAGACACTAGATGATGTGGTTCTCCCTGAGTTGAAGTGAGATGTTTGTGAAGGTTTGCGGTATGTTAACCTTTGGGATTCGAAGGATTCAAAGTGCACTAAGGAGAACAAGGTGTTCTGGGTATTTTTCGACTGTGCGTTGGCAACATCAATTCATTCTAGGCTGCGCTTTTCACCTGCAGTCTATGAAAAATACAAAGGCATTGTTGAATTCCATGTCACCATGCACAATGTGCAAATTAGGGCCGACAAGGATCAAGCATGGTACAACCTTCCTTATATGGTTACAGAGGTGGATATTGATCAACTCGTCGCAACTTGGCCACCAGCATGGAAGCTTGGCTTCCAATCATCTGCCCCAGTCACAGCAGGCACCTTTGGCAAGGATGCAACCCCGAAGGATACTGTCCTGCCAAGTACAGTGAAGGATATGGAGGTATGCTCCATAGAGAAAACCACGACCAAGGAAACCCCCAAGGATGCCACCAAGGGGGCAGATCTAAAGTCTCAGCGGGACGCGAAGGTTGAAGGGCTTGGTGGGGAGGGCGTAGAGTCCCCACGTGGAACAAAGCGTACAGGCAAGCCTCCCAAAGGGCAGTAGAAGAAGTGTAAGGCCACTCATAAAAACAGGGAAGTGATGGTCACTTTAACGGAGGAGGACTTGGAGAAGATCGCAGATACTGTCACTATTGCTTTTGAAGACTGATGGGCTGCCCTCGAAGACCAGCAAAAGGTTTTGGTGGAAGCCTTGCAATCTAGGTTGCATGCCCTTTAGTTAAAAGAAAATACGCTTCATGAAATCATGAAGTAGGTGAGGCAAAGTCAATCGAGCTAGCTGGCCACAGTTACAACCTTGACCATAGTGACCGAGAGTAGGATCTTCCCCATCCCAGGTGTGGCATTCACTGTAGTACCTGTGATCCTGTGCGAGAAATTTTGTGCTTGTTCTGTGGTCGATCTCGATGTTATGATACTAACAAGTGAAAATTTTCACGCCCTCTATGTATTCATATTTGGCGAGCCCCAGCATAGAGAAATGCGGGTGCATCAGTAGCTAGATGAGGCCGAGCAAGCCATTGTGAACAAAGTTGACAAAACCGGCCAAGCTCAAGCAACACACATCGTGGCAGTTGCACAATAGGCTGAATTATAACATCTAATTGACCAACTATGTGAGGATATCCCAGAATTGATTCTTGCCTCCATTGTGTTGTAGGAAAATATTGAAGGCTTGGTAGCTGCATTGAAGGCATCCAGGATCGAAGTACAGGTTGTTAAAGTAGATCTGGAGTAAAAAATAGCTTCACTACAAACCAAACTGCAGCCCAAGACCCCTTCGAAGGTGCATGCCCAGTGAGTTGCACTGGTCAAGGAAGCCACCACCAGCATTACAGCACATATCACCAATGGTGCAGAATTGTTAGACACTACAATGGGTTTATGGTCCATGGGGCAGCGTGATCCCCTCCTCTGCCAATTCAATCAGGAGTTGCGATAGAAGGAGAAATATTTCGAGCAGATGGAAGCTTTCATGCCTACCCTCGTGGTTGCACAATGCTTAGCACATATTTGGACCAGCCACCTGCTCAAAGATGAAATTTAGGAGCTCTACCATAAGAAGAAGGTCCTTAGCGACCACCTGAAACCATGGGCCGATGAAGCTCTCAAACTTTCGTAGGACTTAGATGTGGTAGTAAAGTAGTTAAACCAAACCTTAGAGAGCGTCACTGTAGCTACTGAAGGACCAACTTCACAAAATTTGGTCAACATCGTGCAGAATGCTGCACAGAGTGAAGGCGTCCTGCCCCCATTTTCCATCAATGTCGAACAACTCCAAGAGAAGATGAAGACCCCACTGCCACTGTGACTCGAGATGAGTCACAAGATTGTGTTGGGGGCCTGTTGAAGCAGGGTCCCCTGGTGGAAATTTTGGAACAATTTTGTAATATTTTTTAATAGTCTAGTCTAGTGTAAGGGCTTTGGGGCACTTCAAAGCCCTAATGAATTGTAATGGGTCTAAGGGTAGACCAAGAGTTCGCAAACCACAGTTTGCGGACCATAGAGTAGTGTAGGCTAATATGATATAAATAGATGGATAAATCAATTCTATAAGTAGGCTAAGTTTTGGATAAAGCTTGGATACGAGTCTTTGGATATTTTGTGTGGATTTTTTGGGTAAGGGCTCCTACTGGTTGTGTGTTTGGAGACCCTGAGTCCTGTTGTGTGCGAACCCTGCTGGATATGTGCACAAGCTAGTAAATAGATTCTATAAGTTGGATCTGATATGAATGAATGAGAAAGATTTTTGTGATATCTAAGTGCTTATGTGTTATGGTTAGTGGCTGCGCTTTATGTTATTTTTTTTATTATATACGTTCGCTGAATACTGTTGATTTATGAATGCGCACGTGGATGCAATATTGTAAGAAGGAATGAATGCATAGATCTGGTTATGATTAGTGACCTTACTTCTGTTAACTTGTTATCTGATAATTGATGAGCTTCTCTTAAGTTACTATGCCAATATACTATTAAGTTTTCCTGTGTTAGGGATTCTCCAGTGCAGGTATGTAGGGCTGAAGGGACCCACTTCAATTAACTTTCTCTCTTTCAGGGTGAGGAAACCTAGCTCCATCACCCTCCCATACTACTTCAGGTGAGACCTTGACCTGTGCAAGAAGGCCATTGCCGAAAGGGCTAGTAGTATAGGGGTTTTTTGGTAAACCTTAAAACCGAACCTAGGTCAAGACCCCTCAAACCAACAACACCGCAATTCCATGGACTAGATTCCTAACCAAGGAAATCTATCCATTTGGTCACTCTAAAATTTAGGCACCACAATGCCACGGACTATATTCCTGAGCAGGGAAATCTATCTGAGTTAGCCACTATAGGTACCATCAAGCTTACTTTCTAACCATCAATCAAGATAACTAGGTGTGTAATTCAATTTCAGAGCTCTATGACTAACACCACCCTCCCTACTTCGGGAACTAGACATCAACACGTAGTTCCCGCCAGATGTCTTCCCAGGAAATGCTTCAATCATAAAGCCTCAACACCCTTGATCCATCAGATCAAGTATAATCAATTTCTCCCAGTCAGACTGATTTGTAACCATTATTCTATCAAAACCTACGAGAGATTCGCATGTACAAACACAACCCTAATAAACAATACACTTTCAAATATATAATTAAAGAAAACCTTTGGGTTTTCGATGTTTCTCTTCAACCAATTTTAGTAGGACTATTAGTTGAATATTTTATAGAATATTCCTCCTCCTACTTCACATGTAGCAACATTTCTTCCAGTATCTATTCTCCAATCAAGACTTATGTTTTACCCTCCCTCTTAACTAGGGAGAGTTCTTCTATCCAAGCTCCCTCTTAATGTAGGGAGATTAACTTCTTCCTTCAGTGTTGGAGAATCCTCCATGGCTTCCATTCCTCTCATCATGCTGATCATATCAAATTTTATTACGGACTTCTTCACCAATATGTTGTACCTGCAAAACTTAGCAAGTACGGTTGACTCTATAGAAGCATGAAGTTAGTCATAAAAAAATTGTCGTAGCGAAAGCATCTATACTTTTCATAATCAACAAGAGACTATACCTCAACACTTCAATCATCTAGTCCAGGCTTGATACAAACCCTGAATCATCATAAATTTAATCAAGATAATAGGAGATTAGATAATTTTCAGAAACCATATGATAGATTATCTACTAGAGTTTTATGTAAGCCCTAGATTTCATTTAATCAAGTCAAATTCAACATGGATAGATTTTACTAGGGTTTGATGTAAACCATATATTTCAATCCAAACAAAAACACATCATAAATGACTTCTACTAGGGTTCGATGTAAACCCTAGATTTTTCTATCTATAAATTCTCAGGAAACATTATATATATTCAGATGAAAACACATACTAGAGAATTTAATCATTACTAGGGCTTAGATGAAAAACCCTATACTTTTCAATCATCATCCTAGACCTACAAACTTTAACTATAGTTTCTTTCCTCACCCTGGAACTTATGACCATTGGAAATTTGTTCAACGCGTATTTCTAGGAGAGTATTATCATGCATAAACATATCATATGATTAGACAATATTTAATAGATAAGACATACATTGACCTAGACTAATCTAGGGAGTAAATCAAAGAAATATATACTAAGGTTTCCTTCCTAGGACTTTTCATAACAATGATTTTGCTTGTTAACCTAACCAAAACCTAGGGTTTCGGTTCATGTCAAAGAAAACCCTTATTCTATTAATACTTCAAAGGTTCGATATTTCAAACAACATCATTTCAACCCTAATAAGTTATAGCTTTCATGATCACATCAAAATCCCAAACACGACACTATCAGTACATTAACTAGAATAGTAATTTCTTCACTAATAGACCTAGGTAGGTTTAGGGTTTCACACATTATAAAAATACCCTTAGGTTAGGGTTTTTTAAATAAACTTTCAACTTTCCTTTCATGCATACAATTATATATGTATAAGTTGGATAGATTAATCAGATGATGAATCACCCCAAACAAGAATATTTTAAGATTCAAGAGAGCTTAAACACACCAAATATTAGTAGAGTAGATTTGATTTGTCAATGATAATAACGAATATTTATAATTTGAGACATACCTTAGATTTTAGACAAACCTTTTTAACTTTCTAGCTTTGTGATGCCTTCCTTCATTTATCAAGTCATGGTCTTCTATACCTCTAATACATACTTTCAAGAAATACCGAGATACCAAAAGCATAATTTAGTTTTATTAAGTTATATCTTTTATATAACCATAAGGGATGGAATAATATGATGTCTAAGATCAATTAATAGGAAATTCAATTGACATCGTAGATTATTTGTGAATCTTCGATGATAGAGATTGAGTTTCTAGCATGTATGCTAACTAAGGAACACAAACCTTTATCCTAAACTAGTTATAAGCAGAGTTATTGGATATATTGAAAATCTAGAAATACATACCTTGTAGTTACATACCTTTGATTTGACATATTGTTGGACTTGTAATAATACTTACTTGATTCCTTGTACTTCAGAAATTTAAGGATCCCTTTTTTCTAGTTTTCAACTTCATAAAACAAACTTCAGATTCCTCTTGTGATGGCATAGTTTGAGGAGCATCCTTGATAGATTTATCACACAATTTCATCATTGAAGGCCACTGAATTTAGCTCATTGTATTATGGAGGTACCGAGACTGTGATTTTGTGTTTTCATTGAGCTATAGGTGGCATAACACCGATTGTTTAGATTGTAGCACCGAATTCTTTGCACTAATATATTTCACCAAAAATTTGTGTTCATTGTAATATGGGTTTGACACCTATCCTTACCACCATAATTTATGAACTTATACAATTATTGTGATCATATTTCTCCATGTGATCTTGAGGTAACACTGAAATATTAAGATTGTGGTATGTGATTAAACTGCATCACCAAATTTATTTTTAATGTAATGTCATCGAACCGTTGAGCACTTTGATATCGGATTTGCAGAGTAGTCTAAATCTGAGCACTGTGATATACTCAAATTATCTTGTAGCCTTTCTATGTGGTGGAAGCGACAAGGAATTTTTTTTATATCAGAAATGAGGTATTTACACCAAACTTGATTTGAACCTCATCCTTCTAGGTTCCTTTAATATGCCTATCAAGCGAAACTATCGTCGTTAAATAATTTCCCTAACATAATTTATCAATCCAATGAATTCATATACTTACGAATCACATACATTGTATATGCAAGACTACAGTTAAATTAGTCTAGTCTAATGCTTCTGACTCTGATTCAAGATGTATTAAACGAAGGAAGAGGCTCCTAACTTAGGAGGACCTGGTTGTCCTTCCCTAGAGTATTGTCTTCAAGAAGAGAGACTAAAGAGAAGTAGTTTGTGATGTGTATAAAGCGAGCGAAGAGGCTCCTAAATTAGGTGTCGATTTTCCTTCCTCACAATTCTACTCCAACAACATTACCACCGTATCATATCATAAATTGGAAATTTGAAATTGTATAAGAGAAAAACAACATGTGAAGAGTAACCTGTGTGTCAACATATGTGAGTTACCATTAACAACGAAGAAAAACACAATCTTATTACATCATGAAAGATTACAAAACCAAAACTTTATTCTAGACTCTAATTCTCAATTCAATTTTCTACTTCTTCCTTCCTTCATTCCCTTTTCTTCTTCTCTAATTTTTCTATATTTTCTTATCCCAAAATGAATAGAGAGAACTCTCTTTTATACATGAGTGCTTTGAAAATAAGATAAGAAAATCATTATTACAAATCCACTTTTCTCTCAACCAATATCCCTATAATTACAAAATATGATCCCTTCAAATCCTCACTCATCTCTCACAAATCTTGGTTAAGATATGTTATCCAAATCTCCATGATCTTCTCCTTTGAATAAGCTTGAACAATTATCCTTTGAATTCTTGAAATGGTGGAGGAAATATTCAAGAATATATTTGAATAATCCTACACATTACAAAGCTCATCGACATTTGAGATCTTAATGAAATATGTTAATTTTTCCAATAATCAATAATAAATTCTCTCATAATATTAAAAATAAATAAATTGGAAAATAATGAGGTGAACCCATGAAAATGGTATGATAAATGGTTAAATGAGGTGATAGAATGTGAGGAAAGGCAAGGAAAAACATGATAAAAATGCAACAATTACGCGACCTAACATACCCCCCAACTGAACGTGTTTCATGTCCTCATGCAACCTTACATAGATTAACAACTTTTTTCTTTTCCTGATTATGGTTTCTAACAATGTATCATTCCAGGATGTGAAATAGATGTGGGTTCTTGTGTTAAAAACATTCATTTCTTTTATTTTTCTTTTATTTTTAATAATACCTATACTGGAAATGATAAATCATTAATATGCATAAGACAACCTTTTCACATATTTTTTTAATCATGCCAAAATAGATATCAATGCATTTGAATCAACTGCAATGAAGTGTAGTTTGGAAGAGTCATGTTCTTCTTGACAATATATGAGGTAATGAATGGAATCAAATGGTAATGAATACCCCCCCCCCCCAAACTAAATATGTGTTACGTTTATGAAAAGGAGAAAGATAATACAATATGGTGAGGTAATTTTCCAAGTTCATTTATTTTCAACATTTAAGAAATTGTTTGATTAAAAATTAGAAATTTGTTGATCAGCGGTTGTCATTGATGTCAACCCAAGCAGCACCAGGGGCTAACCCAATATTGTATGGGAATTTTGACCTAAAAAATTAATATATTCTAGGTCAATAATGCTTTTGATGGTTTCTTCTTGTCAAGATGTTTCCGTTGATATATGGCACGCCATGTAATTCTTCATAGTTTGAGAGATATTCATGTTTGAAGTTTGTACCCCCAGTTAGTGGAATAAAACCCCATGGGGTTGGGGCATGGGTCATTGAAAATTCATAATTAATATTTTTTAAGCTCCTAAAATTCCTCCCACGTTCACTTGTTGAAGCCCCTCTCAACTTAAGAATTTATATAAATTGTGATCCTCATTTCCTCCTTATGCAAGGGATTCAGCCATCTGAACCAGGTCATTGTCGAATTTTTGCTCTAAATTTCTTTCTACGAAGGTTCAGAAGCTGAATTTTTTATGAAGCGAAGATGAAATCCTAAGGAAGTTGCACTAAAAATTTCAGATCAAGATGAACAATATTTTTGGAGATATGATCTATGGAACTCAGGGTTTTTGCAGGCTCCTGAAATTCATCTCAAATAAGTGACCTTGGTAAAATCGTCATAACTCTCTCTCTGAGTATCAAGTTGGAATTTCATAAAAATTGGAAGATATTGCATAGTCTGTACTTGTCTCTCTATCAATTTCAAAGCCAAATAAAGAAACAGTGACACGTGGCACACCATACAAGTGCGCTCTACTGAAACAGTCCATAATTAGGGAATTGTGAGAGAATGGGCATAACTCTCACTTGAAGAATCCAAATTGGATTAGACCTATGGCATTGGAAGGAAGACTCAGAGGAATACTACAGGACTAAAAATCAGATATTGATGATCTGAAATAACATAGATACACTAGATTCAATATCGAGCTCCTAGAAGGCAAGAAAAAGCTAGATCATGTGTTGTCAAGGGTTGGAAAGAACCAGACTTTCTACGGCAACAAAGCAAAGCAAGGTGCAGTAGAGGGTAGCATGACAAGAGCAGCAACCAAGGTGCATAACAACAGCAAGAAGTTCATCATATGAAGTCTTCAAGTGGGCATCACTGCATACAATCATTGTAAAATGTATCATTGTACTTAGTCATTGTAAATACATTATTGTAAAAATTGTACTAGTATCTATCTGCCAAGGGTTGAAGAGGCAATGTTGGGAGGTCTAGGATCATCATTAGGTGGTTGTGTCAAATTTAGGGTTATGGTCTAGTATATCTTCTTCTTCTACATCATTCTATATCATTGTAAAGTGGACCATTTTCCCCGGTACGGGAGTCCATTCTTATTTTATTATTCTATAGGGTGGTAGGGTGGTGCTAGGGTGAGTTGTAGCTCATTGGGTGTTGGGGCATCCGTTCAGTTGACTACTGAAGAATCTCGAGCATTGGAGCATCCATCTAGTGGGAACTGGAGAAGAATTCTTTTCTAGATTCTAGGAAGTTGGAGCTTTATTTTCAATTGGAGTTGAATATTAAAGAATTATTAGAAAAGCATTAGGTGGTTTTTGTCCCGCAGTGGGTTTCCACCTTGAAAACTATGTGCATTTGTGTTCCTCTTGTTTGCTGCTATCATTGTACAAACACTGATAATAATTGAAGATTAACTAATGCTCTAATTGAAAGAAATATTGATTCACCCCCCCTCTCAGTATTTCCAACAATTGGTATCAGAGCTTGGTTCCTTCAATAGCAGTTTAACAGCTGGAAGGAGGTCATGGAGAATACCAAGAATGGTGTACCTCTATTCAATGAAAATAATTATGCACTTTGGAAAGGAAGAATGGAGGTCTATCTCTTGGTGCAAGGTTACGAAGTATGGGACACTGTTCAAAATGGATTTACATCAACCGAAGATGAACAAGGTAAGAAGAATTTGGTAAATGATGCAAAAGCATAGAATATTATTATCAGTGGACTTATTGAATCTCCTTATCATAAGGTGTTGGGTTGTAAAACTGCCAAAAATGTATGGAACAAGCTTGAGAATATATATGCAGGTGACTCAAATGTCAAAGAAGCAAAGCTTCAAATATATAGAGCAAAATTTGAGCAACTCAAAAATAAAGAAAGGCTTTAAGAAATTCAACAAGCAAGGATCCAAAAGGAACTTTCTCTCTAAAGAAGATAACTCATCATCCGATGAAGAAAATGATAGTGAAGAAGAAGCCAATGAGAGAGTATTGTTTATGGCCAAGCACAATAAACCCAAGCACAATAAGCAAGAGGTATCAAACAATGAAAAAGAAGGATGGACCATACACGAATTTTATGAGGAAGCAATCAAGCTTATAAGAGATCTCAATGCAGAGAAGATTCGTTCAAAAACTCTTGAAGAACAAGTTCAAGGTCTCAAAGTTGAAGTTGAAGAACAAAAATGCATTGAAGATTCACTTCAAAATAAGTTGGAAGAAAGCAACCAAGAAAGGGAAGAATTAGAATCAAAAGTAGTCTCACTGCGTGAGGAATTGAAGAAAGGAAAAACTATACCAACAACTCAAGGGAATTGGAAGAACTCATCAAAAATCAAGGATCTTACAAGGACAAAACTGGCATCAGTTACAAAGAAGAAGAAGCAGGACCTTCTACAAAAAAATACAATGAACCTATGAGATCTGACATGCATGTAGACTTCATTGGACAAGATTCACAAGAACAGCCTTGGAAGACAATTCCTCGACGAAAATTTCCATCTAGGTAGCAACATATTTTTTATGGCTATTGTTATTCATGTGGAAAATTTGGTCATAAAGCTGTAGAATGTCGCATGTACCCTAGGAATGAATACAATTCTAGGAGATCTGTCAAATATGAACCTCCCAAGACTCAGCAAAACATCAATAGATTTGAACATTTAAGAAATAATATTGAATGTTACAAATGTCGAAACTTTGGACACATAGCCAAAGACTACATACTTGAAAATCCTCTAGAAGAATATTCGAAGACACAGAATGAACGAACATAGAAGAAGAAGAAGAATGATAATTTTACTCTCGCTCTCAAGGCTCAAAAGAACAAAGATGTGTGGTATGTTGATAGTGGTTGCTCAATGCATATAAATGGAGATAGAAATAAATTTGTATCTCTGAAAGAGAATAAGGATGGAACTGTGTCCTTTGGAAATGATGGATCTTCAAATGTTATAGGATCGGGTACTGTCACTCTCGAAATCAAAGATGCTCTAGCCAAGAATGTTCTATTGGTTGAAAACATGAATCACAATCTGCTCAGTGTTGGACAAATGTGTGATCAAGGACACACAATACTATTCAACTCTATGACATGTGAAATCAAGAAAGGCATGTATAGTGAAATTATGGCTACAGCAAGTCGAGCTCCAAACGACATATATGTTCTGGATGAAGCAACTAAAGCATGTCTAATAGCTAAAGAGGATGATACAATAATTGGTAGCAATGATGATTGACTAAGTAAGAAGTTTGCTACAAAGGTGCAAAGTGATTTCGAGATGTCTATACTTGGTGAGCTGACATACTTCTTAGGGCTTCAAATACCTCAACAAGAGAAAGGAATAGTTATATGTCAAGCCAAGTACATCAAGGAAATGCAAAAGAAATTTAAAATGGAAGATTGCAAACCCATCCTTACTCCAATGGTAACAGGTTGCAAACTGAGCATAGACGACTCATCTTAAGGATGTGGATCAAAGGTTGTACAGATCTATGAGTAGTAGTCTTTTATATGTAACAGCCTCCCGACCAGATGTTTTGCAAGAAGTTGGACAAGTAGCAAGATTCCAAGAAACACCAAAAGAATTACATATTAAATATTCACCAGCATTGGAATATCTTTTCCAGAAGCTAGGGATTCTCCCAAGTTCTCATTAGATTTTCTATTTTCAGAATATAAAGGGGGAGTGGAAGTGTGTACAGGTCCACAGGATGGTTTTGTTTCAGGGGGAGTTACCCTTTTCCATTGATGTCAAAGGGGGAGAGAATGTTGTAGGAAGAGGTGTCATGATTGTATGGGGAGTAGTTGTGTTGCCATCAATGCCAAAGGGGGAGATTGTTGATCAGCGGTTGTCATTGATGACAACCCAAGCAGCAACAGGGGCTAACCCAATATTGCATGGGAATTTTGAACTACCAAATTAATATATTCTAGGTCAATAATTATTTTTATGGTTTCTTCTTGTCTAGATGTTTCTGTTGATATATGGCACGTCATGTAATTCTTCACGGTTTGAGAGATATTCATGTTTGAAGTTTGTACCCCCTGTTAGTGGGAAAAAACACCATGGAGTTGGGGCATGAGTCATTGAAAAGTCATAATTAATATTTTTAAGCTCATAAAATTCCTCCCACTTTCACTTGTTGAAGCTCCTCTCAACTTAAGCATTTATATAAATTGTGATCCTCATTTCCTCCTTATGCAAGGGATTCGGCCATCTGAAACAGGTCATCGTGGAATTTTCACTCTAAATTTTTTTCTATGAAGGTTCAGAAGCTGAATATTTTATGAGGCAAATCTGAAATCCTGAGGAAGCTGCAGTAAAAATTTCAGATCAAGGTGCACAATATTTTTGGAGATATGATCTGTGGAAGTCAGGGTTTTTGCAGGCTCCTGAAATTCATCTCAAAGAAGTGACCTTGGTAAAATCGTCATAACTCTCTCTCTGTGAGTATCATATTGGAATTCCATAAAAATTGGTAGATAGGTAACATTCTGTACTTTTCTCTCTATCAATTTCAGAGCCAAATGAAGAAACAGTGACACGTGGCATGTCGTACAAGTGTGTTCTGCTGAAACAGTCCATAATTAGGGCATTGTGAGAGATTGGGAATAAATCTCTCTTGAAGAATCCAAATTGAGTCAACCTATGGCATTGGAAAGAAGACTCAGAGGACTACTACAAGATTAAAAATCAGATATTGAGGATCTGAAATAACAGAGATACACCAGATTCAATATCGAGCTCCTAGAAGGCAAGAAAAAGCTAGATCATGTGTTGTCAAGGGTTGCAAAGGACCAGACTTTCTACGGCAACAAAGCAAAGCAAGGTTTAAAAGAGGGTAGCATGACAAGAGCAACAACCAAGGTGCATAACAGCAGCAAGAAGTTCATCATATTAAGTCTTCAAGTGGGCAGCACTGCATACAATCATTGTAAAGGTATCATTGTACTTAGTCATTGTAAATAAATTATTGTACAAATTGTACTAGTATCTATCTGCCAAGGGTTGAAGAGGCAGTGTTGGTAGGTCTAGGATCATCATTAGGTGGTTGTGTCAAAGTTGGGGTTATGGTCTAGTATATCTTCTTCTTCTACATCATTCTATATCATTATAAAGTGGACCATTTTCCCTGGTACGGAAGTCCATTCTTCTTTTATTCTTCTATAGGGTGGTAGGGTGGTGCTAGGGTGAGTTGTAGCTCATTGGGTGTTGGGGAATCCGTTCAGTTGAATATTGAAGAATCTCAGGCACTAGAGCATCCATCCAGTGGGATTTGGAGAAGAATGCTTTTCTAGATTCTAGGAATTTGGAGCTTTTGGAGTTGAATATTAAAGAATTATTAGAAAAGCATTAGGTGCTTTTTGTCCCAGAGTGGGTTTCCACCTTAAAAACTATGTGCATTTGTGTTCCTCCTTTTTTTTTCTATCAATGTACAAACACTTATAATAATTGAAGACTAAATAATGCTCTAATTGAAAGGAATACTGATTCACCCCCCCCCCCCCCTCTTAGTATTTCCAACAAAAATAACATACCTTCACTTACCCAAATAGTAGATGAACTATGCAATATAAATGTAGGTGTTGCTGCTTCTGGATCAGGAAAATGTCATGCTGATTTTATTGATTAAGAGAAAATGTCATGTTGCTAGATGAAGTGAAAGAACTTGAACTACTGCTTGGTTGTATGAATCAGAAGATGATGTATGAAAGTGGAACTGTGGTACTCTCATATGGCTGAAGGAATTTTTTGCAATTGCTGATGGAGTCATGAAAAATATGTAGTCTTCTTCCACTACAAAACCTGATGGTACAATTCTAGTCATGTGAATGAATGTGTCAATGTCGAGCATGAAAATAATTCATTGGATTACCGACCATTAATGGATGTCGTTAACCAATGTGAGGTAAACTCACAATTGATGTCAATGAGTGCTAAGGTACCTAAGTACATCTTGTGAAGTGCGAATAAATTATCTAACATTAAGCCACTTGCAAGATCTAACAATCAAGGGACATTGATGTATTCCCATGACTGTCAGCGAGAGAACTTGTCATTAGAGCATACAATCCTCAAGGTACTAATGAGGACTCTAGTCCATATCCTAGATAAGGTGCTAAGGTTGATAGGTCGAGACTTGTTGAAAGGGTGGCCTTAAGGAATCCCATATCAGTCAATGCGAGTTTGTACAAAATTATTGGTAGGACTATAGATGAAAAAGATTGTAGTAGAAACATGTTTTTAGGAAAATCATAGCAAGGCAATGTAGTCATGGAAAAAGGAGTTGTTTGGTTTTATTTATGAGGAAAAATATCAACTATAAATGATGAAAGAATGTATGTGATTCAGAAAGGTAGGCATGTGTGAAGTCATAATGAAATGTAGACTTTAATATGGATGAATGATACACAAATAAGGAGAAGAGTAATTGAACATGTCATGGAGAAATGGTTTTTTTCAAAAATGTATGTGTGATAGACATGTGCGATGAAAATTTTAGCTCCTCCCAGCTTTCACTATTGCATGTTTTATTGTGATTTCTGAAAATCACTTCTACATGAAATTGGATCGTCTTCAAACCTGAAAAAGCTTAGCACTATTCCTACATAAAACTATGAAATCTTTGAAAAACATAAAATGCAGGAATGTTGAAAATAAAATGCATCTTACTTTTTGCCTTTGTGCTAGTTCCATTGACGATTCATGTATGAAGTGACTCGAAGAAAAAAATTAGCGTAAATAAATTTTTTAGGAATTATGAAATTTCCATTTGCAACTTTAAACTGTCTTCAAATTTTCAGGTACATTTCTTGACTCAACGTATGCCATAGCCTCTTTCACAATACTCTTTGTATAAGCCTCCTCCTCACCTACAACAACTATTTTTTTCTCTTCTCTCCTAGCATTAACACCCGAATCAGAAACTCGACATCCTTGCTTCTCGTTGCCTATGATTACATAAATTTTGAATTGTTCATGACATATTTTTTCCCTAGAAAGCACAAATATGAGGGTGTTTCTTGTTATTGTGACTGATTGCAGTGGTAACATATGTAATTCTTTCAGTCTTCGCCTGTGATATGTCTGATGATATTTTGTGAATCTGAAGAAGCTAAGAAGGTGAATGGGAGATGGCTCAAAGTAGTCGTCGCTTTGGTTAGGTTTAAGGCCTCAGCCTCCAAATTTTTTTTAATATGGTCACTGCAAAAATCAGCCTCTCGCATGACTCTATTGAAATTGGCAGCATCGAGAATCGATATGGTAAGTTGCTCTATCTCCACCTTCACACCCAACAAGGTTTGATGCTTTTGCTGCTCCACATCCTCTACGTTGGTACACCTACGCTCTTTTCAGAGCCGCAACGAGCGTGTTGGATGGAAAAGTCGTTTGAACTTGGATGACCACCGACAACCAGTTCAAGGCCATATTGAAGCATAGTTCCAGTGCCTGGCATTGCAGAGAGGAGGCTAAGGCCTCGTCGGGATGAGAAATTCCATTGTGGTACTGCAAGTAGGCACAGCACAACAAACTCGAATTTGAGTTGAGAAATGTCACTATGACATGAAGGGGTGTGGCCTATGTTATCACTCAGTAATTTCTCAAGGTTAAATAAAGAACTCACTGAGGTAACCACAAACCTTCTTTTGAGATCAGGATCTAGCCTTCCTAATGCTAAGAGAGGGCTCTCCCTTTATGATTTAACTTTGTTTTTATTTTATTTTATTTTAGCATAGTTATGTGATATTGATTGGTTTTTGGTTTGGTTTGGTGGTGGAATTTACTGATTTAGATGGATAGAAGATTGTATATTTTTACCATTGGGCTATGGAGTCAAAGTGTCAAGAAAATAGGACTAAATCAAGTTTCTAAAGGAAGTGTTCACAGGGCAAGGTAGCTGAGTAAATTCAGATCTTTAGGTTGGAAGGTGAAATGGTTTCAATCGGGATCAAGGAGAAATTAATGGTTCCTCAAACCGGATAATGAAGGAAATGACAAAGTTCAATCAAAACTAGGGAGAAATTAAGAATTCCCTACTCTGGATATCAGAAGAAAACATCAAAATGAATAATTTTTCAAGACAAAGTGTAATTAAACAAATTTTGTATTAATATTCCAGATATCATATTCAAATTGGAAAACATGCAAGTATGTAAAATACTTAAGAAAATAAAAATTTAACAGTAGAAAGATACGTCACTAAAGTGGCCTAACACATGAATCCTCTAATGCAATGCCTTTATTACTTAGTCCAGTTTGCTGACTTGAAAATGGTACAATAAACCCTTAGGTTTTAGATCAATACAACTATAGAAATGTTTATAAATCCACACACAATACTTCAAATGGATGAAGTATTTATACAAAAACTAATACAAAATATCCTGTTAACTAATCAAGATTTATTCTAGGAAATAAAATATCTGGATGCTAAAAGGTAATGACACCTTTCAACTAACTGAAAGTTGTTCCTATTTTACTTGATTGTTGTTATTTGTTTGTTTCTCTCGTATTGGCTTATCTCTCACGTTGTCTTCTTCCATCTGACTTTGCCTTTTAACTCTGCTTTTGATCTTTAAACTTTGTCTTTGTTGTCACTGTGAATTATTCTTTTATTTTATTGCTTGCTCTGTCTACTCTATTTTCACCTTTTCTATAAATCATTCGAACTCTCTTATGTTTTTGTGTTTTTAGTAAAAATGGTTTTTACTAAAAGACACTTGTAGAATACAAAATGTTTCTTGGAGAGGAGTTTGTAATAATATTTCGTTGTGCTGGTGAAAATGTTTTCATCCATGTTTTAACATTTAATTTGTAAATTGTATCTCTCTCTGTTGTATTTTTGGTTTAAAAACTTTTTCCTTCTATACATGAAACTTCTACTGAATAAAGCCTTTGAATATATTTCCTAAGAATCTGGAGCAAACTGGTTTTTAACTAGTATTAAAATTGTTTGTTCGTTTTTCTGATATGTTGATTACCTGCAAAACAAATCATCAATTAGTGTAAACATGGTATTGCAGAGAGGAGATAATGGCTTTAGGGAACAATGAATTATGTGGAAAGAATCCTAATTCTTGAAGGTTTTAATTTTGGTTGAAAATGGTATTTTAGTCCCTTCTGTAATTTCGCAGAGATGAGTGATTTGAATGTAACAGTCGGGATTTCATTTGGAAAACTCTAGGATTTTTCAAATGCCATGGGGTGGACATGTTCTCACATAGTGGAAGAGCAGACAAGTTTTTTAACACATGCACGGAAGTGGTTTATGGTTTTATTGGTGGTTTTACTGCATAGTGCAGGAGTATGTGGTTTAGTGGTTTTGTGAATACTCTATCGCACAGGCTAAGAGTGGTTTGGCGATTTATGCTAGAGGAATGCGATAGCACATGGGAGTGGCATGTGGCGCGGGAGTGATTGAGAAACTACCCATATTTCTACACCCCATGGCTTTAAAAATTTGAACTATTGGGGATGCGAAATGGAACAGTAGTCGTTGGATCAGTGGATGATGATCAGACAGTTGACGGAATTTCGTGTTTGGAAGTGGTGGGGTAGGGTATTATGAACACGAAGGGATTCAATATGTATTGTGATGCTTTGATATAATGGGTTATTATGATTATAAAGGCGGAGGGTTATAGTACAAATGTGAAAAGGGGTTAAATAAATAACATGGGTTAATAAAACTATAGGGTGAAATAATATAAAGGGGTTTGGGAATATGTATTAAATGGGGAATTATTATAATACGGGGGTTAAGTAAATATACAAAGTGGGAAGTTAGAAATATATTAAGAATAGATTAAAATAATATCAGGGAGGGATTTAATAAAATAATGCTGATAAGTAAAAATGATAGCGGGATGGGTTTTAATGGAGTGGGCCCCCCATATTTTGACCTTTTAAACTATGGGAAAGTGGGTTTTTCATGCTTTTTAATG
Source organism: Pinus albicaulis (assembly GCA_034641835.2). Classification (NCBI taxonomy): domain Eukaryota; kingdom Viridiplantae; phylum Streptophyta; class Pinopsida; order Pinales; family Pinaceae; genus Pinus; species Pinus albicaulis. Next base: position 536,346,005 of record CM076573.1, on the reverse strand, counting down.
GAAAAGGGAAATTAGTAAAGGGGAATTTAATTTTAGTGGTGGTAATGGGTTTTAAGCTAGGGAAAGAGATTAGGAAGGGGAAATGGGTTTAAGTTAGAGAAAGGGATTATTTATCAAAATGGAAAGGGTTTTCACAAGGGAAAGGTGTTTAGAATAAGGAAAAATGAATAGGGAAGGGGTTTTCTAGAATTAGGAAGGGAAAATGATTAATATATTAGTAATAATAAACAAACCAATCGATGTTTTCCAGTGCTTGTGAAAGTAATCTAGCTACCCTTCTTTTATCCTAACATTTTTATTTCCTTTGTTGGGTGCATTTAAGCTTGCTGAGCCTTTATTTTCTTTTAATAAGCAAGCTCATCAACTTCTAACCTTATAACTTCCAAAGGATCATATTAAACTAATGAGCTCTTTTATTCTCTACCTAACTACTAATCTGCCAAGATTAAATTGTTTGGCCAAATCTTATTCACTAATTATTAACATGAAATTTAAAAGCATGAATAATCAAGATTAAACTATATGATTATCATGAATTGTGGCATTTTGGACAAGCTGCACACAATTTTATTTGAAAAAGTAAACTAATAGTAGTGGCATTTGAATGTGCAATACTTTCAGGATCTATTTTTTATTTATTTTATGGGGTTCATACTTGATATTCTTTTTTTTTCTTGTTTCTTATGTGTCCTTTGATTTTTCTTTTAGGACTCACCCTCTTTTCATTTTTTAAATATGGGAAAACATTTTCAAAAAGCAAAGGTATGTGCAATATTTGAAAAATTTTACACAATCAATTCAAAATTATGCATCCTATTATTATAGGACCCTAACAGTGGCTTTACTTGGGGATGGCATTTCCTTGTGAAATGTCAAGAACACCATTGACTATTAGCCTGATCCATTGGGCCAATCCCAAGCCTACACATGCTTTGTCATATAATCTCTGTGACTGAAAATATCAAACTCAAATCACACCCTTTTCTGCAAAATGAAATTTGATACATGTTAAATTGTTGCAACCTTCAAACCAAACTACTAGATCATTAAAACTTTTAGGGTATTCTCCTTGTCTTTAAATCTTAATTAATTCTATCAATTACTTGTTGAAAAATGGAAACTAAGACTGAAATAAACTTACAGCTGAAAAAAAATTAATCAAACTGAAATCCTACCTACTTACTCTAATCAGTGGTCCAACTACTGATTAGGTAAAATGAAACATCCAATGCAACCATTCAAGCATTATATACATTGATGTATTTTTTTTTGTTTTCTTGTTGATTATTAAAACTATATTTCTGCAACTCATTAGAAACTTGCCAACAAATGTTATTTTGATAAGGAAATACTCAATTTCCTTTGTTGACTCTATAAACTGTAAAAAAGGATCTTCAAAGGTATATGTACAAATGTTCAACTGATCCAAGAAAATTTACATCTATTATGGATGACCTCCATGCCTTGAAACTAAACTGTCATTTTTACCTTTATTTCCCTACAAAATCAACTTATGTTTGTCCTGAGATAATTGCAGATTTTCAGATAAGCTTTGTGATGATATTCCTACTATTGGAAATGTATGTCTGAGGAAACTTTTATCATCTTGACTATAAAGCTCATCTATTTAATGTAGAAATATTTTTATTGCATTCATCATCCAACATATCAGTTATTGGATCATAAAAGACTTGGAAGGATTGGTGCAACCTATTACATATGGGTTTCAATGCGACTTCATAGATTTCTGTAGGCTACTCATCCTTTTATTTAAAGATATTATACCATATTTTCTTTAACAACTAAAATGATTCAAAAAATAATGATATAGAATTCTCTTGTGTCATTTGATCAGGTATTTTAATGGAATTTGATAACTGCAATTGTGAAACTAAAGGATCCTGATCAAGAATTTCCTTGTCTTCTTTGTTGTCTATAACAATATCTAGAGACTGATGATTTTTTATTGTTTTATAGTTGTCTTTGATGAACTGAAATGAAGTAAAACAAAGAGCAAAGATCCTTCACTTATTTCCAAATTTTCTTTATTTTCTTCTTCACTCTCATGGCTGATTTGTATAGGCTTATCACTGTATTCAAGCTGCTGAAACTAAATTTCCTTTTCTCCAAAACTAGCTATTGATTTCTTTGTAAAGTTAGCTTGAGTTTGGAGAACATAATTATCATCATACTAATCATACTTAGGAAAATCATTAAAAGAAGGAATGTCATCAAACATACACATTAGATCAGCAGATTTATCCTCTATACATTGCCTTGTAAATCCATTTTCTGATCTATGGTAGCTGAGATTAACAGGGAAGTGTTTATGGTTAACAACCTCTTCTTTTTCTGCAATAAATGGGTCATGGTGATTTTGAAAAAAAAAATCTATCTTTCATGGTGATATTTTGTATCATTTTCTCTATTTTATTTACCAAAATGTCGAGTTTTACCTCTACAATGTTTTTCTTCTCTTCTTCTACTTTCAACTTTTCCCTTCTAATCAGCAAATGAAATTCTACATCTACTACAGTGTTCTTCATTTGTTCAAGTGTTGAGGGATTTCTTTCCCTTAGCTGAAATTCTATTTCTAGATCAAATGCCTTTGGATAATGCAAGAGAGTTGAATCAAAAGGAGGTCTTATATTTTCTAGCATTGAATAATAAACTTGATTAAATCGGCCAAAAAATTCTTGTATTGTCTCATTTGTATGTATTTTCAATTGATTATATTTTTCTATGATCACAAAAAGATTGACTTTGATTATCCATCTATCAAGGAAAAAATTGACAAACTAGTGGAAATTTGAAATGCTTGCAATAGGCAGATTATTGAACCAAATCTTTACTTTACCTTGCAAAGATAGAGAAAAAATTTTAATTCTAACATCATCTTCATCAATCTCAAATAGATCCAGATAATTCTCAAAACCTTGAATATGTTTCTCTGTAGAGATGTTACCATTTTCTCCATCAAAATTAGGGAGATATTTTTTTGGAAATGTTGTCATTGATGGCAAAGGAATTGGTAAAGACAGGAGCAGCACCTAAAATATCCATAAGGAAAAAGAGACAGAGAGGTAGCAGAGGCAGCAGATGAAACAGAGGAATTAGAGACAGAGCATTAGAGTTGAATTAGGGGTTTAATACAGTTTGCAAAGGAGATGACAAAAAGGAGAGCTGCTAGGAAGAGACAAGGTAATAGATTGAAGGACAAATTGAATATCTAGCCAAGATTTGTATATGTTAATGAAGAACTGTGGAATTGTGTTAAGTATGGTTGAGTAAATCTGAAATATATATGACCTATGTGATCAATTTCATAATGGGCAGAGGATACCTACAGTGCCCGGAGAGGAATGAAATCATTGTTGCAGAGTTAGGGATATTTGTATTATATGTGTATTGACTGATGTAATTCTTGTGTGGAATCCCCTGAACCTCTGTGTGAATAATCTCTGTAATGGAGTCGAATGATGTCCTGTGTAATTGGAAGGCTTGAATGATACTCTGTATCTGATGAGGGAGTTGATGGGAGATGGTGCATATTAATGGAGTAGCGGAACACTTGGTGATGACGGAACACGAAGTTGGACAGGAAAAACCTTACAGTGAAACTTAATTATAATAACACATTGAAAAGGCGACGAAACCCTATGTGGAAGAGCGGAACCATGACCAAGTGAACAGTGAAGGCGGTTTATGGTTTTCATCGCACCGCCTATGCGGAGCAAGTGGTATTTCCTGGTTGAGGAGTGATTCCATAGAGTGCTCGACACGTGTCCCTATATGACTTCACAAAACCACTTTTCAGTGTGCACCATCGCGCGTTATAGTTTGACCCAGGATGCCCAACGATATCGTTGAGCGCCGTTGATTTGGGAAGGGGTCATCGGACGGTCGTCATTTGTTGAAGAAGCGCGAAGATTAACACAGGTACGGCGGACCATCACACGTTAACGTTCGGCATCGGAGGTCAAGCGATATGTATATACGCCATTGATCTGGAAGCTTACTAATCTAACGGTGATCGGACGCTGGACTTGCGCGAAGTTTACTGTGGTATGATGGGCGTATTGTATTGGCTATTGACTATATATGTGAGCTTGGGATCAAAGGTTTATCATAATATTAATTTATTTAGAAGCGTTGGATATTTCTATAAAGTCCGAAGGGTTAAACTTTAGACATAAGGCTTGGGAATTCAAAAGTTGTAAATATATTTATTTTTCAATTTCTTTAAAATTGATAAATAAAAATTAAAAAGAGATCAAAAAGCCCTGTGGGATAAAGTAAAAGGAATAATGACAGAGGAATACCATTAGCGGTTCATGGTTTTGACTCATGGTTTTAATTAAGGCAAAACTATATAAGGAGAAGAAAAAATAGAGAACGAGGTGTGCATTGTAAGGGTTGTGAATAAAAATTTCTCTAAATAATATCTATATGGGTGAGCTCTGTTCTTAACTGATAAATCTAAAACTACGATGCACCCATGAATATAATGATCTAACGATGATGAATCTCTGGTTTGAATGAAGGACGAAATCATGAAGAACTGGTGTGAGTACATAAAATAAATAAATCTGGTCACCGGCAAGTTATGTCGTATGGAAACTGGTGGATCCAGTATGAAAATTGATGAAAAGTGGTCCGCAGTGGTGTTGAGGGTTGAAGCCTTTAGAGAGGGGGTTGTAGCTCCCTTCCAGTGGTAGCTAGTAAATGAAAGCAGGGGGTAGTAGCTCCCTTCCAGGAGAGGTTGGTAAACGAAATCAGGGGTAGTAGCTCCCTTCCAAGAAAGGCTGGTAAACGAGAGAAGGTTGTAGCCTTCTGCAAGTGGGTGCCTACGTGCTAGTATAAGTCTGCACCAGCATAAAATTGTAAGAAGTTTTCTCTATAATAAATATTGAAGACTGAGATTACAGCAGCGGTGGTTTTCTCCCGAATTGGGTTTCCACCTTAAATCCTGGTGTTCATCTATGTTGTTTATGTTTGATGGTTTGTTCTGTTATTTCTGTTCATGCTTAATGCTTATCTAATGCAATGCTCTAAGTAAAGGCATAATAAGATATCTAGACATACATGTTGGATGCAGTACTATAACATATGGTTTTAAGAGAAAGAAAAGAAAAATTGTTCAGCCCTAAATACTGATTCACCCCCCTCTCAGTATTTTTCCCAACATATTTGTAATAGTTATCAGGGAAATCATGGAGTATAGGAGGTAAGATGAGGGGCTTATATCTATCAGGAAATCTACAAGGTACAGGAATATGTACAGGGATTGTAAGATCAGTATTAATTACTTGAGGCTAATCAATCGGAGGATGATCATCATAAGTTTCAAAAGAAAGTTGCTCAAATGGATAAGGAGATTTTATATTTACAATTTTCAAAGGAAAGTAATCAAATATTAGTGTAATATCATTACTAAAATACAACATACATTGAAAAACCTTCTTGATAAGAAATAACATAATGTCTTGGATTAAGATCCAAGTTGAAAACTTAATATTCCCATGAAGTTCTTCCAGGTTCATTTCTCCAGTGGAGTCTTGGATTTGATTGTGAAATTGATTTGGATTTGGAGTTTCCAGGTGGATGATTTTAACCTTTGTGTGTCTGATCACTGTCCACCCTCATAGATCAGATCTGATTCTTGTATAATTTTTATTATTACTATTATTACTATTATTATTTATTTTTATTTTTATTTTTTTTATTTTTATGAAGAAAATGTGTTCCCCAGTGGAGTCACCAATATGTTATTACTTATTAATTTCTCAAGGTTAAAGAAATAACTCACCGAGGTAACTGTTAGGAATCTGTAATCAGCAAGATTGGCAAAGTCCAATCACAGAAACAACATCGTTTCAACCAACTTTGGGATTCTAGGATCTAGCCCTCCTGAATGCGGAGAGCGATCTCTCCAATAAGTGCAAAGATGGATTTGTCTTTGAAGTTTGGGGTAACGATATTAGGCTAGTTATGAAGGCCAAGGGTTTTTTGTTTTTTGGATGGTTGAGCATGAATACTGCTTGAGGTGGAAATTCCTAAGTGCAAAGAGTTTCAAAGGTGAGAATTTGCAAGTGAATGGAAAAACTAGGCTAAAAAGATAGATATGACGTTGGTTTTTAGTCCATTGGGCTATGGAGTCATAACAGGGTTTTAATTGAACAACAACATCAAGAGTGATCCAAGGGGCAAGTCATCTACATCACAAGATTATTGAGATATAAAATGATGGAATGGAAACAATAAAGTGTTGGAGAGGTGGAAACTGATAATAATTTCACAAAGGATTTATATTCAGTCCAAACCAAGAAAAGCCTCTTAAGTAACTGTTTAAAACCAACCAAGTTCAGGTCTAACCATTGACATCTTGGGCAGGCTTGTATTAAAGCATCTTAATTGACAAACAATCCAGTAATCCAAATAATTACCTTTAGAAAGTATGAAAACATATAAGAGAAGATAGAGTGGAAACTTAAGATCAGATAAAGTACTTTTAAACCTAGTCTGCTTTCAATCAACACCAAGGGAAACTTTCAGAATCTGCTTTTGGAGAAAAACTAGGACCAGGGCAAACCATATCTTCCATATTCATCTTTAATAAGCAAATAAGTAAAATAAATTTCAAGAACAATGTTTAAAGCAAACAGTAGGACGAGGGAACTCCAGCATTCCTAACTGCTTAAACTGTATTAAATCATCCTTAAATAAACAAATTGGAGGAAAACATTGAGATAAAGCTTTTCAGTCAGAGAAGGTTACTGATATACAGCAGGTCCTAACTCTATAAATGTTTTTATTTATCAGAGAATAGTGAACAATATGACATACATAGAAGGAAAACAATAACAAAGAAAGAAGCACTTCACCAGTGATATAGACCAGGATCCCAAGAAACAGCTTGTTTATTGATGTCAAACCAGTTACAGTACTCAGATCCAATGTTTCAATTCAGCAATCATCTTCACTATTCAGCCTAACTAATCTATCACAAGCAGAGCTCCGAGGGCCAGTGAACACTATTTACAATCAGAATTTTAAGCTCAAATGTATCTCATAGTTCTGCAACCAACCCCTCTCTCATCTTCTGCAGAAGTATATACAGAAGAATGAGGAGGTGAGATCTGATAAAAGATCTCCAATTACAATTAATACATATTTAATGGTTTCTTGGCCTTTGAGGGGCTCATTGAAGAAACTTACATGGGTGCACTCTGTATTAAATGTTTTTGCATAAAGATTAAGCTCGGTTGAAGCTTTTGTTGACCTTTGAGGCTCTGTGTGGCGTCGGGGTTACTCTGCAGATGTCCTTTGCATTAAGTTTCCTTGCAGAAGTAACTTTCTGGTTGCGCTGAGGCAAATATCTGATCCTGATCAATAAATTCGGACTCTGATTGAATACTTTGAGGCACAGGTGGCATCGTGGTAGCTAGAGGGATCAATTTGCCTCAATTTGTGGCGGTGGAGGGTTTCCTGTCAATAAAAAACTTCAGATTTTCTTTAAAATGTGTTTTAAATTGGGGATTAGGCTTTTGATAAACATCTTATACGTAATCCCCGCAATAACTGTCTTCAATCTTCTGTTCTGGCATATTTTTGGTTTTCTGCACTGATACTCTATCACTGTTCTTGACTCATTTTTTTCTGTTGGTGTGCAGGGCTATGCAGGGTTATGTGGCATCAATGCTTCATGAATGATTGATGAAAACGTGGATTTAACCCCTGTGAATGATTTCCCCCGGTGAATCGAAGGCAGGAAGATCGTCATCCTCTGCCTTAGCATTTTCTTCAAAAAATGGCGAAAAAACCATTTAAACCCTGCAAAATACAAACAAATATTAAAAAATCTTGCATATATAGGTTTATTGCTACGAAGGACACGTGGAGAAGCGTGGCCGTTGGATGGCATCATCCAATGGTTGGGATTGATCGAGAGAAGGCGTAGTGAAGGCGGAAGCAATGTTTAAATCAGAGTCGTCGATCGCGCAGAGATCGACGGTCGGGAGCGGAAACGGGAAGTCAAAGAAAAAAATGTTGACTGGGTGATCGAATCAAGGCTATGAAATATGGACCGTCGATATGCATATCAGATCGACGGCGGAGATCAGATGAAAGCCGCGCCATAGCCCAGTTAACTGTCGGGCATCTTCAGTGAGCAATAGTCGTTGGATGGCCTGCCCCAGATCAGACAGTGTACAGCGATATCGCGCGGGGTCCATGTCCGAATGTTAACACGCGATGGACGGTGGTTTTATTAACAGTGCCCAAGACGTGTGTCATGCGATGAGCGGAATCGCTGGCGATCGAGAAAAAATTGTCGTCGCCCAAAGGAGGTGTGATGAATACCGCGCGGTTTTTGGACAAGTGAGTGGAATGTGGGGACCGCCGGGAGACGGACTCCGCACCATCCGATCTTCAGATAAAATTGACGGTGCAGAACAATTTACAATTTGTACCGACGAAAAATTAATAAAATAATAAAAACCGACGATTTTTAATACATAACCAAGGTTTTAAACTTTGGCCGGGAATTATTTTATTTGAAGCGGATAGGCGCCCGACTGCGAGGCCTTTGGGCGCATGGGAAATAATGGGACCAGGGTTTTTAAGAGGAAATGGCTTAAGACTTAGCCCGAGGGGGCTTAAGTCCCCACCATAAAAAATATGATTTTTATGAATTTTCAATGGTTTTCAAGGGAATCTGAGGGTTCCAATAAGGCAAAAAAGGAGTTTTCAAACCTTATAAAAGAGATTTTGATGAAGGGGGAAATGGGAGAAACATGAAAATGAGGTATTTTCATGGGAAATAGAGGGATATAAAATGAGGCTAGCTTTGGAAAAGGGGAAAATGGGGAAAAGGGTCTTGCAGCAGTATTCTGACTTGGAAATCAGCAGGATTTCTGAGTTCTGAAGGGAAACAATAGTGAAGTTTGGACAGAGGATAGGCATGAGGCCTTCAAGAGTCTTCAAGAGACAACAATTTTTTAGCAATGAAATTTGTTCCTTGAAGGCTCAAAAAGTCTTAGCCACCTTTTTATATAACAAATTTTATAGGTGGCTAATAGTGGCTCCACTTGGAGATGGTGCCTTCTTGAAGGCACCAAGAACTTCAGAATTGCTTTCTCTGGGAGGCTGACCTGTGCCTGATCCATTTATGTTCTATGGGAGGCTGATCAGTTGCCTCATCCATTGGGCTACCTTTCTTTTTGTGGATGATGTGTTCTAAAAACATATTAGCAGCCATGAAAACAATGGATCTTCATCAATACAAACTTCTACCTACCCAATCCTACTGATCTACAATTTTTATTCATTAGAGTGCACTTGGATTGGCAAAGTATTTTTACAACATTTTATTCTTTTGAAAGCATAAAACTAATCTAATTCTACTCCTTATTTCTCCCTAAACTCAGATTAAACAGTTGAGTTCAGATGCTTCTCTACCTATTCTATTATCTGTTGGGATTAAACTGTCCAACATATTTTTATTCTCTAAATTCTAAAACATAAATTTAAAAAAAAATCAAATCAAGATTAAGTTGTTTGACTTGTTGTGGTCTATGGCATAAAAACAAGCTGCACATAGACATTTATTTTGCATAAAATTTAAAACAAAATGGAAGGCTTAGGATCTGAAAGTTCAAAGTACTGCCTTCTCTTTTTATAGCTCTATTTTGGCTCTTGTTTGAGTTGTTTCTTCCTTTTTCTCTGGTTCAGATTTTGAGCTAATTAGAACTAGATTTACATTTTCTTTGACTCAGAAAATAAAACAGATTTGAGTCATTTTCTCTTTGGAAACTTAGGTTCAGATTTTGATCATGTTTGAACCTTTAATTTCTATCATAAACTATCTAATGATAAGCCAAGATTAAACAGTTTGGCAAATCGATTTCACTATCCTATCAGCAAAAAATTTAAAGCTAATTAGTCAAGATTAGACAGTTTGACTAACTAGAAGTGTGTTCTTTAGGAGTGGAATTTAAGCTTGCACACTTTCAGTTTTGTTTCTCTTTTTTGGTATGGGGATATACCTTTCTTGTTTTCACAATCTGCCCTCTTTTATTTCTTTTCATTGTTTTTGTATTTTTGAATTTTACAACTTTTGAATGCAATGGTGGATGAAATATTTACAATGGAAAAAGATAAAAAGGCTTTTGGAACATAACATGGATCAAGAGAAGTAATGCTTAAGCATCCTGCCATTGACAGGACCCCCAAACAATTCTACTCCATTCAACTCCTGCAAGAAAAATGCATTGTTACCAGCAGCTGAATGAATAGAGTAAGGGCCAAGCCATAAGTTGTCAAATTTTCTATGCTTTCCCTTCTCTTCCCTTCTTGAGTCCCACTTTAAAGCTTTGTCCCCAATTTTGAAATTGCTGGCCTTTGTTCTTCTATCAAAAAGCTTTTTAATGTTGTCCTGTTTATGCAATGCTTTGTTATAAACTTCCTCTCTAGTTTGCTGAAGATGAATGGTCTGGTTTATCCTTCTGATCATGTCATTATCTTTAGTTTTTAACTCTTGAATTAACTTCATTACTGGTACACCAAGGTTGTTTGGAAAAATTGCATCAGTACCATACACAAGCTAGAAAGGTGACATACCAATAGATTTCTTCAGAGTCAATCTGTCAGCCCAAAGTGCATGAACCAGCTTTGTGTGCCAAGACTTTTTGTTGTCCTCCAACAATTTTTTGATTATGTTCACTAAAATTTTGTTTGAGGATTCTGCAATTCCATTACCTTGGGGGTAATAAGCCATGGAATGCCCACATGTTATCTGATATCTGTCACATAAATCAACCATCTTGTTTTATCCAAATGCCGCTGCATTATCAGTGATAATCTTGGTAGGACAGCCAAACCTAGAGAGAATGTTAGTCTCCATAAATTTTATGATAACTGAATAATTGGCCTGTCTACAAGGTATGGCTTCTATCCACTCAGTGAAATAGTTTGTGGTAGTGAGAATCCATCTATGCTGGGCAGAATATGGGGGATGGATTTCTCCTATGAAGTCAAGTCCCCACTGTTGAAATGGGGCTTCAACAGTGATTAGATGCAGAGGAAGGGGTAGCAGTTTTCTTTTGCCTTCAAAAAGTTGACATTTATTACAGGCTAGGATCATCTTGTGCACATCATGGAAAAGAGTAGGCCAATAGAAACCAGCCCTCAAAATCTTGTTGGTTGTTGTCTTCCAGTACAAATGACCTCCACACTCTCCTTCATGGAACTGGTATTTAACCTTTTCTGCATCAAACTCAGGCAAACATTTAAGCAATACGCCACTTGCATTTTTCCAATAAAGACATCTATCTATAATGAAATAGTTTACAACTTTTAACTTTAGGAACCTTGCCTTTGTTTTTGTCAAACCAGGGGGTGTATTCAAATTAAGAAAAACATAAATAATATCAGCATACCAAGGAGAATTCATAAAATGATCTTCAACTATAGGAGTTGAGAATTATTCTTGGTCATCCAAATCATTAATCATATTAATATCAAGAACTTCAAAATTTGATTCAGCCATTAATCTAGCTAGACCTTGGCCTTTGATGAGTTTAGTGGGTTTTATCTCTAAATCATATTCAAGGATAACAACAATCCACTTACCTCTCTTACCATCTGGGTCCTGTGTTAGAATGTCTTTAAAAACTGAGTTTGGGACAAAGGCAATGATGTGTGAGTGAAGGATGTACACTCTGAAGTCTTTCAAAGCTTTCACCAAAGAAAAATCATGCTTTTCCATAATGTTGTACTTCAAAGGGGCATCCCTCAATGCCTTACTAAAGAATGCAATAGGTTGCTCTGTCCTTGTGGATTTTTCTGCAAAAGGACAGCAGCTATGGTATGTTCTGATGCAAACGAAAAAAATATAAAAATCCTTTGAAAAATCAGGACTTATAGGAACCATTGTTTTGGTTAACGCTTTTTTCACCAGTTCAAAGGACTTCTTTGCTTCCAAGGTCCATTTTACCCCTTGCTCCTTTTTTAACATGTTTTTGATATTCCTAAGGAGCTCAGCCAAGTTGGGGATGAACCTTCTCAAAAAGTGAATATTTCCAATGAAAGATTGCAACTCTTTGATGTTCCTAGGATGAGAGATTTGCAATATGGCCTCAATCCTCTTTGGATCTATCTTTATACCCTCTTTTGAAATAATGTGTCCAAGAAGTTTACCTTCTTGGAGACCAAATAGTGTCTTCTTAGGGTTTAAAGATATCCCAAACTTTATGCACTTATCGAAAACCTTTCTCAAATGTTCTAAGTGCTCTTCATCTGTTTTTTAAAACACAATGACATCATCAAGGTATATAATGATGAAGAAACCCAGTTCTTCCGAGAATGCTATGTCCATGGCTCTTTGAAAATTTGCTCCAGCATTCATTAGACCAAAATGCATTTTCACATACATGAAAGTGCCCCATGGTGTAGTAAAGGTTGCCTTTAATTGATCAGCAGGGTGAACTAAGATCTGATTGTACCCTGAATAGCCATCTAGCAAATAAATTCTTTTAGACCCTACCACCCTTTGTAAAATATGATCCATCTTGGGTAAAGGGTAGTTGTCTTTCAATGAAGCTTTTTTTAAGTCTCTAAAGTCTATACAAAGCCTGATTTTTCCAGTTTTCTTCCTTACAGACACCAGATTAGATACCCACTCAGAATATCTAATAGGGACAATAACACCAGCATCGTACAATTTCATGATCTCCTTCTGAACCAAAGGCAACTGAACAGAGTTTACTCTGCACAGTTTCTGTTTGAATGGTTTTTGGTTTTCTTTGAGGGGAATTTTGTGTTGTATTATTTCAGTGTCATAGGATTTAAGATCTTCGTAACTCCATGCAAAAACATCAGAAAACTCTTTAAACAGCTCTATGTATTTAAGTTTAATGTGAGCTGGTAAAGTTTTAGACATTTTAATCATCATAGGTTTAAGCTCACTGCCTATATTGCACTCTTCCACTTCAGTCTCTACAGGTTCCAGTTTTGGTTTATTCGCCACATTGTTAAAATCAAACAACTCTTCTAAAGGGGCCAGACCCTTAGGAAAACTTCCATCTTTAGAGTGCAGAGTCTCTAACTCCTATGTTTCTAACTCTGCATTAAATTTTGTTTTGTTTATTATTTTTCTAGATAACAGGTTTATATTAGCAAGTTCAAGGGACGGTTCTTCTTCATCAAGAAAAATTTCTTCCTTGCAATCTGTTTCATAGTCTGAGTCTGAACTGTTTAGTTCGAATTCATTTCTGAATTGCATGAAGTCTTCTATTTGTTTTTCATTGTCAAACACCTTCCAATACTTTTCATTATCAGGCACAGCTGGTCTAAATTTAATCTGAGTTGTGAAATCTTTGGTGTTATATGGCATTAAGCATGTTCTAGCTGCAAAGGCTAAATTGTGGGCCACAATATTTCTTTTTCTTGGGACAAAAAACAGTTTGGACTCCTCGAATGTTTTCAGAAGGTCCATGACATTGTTTTGGTAGGCTCTAAGTCTAGGATGATTTGCGTTATACTCCCCATTGACCTGCCTAATGACTAACTCTGAATCCCCATACACATTGATTCGTGTGGCTCCTAACTTTTTCAACAAACGTAAGCCTAGGAGAAGGGATTCATATTCTGCTATGTTATTGGAACACTAAAAGTTTAGTTTGCAAGAAATGCTTTCTATGTGGTTATTTTTAGTGTTAGTAACCAAAACACCTGCACCAGCATTGTTCTTAGTGCAAGATCCATCAAAATACATACTCCACAGAGGACTAGTTTTAATTTCATCCTGGTGAATGTCCTCTTCAACTACTGTGCTTTTTTATTGTTGTGGGATCTTAGCACTTAGTTGTATTTGTTTTGATTCCCCAAGATTTTCATTTGTTTGAGGGTTTTTTTCTTGATTTTGAATGTTTAAGAGCAAAGGACATCTTCCCTGTAGTTCAAGACCTTTGTTTAGTTTGCTAATGTTTTCAACTACAGAAAACTATTTGGACACTTCTGCGTTGTGTTCCTCTCCCTCCCTGTCGGCCATTAATCCTGATAAAGTGACTTGTTCACCAAGTGTTTCATCATTAAACATAATAAAAGAATCAAGGCATGTATTTACAGAATACAGGGGAGAGTTTTGTAGTTTGTCTTGACTTGTAACTATGAATTTCATATCGGACTCCCTGTAAAGTCTTCTAGTTTGATTGAAAACAGGGATAGTCGCATAGGTCATGTCCATTTGAATAGTCCCTTGTAACTTAGCCCCCAAAAATCTTGATAATAACATTCCATACTTTGGGGGCACATCAGCCACAACAATATCCATGACTAAACATTTGGCTAGAATTTGGGCTAAGTTAACACAGAGGTCTTTGATTAATCCTAAACATTTTACTCTGCTGGAATCAAAGGAGTAAAGGTCTTTGTAAGGTCTGGTGATTTCTAGACCCAGGCTCTCCATTACAGCTTTTGGCATTAAATTATGAGAAGCCCCAGAATCATGCATAGCGTTGTGCAAAATTTTGTCATGAACGTTTAAACTCACATAAAAGGGAGGAACAGGTCCCTCTTGATACCTACCTTCAATCTTAGGACCAAAAATCAGCTCTGGTTGGTCATCATTAAGATTGACTGTGTCCTCATTTTCTTCTATTTTTAAAGCCTTCAAAATTTGGATTCTATATACATTTTGAGCAGCTAACTCAGTCAAGGGAACAGAGATTTTGATCTTTGAAATTTCCTGCTCCAGTATGAAAGGAATTTGACTCTTTAAAGTGTTGCTTTCAGCCTTATTAGCTGTCATTCTATCAGCAATATCAGCTTGCTGATTTGTTTTATTTACACTTGAAAAAATTGTTTTCACAGGAGTACTAGCTGAAGTGTTAGTACTGCTAATGTCTGCACTCTGTTTTTCTTTGTTTTGAGTGTCTTTCTCTTTATCATTACCAAAATTTATAGCCACTGTTTTGTCCTTTTGTTTGACAACTTTAGGTTTGGTTGCAGTGTTGTTTTGTGAAGATTTTTCAGAGGTTTTGTTGTTGGGGGTCTATTGACTGGTTTTGCTTCTAAGGTCATATTCTTTTTGAGGTTCTATGATGACATTTTCCATGTCTTGATAATAATTTTCATCATT
Source organism: Pinus albicaulis (assembly GCA_034641835.2). NCBI lineage: Eukaryota > Viridiplantae > Streptophyta > Pinopsida > Pinales > Pinaceae > Pinus > Pinus albicaulis. The sequence continues at coordinate 536,330,866 of CM076573.1, read as the reverse complement.
ATCTCTTATGTCATCATAAGGTGTGTATAGACCTTGTTTTCTATCATAATGAATCTCAAAGTCATCATTATCCACCCCCAGCATGTTGATATGATCTTCCTCTACTATTTCATCTGTTTCCTCAACCTCACTTACATAGTTTTGCTGAAAGGGAGGAGTGATCTGCTGATCATCTTCCCTAGGTCGGTTTGGAGGTTGGTTTCTTCTAAAATTTTTGTTCTGGTTCTGATTTCTATTTTGAGGAGCATTTTGGTTTTGGCTTTCTTGTGCTCTCTTAATTATGCTCATTTCTTTCATCATTTCTTCCATCATTTTCTCCATTTTTGAGTTGGAAGTGGAGGGTGTAGATTCCTCTCTAAAGGAAACTCTCTTTTCATTTTTCATTCTTGCTCTCTTTTCCATTAAGTTGACTTCCACAGAAAGAGCACCTCTTTGCATATCTTCAAGAGTTGCAAAGTCTCTCTCTCTCAGCTAATAGGCCATCTCAAGGTCAAACCCTTCAGGAAACTTGTTTAAAGCTGAGCCCTGTGGAGGTTTTAGTTCTGGGGAAAGTGCATTATACACACTATTGAATCTAGTGCAATAAGCTTGCACACTTTCCCCAGTGTTTATATGGAGGTTCTTGTAATAAAAAAGGACCTGGAGAGGATTCTTCTTTACTTCCCATTTGTTTAAGAAATTTTGATGGAAGGCTTGGAGATCATTAATACTATGGGGGGCTAAACCTTTGAACCATTTTCTTAATTCTCCCCCTAAGCTTTGAGCAAATAACCTAAGCTTGACAGAATCATCATCAATTTCATTTATGTCAAAGTAGTCATTCATCTTATCCACATGTTGTGATGCAGTTGTAGCATTGCTAGCATCATATAATGGAATTTTGGACTGATAGTCCTGTGGAAGATTGACTAATGGTGCAGGAAGGACTAAGGGAGCATACCATGCTGCCATGATATGTGGTGGGGGTGGATTTACAAGAGGTGGATTAACAAAAGGGAAAGTGGGCTGAAGCAGAGTGGTTTGACCAGTGGATGTAGGGTGAGCAGAAGTGGATGGACCAGGAATAGATTGTTGAGCTGATCTTGGATGAGAGACACCTAAATTGTGAAGGAAATGCAAATCAGGAGGTGTTTTTTCTCTGCTGCCAAGATGTTTACTTGTTTCAGGAGATGAAAGTGACAACTCAGAATCTAACTGATCTATGTCACCAAGAGACCTATTTCTAAAAGGATTTACTAAGTCAACTTGTGATTGTTGTAGAGCTGAAAGATTTTCAGGGACTGAATTAGCTCTCAAGGGTGATCTGAAAATAGTTGATAATTTAATCCTAGGAGACTTCCTAAGGATAATTTCTAGGTTATCAACTAACTCAGGTGGATCAGGGTCAGCATAGGCTCTAGTGTAAATATTTCTAGGAGCCACTATGCTGTGTTTTTTCAGACCCAAATAAACAAGAAAAGTTCAACCAGGTATGAAAATCTTTAAAAGGTTAACTAGTTTGTTTGAAATTCAATCCCATAGTCCTCTAACTGAGTTTGAAAGATGTTACAATGATAAGGGTTCTTCCCAGTGGAGTCTTAAGGTCTGCAAGGATTGTGGAGTCACCAAGTGGAATTTTTTAGCTCCTAAGGAGGTAAAAGGTTTTATGGTCCACCACCATATTTATTGGATACCAATATGAAATATTTTTAGGTTTTTCCGACTTATTTTTCAGTTTTATGGTTTTTAAGAATATCCTAACTTTGTTCAAAACTTTGCTACGGTTAAGAGACAAAGACAGTTTACTCTTATGGCTAAGCCAGCTTTTTTTTTCAAGGTTAGATAAAGACTTATGGGAATCCTAGGGGTTCACCTAGTTTGTCACTGATTCAAACAAGTTTTATCATGATTACCAGTCTTAAGTAGTGCTTGAAAAAGGTTGCTTTTTACTCTCAAAGTTTTATAAAAATGAAAAATATTTTGGGTTTCTTCCCCAACGGAGTTGCCAGAAATTTTATTTCCTGGTGGCTCAGCTGGTTAATATAGCAAATGTTCTTGAACCAAATCCCTGAAATCCTATGGTTACCCTTAAATGAAAATGATTCTGGGTTCGATCCCCAGCGGAGTCGCCAGAAATGTTAGGAATCTTTAATCAGCAAGATTGGCAAAGTCCGATCACAGAAACAACATCGTTTCAACCAACTTTGGGATTCTAGGATCTAGCCCTCCTGAATCCGGAGAGGGATCTCTCCAATAAGTGCAAAGATGGATTTTTCTTTGAAGTTTGGGGTAATGATATTAGGCTAGTTATGAAGGCCAAGGGTTTGTTTGTTTTTTGGATGGTTGAGCATGAATACTGCTTGAGGTGGAAATTCCTAAGTGCAAAGAGTTTCAAAGGTGAGAAGTTGCAAGTGAATGGAAAAAATAGGCTAAAAAGATAGATATAACGCTAGTTTTTAGTCCATTGGGCTATGGATTCATAATAGGGATTTAATTGAACAACAACATCAAGAGTGATCTAAGGGGAAATTCATCTACATCACAAGATTATTGAGATTTAAAATGATGGAATGGAAACAATAAAGTGTTGGAGAGGTGGAAACTGATAATAATTTCACAAAGGATTTATAGTCAATCCAAACCAAGAAAATCCTCTTAAGTAACTGTTTAAAACCAACCAAGTGCAAGGCTAACCATTGACATCTTGGGTAGGCTTGTATTAAAGCAACTTAATTGACAAACAATCCATTAATCCACATAATTACCTTCAGAAAGTATGAAAACATATAAGAGAAGACAGAGTGTAAACTTAAGATCAGATAAAGTACTTTTAAACCTAGTCTGCTTTCAGTCAACACCAAGGGAAACTTTCAGAATCTGCTTTTGGAGAAAAACTAGGAACATGGCACACCATATCTTCCATAGTCATCTTTAATAAGAAAATAATGAAAATAACTTTCAAGAACAATGCTTAAAGCAAACAGTAGGACGAGGGAACTCCAGCATTCCTAACTGCTTAAACTGTATTAAATCATTCTTAAATAAAAAAATTGGAGGAAAAAATTGAGATAAAGCTTTTCAGTCAGAGAAGGTTACTGATATACAGTAGGTCCTAACTCTATAAATGTTGTTCTTTATCATAGAATAGTGAACAATATGACATACATAGAAGGAAAACAATAACAAATAAAGAAGCACTTCACCAGTGATATAGACCAGGATCCCAAGAAACAGCTTGTTTATTGATGTCAAACCAGTTACAGTACTCAGGTGCAATGTTTCAGTTCAGCAATAATCTTCACTATTCAGCCTAACTAATCTATCACAAGTAGAGCTCCAAGGGCCAGTGAACACTATTTACAATCAGAAGTTTAAGCTCAAATGTATTTCAAAGTTCTGCAACCAACCCCTCTCTCATCTTCTGCAGAAGTATATATAGAAGAATGAGGAGGTGAGATATGATAAAAGATCTCCAATTACAATTAATACAGATTTAATGGTTTCTTGCCCCTTGAGGGGCTCAATGAAGAAACTTACATGGGTGCACTCTGTATTAAATGTTTTTACATAAAGATTAAGCTCGGTGGGAGCTTTTGTTGACCTTTGAGGCTTTGTGTGGCGTCAGGGTTACTCTGCATATATCCTTTTCATTAAGTTTCCTTGCAGAAGTAACTTTCTGGCTGCGCTGAGGCAAATATCTGATCCTGATCAATAAATTCGGCCTCTGATTGAATACTTTGAGGCACAGGTGGCATCGTGGTAGCTAGAGGGATCAATTTGCCTCAATTTGTGGTAGTGGAGGGTTTCCTGTCGATAAAACACTTTAGATTTTCTTTAAACTATGTTTTAAATCGGGGATTAGGCTTTTGATAAACATCTTAGACGTAATACCTGCAATATTTGTCTTCAATCTTCTGTTTTGGCATATTTCTGGTTTTCTACACTGATACTCTATCACTGTTCTTGATTCATGTTTTTCTGTTGGTGTGCAGGGTTGTGCAGGGTTATGTGGCATCAATTCTTCATGAATGATTGATGAAAACTTGGATTTAACTCCTGTGAATGATTTCCCCTGGTGAATCGAAGGCAGGAAGATCTTCATCCTCTGCCTTCACATTTTCTTCAAAAAATGGCGAAAAAACCATTTAAACCCTGCAAAATACAAACAAATATTCAAAAATCCTGCATATATAGGTTTATTGCTGCGGAGGACACGTGGAGAAGAGTGGCCGTTGGATGGCATCATCCAACGGTCGGGATTGATCGGGAGAAGGCATAGTGAAGGCAAAAGTAATGTTTAAATCTGAGTCGTCGATCACGCAAAGATCGACGGTCGGGAGCGAAAACGGGAAGTCAAATCAAAAACGTTGACTGGGAAATTGAATCAGGGCGATGAAATATGGACCGTCGATCTGCAGATCAGATCGATGATGGAGATCAGCTGAAAGCCGCGTCGTAGCCCGGTTAACTATCCAGCATCTTCAGTGAGAGATATCCATTGGATGGCCCGCCCCAGATCAGACAGTGTATAGCGATATCGCGCGGGGTCCACATCTGAACGTTAACGCACAATGGATGGTGGTTTTATGAACAGTGCCGAGGACACGTGTCATGTGATGAGTGGAATCGCTGGCGATCGGGAAAAAACCGTCATCGCCCAAAGGCAGTGCGATGAATACCGCGTGGTTTTTGGACAAGTGAGTGGAATGTGGGGACCACCGGGAGACGGACTCCGCACAGTCCGATCTTTAGATCAGATCGACAGTGCAGAATGATTTAAAATTTGTACAGGCCGAAAATTAATAAAATAATAAAAACCGACAATTTTTAATACATAACCAAGGTTTTAAACTTTGGTCGGGAATTATTTTATTTGAAGCGGATAGGTGCCCGACTGCGAGGCCTTTGGGCGCATGGGAAATAATGGGACCGGGGTTTTTAAGAGGAAAGGGCTTAAGTCCCCACCATAAAAAATATGATTTTTATGAATTTTCAATGGTTTTCAAGGGAATCTGAGGGTTCCGATAAGGCAAAAAAGGAGTTTTCAAACCTTATAAAAGAGATTTTGATGAAGGGGGAAATGGGAGAAAAATGAAAATGAGGGATTTTCATGGGAAATAGAGGGATAGAAAATGAGGTTAGCTTTGGAAAAGGGGAAAAGGGGGAAAAGGGTCTTGCAGCAGTATTCTGACTTGGAAATCAGCAGGATTTCTGAGTTCTGAAGGGAAACAACAGTGAAGTTTGGACAAAGGATAGGCATGAGGCCTTCAAAAGTCTTCAATCGCCAACATTTTTTTAGCAATGAAATTTGTTCCTTGAAGGCTCAAAAAGTCTTAGCCACCTTTTGATATAACAAATTTTATAGGTGGCTAACAGTAACCACAAACCTGATTTTGAACTCAGGATCTAGCCTTCCTAATGCTCAGAGAGGGCTATCTCTTTATGATTTAAATTTGTTGTTTTTTGTTGCTTTTAGGCTAGTTATGTGAGATTGATTGGATTTTGGTTTGGTTTGGTTGTGGAATTTACTAATTTAGATGGATATAAGATTGTATATTTTTACCATTGGGCTATGGATTCAAAGTGTCAAGAAAACAGGACTGAATCAAGTTTCTAAAGGAAGTGCTCACAGGGCAAGGTATCTGAGTAAATTTAGATCTTTAGGGTGGAAGGTGAAATGGCTTCAATCGGTATTAAGGAGCAATTAAGGGTTCCTCAAACCGGATAATGAAGGAAATGACAGAGGCAAATCAAAACTAGGGAGCAATTAAGAATTTCCTACTCTACATATCAGAAGAAAACATCAAAATGAATAACTATTCAAGGGAGAATGTAATTAAACAAATTATGTAATAATATTCCAGTTATCACATTCAAATTGGAAAACATGAAAGTATGTGAAATACTTAAGAAAATAACAATTTAACAGTAGAAAGATACTTCACTAAAGTGGCCCAACACATGAATCTTGTAATGCAATGCATTTATTACTCAGTCCATTCTGCTCACTTGAAAATGGTACAATAAACCCTCAGGTTTCAGATCAATACAACCATAGAAATGTTTATCAATCCGCACACAATACTTTAAATGGATGAAGTATTTATATAAAAAATAATACAAAATATCATGTTAACTAATTAGGATTTATTCTAGGAAATAAAATATCTGGATGCTAAAAGGTAGTGACACCTTTCAACTAACTGAAAGTTGTCCCTATTTTACTTGATTGTTGCTATATGTTTGTTTCTGTCGTGATGGCTTGTCTCTCACGTTGTCTTCTTCCATCTGACTTTGTATTTTAACTCTGCTTTTGATCTTTAAACTTTGTCTTTGGTGTCACTGTGAATTCTTATTTTATTTTACTTCTTACTCTGTCTGCTCTGTTTTCATCTTTTATGTAAACCATTCTAACTCTCTTATGTTTTTGTGTTTTTATTAAAAATGATTTTTACTAGAAGACAAATGTAGAATACAAAATGTTTCTTGGAGAGTAGTTTGTAATAATATTTTGTTGTGCTGGTGAAAATGTTTTCATCCTTGTTTTAACATTTACTATGTAAATTATATCTCTCTCTGATGTATTGTTGGTTTAACATGTTTTTCCTTATGTACATGAAACTTCTGCTGAATAAATCCTTTGAATATATTTCCTGAGAATCTAGAGAAAACAGGTTTTTAACTAGTATTAAAATTGTTTGTCCGTTTTTCTGATATGCTGATTTCCTGCAAAACAAATCAATAATTAATTTAAGCATGGTTTTGCTGACAGGAGATAATGGCTTAAGGGAACATGGAAGTCCATGGAAGTAATCTGAATTCTTGAAGGTTTTAATTCTGGTTGAAAATGGTCTTTTAATCCCTTCTGTAATTTCGCAGAGATGAGTGATTTGAATGTAACAATCGGGATTTCATTTGGAAAACTCTGGGATTTTTCAAATGCTGCAAGGTGGACATGTTCTTGCATAGTGGAAGATAAGACAGGTGTTTTAACACATGCATGGAAGTGGTTTATGGTTTTATTGGTGGTTTTACCGCATACTGCAGGAGTAGGTGGTTTAGTGGTTTTGTGAATACTCCATCGCATAGGCTAAGGGTGGTGTGGCGGTTTCTATTGGAAGAGTGCGATATCACATGGGAGTGCCACGTGGCGGGGATGTGATTGCGAAACTACCCATTTCTCAACTCCCCATGGCTTTAAACTTTTGAACTGTTGGGGATGCGAAATGGAACGATAGTCGTTGGATCAGTGGATGATGATCAGACAGTTGACGGGATTTCACGTTTGGAAGTGGTGGGGTAGGGTATTATGAACGCGAAGGGATTTAATATGTATTGTGATGGTTTGATATAATGGGTGGTTAGGATTATAAAGGCATAGGGTTATAGTACAAATGCAAAAAGGGGTTAAATATATATAACGAGGGTTAATCAAACTATAGGGTGAAATAATATAAAGGGGTTTGGAAATATGTATTAAATGGGGAATTAGTATAATACGGGGGCTAGTAAATATAAAAAGTGGGAAGTTAGAAATATATTAGGGATAGATTAAAATAATATCGGGGAGGGATTTAATAAAATAATGCCAATAAGTAAAAATGATAGCATGATGGGTTTTAATGGAGTGGGCCTGCCATATTTTAACCTTTTAAAGTATGGGAAAGTGGGTTTTCATGTTTTTTAATGGAAAAGGGAATTTAATTTTAGTGATGGTAATGGGTTTTAAGCTAGGGAAAGAGATTAGGAAGGGGAAATGGGTTTAAGTTAGAGAAAGGTGTTATTTGTCAAAATGGAAAGGGTTTTCACAAGGGAAAGGTGTTTAGAATAAGGAAAAATGAATAGGAAAGGGGTTTTATGGAATTAGGAAGGGTAAATCAGTAAGATATTAGTGATAAGAAACAAACCAATCGATTTTTTCTAGTGCGTGAAAGTAATCTACCTACCCTTATTTTATCCTAACATTTTTATTTCCTTTGTTGGGTGCATTTAAACTTGATGACCCTTTATTTTCTTTTAATAAGCAAACTAATCTACTTCTAACCTTATAACTTCGAAAGGCTCAGATTGAAATGATGAGCTCTTTTATTCTCTACCTAACTACTGATATTCCAAGATTAAATTGTTTAGCCAGATCTTATTCACTAACTATTAAAATGAAATTTAAAAGCATGAATAATCAAGATTAAACTATATGATTATCATGAATTGTGTCATTTTGGACAAGTTGCATACAATTTTATTTGCAAAAGTAAACTAATAGTAGTGGAATTTTAATGTGCAACACTTTCAGGATCTATTTTTTATTTCTTTTATGGGGTTCATACTTGATATTCTTTTTTGTTCTTGTTTCTTTTGTGTCCTTTGATTTTTCTTTTAGGACTTACCCTCTTTTCATTTTTTAAATATGGGAAAACATTTGCAGAAAGCAAAGGTATGTACAATATTTGAAAAATTTTACACAGTCAATTCCAAATTATGAATCCTATTATTATAGGACCCTAACAGCCTGTGCGTGGCCCTGTCTCCTGTCTAACACTAACACGATTTTTATTATTGTTGTCACCTCAACTGTGAGTGTCTGATGCACAGAAAAACCCTTGGTTCTCATTTTCTAGGATCCTTATCACATATATTTTTCTCTCAAACACCTTTAGGTTCTACTGCAAGGCGTTGCAAATATGGATGAGCCTTCTACACCACTCTTTTTTATCCTTCTTGCATTTCCTATGGAGTCTGCATGATTGCGCATTAACTAGGGATGGAGGAGGATGTGGAGATGTAGTCCCTGTAATAAGCCAACGAATCCAACATTATATGGTATAAAATATATCCACTACAAGGATATCGTGGACCATCTGGAATTTTTCACCATAATTCGATGCCGAAATTGTTCACCATATTTTCGACTTAATAAATTGTGCCAAATCTGGAATTGTTCACATAATTTGATGCCAAAATTGTGGTGATGTCATTGAGCTTAATATTTTCGCCCCATAAATATTTCCTTGATTTCCTTCTGATAATGGAATATAGGTTTCCCTTCACGGTTTCATGAAAAGGATGCAGAAAATCACAGTCACACATTGACCAGGAAGATTTACAGAGCTAGGATGATCGCCTTTATTATGTGATAGGGGAAGGTTGGTGAGGAGGGAATACGAGAGACACTAGAGAGGTGGGACGAAGGTGGATGAGTACGTCTTCCAGAGACGATTGTGTCTCCTCCATGGCCCGAAAGAAGTCTCCAAGGCAATCGAGGAAGCACTCGGTGTTTTCGACGTCGTGGGGTAGCCCTGGGATAGCAGGCATCAAGATCTCTACAACCTTAACGCTTGAACGTCTTATTTCTACTGGAACCTGAACTATAATTTTTACTAAATGGAGACTCGTGTTCCAATATAGTTTCTTCCTATGTTATCAATCACCATGGGTGCAGAACCGAGTGATAATTTTTGTATTGTGTTGACTATCGTGGCCGTGGTTTTATATGTGGGAATTAGCAGGGTAGACACCGAGACGAGCAATAATTGACCATCTAGAAAAAAAAACAGAACAATATCCCTCTAAAAATAGATCTTATATGTAGAGACTCACCGCACTATCCATTAAGAAAATGATAGTGTGAATTTTTTGCATAGTGAAATACTATGCGGAGCAATTCATCGAAGCAACAACAGGCTTGATTGTTGATTAATTAAAAGAAGAAGAGAAGTTGAGTTTGGTGTGGGAGTTATAAGGACATATTTTCAAGCTTTCTAAAATTTAAATGAAATTTCTTTTAAAAAAATTATTATTTTTTAATTTTATTTTTAATTAAATTTTTTTTCTAACAAAAAAAATTTATATTTGAAAAAAAACTAGAATTTTAAAGAAATTTTTAAAAGAAATTAGTAAATGGAGATCCATAAAAACAAATTAGAGACATCATTTTTTTTAAAGATTGCACACTTATTCAAAAATTAAAATAAAATAAAAATAACAATTATTTATTCATTTTTCTAATCTATTCTACTCTAATTGAACATTTAAAAATCACTTACTTACAATCAAATTTCCAATGTAACCATGCATACTATAGTAGTAAAAATATATTCACTTTTAGTTGCGCACATGAATGGAAATGTTCAAAAATAACCGGATTTATTAGTTGTAACTGTGATTTAACTAAATAAAAACAAAATGGTTGATCTAACTTCATACTTACTTGGAACCATTGTTCAATAAGACTTTCGTAGGCATGATTTTCCTCTTTTAGATCATGATGCCACTCCTCATTCTCCTCCTCAATCTCCTGCTTTACTAATTGTTTTTCATCAAATGTACAGGATTTTTCGTATGTCGATTCATTCTCTTTTGGAGTAGTTAAGCTCTCCACAGCTGTCAAGATCTTATTTTCATATGAAGAGGAGATCCCAACTTCTACTAGGATCTGAGTGAGTTGTTCCAAACTTATACTAATTGTTAAATCATCTTTCTTTAAAAAAAAAAATGACAATCACTCTTCACAGTTGCAGAAATAAAATGCTCTTGCACAAAAAAGTAAATCAAACTTGCAGAAATTAAACATGCTTGCTGAAATTGAAATTCACACTTGTAGGAAAAAGTGACCTATACCTTAATCCATCGTGATTCCCCAACAACAGCACCAAAATTTTGAGCGAAAGTATCATCGTCAAATAATTTCCCTAACATAAATTATCAATCCGAGGAATTTGTAGACTTACGAAGCACATGCATTGTATATGCAGGACTAAAGTTAAATTAGCCTAGTCTAATGCTTCTGACTCTTATTCAAGATGCATTAAACAAAGAAAGAGGCTCCTAACTTAGGAGGACCTGTTTTTCCTTCCCCAAAGTACTGTCTTCAAGAAGAGAGACTAAAGAGCAACAGTTTGTGATGTGTAGAAAGCGAGAGAAGAGGCTCCTAAATTAGGAGGTCTTGATTGTCCTTCCTCACAGTTTTACTCCAACAACATTACCACCACATCATATCATAAATTGTAAATGTGCAATTGTATAAGAGAAAAACAACATGTGAAGAGTAACATGTGTGTCAACATATGTGAGCTAACATTAACGATGAATAGAAACACAATCTTATTACATCATGAAATATTACAAAACCAAAATTTTAACTTTATTGTAGACTCTAATTATCAATTCAATTATCTACTTCTTCATTCCTTCATTCCCTTTTCTTCTCCTCTAATTTTTCTATATTTTTCCTATCCCAAAATGAAGTGAGAGCACTCTCTTTTATACATGAGTGCTTTGAAAATAAGATAAGTAACTCATAATTACAAATCCACTTTTCTCTCAACCAATATCCCTATAATTACAAAATATGATCCCTTCAAATCCTCACTCATCTCTCACAAATCTTGGATAAGATATGTTATCCAAATCTCCATGATCTTCTCCTTTGAATAAGCTTGAAAAATTTGTAGTATTCCTAACTAGCCCAAGCTAGTAGGAATATTCAATGTCATTTTATTTTTATGTTTTATGAATAAAATGTAAAGGAGAACAAATAAAAACTCCTAAACATGAGAATAAATCAATGCCCAAAGTGAACAGAGTCAAATTAGGGCTTGCTCAATATAATCCACTTGTATGTGAAACATGTTCAAGCTATTTGACCAGGTCAATGGGACCAAATCATGAAGCAGTCCAGATACAATGAACCTCCTAGATGATCAGCGCAGTCCTATGAGGAGGTCCTCCATGTGAAAGTTGACCAATGGATGAAGGTGGTTTAGGGTTTTGCAAACCCTAATCTTATATAAGGAAGGGAATGACTCAAGGAGAGGTTGTTGAAGATATTTCAATTTTGATATTGCTTGAGAAACTAAAACTGTCTTGGTTGTTTAGCTAGAGAGAGAGTAATTTGTTGTTTAAGAATTCCTCTTCTTCCTTGAGGGTCTCTTGGAGGAGATTGTGCTGAATTGATCCACTATCTAGAATTTTGGCCAAGTGTCACCTCCCTTGACAGTGTAAATCTTGATTAGGGCTTCATTGTTTAGAGAGCTGCAGCAAGTGGAATCAGATCTATTCAAATCTGAAGAATTCTATTGCATCTTTTCAGTGGGGAAGTCATCTAAACCATTGGCAGGAGTGAAATAGCTACTTAGAGCTTTAGAATTCCATCTTGGCATGAGGCCAAAGTGTGCATCACTTCATCAGCGTAGTTAGCCTCAGAAACTGTGTTATTTTGCAGGCAGATTTGCAGTGTTTATTTTCTAGCAGTTTGGAGGAGAGATCTCTGGTGAAAGGGTTCCTTTCCTTCACTGAGGTGATCCATGGATTGGCCAAAAAATCCATGTCTTATTTCAGATCTGATCTGCTATGTGACTTATTCTTTAGAAATTTCTGAAGTTTACTGCAGATCCATGGTGTAGATCTTAGATCTATTTAGTGGCCTTCCTTATAAGCTGAGATCCCCAAGGGGAATGTACTTAAAAGTCATTTTTGCATATATATCCCATTTATATATATAATTTTTTACTATTATATATTATAGATCTGAAACTTAATGAAACGCTACTTCATATTTCTGAAAATTATGTTGTCTAGTTCATCCTCTACTTCTTGTGTCATAAAGCTTGGGTTTTAGGCCTTTTCTTCAAGTATAGATCTGTATTTTCTAATGTAATATATTTGAATCATATTCAAATCTTTTCATACTGTTATCTCTACATAAACTCACCAAACCCTTTAGAAAATACTCTCTCTAAGCTTCAGCAAATTTCTTCATACTCCAAATCGTGGGAAATCAACAATTTTAAGCTTATCCAAGAATGGAGGAATTGTTTAACATAGCTATAATGCTTTGTTTGAGCTTAAGTTTGGAGAATAGGTCCCTCGTGACCTAATATAAAATAACCTCCTATCATTTCCCTTAATTTTACGAATATTTCTGAATACATCTAATTTAGGGTCAAAATCACTGCTTTTCCTCACTTTTTGGATCCTAAATTCAGATCTAAGTTTCTTTTGTACTTGAAATCAGTTTTTGAGTGTCTATCATCACATTTTATGCATTGATAGCTCTCTTCACTTTCAATAGAGCGTTTTACTTTGTTGCAGCCCCTCATTGGGCCTTCTCTGGAAGATAACTAGGTATGGGAGATCTGTTTAACCCACCTCGTCTTATTTGTTTCAGTTCAAATCTTGGATTTAATTTGTATATTTTCTGATCTAAAGGATACAAGATTTATTTTCTTGTTCTAAAGCATATTTTCTGAAAATGTGTTTTTAAGTGCATAATTCATGAGTTGTTCCTAAATAGGAACATTACAAAATTATCCTTTGAATTCTTGAAATGGTGGAGGAAATATTCAAGAATATTTTTTAATAATCCTTCCAAATAATCCTACACATTGCAAAGCTCATCCAAAATTTGACATATTAATGAAATATGTTAATTTTTCCAATAATTAATCATAAATTCTCTTATAATATTAAAAATAATGAGGTGAACCCATGAAAATGGTATGATGAATGGTTAAATGAGGTGATAGAATGTGAGTAATGGAGAGGAAAAACATGATAAAAATGTGAAAATTACGAGACCCAACAATACCTACTGTAATCCTAGCTCCATTTGCCTAGAATTTCATGTCTTCATACTGCCTTTGATCATTACCATAGCTCTGATACCATGTTAGAGAAATGGAAGCTAATTAGTTTCTCTTATCATGACATTATCCTATCATTAGTATTATGTGTTCTTGTGTTTTATCTTTGATCATTAAGACTAATCCCAAAAAAATAGAAGGGGACACAAGATGTAGGCACGTTGTAAGGGAAAAACTCCACTCTTTGGGGAGAACCCAGAAAAAATTATTTCTTAAATAGGTTCAAGATGAGACGACTAAGAACCTTAGACCATAGGCTTCCTCCATCAATTCATTCCTTCATTGTGTTAGCACGGATATATCCATGACACTGACATATCCTTTTCTTATACGAAAACTTCATCCTTATTACTTTGACCAAAGCAACATAGCACTGAGAATCATACTGAGATAATATCACTGAACATAATGATTGTGATAACATCAAACCCTGAGACAACAATGATTCCTTGTGGCACATTGAAATGGAATTGAATTTATGTATAACTTGAGACAACACCCAGTTCTTGTAGCACACCGAGATAACTCTGAATTCATGTTCATTTGAGATAGCACCAATCACACTTCATCAAACTCATGTATCACCTGAAACATCACCAAGCACACATCACTGAAATCAGGTATCACTTAAGACATCACTATAGCATCATATTATCATACCACCAACTTACTTACTACTGCAACTTTATCGAACATAGATATCATCACATTGTTGATAATGTTGCTGGGAAAAATACTGAAAGGGGGGGGGGGGGGTGAATCAGTATTTAGAGCTGAATGAAAAATTTTTACTTTTTCTTTGAGCAGATTTCCATACGCGATTTTTATGAACTGAACTAGCGTATGCATGTGGAAATATAGAAGGAAACTATCGTATACTGATTTATCTTTCATATTTAGAGAATCAGTCTTTTAAACAAATTTATTAATTATGAATAAGGATAGATAACTTGAAGTTATGAGCAGTAAACAACAGTATAAAGCATCACACACATGAACACCAATATTTAAGGTGGAAACCCAAATCGGGAGAAAACCACGGCTGATGTCGTCTCTGTCTTCAATCTTTATTATATAGAAAACCTTTTACAACATTGTACTGATGCAGACTTATACCAGTACGCAGGCTTCTACCTGCAGAAGGTTGCAACCTTCTCTCGTTTTCCAGCTACAACTAGAAGGGAGCTCCAACCCCCTAATCTCATTTACCAGCCTCTCCTGGAAGGGAGCTTCGACCCCCTGATTTCAACACCAGCTTCTACTAGCTAAAAGCTTCTACTTTCATACTGAAGGCTTCAACCCTCAGATCCACTGCATACCACATTTCATCAATTTTCATACTGGATCAAAATAGCTTCAACACAACCCCTTAACATTAACAACCATACTTTACTAAAAACTTTAATCAGAACAGTAAGACCATTGTAACCAGAACATCAGAAATAACCCAGACTTCAAAAACAAATATGCAGATACAAAATCAACTCTGAACATTCATCAATTCAAATATCATACGCTACTTCTCTTTACTGAAGCCACGTGTATACATGCTTCCTTGCTCACCAACCTATGTATTCCTCTGTGCATGTTGTTTTCATAACATGAAATGCATACGCCACTTATCTTCACCGAAGCTGCATGTATACGCGCTTTTCTTTGTATCAACCTGCGTATACTTCTAAGAATACTGATTTTTAGAATGTGATCAATCTCAGATTCAGATCTGAGGTTTTCAGTCAGACACCTTCTCAGTAATGCAGAACCTTTAGACAGTCAGTCAGGTTTAACCATGTTTTCTCACTCATCCTTCATCATGTTTTCTCAATCAGTCATTAGATTTGTTCATTATCAGCAGCATACTCCATATTCAATTAACCTAGAACCTCAAGTAGACTTCATTGACTGACAGCAGAGAGAAAACAGAAATCACAGAAGTAATATCTATAAATAAACTTCAGAAACCCTAACTTCCATACGCGCTTTTTATTAAGTGAACCCGCGTATATACGCGCTTTTACCGAGACAAACTAGCGTATAGATCTGTAAAAGATAAACTTGCAGAACAGACCATATCTATAAACTTACCCAGATTTCTTCAATTTCTTCATCATACTTGCACCAAGTCTTCATCATTTCTTTTGCAGATCATCCTAGAGATTCATCATTTCTAGATCTAGAGATCTTGAACCTTCATCATATCCATAGGTGCATCATAGATTTATATCTATCAATTAAGAACAAAGTTCAACCATGCATATATCTCTTAAAGAGATTTATTTATTAACAACCCTTACACATGCACACCTTGCACTATGATCCTCCTCTCCTTATATAGTTTTAGCCTTTATCAATACCATGAGCCAAAACCACACAACTTCCGATGGTATTCTTGGACGGAATCAAATAAAACATACAACACTCAATACTGTGTGCCAAAACCATGGTAATGCCCCTTTGGATTATAAATTTGGAGCGCAAAGGGCATACGCGACTTGGGACGTACATATCTGTGTGCATACGCGACTTGGACTTTACAAACTCGCGTATACATTGTGACATATTATATTTATCATTTCTCCAGCACTTACTGGAATTCTTTTCTCTGTCACATCTGAACTGAACTGTAGATACATCATTCTTACATCTTTAACACATAGTTTTCTATCTAAAGACAACTTCATCAAGTAGGTTGTCATCAAGGACAACACATTGCATCATATTGCCAAAAATCTCCCCCTTTGGACTTGATGGCAACCATGATGGTGTTTGATCACCACAACAGATAGATACATTGAATATAACCATTATTCAAGCACCATGATACTCTCCCCCTTTGACATCAAGAGAAAAGGGCGGATCAAAACCAAAACAAGGTTTTTCTTCTCTTGTAGAAAGAAGAGCTCTGTAGATCTGATGTGCACTGAAGTGACCATGCTCCCCCTAAGTTCATGCTGAATCCTCAAACATATTTTTCAATGAATTACATGACTCTATGACCTTTCCTATCACCAAGGACTCATACTTACATCAAAGATCCAACCAAGTGGATTTACATATGTGACTCAAGTACCCAACCAAGTGGGTTTACAAATTTGAACAAGTCCTTACATGACTGAATATTTCAATTTTACATCATAGGTCTCAACATGACCTTTTTCATCAATTACAGTAATGACTTATACAATCAAGATCAAATATTTTCAAGCATGATATCAGACTACAACAAATAATTAGAATGCCAACAATGCATCCTTTCCACATGACCAATGCTCCCCCTTAGCCTGTGCATCCTGAACACTTTCAACAGCAAATCATCAAGGCATATTCATCAGAAGCATTAGAGAATGAAACAGAAATATGAGAGTTGGAATATCACCAGAGATACCCAACAGCACTGCAGCTGTGCTGAAGAATGCTGACCCAGAAAAATTTTGTCAGCAAACACCCATACGCGGTTTTCTGTCTATAAACTCGTGTATATACGCGACTGTCCTTCAGGAAATCCACGTATCCAATTTAATCTTCTGAATTTAAGTAGATCTGATCTTCTGAGAGGCAGAGACAACTCCCAACTTCTGTCTGAGATATTCGAATGCTTCCCTAGGTAAAGGTTTGGTAAATATATCAGCAACTTGTTCTTTGGAGGGAACATACTCCAACTTCACCTTTTTTTCAAGCACTTTTTCACGTAAGAAGTGATACTTGATGGGAATGTGCTTGGTCTTGGAATGCATAACAGGATTCTTTGAGATACGGATGGCACTTGTATTATCACACATAATGGAGATAGGAGGTGAACATTTGATTTGAATGTCTTGTAAGGTTTGCATCATCCAAAGAAGTTGAGTGAAACATGATGCAGTAGCCACATATTCTGCTTTTGCTGTAGATAAGGCAATAGAGATTTGCTTCTTGCTGAACCAAGATACTAACCGGGGCCCCATATAGAATGCATCACCACTAGTGCTTTTCCGATCATCAACATTTCCAACCCAATCTACATCAGTGTAAGCATGAAGAGTGAGATCAGCATTCTTTGGATACCATAGTCCAAAGTCTTGAGTTCCTTGTAGATATTTTAATATTATTTTGATAGCCTGAAGGTGAGACTCTTTTGGATTAGCTTGGAATCGTCCAACAATCCCAATTGCATGCATAATGTCTGTTCTAGTCCCAGTGAGATAAAGTAGACTTCCTATCATAGATCTGTATTCTGGTTGATTCACCGTGGGAGAATCATCATGAGAACTGAGATTACATCTGGTTATCATTGGTGTACTTACGGGTTTGCAATCTTCCATGCCATACTTCTTCAGAATTTGCTTAAGATATTTTTCTTGTGATAAGAATATGCCATCTATTGCTTGTTGCACTTGCAAGCCAAGAAATAATGTTAGTTCCCCAAGTAAAGACATTTCAAATTCTTGCTGCATAACAGAAGAAACTTTCTGACTCATAGATTCTTCATTACTTCCAAAAATGATATCATCAACATATACAACCACAATCAATAGTTTATCATTTTTATTTTTTGTGTATAAATTTCTATCAGCAGACCCTTTTGAAAATCCTTGTTGATGAAGATATTTTTCAAGATGATAATACCATTCCCTTGGAGCTTGTTTGAGACCATATAGAGCTTTTTTAAGTCTACAAACAAGTTTTTCATCATTTCCCAAAATGAATCCTTCTGGTTGTTCTATATAAACTTCTTCTTCTAGATCACCATTGAGAAAAGCAGATTTAACATCCATTTGATAAAATTTGATTTGTTGGAAGCTTGAAAAAGCAAGAAACATTCTTATGGCTTCAATTCTAGCTACAGGAGCAAAAATTTCTTCAAAGTCTATACCTTCTTGTTGAGCATACCCCTTGCAAACAAGTCTAGCTTTATTTCTTATAACATCCCCATTCTCATTTAGCTTGTTTTTGAATATCCATTTAGTTCCAATGACATTTTTGTCATGAGGTCTTGGTACTAATTCCCAAGTGTGATTCTTTTAAATTTGATCAAGCTCTTCATTCATAGCTTGAATCCAACATTCATCTTTACTAGCTTGATTGACATTGTGTGGTTCAATAGTGGATAGAAATGCCAGATAGCTAGAAGATCCCACAAGAGTCCTTCTTGTTTGTACACCTGATCCCTTTTCTCCCAAAATTTGAGATTCTGGATGATTCTTTTGAACATATCTGGATGGATCTTTTTCAGATAAATCATCTTCGGGTTCTTCATTGGGTTCAATGTCTATATCATTTCTATTTGATGTAGAAGGATATATGTCATCATCGTCTTCATATGTTGTTTGTTTTTCTTCTTTTGGAGCTGCAGGAGACTCATCAATAACAACATCAATACATTCAACAATCTTCCGAAGTCTTTTATTATAACATTTATATGCTCTACTCCTAGAGGAGTAACCAAGAATTATTCCTTCATCTGCTTTGGGTTCAAACTTGCCAAGTTTTTCATCATTATTTTTGATAAAGAATTTTCTTCCAAAAACTCTAAAATGCTTCACAGTGGGAGGATTACCATACCAGAGTTCATATGGAGTTTTATCACTATTCACACGAACATGTGCCTTGTTAAGAATATTTACTGTTGTATGTGCTGCTTCTCCCCAAAATGTGTCAGGTGTTCTGGAATCATCAAGCATAGCTCTAGCCATTTGTTGAACTGTTCTATTCATTCTTTCTGCTACGCCATTTTGTTGTGGAGTGCCAACTACAGTAAATTGTCTTTTTATGCCATGTTGTTCACAAAATTCAAGGAATTCATCTGATGTATATTCTCCTCCTTGATCATATCTAAGACACTTGATTTTTAGATCTAATTCATTTTCAACCAGTGCTTTGAAGATCTGAAATTTCTCAAATGCTTCGTCTTTGTGTTTAATCAACCCAATCCAACACATTCTAGAGAAATCATCAATAAATAAGATATAGTATTGTTCCCCACATGGTGACTTTTTCCTCATAGGTCCACATATGTCAGTATGAATGAGTTCAAGAGGC
Organism: Pinus albicaulis; assembly: GCA_034641835.2. NCBI lineage: Eukaryota > Viridiplantae > Streptophyta > Pinopsida > Pinales > Pinaceae > Pinus > Pinus albicaulis. The sequence goes on along the minus strand of CM076573.1, from coordinate 536,311,229 downwards.
TTACTTGATGATCCTTCCTTGGAATTAAATTGCACTCTGGTTTTCTTACCGAACTGGCAAGATTTGCATATGATACTTTCAGGTAGAGTAATATTGGGAAGATCACGAACAGCTTTAATTCTGCTTGATTTGTTGATTTGAGAGAAGCTCAGATGCCCCAACCTTCTATGCCATAGCCATTTTTCTGAAGATTTACTCAAGTAACATTGTTCTTTGCAGTTCTTCAATAAATACAGATTGCTTGGAGTTATTTTTCCTTTTATAATTGTTTTACCTGTATCAAGATCACGTACCACACATTCTTTTGAACTAAAGACAACTTCAGTTCCTTGATCACACATTTGACTTACACTTAATAGTTTATGCTTTAATCCATCCACATACATGACATTATTAGCTTTCACATTTTCTCTTAGAAAAACAGACCCTTTTCCCTTAATGACAACAGGAGTATCATTTCCAAATGTAACATTCTTTTCTTTTTCTAGCGCACTATATGCAAGAAGTTTGTTTTTGTCACCTGTCATATGTTTTGAGCATCCACTATCAATGTACCATTGATTTTCTTCACCTTCTGCAAATAAAGTTATGCCACAATTTTCAACCTGTAATTCCTTCTTTTTCCACACTTTGGATCTTGAAGGAAACTGCTCTTTTGGCTGGACTTTGCTCTTGCATTCAGATTCTTCATGGCCAAAGTTATTGCAATAAGCACATTCAACTTCATTTTGAAGAGGAGAAAATTTGTTATAGGTATTCTTCTTTTTTCCAATATCAATCATTTTCTTTCTTGCTTCTCTTGTCATGATGGTTTTATATGCAACACATTGAACAACTTTATGACCAAAATTGTGACATGAGAAACATTGTCCATTGAAGAAGAAATTTCTGCGATCATGAAATCTTCTATTTGAATTTACTTCTTGATTGGTGTTTCTTTGAAAGGTATTCATGTTAGTGTTCTTTGAATTGAGATGGTCATGCTTTACCTGTAAAGATTCTTTATTCCCTTGCTGAGTGGAAAAATGTTGTATACTAGTTGTAGCTGCTTTTAGATAATTTGGTGCTGAAGCCTGAGAATATTCTTCGATATATCCAAGACCTGTCTTTATAAGAGGAGAATGTTGTACCTTGATAATCTCATCTAAGGTTTCATATCCTTTAGCAAATCTAAGATTCAAAGTCTTCACTTTCTCAATTTCTTTTCTTAGACTTACTATTTCACATTCTAATTTCTCATTGTGTTTCTCCTTTTCTTCAAGCTGATTTTTCAGAGTTTCTATGGATATTTTACTTTCTTCTAAGCATATTTTACATTCTTCTAAGCATATTTTGAATTGATTGAATTCATCAAGAAAATCATTGTCCTCTAAAGCATCCATAAAAGTATCTTTTTCTTCTCTAGATTCCTTTTCAAATGCCATGAGAAGTCTAAGATCTTGTTCACTTTCTTCCTCACTGTCAGATAACCCATCACTGTCTTCATGAGTATAGTAACTTTTTCTAGTGCTAAACCGATTCTTATTCCTTCTTGCTACTTCCTTCCCTTTTTCATGTGTTTCTTTGTAAGGACACTTAGCATCATAATGACCAACTCTTCCACAAGCAAAAAATTTGAAAGGAAGCTTACCTCTGAACCGTCCTGTGCCAAGTTGGAGTTTCTTTGCAAAATTTACCTCATCTTCTTCTGAGATGTACCCTGATCCTTCTGTCTCTTGTACTTATTTCCCTTTTGTAGAAGCTCTAAATATGGCTTCTTTGACTTCAGATGGTCCTCCTCTTCTCATTTCACATGCAGTTAGAATGCCATGAAGTTGCACCACTGTAAGATTTTGAAGATCCTGCTTTTCTTCAAGAGCAGAAACCTTTGACTCAAATTTTTCCGTTAGTGATCTTAAAACTTTCTCAACCAAAGTATATTCGGTTATTGTTTCTCCAAGATTTCTCATACGGTTTACAATATCATCAAGACGTAAAAATAAAATGGCAATGCTCTCCTCGTTATGCATTTTTAGATTTTCATATTGAATTCTTAGAGTTTGGATTTTAGCACTTTTTACCTTTACATCACCTTCATAACTTAGAATGATTTTGTCCCATATTGCCTTTCCTGTATCCAACTGCATGACTTTGACAAATTCTGATTCAGTTAGACTTCCCAATAGAGCATTGACCACTTTTTCATTTGTTTCATAATTCTTTCTTTCCATTGGATCTATTGGTACTCCGGCTGGATATTGATATCCTTGTTCAATAATAGCCCATGCATCTGCTCCCAGAGATTGAAGATAGGATCTCATCCTTGTTTTCCAGAAGATTAAATTGTTTCTGTTGAAGAGCGGAGGCCTGATAGATGTTGTTCCATCTTGATTGCTCATCTTGATTGATCTTCCTTCTAGCGGCTAAGCCTTTTCAGAAGGACCTGTTGAGCTCCAAAGATGTTCTTTCTTCCACCACATTCCACTCCATTTCCTTTGTCCATTATTAATCACAGGCTAAAATGACCAGTAGAATTAGTTAAAATTGCTTTAAGAATGAATATCATGACTAACTTGCTATGTTTTTATGATTTTGTCATTGTAGTACTTTTTGAACTAGATCTAGCTACAGAATGCAGACATTCTGTAGCTAGTTGCCGATTCTGCAGCTGTCTTGATGTCTACGCAGGTTCCAGGTGTCATCTCAGAGGAAAACACATATGGTCATATTCCACATCATTCCCTCATCATGTGTTGCTCTCCACGAATTTTGAACGGAATTCTGTAGGCGGTTATGTACGTGGGAACTCAAACTAGGAGAGAGACTCCTAATAGGACAAGGACAGTCCAGATGTCCTTAATTGTATTACGTGACCACCATCAGAGTCCTAGTTTGGTTTTTATTTGGAAAGAAAATTATCCCTAGGTTATCTCAAGACAATTATGTAAATTTGTTACAAATATGGCTCGGGAAACCGAGGGACAAGGTTAGATTTTGTGGTTGATTGCTAGATTGCAGAAGTCTGAAAACACTCTGTTTTGAAGTAATTTCTCTTTTAATTAAAGAATTACCATTTCCTTGAAAGCGTTGAGTCAATCTTGAAGTAGATTTCGTGCTACTCCAGTGGTAGAGGGCCCCTGCTACCTGAGCAGCCTTGTTTATACAGTTTAGATAAGTATTTTAGTCTCATTTTCATTTCTAGCTTAGGCAAGTTTCTGAAGTTTATGTTCATACTTGTTTACATTAATTATCACAGCTAGACTTACTCTTATAAACTCTTCCAAAATATCATCACGATGAATAAGGCATAGTTGTGGTATTGTAGGTTTTAGTTGCATTTCATTTTGAATTTTATGATTTATGCTTGTTTACACTAAGTGTCACGGCCGGTCTTACTCCTACAAACTCTTCCAAAACATCATTAACAATGAATAAGAAACAGCTGTGGTGTCTTAGATTCTAGTTGTATTTGCTTTCAATTTTATGTTTATGTTCAATTTCACTGGATAATACAGCCATACTTTTTTTACAAACTCTTCCAAAATATCATTCCTATTGAACAAGATGGGTTGTAGAATTCCATAGACTAGTTGCATGTTAATTTAGTTAGAGCACTACGGAGGTTGATTGCATTTAGTTCAGCTCTGTCACTACATTTTCAGTTTGATAATGCCATTTTAGTTTAACTATGTTCACTATACTTCAAGTAGATTAGAAGCACTCTAGTTCAGTATCAATTCATTTTGTTTCAAGAAAAGATTAATGGCATTCTAGTTTAAGTTGTAGTCATTGTCTTTTAAGATTGATAGACCGCTTTCTAGCCTAGTGTTATCCATTGAATTTCAAGTAGTATTAGTTGTCAAAATTAGTCTCTCGACCTTCATTATTTACAAACTTACTTTTGTTTTGAATCTATATTGATACATCATCACATGAACAGGGGTCATTAATATCAGTTTAAGGCTTTGATCACTCTGCAAATCTTTTACAAACTCACTTATAGCATTTTTCCCAAGCATCATTTTAGAAAATCTCAAAACTTATGAATAAGGCCTAGAAGTGATAAGTCAAGTTGCAGGATAGGGTAACTTCAAAATCATAGGTTAATCTAGAATAGAAACCTTACTGTGTTACAAATAATCATTTTTTAATATTGTGAGTTGATTTTTTATTTAGGAGAACTTCATTTACACTTAACTTGTCCATTTCTCAAGCTCTTCCAACGCACCTTTAATGAATGAATTGGATAAGTTCAAGCTCATGTTGTGATTTATTTTCTTTCAATAAAGTCATTATCAAGCTTTGCATTTGTCGTTTGTCATCCATAGTTTAGGCTTTGTTCTGTTTTAAATAACCAATAGCTTCTTTTCACCAGCACTTATTTCTTTCCCTTTTCAAACATAAAACCATAAAACCAAAAACATCATAAAACACTAAACACAACGTAGTGAGAAAAAAATACCTAGCCACATATATTGCACCACACTTCAGCAGTTTACCAACCCTGGTTGACAATTAATGAACTCAATTTAGCAACACTAGGTTGAGCACAAACATTTTGGCGTCATTGCCGGGGAAGTGTAACTAGGTAGCCTTGTTTCTTAACTCCCAAAAACAATGATATGCGTAGAGAGAGAGACTCAAGGGGTAGATTCACAAGAAGTAGAAGTTTGATTCCTAGAACACCACTTGTTTCACCTAGATCAAGAGCCAGTACACCTCCAACTCAGACCCACACTCCATTCTTTACTGATCCTAGACTTCCAAAAGACTTAAGATCAGATATTCCATTAGAAATACCTTCCACTTCATCCACTGAACCTGTCTTAGGAGAAGATTCAAGGACCCTTGCTAGAGATACAAACTTTTCCACTTCCACCAAAGAATCAACTATGGCAGAAGAAGGGGGAGGAGGAGTCTTTAATGGAGAACACACATTATTTGGAGGGGGTAAAGGTAGAGGTAGAGGAGAAGGAGATAGAGGTGCAGAGGGAGAAGGAAGTAGAGGAAGAGGTAGAAGAGAAATGGGAAGCTCTTTTGGGTTTCCTATAGTAGATGAAGAAACCAATACAACTATGAAAAACATTTCACCCTCTGTCCTTCCAAACTTCTATGGACTTAAAACTGAATATCCTGAAACCTTCCTATTTGAATTTGAATTCCTATGTAGAACTTATGACTACTTACAAGATGCTCAAAAACTTAAACTATTTCCTTCAACATTGAAAGGAGCAGCATTGAAGTGGTTTATGAGTTTGATCAACAGTTCTATTAGGACATGGGAAGACATGAAACAAACATTTCTAGAGAGGTATTTGGATTATTGTATGCCAATCAATCATAAGGAGGAAGTGTTTAAGATGTTACAAAAAGAAGATGAAAACCTAGAAGATTTGTTGGAGAGATTTCATTACAACATCAAAAGAGCAAAAATGGAGAACTTAGATCAAGACACCTTAAAAGCTCTCTTGTTGAAGAAAATTAGGGATGAATGGTTGGATATCCTTAACATGATGGGAAAAGGGGATATATCTCAGCTCACATTACCTGAAATATCTGAGTTATGTATCAACCTTTCAAGAGGGAAATCCAAAACTGTAAAAGGTCCAAGAGACCCTGCTCTTGCAAGGGAAAGTAAGTCTACTTCTGGGACAGTAAGTAGGGCAGAAATAGGACATATGCTTGATGAATTCAAATATGACATCTTAGGGAGTCTTAGTGAACAAATAGACACCCTTAAGTTACAAAACAAGCAAAAAGCTGAATCTGATGCCTTAGCAATATTTTGTCCCAAATGTAGAAGGAAGCATGCCTTGAGAGAATGTCCTTTGGATGAAAAAGTTGTAGAGACTTGTGTAATTTGTTCAGAAAAACATGAGACCAAGAGTTTTCCTTCACTTCCTGGTCTTAAAGCTATCTTTCAAGAGGAAAATCCTACAAATTCCACAGAATCTCTAAATTTTGTCTCTAGAAGGCCTTGGAAAGGACCTCAAACACAAGGATTCCATGATCAAATGTATAACCAACCTCCACCAAATTTGAATTCTTGGCAGCAACCTTGGCCCCAATTTCAAAATCAATCTCAAGCTTGGGCACAAGGAGCACAAAATCCCTATGGAAGATACTCTCAGTACTATCAGTATCCACCATCCTATCCACCATACCTACATTTTTCTCCTCAAAGTCCTCAACAAAATCCTCAACAGAATCCTCAGAACCCACAACATCAAAATCAACCACTTCCATTACCATTTCCTCAGAAATAAAATCAGTTGCCTGCTCAACCCATACCAAACCGCAACAATAAAAATCCTCAGAATACATACATGATAGAAGGCCAACAATTTCCAATCTATTTAATCACTCCTATAGACCTTAGTGATGTTCAACTTAGGTCTGGAAGAATACTTGAAAAGAGGAAACCTTCTGTGATCATACAAGAACAAGACAACTCTGAGGAAGATTCTCTATGGGAAAATAAAAGTCTTGAAGAAGACACATCTTTTCATGACCCAAACATTGAAAAACTAAAACAAAAAGAACCAATAATTTCAACTCATGTATTAGAGCAGCCATCAACATCCACTTCTACACCTCCCTTTCCAGAAAGATTACAAATTGATAGGGGTGTAGAAAAACAAATTATGGTGCCTAATTATGATTTCCTAGATGAGCTGAGAAATGTTTGCATTAAGATTCCATTATTACAAGTTATCAAGGAAATTCCAATTTTAGCAAAAACAATAAAGGAGTTGAGCATGAAGAAAACAAGAAAAAGAATAAGAGAGACAAAGAAATTTCAACTGGCAGGAAAAATAGCAGACATTATGATGGGTAAGATTTCTATTCCAAAGTATCTAGACCCAGGAAATCCAGTTGTTAAAATTCACATCAATGGAATTGAGATCCAAAACACACTCATTGATTTAGGAGCAACAATCAATATCATGAGTAGACAAATCATGGATAAACTGAAACTTCCTAATATTCTTTTTACACCCACATTATTACAATTAGCAGATAGATCTGTGATCAAACCTGATGGGGTAATATAAGACATTCCAGTGTCCCTAGATTCTTGGGAGTACCCTGTGGATTTCATGATCCTAACTCCTAAGAATAATCTAGGAGGGCATCCTATTATATTAGGAAGACCTTGGTTAGCTATAGTTGATGCTTTCATTAGTTGTAGATCCGGTGATATGTACATCTCTGATGGTAGTTCAACTAAGAAATTCACTTTGTATCCTCTAGCAAGGAAAATTACAGATTTAGATGATACTCAATGGATAGAGGATGAAGAAGACTTACAACCTCTCTTCACAATTTCAGAAATTAGTGAAGATAGTCAAATTCTGAATACTTTAGAAAACTTTGAATCCTCTTCGGAATACAAACATGAACAATTTCAAGAAGAATCCAACATTGAGTTTTTGTCATCAAGACAAATGCCTCTTTATTCCATGGATAAATTTGGCAGCTCTATAATTGAGATACTTCCAGGCAAAACTTTAAACATAAACAAGAACCTAGAAAAATCTCAACAAGAAGAGCTATTCAAGATCTTACAGAGACATTCTTCTGCATATGCATGGGAGTACACTGATATGAAAGGGATAAGCCCCAAGACTTTCACTCATCACATCTACATAGAGGAAAATTGTAAACCAATCAGACAACCTCAAAGACGGATGAATCCAAATCTTAGGGAGATTTTTAAAGAAGAATTGCAGAAATTGTTGAATGTCAACTTTATCTATCCTATTTCAGATAGTCAGTGGGTTTCTCCTTTGGTAATTGTGCCAAAGAAAAATGGTAAATGGAGGGTATGTATTGACTACCGAGAATTAAACAAAGCTACTCTTAAAGATCATTTTCCCCTACCTTTCATAGATTAGGTGTTAGATACCTTAGCTGGAAAAAAGTACTTCTCATTTCTATATGGGTTTAGTGGTTATAATCAAATTCAAGTAGCACTTGAGGATCAAGACAAAACCACATTTACCTGTCCTTGGGGTACCTATGCTTACCGAGTATTTCCATTTGGATTATGCAATGCACCTGCAACATTTCAAAGGGCAGTATTAGGAATATTTTCAGATCTAATACATGATTGTGTAGAGGTATATATGGATGATTTTACAATTTATGGAAACACATTTGAAGAAGCCTTAGAAAACTTGGAAAAAGTTTTAAAAATATGTAAAGAAGCAAATCTTTCACTTAGTCATGAGAAGTGTTTTATGATGTTTACTGAAGAAATTGTTTTAAGACATCACATTTCAGGGGATGGGATTAGAGTTGATGAGTCAAAAGTTGAAGTTATCTCTAACTTATCTATTCCAAGTTGTCAAAAAGATGTTAGGAGTTTTCTAGGATTTACAGGATATTATCAAAGATTTATAGAAAACTTCACCAAGATAGCATCTCCACTCTTCAAATTACTTACCAAACATTGTGAATTCAAATGGAGTTCTGACTTCCAGTTAGCCTTTGAGACCCTGAAAACAAAAATTTATGAAGCATCTATTTTAAGGGGACCTAACTGGAAGCTACCTTTTCATATTTCGACAGATGCCTCAGATACAGCTCTAGGAGCAGTATTGGGACAAAAAGACCTGATTCCTTATGCCATCTACTATACCAGTAAAAATTTGACTCCTTCAGAGTTAAACTATACTGTAACTGAAAAAGAGTTTTTAGCTGTTGTCCATGCCATAAACAAATTCAGACACTATATAACAGGCTATGAAACTTTTGTTCACACAGATCACTCTGCAATTAGATATTTAATGAAAAAATCAATTACTAATGGCAGAGTCATAATATGGTTATTTCTTTTACAAGAATTCAACATTACCATTCTAGATAGGCCTGGAAAACAAAACACAGTAGCTGATTTCCTATCTAGACTCCAAAACATCAAAGATGACACTCTAGTTGAAGATCAATTTCCTGATGAATATCTTTTTGCAATTTCTACTCAGACTCCTTGGTTTGCTGACATTGCTAATTATTTAGTTTCAGGGAAATTTCCTTCAATAATGAATGCAAGATACAAAATAAAAATCATTTATGACAATGCAAAATATTCATGGGTTGCTAATGAGTTGTACAAGACAGGTCCAGATTTTATCATTAGGAGATGTGTTCGGGAAGATGAGATGCCTGAGATTCTCAAAGCATGTCATGATGAACCTTGTGGCGAACACTTTGTTGATAAGAGGACAACTTATAAGGTCCTTCATTTAGGATACTATTGGCCATCCCTTTTTAATGATGCTAAATAGTATGTCAAAAGGTGTGACAGTTGCTAAAGGGTAGGGAAACCTTCTCCTTCAGGTGAGATGACATTGGAGCCTCAGGTACATATTGAACCTTTTGAAAAATGGGCTTTGGATTTTGTAGGACCTATTAGTCCTCCATCAAGACAAAATAAATATATATTAGTTTGCCGATTATGTTACCAAATGGGTAGAGGCCAAGCCATTACTTTTTGCTACCGAATGAAGTATCCGTAGTTAATTTTTGAGGCCATTTTTACTCGTTTTGGTGTCCCAAGGGAAATTTTTACATATCAAGGAGCCTAATTCACATCAAGGCTAGTGGAACAAATGATGGAGAGGTACAAAATCGCATTAATATGAAATCTACTCCCTATCATCCACAAGCAAATGGTCAAGTGGAATCTACTAATAAGGTCAGTCAAGGGATCCTAACAAAGACCTGCTCATTTACATAGAAGAGATTGGGCAACATAGGCTTCCTGAAGCCTTGTGGGCCTATAGAACTACATGGAGAAGCACAACAAGTTATACTCCCTATGAACTTGTTTATGGAAAACAAGTTTTGTTTCCCATAGAGTTTCAGAATCAAACTTTTAAAATGGTAGTTCAGCTAGGACTGGATCTAACAGAGGCACAAAAGCACAAATTAGAGCAACATTAATGAATTGGATGAGATCGTACAAGATGCGCTCGTAAAAACAAGTATAGCAAAACAAAGAAAGGACTAGATGGCATGATAAGTACATCAAGGAAAAGAAGTTCAAAGAAGGTGACTGGCTCTCTTGTTTGATTCAAAATTCAAGGATTTTCAAGGTAAATTTCAAACACATTGGATTGGGCCATATGAAATTGTTAAAATTTTTGACAATGGAGCAGTAAAAATTAGGACAATAGATGAAGAAGAGGTCACTTTTCTTGTGAATGGTCATAGATTGAAGCTGTATCACAAACCACTCTCAAGAGAAGAATTTGTCAAGAAGTTCCAGGAAAACAGTGATGTGAAGTTAATGAAGAAGAATATTTCTTCTTCATCAACTTAATTGAATTTTCTGAAGTCATTTTATTGAAAATAAATAAATAAATAAATAAAGTATAAACATGAAAAATAATCACTGATTAACATGTTTATACAGAAAAGGCAGAGTGAAAATCAGAATCTTTCTGACACTTTAGCTTTTCAAATTTGTTTTTCTTTAAGCAGTTGTTACAAAATCATAAGTGCAGATCCATTTCACTTATGGTCCATTTCATTTCATTCATCCATACTCCATTTTATTCATTCATACACACTTCATTCATTTCACTCCATGTTCCACCTCATTTCCATTCCAGATTTTTAAAGTTTGATGTCTTTCTGCAATTGAATAATACATATCATGAATTGCAGACCACTTCTCATACTTCACTCCATTTCATAAGTTGTGATCCATTCCACTCCATTATTCACTTCATTCATATTCCATTACATCATATTTCATCATCCATCTTCACTCATTCCATACAACATTCCACTCATGCTCCAAACCATTCCATTTCACGTTTCAAGTTCTTTACAAGTACATTCTGCAATCAACCAGACATTCTATAGCTAGTCAGACATTCTGTAGCCAGACAGACATTCTACAGCCAGAGATCCTGAAGGCACTGTTTAGTAATCACCTGATCTACAATAAAATGATCCTGCATATCCATGACAACAAGCAAAATCAAGAAAGTTATGAAGACTCAAAAATTAATGATTTTCAAGGAGAGAACAAAGCATATGAAAAAAAAAATCAGAGGAAAGGCAAAGGTAAAAGTTCTGATTATAATGACATATCATGAAAGATTTTAGTATAGTTAAGTTATGAATAATTCAAAAATTTGTTTTAATTAATTTTGTTGATCATGCCTAACAAACCTCCCGCAAAAACTTTGGATAAAACTCCTTCTATTCCACCATTTCAAATCCCATATCCGATCATCATTTAAAATCTAAACGGTTAAAGTGTTGAAATGATTGGATTAGTCACGTCACTAGGCCAAAGCATTTAATGATGATTTTGAATTCGTTACAAAATATCTCTACGGTCTTTTCTTCTGTGATATCTTTCAACTCATATACATCATCCTCACCTCATTATATTCATTCCGTAACCACTCCATATCACTCTTTCCCATAGCCAATTTTTAACCATTCCGGTCTGTGAAACAGAGGCATCTCTGTAACAACCATTGTCACCATGAACAGAGGAGCAACAATTTGAAGGTTGGAAAGAGGAGTTATGGGTCTTATAGTGAGGACTGAACCGATTGGCACTAAGTACTTGGAAGGTTATCCTCAAGTCAGAGAAATGTTACAAAAAGCAGGGTGGTTGCAATTCTTTGAAAAATTCAGTGGGTTTCACAAAGAGGTGACCAAAACGTTTGCAAGATCCTTCAACGGAGCTGAGGTCGAGATAGGAGATATAAAATTCACCATTACTGAAGCCTTCATTGCAGAAGCAACCGAATTTCCCAGACAAGGAGAAAGGTGGTTCAAGAATAGAGAATTTCATAACGAAGCATGGAAGCAGATACTCAAGTCACCAGGTATGGATGTCACCATTTTTAAAAAGGGTATCCCTAGCTCTGCACTAAATAACAAATGGAGGAACATGTTGCTTATCTTGCAAAAATTCATCACTTGTGAAGGAAGATATGGTACTTTCTATGTCTATCATATTCGGTTGATAATGCATTTCCTAGAATAAGAACTCAATTTGCCATTTTTCTTGCTTCATAGTTTAAAGAAAATGGCCTCAAGTGTTCAAAAGAGAATTCAATTTCTGGAAACAACCTTATACCACCATGGTTTAGTCAAAATTTTTATTGAACATCATTTGAGCAAAATGGGAGATAATTGGGAAGATTTCTTAGTGAGAAATCACTTTGAAGAACCCAAGGAACCTCCACCTGAAGACAAACCTACAAAAAGAAGCAGAAGATGGAAAACCTCCAAAACTGAAACTAGTAAAACAATACAAGAAAGCAGTGAAGAAATGATTTCTGAGAAATTGACTTAGATTAAGAAGCAGCTCAAGAAAGAGAGGATAATAAGAAAATTTTCCAGAGAGAAAGGAGAAGGGCCATCTCAACCGAGAAGGAGCCACAGACTTAGAGGGATACTAAAGAAAACAAAGGTTAAACAAACTAGAGTCATAAACATAGAGGACGAAGAAACACCTACTGAGGGGGATTTTGATGAAGGGGCTCCTGAAATAGACCCTGCACAGCAATAAATTTACAACTATGTTGAGACATTAGAGAAAAGAGCTTCAGAAGGAAGAGACAGAACTCCTAGTCCACCAAAATCTGTAGTTGATATCCTAAGGAGGGATAAATATGAGTTAGAAATACTCAACAGACATATCAAAAATGAGAATGAAATTCTGAGAAAGCAAGTTAAACTGAAAACTGATATGAATTCAACTCTGTCTTTACAAATGCAAAAGTTACACAAGGCCAGTGAAAAATTGAAGAAGAGAAATAAAAAGTTAACCAGGGCACTCACAAATTTGAGATTCAAGTTAGTCATAAAGAAGCCCAAAAGGCTTTTGACTGCCAGGCAAAGCAGAAGAAGAGGGTTGGATGTCCTTGCAGAGGCCTCAGAGTTCATGGAATAGTTGCATGAGGACATGCAAGAAGCTAGTAGTGGGGGTATGTTGAGCTCCAAAGATGTTCTTTCTTCCACCACATTCCACTCCATTTCCTTTTTCCATTATTAATCACAGGCTCAAATTATCAATAGAATTAGTTAAAATTTCTTTGAGAATGAATATCATGACTAACTTGCTATGTTTTTATGATTTTGTCATTGTAGTACTTTTTGAACTAGATCTAGCTACAGAATGCAAACATTCTGTAGCTAGTTGTCGATTCTATAGTTGTCTTCATGTCTACGCAGGTTCCAGGTGTCATCTCAGAGGAAAACACATATGGTCGTATTCCACATCATTCCCTCATCATGTGTTGCTCTCCATGAAGTTTGAACAAAATTCTGTAGGCAGTTATGTACGTGGGAACTCAAACTAGGAGAGAGACTCCTAATAGGACAAGGACAGTCCAGATGTCCTTAATTGTATTATGTGACCACCATCAGAGTCCTAGTTTGGTTTTTATTTGGAAAGACAATTATCCCTAGGTTATCTCAAGAAAGTTATGTAAATTTTTTACAAATATGGCTCGGGAAACCGAGGGACAGGGTTAGATTTTGTGGTTGATTGCTAGATTGCAGAAGTCTGAAAACACTCTGTTTTGAAGTAATTTCTCTTTTAATGAAATAAGTACCATTTCCTTGAAAGCGTTGAGTCAATCTTGAAGTAGATTTTGTACTACTCCGGTGGTAGAGGACCCCTGCTACCTGAGCAGCCTTGTTTATACGGTTTAGATAAGTATTTTAGTCTTGTTTTCATTTCTAGCTTAGGCAAGTTTCTGAAGTTTATGTTCATACTTGTTTACATTAATTATCATAGCTAGACTTACTCTTATAAACTCTTCCAAAATATCATCACGATGAATAAGGCATAGCTGTGGTATTGTAGGTTTTAGTTGCATTTCCTTTCAAATTTTATGATTTATGCTTGTTTACACTAAGTGTCACAGCCAGTCTTACTCCTACAAACTCTTCCAAAACATCATTAACAATGAATAAGAAACAGCTGTGGTGTCTTAGATTCTAGTTGTATTTGCTTTCAATTTTATGTTTATGTTCAATTTCACTGGATAATACAGCCATAATTGTTTTACAAACTCTTCCAAAATATCATTCCTATTGAACGAGATGGGTTGTAGAATTCGATAGACTAGTTGCATGTTAATTTAGTTAGAGCACTCCGGAGGTTGATTGCATTTAGTTCAGCTCTGTCACTACATTTCCAGTTTGATAATGGAATTTTAGTTTAACTCTGTTCACTATACTTCAAGTATATTAGAAGCACTCTAGTTCAGTCTTAGTTCATTTTGTTTCAAGAAAAGATTAATGGCATTCTAGTTTAAGTTGTAGTCACTGTCTTTTAAGATTGATAGACCACTTTCTAGCCTAGTGTTATCCATTGTATTTCAAGTAGTATTAGTTTTCAAAATTAGTCTCTCAGCCTTCATTATTTACAAACTTACTTTATTCTGAATCTATATTGATACATCATCACATGAACAGGGGTCAGTAATATCAGTTTAAGGCTTTGATCACTCTGCAAATCTTTTACAAACTCACTTATAGCATTTTTCCCAAGCATCATTTTAGAAAATCTCAAAACTTATGAATAAGGCATAGAAGTGATAAGTCAAGTTGCAGGATAGGGTAACTTCAAAATCATAGGTTAATCTAGAATAGAAACCTTACTGTGTTACAAATAATCATTTTGTAATATTGTGAGTTGATTGTTTATTTAGGAGAACTTCATTTACACTTAACTTGTCCATTTCTCAAGCTCTTCCAACACACCTTAAATGAATGAATTGGATAAGTTCAAGCTCATGTTGTGATTTATTTTCTTTCAATGAAGTCATTATCAAGCTTTGTATTTATTGTTTGTCATCCATAGTTTAGGCTTTGTTCTGTTTTAAATAACCAATAGCTTCTTTTCACCAGCACTCAGTTCTTTCCCTTTTCAAACATAAAACCATAAAACCAAAAACATCATAAAACACTAAACACAACATAGTGAGAAACAAATACCTAGGCACATATAGTGCACCACACTTCAGCAGTTTACTAACCCTGGTTGACAATTAATGAACTCGATTTAGGAACACTGGGTTGAGCACAAGCAAGGACACGCTCGTGCAATTGTTGGGAAAAATGCGAGAGGGGGGGGGGTGAATCGGTGTTCGTTGGTAAAAACTTTACATTTTCTTTGAGCAGATTTCCATACGCGATTTTTATGAACTGAACTAATGTATGCACGCGGAAATATAGAAGGAAACTAGCGTATACTGATTTATCTTTCAGATTTAGAGAATCAGTATTTTAAACAAATTTATTAATTATGAATAAGGCTAGATAATCTGAAGTTATGAGCAGTAAACAACAGTATAAAGCATCACACACATGAACACCAATATTTAAGGTGGAAACCCAAATCGAGAGAAAACCACCGCTGCTGTCGTCTTTGTCTTCAATCTTTATTATATAGAAAACCTTTTACAACATTGTACTGATGTAGACGTATACCAGTACACAGGCTTCTACCTGCATAAGGCTGCAACCTTCTCTTTTTTTCCAACTACAACTGGAAGGGAGCTCCAACCCCCTGATCTCGTTTACCAGCCTCTCCTGGAAGGGAGCTTCGACCCCCTGTTTTCAACACCAGCTTCTATTGGCTGAAAGCTTCTACTTTCATACTGAAGGCTTCAACCCTTAGATCCACTGCAGACCACGTTTCATCAATTTTCATACTGGATCAAAACAGCTTCAACACAACCCCTTAACATTAACAACCATATTTTGCTCAAAAATTTAATCAAAACAGTAAGACCACTGTAACCAGAACATCAGAAATAACCCAGACTTCAAAAACAAATATGCAGATACAAACTCAACTCTGAACATTCATCAATTCAAATATCATACGCTACTTCTCTTTACTAAAGCCGCATGTATACGCGCTTCCCTGCTCACCAACCTACGTATGCCTCAGTGCATGTTGTTTTCATAACATGAAATGCATACGCCACTTCTCTTTGTTGAAGCTACGTGTATACGCGCTTTTATTCGTATCAACCTGTGTATACTTCTAAGAATATTTATTTTCAGAATGTGATCAATCTCAGATTCAGATCTGAGGTTTTCAGTCAGACACCTTCTCAATAATGCAGAACCTTTAGACAGTCAGTCAGGTTTAACCATGTTTTCTCACTCATCCTTCATCATGTTTTCTCAATCAGTCATTAGATTTGTTCATTATCAGCAACATGCTCCATATTCAATTAACCCAGAACCTCAAGTAGACTTCATTGACTGACCACAGAGAGAAAACAGAAATCACAGAAGTAATATATATAAATAAACTTTATAAACCCTAACTTCCATGCGCACTTTTTATTAAGTGAACCCGCGTATATACGCACTTTTACCAAGACAAACTAGCGTATAGATCTGTAAAAGATAAACTTGCAGAACATACTAGATCTATAAACTTACCCATATTTCTTCAATTTATTCATCAGACTTGCACCAGGTCTTCATCATTTATTTTGCAGATCATCCTAGAGATTCATCATTTCTAGATCTAGAGATCTTGAACCTTCATCATATCCATAGGTGCATCATAGATTCAGATCTATCAATTAAGAATAGAGTTCAACCATGCAGATATCTCTTAAAGAGATTTATTTATTAACAACCCTTACACATGCACACCTTGCACTATGATCCTCCTCTCCTTATATAGTTTTAGCCTTTATCAATACCATGAGCCAAAACCACACAACTTCCGATGGTATTCTTGGACGAAATCAAATAAACCATGCAGCGCTCAATACTGTGTGCCAAAACCATGGTAATGCCCCTTTGGATTATAAATTTGGAGCGCAAAGGGCATACGCGACTTGGGACGTACATATCCGTGTGCATACGTGACTTGGACTTTACAAACTCACGTATACATTGTGACATATTATATTTATCATTTCTCCAGCACTTACTAGAATTCTTTTCTCTGTCACATCTGAACTGAACTGTAGATACATCATTCTTACATCTTTAACACATAGTTTGCTATCCAAAGACAACTTCATCAAGTAGGTTGCCATCAAGGACAACACATTGCATCGTATTGCCAACAAATGTCATTGAACCATTGTACTTCTACAACATCACCGAACCTGTAGTAAATTTATGAATTGTTTCACTGTCTAACCCATCCAAAAAAATCAGAGAGAAGTGTTTGAATATACTTCTATGGAATAGGTCGAGGTTATTATTATAGTGGTGTGTCTGTCCTATTAATCCCACGTGTATTTATGAATTTTTGTGTCTATTTAAGGTGAGATGACATGACTGTGTGAAGGCAGTGTCTTGTTTTTAGGCTGACTTAAGCATGTTGTCTTGCATATAATTTGAGAGAGACTTGAGAGTGTTAATTTGAATAAGATTTACCAAGGGGGATGACATTTGAAGGATATGACTCGATGGAAGAGACTTTTTACCAACAACCTAATATTACATGATTTAAAATCCCAAATAGGATCAATTTAAATCCGTAATGACTAACCTAGGAATCCACAATTGGGAACTTAAACTAAATATGACCCAAGCATGAAACCTATTCTTTAATAAGTCATTTAATAATAATGATAATAAATCATTTTGATAAATATATAATGAAGACCAAACCCAATTACATTCTTCAACATACATGAAGATGGAGGAAAACAACAATTTGTAACCCATATTGCTATTCCTTTGCAATACCTTATAGTGACCATGATACCTCGGTGCTAATTTTTTGTCCTTATTTTGCTGCTTGAGGGAAATTTTTTTATGTGGTTGTAGTCTCACAAGTACCCAATCCCCCACTTAAAAATCCCTCTCACTACAATGTTGATCTACTTCTTGTTTCATCCTATTTTGTGCCATAACAAGTTGTCCTTCAATAGTTTAAGAACCTCCTCTTCGTGCCATATGTGTTCCTTTATCGCTTGATCCTTTATAGTACCTTTCAAGGTTGTTTTGATGGAAGGAGGATTATATCCATAAATTTTCGTAAATGGTAACATATTTTATGATGTATGGAAGGATGTTTTGTACCACCATTCTTCCAAGGGAAATCATTTGACCCATTGTATTTTTTTATCAGATGCGAAGAAATTTATATATCCTTCTAAACTTTTATTCACAATCTTAGCTTTCCCTTCATAATGATGATATTAACATGAACTGTGATCCAATTTAGTACCCAAACAATAAAATATAGTCCAAAAATTTCCATTGAAAATTGAATCTCTATCACTTACAATAATCTTTGGTATTCTGTGTAGCTTTTGGATTATTTCTATGAATGCTTCTTCTACAATAATTGCTTTAAAAGGATGAGAAAGAGAGAAAAAATGAGCATACTTTGTCATTCAATCTATTACTACCATAATGACACTCTATCCTTCATATTTTGGTAAACCTATAATAATATATATTGAAACTTTTTCCCAACATTGGCTTGGTGTGGATAATGGCTTAAGGAGCCTCTAGGGTCTTGTTAGTCTCTCCCTTATTTTTTTGGCATACCACACATTCACGACAAAATTTTGCACATTTTCTTTAAGACCTTCCCAAAAAGAATAATTCTTGATCATATGGTATGCCTTCAAGAACTTTGAAATTCATCCTATAAGAGAAGTGTGTAATTCCAAAATGATCTTCTATTTGATTTGATAATTCTTCCATAAGTAATATTGGTACCATAGCAAATAATTTTTCCACATAATTTTCTTACTACATCAATTTCCTTCTATAGTTGTTGGATTATCTTGTACATCTTCTCATCGTGTTGCCATTTTATCCTTTCTTCTTTCGCCAAGTCATATTGTGGAATGGAATAATGCACAATAAACCATTTGTGTCTTCCTCTTTCCTTATTTCTACAATATTTTTTTTCCCTTTCTATAGATGATTTCAAGGTCAATCCAACATCTTTGCGACCCATTTTTGTTGCTCTTCTAAAAACAGCCTTTGCTCTAAGAAGTACTTTAGACTATTAATTTGAAGTGTCTTCATATTAGGTATGGATTTCAATTCTTAATTGCATGCAGTATGGCCATCATTTATTTTTCATAGATGTGTCTGAGAATTTTCATAGATGCGGCAAGGGGAATTGCAAGATTACATCAAAACTACACCAATGCCATAGATTGTGGCATCACACTCCACAGTGAATATTTTTGTGAAGTTATTTGTCACCAATATAAAATTTATACACATATCCTCCTTAAGTTTTTCAAAATATTTTGTTGCTTCATTAGTCCAAAAAAATGTTTCCATGTTCAATAGGGGCTACTATTTGACCATAATTCTTGAAAAACTTGTAGTAATATACTGTCAATACTAAGAATCCTCTAATTTTTTTCAAGGTATTTTGGATTGGTTATTCCCTCATAGCTATGATTTTGTTAAGATCCACCTTGACACCCTCATGCGATACAATATGACCCAAATATTCCACTTCTTGAACCCCAAAGGCACACTTGTGTTGGATGCGGAGCCTGATTATCTTCCTGATTCATAGATCTTGTTCTAGCCACGTTTGGATCCCAATACCTAACAGGGGGGTGTGGGGGGGCTTGCCCCCACACTATTGTTTCCTCGGGGGTCCAAAAGGGGGGGGTTGGTTCATTAGGCGAATGATCTGACGATAGAAGTTATGTTTAATTTAGGGTTAGGAAACCCCTGAATTTATATGAGGGAAATGTATTATGGATGTGTATTATTATTATGAGCGAGAAAGAGAGAGGAGATTGTGTGAGAGAAAAGAGGAAATTACAACGGATCTGTTGTAGGTTGTATCTCTTCATTTTTTTGGATAATATATAATGAAGGATTGGTTATTTCTCCATGGACATAGCCCAAATTAGGTGAACCACATATATATGTATCTCTTTTGTTTTATGCATTTATGTATTTGTGTCTCCGCAATATTTTATGTATTTCATTGATCTATTAATTATTTTTTTAACAACTGGTATCAAAGTAAAAGGTCTATTTGGCTAACAAACTTGCAGAAAAGAAGGGTTTATGGTTTGAGTGGGAGAAATGGCGGAAGATGGTAGGTTTAGGGTCGAGAAATTTAACAGCCAAAATTACCAATTTTGAAATATGAAGATGGAAGATTATCTATATAATAAATATTTGTATCTGCCATTAAGCAAAAAATCAAAGAACCTAACAAGTATGACAAACGAAGAATGGGATCTTCTCTACAGAAAGACACTATGAACAATACAAATTTGTTTGGTAGCATTAGTGGCATTCAAAATTTCAAAGGAAACGACAATAGAAGGTTTAATGGCAGCATTGGCCAAACTTTATGAAAAACCCTCGGCCTCAAATAAGGTATTTATTATGAAGCATCTATTTAATATGAATATTTTGGAAGGTGGATCTGTTGTTGATCCTTTAAATGAATTTAACATGGTTACCAGTCAGTTAAGTTCTGTAGGGGTCAATTTTTATGATGAAGTTAGGGATCTGTTATTTTTGTGCTCATTTCAAAAAATTTGGAATGGCTTAGTTATGGCTATTAGTAACTATGTCTCTAGATCTAGTACTTTAAAGTTTCATGATGTTGTTGGTGTCATCCTTAGCAAGGAAATGCGACGAAAAATATTTGGTGAGACATCAAGTTATGCTTTGACTGCAGAGACTAGGGGAAGAAAATGGAAAGAGGAAAGAGCCCAAAAAATTGTAGTAAATCCAGAAAACGAATATCCAATTCTAGATCGGGGATAGTGTGCTTGAAATGTAGTAATAAAGGACACCTGAAGAAAGACTGCAAATATTGAAAGGGAAAAGAAGGAGACGCGCGACATGATAACAATTAGGAAGCGAATGTAACATGTGATGTGTTGTAAGATTCTCTGATTATTTCATTAGAAAATATTATTGATGCATGGGTTGTATATTTAGGGGCTTCTTTCCATGTCACACCTGAAAACATTTTCATGACTTAGTTCAAGGAGATTTTGGGGGTAAGGTTTTTAAAAATAAGCGAAATGGAAACCAATGGCTATTGAAGGAGGTAAGGCATGTTCTATATTTGAAGAAAGAAAAAAATTCAATAGGGAATTTAGGTGGTGAAGGTTGTGTAACTACATTCACAAAAAAAAACCTGCAAGGTCACTAAAGGATCCCTAGAAATGGAAAATGGAGAAAAGGTCGGTATGTTGTATTTATGCAATGGTATTTCTAATTATGTTAATACTTTAACCTCCATAAGAATACATATGGCGTTGTGGCATTATAGGCTCGGGCACATGAGTGATAAAGGGATGCAAATTCTTCACTCGAGAAATTTTTTGCCAGGTTTTAAGCATGTTGATTTGGATGTAAGTGAAAATTGTGTTTATGGAAAACAGAAGAGAGTCATATTTCTCAGAGTTGGGAATGAAAATAAGAGCGAAAAATTAGATTTTGTGCAAATATATGTATAGTTACCTTCTCAGGTATCATCTCTTGTTGGCTCTCGCTATTATGCTACTTTTATTGATGATGCAACCAGGAAAACCTGGGTTTATTGTATTCATAATAAATCATTTAATACTTCAAAGAAATGGAAATCTTTGGTTGAGAATGAGACAGGAAAGAAGTTGAAGTGTATTAGCTTAGAAAATGGAAGTGAATAATGTAGCAAAGCATTTGATAATTTCTATTCATAGCATGTAATTCGTAGAGAGAAGATAGTTCCAGGAACACCACGGGAAAATGGGGTGTCAGAAAGGATGAACAGTACAATCATGGAGCATGAAAGGTGCATGATCTTGCAAGAAGGATTTCCTTGGAAATTTTAGGTAGATTCATTAGATATTTTTGTTTATCTAATAAACAAAGAGCCTTCAAGTTCTTTGGATGGTGGTATTCCCAAGGAGGCATGGACAGGAAAAAAGGTAAACTATTCATGTTTAAATACTTTCGGTTGTGAAGCTTTTGTCCACATTAATAAAGAAAATAGAACAAATATTTAGGAAAAATAAAAGAAATGTACCTTTATTGGATATGGTGTTAATGATTTTGGTTATTGCTTATATGGTTATGAAAATCACAAAATCATTAGGAGAAGAGATGTCATATTCAATGAAAAGGCCTTTTATAAGGATCAAATATAGAGAAAGGAAAACAAATAATACACAGTGCTTGATGAGATCAAAGGAAAATTAAAGGTTCCTAAAAATCTAAATGATTAGCAGCCACAACAACAACAGGCACCTGAAACACCTAAAACTGGTGTTAGAAAATCTACTAGGATAAGTAGGCCCCCTTATTGGTGTCACCTTTTGGTGTTTTACCTTCGCCACATAAGCCATATTTTCCTTAATTTTCCATTTTCACCCATAAAACCTATGAAATTAATAAAATCAGGTACATATGTCATTTAAGGATTTAAATTTTGAAAAATCTTTGCTTTAAAATTTAAATTTTAGCTGTAATTACGGGATGTTGCAACTTTTCGTAATAGCTCCATTGTTTTCATATGTGAAGGATAGTTGCATGAAACACGAAGGTTTTTGGGTAATCCTCAATGTACAATTATGGTGAAACTCATATTTTTCTCCTCAAAATTTCACAGAGGTACCCGGTCAACACTAGTCAAACTAGGTTAGTCATGCAGAAAATCCCCTATTTTAAGCATTAAATTTGGACAATTTTTCATTTTTAGGGATTTTCCCAAATTATAGAGATAATAGGGATGAATTCGACTTGTAGCCTTTATTTAAGATTTTCATAAATACATTTGAATATTTTTAGTTAATTTCTTACAAAAACCCTTGTATAAATATGTGGCATTTGAAGGAAGAAGACATCCATTATGCTATGATAAGTTGGAATACTTTTTCAAATTAGTAAAGAGAAATGATTTCATTACTTCTTATCTTTCTGTTGTGTTTAATGAATGATGTCTAGTCTGGTTATCAAGTTCTTTTAAGCTGGTCTTCACAAAGTGTGCAAGCAAAGCGTGGACAAGCATGTGCACTAGTTTCTCGTTGTTTGGTATAATTTTCAGTTTGTTGTAATTTCTTTAAGTTTGTGATTTATTTTGGTATTATTTGACAAATTTGTTATTGACATGCTTGATGAGATATAATATGAATTTACCTCCTATAAGGGAGCTTAATATGCTTTTCATTTTCAATAAACTATACTTGTCAAATATTGTTCATTTTGTTTAAATTTGATTGAATTATTGCAATTTACTTAATTGATTATTTCATTGAAGAAATTGATGACCTGAAGGTATTAATTTTTTCATTGAAGGTTTTTTTAGTCTATCTTCTGTAAGGGAGATTGAAGTTTACTTGACAATAATTCTTAAGATCTCAAAATTAGTAAGTGTTAATCTTTTAGAAGCAATCTCTAAACCATAGATTTTGGTGTGCTTCTAAGTCTACAAACAGGATTGATAATAAAATTGATGATCTAATTTATACCTTAAATTAGATTGAAATTTTGGCATTGTTGCCGAGGAAGCACATTTAGAGACTAAAATCTTAGTTAATTCATTTATATTTATCTTAAAAAAAAAAAAAAAAACAAACAAACAAACAAAACAAAAAAACAAATTTTATTTTCTAGTTTAGTTATGTTTCTTTATGCTTAGATAAAGAGATAAAAAGGGTAGATATACAAAGAAAAACCCCCCAACCACTAAAAAAAAAACCTCCAACTACAAATCCATTTTCAAGACAAGACTTATCAAACTTCAAAAGAGGATTCTAAATAATTTATTCAGTGAAGGAGGGTATACCACCACAGGGATCTCTTAAATCCTTGTCCACAATTCATAATTATCACTAACAATGAGTTTCCTCAAAATATAGAAGAGGATAAATTCATCTATGAATAGGATTCACAAAAGGAGAACCTAGAATATTTTTCTAGTTATCCTTGTAAGGAGGACAAAGAGTCATTTCCCATATCCGATGAATGTCAAACATTAGAATTTTTCTCCTGTCTATCACAAGATCCCTTATGTATTCATGAATGTAATGAAAAAATTTTAGAAGAACTTTATGGTATGACAACAAAGGAAATCCAAGGAAACAAAGATCATATCGAAACTTGGTTCCAAAGAGTCACTAGGCCACCATCCTACTCTATTTTTCAACATTTCTTGGCATAAAATTTGTACGAACAATTGATCTCTCATGTCCAAGCATTCATTAAGGCATATTTTCCAAACTTAGAAATGAGCTTACTTATGAAATTCTGACACAAATGGATGCATTGGAAATTATCTTGTACTTGAGGGAATTTTTTATTCTTCTAAATATAATAGGATACTATAGAGGAATAAATAAGTGAATAAAATAAAATAAAAAATGCATAATAAAGTTAGCATGAATAAAACTCATTTTGAAAGGATTTTATGAAAAAATGAAGCCATGACAATCCTATTTTGGAGGAACATATGGGCTCATTTTTAAAGCATATTTCTACATAAAGAATCCCTTGAAACCTATTTTCTAACCCATTTTAAAATTTTCAATTTTCATCTCAAATGAAAAAAAAATGGTCAAAATAGTTACTAGGTCTCAAGCAGAAAATTCAAGAACAGAGTTAGGACAGATATGATTGGAGGGATTTAATGGAAATATTTTTACAAGATATTTCTAGGAGAGATGGACCTTAGAACCTAGTTTCCATTTCAATTTTAATCACCTCAAACCGACATTGTATGAAAATGTTATACTCAAATTACTGATTGCTTGTCATAAAATCTGCATTGTGACAATTCTACAAATTGATTGTTCATTGGGATATTTCACATATCAAATCATATTCATTTAAAAACACGTTTATAAGGGAGATATAAAATCAAGTCTAGTTTAAGCCACAATTTTAATCATCCCATTTGGAGATCATACTAAAAATTTATACCACATTTAGTAACTACACGTCTTAAAACCAGCATGGTGAAACTCTGCCTCTTAGGTTTGTTCATCAATAATTTTGTGATACCAAACCTAAGGATTTTTAAATCGTATTTCTAATTGATATACAAAAATAAATCTACTTTAGTCTCAAAATTTAATCACATCGATCCGATTTTTAATGAAAAAGTTACACTCCAAATAGTGATTGTTGGTCTAGTAAGAAATTCACAAGAAGCTCAATCAAATAGGGTATTCTTCATCATTTTTAGCATATCATTTGACACCATTTTCAATAAATATTTATATTGAAATTATACATATGAATTCAATTTAACTTGGTTTTTGAATCACTCTAATTGGACATAAAATGAAGATTTTGTGAACAAAATACCGTTAGGAGGTCTAGGTTGGCCACCATTCCTCAAGGGGTAAACAAATGCATTTTATTTTAATATCATCCTTGAAATTATTTTTAAATAATTTATTGTAATTATTTTAATTAATTCTTGTAAGAAGAGATACTTTAAACCTCTCTTCCTCCATCATCTAATATTGTATTGCATACAATGTTTAGTTCTTGCGGGTCCGAGGAAGTCCAAAGGATCAAATCTATGAACAAGAAATTTTCAAAGTAAAAGTTTTCTAAATTCATACATGAGAGTATGAAATATTAAAGTTAAACAAAGTGGAATATCATCTAACATTGATTTATAAATCCTTGTAGATTGTTACAAAAACTTCCCAGTGGATGACCGACAGATACTTGAGATGAATTGAGATCAAGGAAAAAACCATGGAATCAATCCTCAAAGGAATAAGTCAGGTTCCATACCATGTCAAAGTCACATCAACTACAAAATATACCTCTCAAAATCTCTACCATTCATAATTCCATTCATCGACCTTGCTCTATGCCATTTTCCCTCTTCCAAGTTTCATAATTCATTCATATTGAAGATTGAATTCATCCATTTCACATCTATTTTCCTTCACAAGCTTACCATACTCCCTTACTCCACCTAATTTCTCTTCCATTTCAGATTTACTTTAAAAAAAACAAAAACAAAAAAAAGGAGTTTAGTTGTGAAAACCAAGAATCTAGCACAACATAAACTCAGAATTCTCATCAGAAAACCAAGTTAAATCGACTCGTGAAGATTCACAATAATAAAAATAAAAGGTTACTTCATTTCAAGTCAAGCTTTCAAATGTCAATTTTCCAAGTGAATAGAAAGAATTATCCTTATAGTCTTGAGCACAAGTCAAATCTTTAGTAGAGAGGAAGGTGTAAATAATTTTGAAAAAGTTTTCTACTTGCATCCATTTGCACCATATTTCATGATCAGAGGGACCTATTTTGCACCATATTTTATGATTAGAGGGACTTGTCTTGAAGAGTACAATGATAAGAGGGACCTGTTTTGAAGCATCACATCAACAAGGACTTAAATTTCCAGTCAATTTTTTAGGAAAGTCAAAAGAGTTTCAAAGGGACAACTTAAATTTCCAATCAGTTTTTGAAGACAGTCAAAAGAGTTTCAAAGGGACTTGTAGCCTACTTCTGCAATACAATTTTAAATATAAAACTACAAGAAAATAATAGTGATGCTCCAATTGATACAAATCTCCAGCTGCTACAAGCTCAAACTGTTACAAAAACCATCAAGGGAGTCATTGCAAAATCAAGAAGAAATTTAATTTTAAATGCATTACTTTTGAAAAAAAAATCATTTTAGATTAGTGATAATGTATTTATTTGATTATTTCATTCATCTCATTTATTTGATTACCCTAGTTCATCATCCACCTTACTTACCCTACTTACTATTTGTTATGCAGAATTGTGATCTATGGATAAATCAAATTCCCTAAGTGTGGTGTTAGGCACTAAGAACAGCAGATGAAAGGCTTTGCTAAAATTTTCTCTAAAATAAGCAAATACACAGAATGATATAAGAACCTCCTTGTAATACAAGCACTTCTTCTTCCCCTTATTTCATTGTTGTTGTTGCGCTCAATCCAACTTCAATCACCAGATTGATTCCTGCAAACATAAACAAAGAATAGAAAACAAGATGCATATACAGATATCTACCTATCTTAATCACTCAAATAGATTAGATGTGAAACATATATATCATTCAAGAATCCATTGCATGATAAATAGAAACATACAGAGATACATATATGGGAAAATGAATAGCAATATTTACTAAAGAGTATAAGGGGGAGGTTACAACCAATGATCGATTTTATGCCACCAGCTCCAGCTTCATCTCAGCCTCATCACATCCAACATCACACCAGTATCATATCAATACTTTAACTCTCTCAAATGAGAATCAGAAAGCATTTCTTTACCAAAATTATTCCTTCCCTATCACTAGGATCTATGCTCAATTTATCAGGAAACTGATGGTTTTTTCTCAATGAATGACCTTCTAAGAATAGGAAATACATGTTCCCAAGTTCAGATATGTTATATGGACACTTTGATTCGAAGTTTGACACATATGGACTCTTATAGAAGACACTGGCCATGTGGAGATTCCCGGAACAATGAGAATTCCACTCCCAGGTGACCAACGCACTCTTGAATGTCGGGAAGTGCATTACAGTGCACTCTTGAATGGAGGATGCTGCATATGAAATGCAGTTAGTCCCTTTAGAGGTAGCATTGGTGAGTTCATAAGTGATAAACATATACTTCAAACCTTGGAAATATCACAATAGAAGCCATGAATGAATTGTTCTTCTCTTAGGGCATATAGCAACTGAAATGTAAGGGGATGATATAACCTATTTCATTGGTCCTAGGGATGATGTCCATTTTGACCAGGTCATGGGGAATGATGCCCAAATTGACCTATAACAATTGCCTCCTAAAGCATGAAGTCGAAATAATAATAATATTTTTAAATGAGATGATTTACGATGTGATGAGTTGGAACTGAAGCGGAATGGTGACCTGCATCAATATTACAATACATTACATCATGATATTTTAATCTTGATCATGAATTGTTGAGGGAGGCATTCCCATGCTCAACACATAAAATATATAATGACATGTACATAGTTCAGAAAGTCATCTACATTGGAATGTTTCCCAATACAAACATGCCTACAGATATAGGCCCATGTTTGGATGATGATGTGTATGTAAGGTCATCGTACAGATGATGTGTACAAAAATCCTAAAATCGCAGCCCGAATGGCTAAAACTAGATTTGGGGTCTTCTTATCTCATTCACTCGATCGTTCGAGTACAATTCTAGCCATGCGAATATATGATTTGTAGTTGAACATGGTAATACATCATTTGATTACCAGCCAATGATGTGAGTTGTTAACAAACGTGAGAGAACCACCATTGATGTTAATGGCTCTCAAGGTACTGCAGTACAATTTGCAAGGAATGAATAGATGATTTGATGTCGAATTCCAAACAAAATCTTTTCGATGTTGTAACAAGCCTCATAGTACTAGAATATGATGCTTCTAAGTAAACTTCCTGGATGATGATTTGATGTCGACAGGAAGCCACTTTATCACAAAATGGGAGTTACTAATTTCGGAGAAAAAATGTGACTTGATATAGTAATTTTTAGGGATTATTTTCATGAAAATGAAGGTTTATGAGTATTGCAGAAGGATGAGTATTCACTGGATGACTTCTCTTGGACATATTGGTGACACTGAGATGAGTTGGAAGCATTGACCCAAAACCGAAGTGAAGGTATGATGAACCATTGGTATGAATGAATCCTCAAGAAGGTCCCAAATTTTCCCCGGTCATTTGTCTACCAGTACCTCTTTATATTTTAACAAGCTTGAGGAGGATAATATATGCTTTATCTATAATTCAACCCTTCAGGCGAATCTGCATCGCTATTTAACAATTTAACGAGTCTAGCGATTAATGAAACTCGATTATTTCCATGATTGAAAATCTCGTCGCTATTTTATATTTTAACGAGCCTAATGATAGTGATGACCCAGTCCTTTTTCATATTTAGAGAGTTTGAAAAAGAGGACAAAAGAAAACTCCATCAGTCCTTTTTCGTAAATTTGTCGCTCAGATCCGAAAAAGTGTAAAATGATATCTGAGAAAACCTCCTAGCCATGTTCGACTAAGGTTTTCCTTTTTCGTAAATAATCTATCTCAATCTGGAAAAGGGTTAAACTTATGCTGAGTAGATGTTGTTTCATTTACTTTTACGAGCTCGAAAATACAAGTGCTCGGCAATTTTTTCACATTATCGGAGTCTGAATAGAGCTAAAAGAAGACTCCAGGGGTTCCTTTTTCGTTGTTATCGAAGCTCGAAAAAGAGATAAATGTGCGCTTCAAGTCCTTTTTCATTCTTATCAAAGCTCAAAAAATAAGAATAAAAGTATGATTTGTGGTCAAATCATTCTTGAATAAGTGTGCACGACTAATCTGCTATGTCAGTTGTAAACTTGTTCAAAACAACATAAAATGGATTAAAAATATCGGTTTCATGATATAAAAAAATGAATAAAAATAATAGTCTGTTGTGGCCAGTAACAACCCCCCTTTCTTATTTAGTATTAGTAATAATACTAAATAAGTGGGGACCCTTAGTTAAAAAATCCAAAAAAATTAATTAGTGCTTGTTTCCTTTTTCAAATAAAAACTTAGGGAAATTCCTTTGAAAATATTTAAATAAACTTAAGTTTATGATAGATCATAATATAATCTTTCTTTGAAGAAAAATACTGCATCCATCGCAAAAAGTGGATATCCTTTGTAAAGCACAAATTGTGAATTCGCGATATTGCGATAGCGCAATCTCTAAAAACTACGCATTAAAACTAATGATCGCAAAATCGCATATCGCAGAAAAGATGTTTAACGAATACTTTTCATTTTGCAATATTGCGATATTGCGATTTCGCGATGCTATGAGACTGCGATTCGTGATGATTGTGATTGGCGATAATTGTGATCTTGCGATGATTTCGATTTGAGAAAACTGCGATCTGCGATATTGCGATATTGCAATATTGCATAACAAATCGCAGATCGCAATGTCGCAGATTCTTAAGAGCTCGTTGTCCAAAGAAAATCTTTTCATAAATAAATATCCGTTATGCGCTTTAATGATTGAATTAATGAATGGATTGTCAATTATTGATAAAAATGATTTTCTTTTGATTGAAAGGTCGTTTCACGTTTAAATAATATTTTTCATCCGCCTTTAGCATTTAAAACCCTCCCGTCACCTTTCTCATATCATTACTCTCACTTAATTCGTAAAACCGCAGGCGCGAAGGAGCAGAAGACTATACAAAGCATTCACAGAGTATTATGGGAAAGAGAGAGAAAACTCCAAGTTCTGAAAACAAAGAGATGGCTTCCTTATAAACAGACACTTCTTGCAACAAGGACGCCGGTATCACCACTTGGGAGGGGATGCATAATTTGCTCGAAGAAGAAAATCCCAGGGTAATGGAAGTCGCGACTACTGCAGGTTCAAGTAATTCCTCTGAAGCGTCTCTTACAGAATTGGCTTGTTCATTCTTGCACCGGATAGCAGCAAGACCAAGAATTCTCTCGTATACAGATATGGTAAAATGGGTGCTGGATAGCGCAGATATTACGGACAGGAAATTTAGAACTCAAGGTCAAGAGCTCATTGGGTCGTTCACTATAGAAGATTTAAGGCTTGTGTATCATTTGCCGGAACCTCAAGCGACTTACAACAAACAATTTATGGAGAAATTTGCTAGGGAAAATACAAATTTGGCAGAATGCACTAAGGAATGGAACAAAAGAGATGAACCATTGAAGAAAAACAAACATGGTATGTACAGTACTGTCTCACTCACCTCTCCATATTGTTTTGCTGCTGCTATGTTATGTAGGCTTTTTGGAAAGCCTAACATAAATATGGTCTTGCCTGAATGGCTTCCCTTATTGAATGTTGTTGTTAACGCTACCATTGTGGACTGGGCCAAAATATTGTCTGATAATTTAGCCACTGCTATTTTCAATTACCGGTCCAAACGAACTGTTTCTCAGAAGATTTATCCTCCTTTTTATCTATCTGCTTATATTATGGACTCGATCTGTTTTGTTTCTAAATTCCCGTTAATGGGTTGGCAATGGACAATTCATGATCCTTTTCCCATTCATGTATATCACAAAGAACTATGGGAATTAAAGTTTGTTCCTCATTTTTATAAGATTTGCCATGGCATAATGTTGCCTCTGCATAGAATTTTGTATAATAAGGATGCTCCATGGTTTTCCCCGGAAGTAGAAGTCGACATTCTCCCCGTTGCACGATGGTTTGGGGAAGAATTGTTTACCTATGTGAGGGTTTTTGGGAGTTTTTCTTCTCCCCATGTTTTACCTTTGTATGTTCCAGACAAACTTCTAGCCAGAGAAATTGCATATCAAACTTGTGGAGAAGGTGGTTTGACCAAAGAGTTAAAAGATAAAAAGAATGCCATATGGCCACAATTTCCTGTAGCATGCGGGGTATTCTCATTATTTGATATTGGTCATTCATTTAAGGAAGTAAGCAACATTACATGCTTACAATTGTTTAAATTTCCAAAAAGGCTATTTGACCCAAATGATGTTGCTAAGAATTTTACCACTGCCATCAAGGTAAGGGTATTTTCTAGAGAAGAAGATCCTTTTGATGATATGTTCTTAGAAAAAAACACATTTAAAGAAGTTCTACATTTAGCACGGATGCAACTATCTCCAGAATAATTTCAAGAATTTAAAATGTACAGAGAAAGAAGATTGACCACTATTCCTTTGGATATTTTGCGTGTGGAACCCGCAAGGGAACCAACTCCTAGTGTCAGTCTCAGCGGCAGTTTAGGTACAGATAAGTCTAAGTCAAAGTCTGAAAGAGAAGCTTCTGAACGTTCTAATAATTCTAATGAAGAGCAGGATAAAAATGAAGAATCAGTGAAGGATACTACTCAATCAAAAGAGCTTTCACAACAGCAAATTTTGACTTCTCAGCAGATAAATCCTCCCCCTCCCAATGTACAGCAACAGTCAGTCACAATTGAATTAGACAAATAATGGGAAAATTTTAATGAATTTCTTAATGTCGAAGGACAAAATACACAGACCCCAGTACAGACAACAAAAGTTTTGAGCACGGGAATAAGTGGCAATGTCACAGAAACTGAGCATATACCTATCACTCCCTCCTCTGAAATTGTACTTAATATAGAGGACATTCCTCCTCTGGATGTATTCTACAACCCGCAGTATAAAGCAGTAGTCAGGAAGCAAAGGAAAAAGAGAAAATTAGAGAATGCAATCTCTACTGAGGCAGAACAATTAGATGTCTTATGGAAAGATCCTACTACGGATCCTACTGAGAATCTTACCAAATTATCTCAGATTACAGGAGCTTATGCCTCTACAACTATTGACAAAGCATCTAAGGTAAGGCTATTATTAAATGAAAAAGAAGATCAGATACAAGTTCTGCAACAAAAATTGCAACAAGCTCATGCCAACAGTGAAGCACAAATAAAACTTGAAAAGTTACAACAAGAGCTTCAAGAGATGCAAATCGAATATCAAAAAAGTTTGACCGATAAAGAGAAAAAAATACAGATTATCCAAGAGGAGCACAAAGATGACCCTATGCTTCCAGAGTTTATTTCAGAGTCTATTTCTTTGAACAAACAACTAGTGCAACAACAAGATATACTATGTCAAAATATCTCACAATGGAACTCTTTTTGTCAACAAAGTGATAAAATCACTAATCATGTCGTAGAATTACGACATGATTATGATTTAGCTAATGAAAGAGTTACTAATTATTTGGCATGGCAGAAGACAGAGGAAGGAAGAAGAGTTGGGGCACCAATTATCAACGACAGTCATAAAGAAATACTTTTCAATAATTGGGATGCACAGATCAGAGAAGCAGAAAAAGCGGCAGAGGAGTCAACTACAGCAGCGAGTAACATTACTGATTGTGTAAATGAAAATTTGCACAAAGTTAATTTGATTTCAGAAATTATTCCGGGACACATTCCGCAAGCACAGCAATTGCAAACAGAATGGAGGCAGAAATCTGATGAAAAGGCAAAGTCAATTCAGGGACTGACAAGATTAAACTGGGATTCTTACTGAACATATCTAGTGAAACCACACAGTCAATGCAATGCGCTTAATTGCATTATTAATTTTGCTGAGAAGATTGCGCCTACACTTGTCGTTTCTGTTTTTTTAGGGCAGTTGAAATCTGAAGTCGGCCAACCACCTCTTCTCAAAACAATGTTGGATGCTTGCAAGATCAAAGATCAAATTCATAAGTAGATAGTTGATAGTTTTTATTTTTAGATTTAGTTTTAGTTTTACTATATTTTTGCCTAGAAAAAGGACGGTCATTTAAACCGAATCCTAAATTTTTGTAATAAACTATTTTTAGATTTTAGTTATTAGTATTTAAACCCTTCTCATGCATTTAGAGAAGGGTCCTGAAATTTGTCAAAAACTTATCCTCGGAACATGCACTTCTGCACCCTCAAAGGAGGTTTTGATGAATGAATGGAACGAGATTTATTGTATCTGTGTCTAATATCTGTTACTGATGTTGCATTTCTGTACTCTTGATAGATGTTGGATTAAGGAAGAGATAAATCATTATTGCTTCTAGCTCATGAGTAGAACCAGTTATAAATGGTAATTTTATCTCTTAACTGTTTATGTTTCTGTGTTAAAAGTGATATTTATGTTCAATTTTTTTATATGTTAATGTTTGAATACTTGAGTTATCATTTGGCATTTTTGTATGGTGATAGCTATTTATTTGTGCTTAATGTATGAATAACTTATTATGCGATATGTTTCTCACAACTGTTTCATCTAACTTTTTATGTGAAATGGTTTATCTTTATTGAATTCTTTTCTCATGATAATTGAATGATCTTTATTATCAATTGTTATCTGAAATCGTTTTAGATCACATAAATAGAAAGATTACATCCCGGGTTAGTTTAGAGTTAGATATTTCTTAGAATACAGTTTGCATATGAATAGATTAGAAATAGAAAAAAAAATTTTACTTAGGAATTTTAGAAAAGAAATATCAAATCTCAAACACACACACACACATATTGGGAAACTGGTCCCATTATCCCCAGTCGAACCCACTACACCAAACGGAAAAGGAGCTGCTAACCAAGGTCCGGACCGAGTGGGTATCCCCCTTGTTGTAGACCCGATTTTCGGGGCTTCAACACTTTTGGCGCTAGAAGGAGGGCCTCCAACTATGAATGGAAAGTGAATCTAAATCTAAATACCATTCTGAGAGTAAATCACCCTCACCATCTTCCCCGACTTCTCCATCATACTCAGAAATTTTAAATCTAGAACCAGAAGTCAAAAGAAGAACAGACACTGCTACAAACCCTGACTTTTCAGAAGAATCTGCTATTGAACCTCCTGAAGTTGAATCTTTGATTCATAAACTTCATAGATTTTCAATATCACCTCAAAGGTCTGATAAATCTCAAGGCAGTGTGACTTCACAATATAATCCTGCTCATCCTCTCACTAGATTACAGAGTGAAAAGCTTGGCATTCAGCCAACTAAGTTACCTCTACCTACAAGAAAAAGAGCTAGGAAATCACCTAAAGGGTCTGATAGTGAGACTCTTTCATCATCATCATCCATCTCAAACTCTTCATCGCGAAGTCAACCACCCACTCTTCCACTCCAGACTACTGTCCATCAGTCCACTTAATCTTCCACATCTCCTTCTCAAATCATAATATCTTCATCTTCTCAGTCACAAATATCATCTTCTACACTTTCATCTATTAGTAGTTCAGTGATGGCCCAAATTCCATGGAATAATCCAGGGGCAGTCTTAATGCATGCACCCTTGAGTCAAATACCGGCCCATCCTGAAAAATGGCTGCCTAAGTTTAATCCTGAAGCAGGCATGCTAGCAGAAGAACATATAAACAACTTTATGTTATCCATAAATCTCAATGGAGTTGTTAATGAAGATGTTGTTGTCTGAATTTTTCCTTATACCCTACAAGGAGCAGCTGGATCATGGTATTTCTCATTACCATCTAGATCTATTACTAGTTGGGATATCTTTAAAGATCAATTTTTGACTAAATTTGGTGATGACAGGTCTACAGCAACATTCATCAATGATTTATCTAATCTTAGAGCTTATTCAAAAGAACTTGTCAAGGATTTCAATTCACGTTTCAATAAATTGTTAAACAAAATTCCTACTGCCTCCAAGCCTAGCGAAGAAGTGTGAAGTGAATGGTACATTTATGCTTTGCCATCAAACATAGCAATCTTTGTTGATAGGGAAAACAAAACAACTTTAGCAGACAATATGAAGGAAGCAATAGCAGTAGAGAAAAGAATCATTGCTTTAGAAAAGAAAAATGCAATAGAAGAACGGAAATCCAAAAAGGTCACTTTTAAGGAAGATCCCAAGAAAAAAAAACCAAAAGATCCATTTGATTTAGAAGGATTTCAAAAAGTTTTGAAAACCATGTCCAATGAGATGGTTGATATCAAGAAACAAGTGGCAAAAACATCTTCTAAAAAATCTTTCCTTTTAGAAGAAATCCTTCAACTGATCCAAAGCTACCAAATGCTATTACAAATGCTGAATCAGAAGAAGATGAAGAGGATACTGCTACTAAAGAAACAAATGATGAAGAAGAAATTGTAGAAGTCCAAGGTATGTGGGATTTCATCCTCCCAGATGAGGAAGATCAAGAAGCATCCCCGGTTAGCACTTGAAGTAGAAATCAACTTGATCCTCCTCAAACTACTCCTAAGCCAAAGAGCGCAAGCTCATTGACTAAGCATAAAGTTGCACCCAAGAAAACGACATCCAAAGCAATTCAAACTAGCCCTGTCCAAACAAATTCATCAATTCCATCAAGAACACTGATTGTTCCGGATGAAATGGAATATAACATTATAGAAGATATGAAGAAGACTAGGGAAAACATCACTTTTTATGAATTGAGCAAGTTAAAACACCAGCAAAAAGTACTTTTGAAATAATTACATGCTGTACCAGAAAAACCTTTGCCCGATCTTGTAATTTCTCAAGCTTCCAATGACATGGGAAGACCTCCAACTAATTCGATTAGTAAAGTTGATCTTGAAAATATCGCTTTAATTGGAGGAAGGTCCAGATCTCATACTCCTCCATTTCTTCTTACTTATGAATTTTTTAATAAAAATTTGCATAACTGTTTAGTGGATTCTGGAGCTTCATCTAATATTCTACCAAAATCAGTATGTGCAAAATTGAACGTTCAACCACAAAAATCTGTTGTGCGCATAGTACAGTTAGATCGATCGCAAGTCAAAGTGATTGGCGAATTAAATCAGGTTACCATAAGGCTATCATCAAATCCTAAGGTATGTCAAGTCATTGATATTTTAGTTGCAGATATTCCATAATTTTATGGCTTAATTCTTAGCAGAGATTGGTCAGAAAAACTTCATGGATACTTTGTAACCGATTGGTCGCACATGTGGCTTCCTTACAATGGTAAACTAAATCAGATAAAGGTTGAACAAGAAAAGCATCAAAAATACATAGTAACAGAATTGGAAGGAGAGAATGAACCAATTGCATACAGCAGTAATATCATTGGCAATTATTCAGTTGATTCTTTCTTAGGAAATTTAAATGCTCATACTTCACCTTATTTAGAACACTCTGTTTTATCTCAAATAGAAAAATTTTCTCAAACAGATAATTCTAAATGTATTAATTTTGTAGATACTCATGTAAAAAAATCTTTATTTTGGAAATTATTTTTTGATGGTTCTAAGTCTAATGAAGGAGCAGGAGCAGGATGCGTGTTGATTAGTCTAGAGGGAAACAAGATTATGCTAACCTGCAGACTTGAGTTTGAATGCACTAATAATACCGCAGAATACGAGGCTTTAATCCAAGGGTTATATAAAGCAATCGGATTGGATATCAAATATCTGCAAGTTTTCGGAGATTCAGAAATTGTAATCAAACATGTACGCAATACTATACATTGTTTATCAGGTCATTTAAAGCATTATCAATCTTTAGTTCAAGATCTGACTGAACATTTTATAGCATTCAATATTTCACCAATTCCTAGAATCCAAAATGCTAGTGCAGACCTCTTAGCCAATGTAGCCTCTAAGCTCATCCCTGCAAAAGACTTTAGTCCTGATCGATTTTCAATTGAATTAATCTTTAGACCTTCGATTCCTGATAACCTTACCAATTGGATAATTTTCAACGATGATCCTGATATTGTAAGTTTCCTCACATCTGAAAGATCTTATACCAATCAGATAATCGATGAAGACCAACATGACAAACAATTACAACATGATAGCACTAATAATGCTATTCCAAAGTCAATAGTCAAGTTAGAAGACCTTTATGATTTGAAAGACCGATTTAAAAGATCTACCAATTCAAAATTACAAAGCTCAACTTTGAATTATGAATTAGTAAATCTAGGAACTGATACCAAACCACAGAATATCAACCTAGGCCTTGGTCTAACTCCTGAAAAAAAATCAGCATATGTTCATCTTTTGAAGCAATATAAAAGTGTCTTTGCTTGGAACTACGATGAAGTCAAAACTTATGACACTTCTATCATCCAACATACTATCCCAATGATGAATGATGAGAAACCTGTACAACAAAAGCTGAGAAAAATCCATCCCAATCTAGAAAATCAAATAAAATCTGAACTCAATAAGTTATTGAAAGCCAAAATTATTTTTCCTGTTCGACATTCTAAATGGGTTTCCAATATGGTTCCTGTTAGAAAGAAAAACAGAGATATTAGAATTTGCATTGACTTTCGAAATCTTAATAAAGCCTGCCAAAAAGATAATTTTCCTTTGCCTCCCATGGAGCAAATATTACAGGCGGTTGCAAGATCAGAATTAATGTCTTTCTTAGATGGTTTCTCTGGCTACAATCTTAGTTCATCCAGATGATCAATTGAAAACTACATTTAGAACCAAATGGGGCACTTATGCATATCAAAAGATGCCTTTTGGTCTGATCAACGCTGGTGCCACATTTCAAAGAGCCATGGACATCACTTTCAAGGGATTAGTTAACAAATCAGTGGTAATTTACTTGGATGATATAACTGTATATTCCAAAAAACGAAGCAATCATCTTAGAGATTTGAAGCATATCTTCCAACGTTGTCTAAGGTATGGAATTTCACTTAACCCGAAAAAATCCTTTTTTACATTAAGTGAAGGAAAACTTCTTGGATTCATAGTGTCAAAATCTGGAATTCATATTGATCCTGATAGAATCAAGGAGATTTCTGAAATATCTTTACCTCACAACAAGAAAGCTATGCAATCTTTTCTCGGCCAAATTAATTTTGTAAAGAGATTTGTACCAGATTTTTCAAGAATTGTATATCCTTTACAAGCAATGATTAAAAAGAATTCAAACTTCAAATGGGGCCAAGACGAATACGAGGCATTCAATCTAATCAAACAAGCAATCATTAATGCTCCAACTTTAGCAACTCCAAATTTTTCCGATCCTTTTATTTTGTACACATTTGCCTCTGATAAATCTTAAGCTGCGATTCTCACTCAAGCAAATCAAGACAAAGCAGAAGCCCCAATTGCTTTCTTCAGTTCAAATTTACAGGAAGCTGAGTTGAATTACTCAGATGTGGAGAAACAAGCTTACGTTGTTTTTAAAGAAATTAAGTATTTCAGACCCTTTTTACTTAAAACCCATACAAAAATCATTGTACCGTTTCCAGCAGTAAGAAATCTTTTAGTCCAAAAAGATGTGGGTGAGAAAAGAGCTAATTGGATTACTGCCTTACAAGAATATGATGTTGAGATCAAACCAGCAAATATTGTAAGAGGTCAAGGCTTTTGCAAAATACTAGCTGGAGCATCACAGATTTATGAGAAATCATTTGAAGAGATACAAATGTATGAGGTAAGCCTAAATGATGTTGAATCATTATATGCTGATATCATTTTTTATCTGAAGAATGGATATTCTCCTCCAAATCTCGATCACACCAAGAAAAGAGCTTTAAGGTTGAAGGCTAAACAATATCAGCTTGTAAACGATGTTATTTTTAAAATAAATTACGATTTTGTTCTCCTTAGATGTTTGGAGAAATTTGAAGCTGAAAAAGTCTCGCAAGAACTTCATGATGGGCCAGCAGGTGGACATTATGCTGGAGATGCTACTGCACATAAAATTCTTCGCGCAGGCTATTACTAGCCCACTTTATTCAAAGATTCACATAGCTATGTAAGAAAATGTCAAATTTGTCAAACCGTAGCTGGAAGACAAAAGAAACCATCATTGCCATTACAACCAGTAAAAATTGAACAACCTTTTGATCAATGGGGATTGGACATAATAGGTGAGATCTTTCCTCACTATTCTAAGCAACATAGGTATATCATTACAGCAACTCATTATTTTACGAAATGGGTAGAAGTAGTCCCTCTCAAGATTGCTAATGCTGAGAACATCATTGAATTCATAGATTAGTTCATAATCACCAGGTTTGGTTTACCTTCTGCTTTAGTGTTTGACAATGCATCATATTTTTCTGGTAATGCTATGACTGAATTTGCACTCAAGAGAGGTTTTAAACTTAAATACTCTGCCAACTATTATCCACAGGGAAATGGGTTAGCTGAATCCACAAATAAAAACTTAATTAGAATCATTAAGCGAACCATTATCAAAATCATAAAAATTGGCATAAATATTTAATATATGCTTTATGGGCAGATCGAATAACACAGAAGGCTTCTATTGGCACTTCTCCCTTTAATTTAGTTTATGGGAAAGAAGTAGTTATTCCAACTCATTTAGCAATTCCTTCTTTGGCCTTAGTTTAATATATAGATGAAGCACCAACTTCTTCCTTGCAACTAAGACAGATGGAAATAATTAAGTTAGAAGAACAACGAGAAAAAGCCAAAATAACTCATACTCATCATCAAGCATTAGTAAAAGCTTCTTTTGATTCAAACATGATAACCAGAAAAGACTTTCAGGCTGGAGATCTTGTTTTAAAATGGGACAAGGCTCATGAGGAAAAAGGAAAACATACAAAATTTCAACGAATGTGGCTTGGTCCTTTTCAAATTGCAGAAATCATAGGTCCATCTACTTTTATGTTACAAGATTTAACAGGCAAAAGAGAGTCGTTACCTATTAATGGACAAATTCTCAAAAAATATTTTCTATAGGAGATCATTCTTCTATTTTGTATATTAGTTTTCTTTATTGTAAAAATAAAACGAGTTGTTAATGGTTACATTTGGAATTCACAAAGAAGATATAAATTCTCTTTTTAGATTTTGTTTCTTCATTTTTATAAATAGAATTCTTTTCAGAATGTTGATCATTGTTATTTAAAGATACAATTAAAAACTTTAGTCTAGAAATGATACTAGTTTCAACTTTGAAAACTTTGATGAAAGGCAACTTTTAGTGAAAGATTGTTTTATATCAGTTCAATGAAAGGTATCAATAACAAAACAAAGTTTCTCTATAGAAAATTTCCTTCCAAAAAAAACTCTACCATTGTCGTCCAGAGCTATCTTAAGGAAACAATGATATCCTCCTCGCTTAGAAAATTACAATCTTCAAAGAATTATCCAATGATACACTTTTTAACTTAAAGAGTAAGAGGTCTCATCACGAGCTGACTTATCATGATCATAGATATTATAGCTTGTTGACTTTGCCAATACTGCATACCACAACAGGGAAATGACTCAAGATTGTTGTAATCAAAAGACAAGGGGTCTCATCACGAGCCAGCTTGTTCAGCAAAGTTATAAATCAAGTGAATGGCATTATCATCAATTGGCTAACAAACCAAGACATTGTTCTTTAAGAAT
Source organism: Pinus albicaulis (assembly GCA_034641835.2). NCBI lineage: Eukaryota > Viridiplantae > Streptophyta > Pinopsida > Pinales > Pinaceae > Pinus > Pinus albicaulis. The sequence continues at coordinate 536,270,425 of CM076573.1, read as the reverse complement.
AAAAAAGAAAAACAAAAGCAACAAGTGTGAATATGGATTTCTCTTTGAAAATTGTATATTTCTCTAAGTAGGATACAGGATCATTGCTAGGTAACAGGTAACCCTGTCGAGGCTATAAACACTTGCTGGCAGCAGTGGCTCTACCTACGACAAATGAGCATATTTAAAGCTGATTTATAGAGAAGCCTTTGTTTTTATCTTTTTAAATCAAGTAATGACTGATACAAATACAAGGACTAGCTTGAGGAAGTGAATAATCAAAAGTTGAATATAGAAGAAATGAAATATCATTTATAGATTAAGGCATAATGTACTTTGTCTTTTTATAATAAAGTTTGATTTTTTGGAAAATTTTCTGTTTTGAAAAATTTAGAAAATTCAACAGAAAAGCAGAGATAACTGGTTCTTCCAAGTGAATCGCCAATTTTTGTGGCCAACAACAACCCCCCTTTCTTATTTAGTATTAGTAATAATACTAAATAAGTGGGGACCCTTAGTTAAAAAATCCAAAAAAATTAATTAGTGCTTGTTTCCTTTTTCAAATAAAAACTTAGGGAAATTCCTTCGAAAATATTTAAATAAACTTAAGTTTATGATAGATCAGAATATAATCTTTCTTTGACGAAAAATACTGCATCCATCGCAAAAAGTGGATATCCTTTGTAAAGCACAAATTGCGAATTCGCGATATTGCGATAGCGCGATCTCTAAAAACTACGCATTAAAAATATTGATCGCAAAATTGCATATCGCAGAAAAGATGTTTAATGAATACTTTTCATTTTGCAATATTGTGATTTTGCGATATTGTGATTTCGCGATGCTATGAGACTGCGATTCGTGATGATTGCGATTGGCGATAATTGCGATCTTGCGATGATTTCAATTTGAGAAAACTGCGATCTGTGATATTGTGATATTGTGATATTGCATAACAAATCACAGATCACAATGTCGTAGATTCTTAAGAGCTCGTTGTCCAAAGAAAATCTTTTCATAAATCAATATCCGTTATGCGCTTTAATGATTGAATTAATGAATGGATTGTCAATTATTGATAAAAAGGATTTTATTTTGATTGAAAGGTCGTTTCACGTTTAAATAATATTTTTCATCCGCCTTTAGCATTTAAAACCCTCCCGTCACCTTTCTCATATCATTACTCTCACTTAATTCGTAAAACCGCAGGCGCGAAGTAGCAGAAGACTATACAAATCATTCACAGAGTATTATGGGAAAGAGAGAGAAAACTCCAAGTTCTGAAAACAAAGAGATGGCTTCCTTATACGCAGACACTGCTTGCAACAAGGACACCGGTATCACCACTTGGGAGGGGATGCATAATTTGCTCGAAGAAGAAAATCCCAGGGTAATGGTCGCGGCTACTGCAGGTTCAAGTAATTCCTCTGAAGTATCTCTTACAGAATTGGCTTGTTCATTCTTGCACCGGATAGCAGCAAGACCAAGAATTCTCCCGTATACAGATATGGTAAAATGGGTGTTGGATAGCGCAGATATTACGGACAGGCAATTTAGAACTCAAGGTCAAGAGCTCATTGGGTCGTTCACTATAGAAGATTTAAGGCTTATGTATCATTTGTCGGAACCTCAAGCGACTTACAACAAACAATTTATGGAGAAATTTGCTAGGGAAAATACAAATTTGGCGGAATTCACTAAGGAATGGACCAAAAGAGATGAACCATTGAAGAAAAACAAACATGGTATGTACAGTACTGGCTCACTCACCTCTCCATATAATTTTGTTGCTGCTATGTTATGTAGGCTTTTTGGAAAGCCTGACATAAATATGGTCTTGCCTGAATGGGTTCCCTTATTGAATGTTGCTGTTAATGCTACCATTGTGGACTGGGCCAAAATATTGTCTGATAATTTAGCCACTTCTATTTTCAATTACCGGTCCAAACGAACTGTTTCTCAGAGGATTTATCCTCCTTTTTATCTATCTGCTTATATTATGGACTCGATCTGTTTTGTTTCTAAATTCCCTTTAATGGGTTGGAAATGGACAATTCATGATCCTTTTCCCATTCATGTATATCACAAAGAACTGTGGGAATCAAAGTTTGTTCCTCATTTTTATAAGATTTTCCATGGCATAATGTTGCCTCTGCATAGAATGTTGTATAATAAGGATGCTCCAAGGTTTTCCCCGAAAGCAGAAGTTGACATTCTCCCCATTGCACGATGGTTTGGGGAAGAATTGTTTACCTATGTGAGGGTTTTTGGGAGTTTTTCTTCTCCCCATGTTTTACCTTTGTATGTTCCAAACAAACTTCTAGCCAGAGAAATTGCATATCAAACTTGTGGAGAAGGTGGTTTGACCAAAGAGTTAAAAGATGAAAATAAGGCCATCTGGCCACAATTTCCTGTAGCATGCGGGGTATTCTCATTATTTGATGTTGGTCATTCATTTAAGGAAGTAAGCAACATTACATGCTTACAATTGTTTAAATTTCCAAAAAGGCTATTTGACCCAAATGATGTTGCTAAGAATTTTACCACTGCAATCAAGGTAAGGGTATTTTCTGGAGAAGAAGATCTTTTTGATGATATGTTCTTAGAAAAAAACACATTTAAAGAAGTTCTACATTCAGCACGGATGCAACTATCTCCAGAATAATTTCAAGAATTTAAAATGTACAGAGAAAGAAGATTGACCACTATTCCTTTGGATATTTTGCGTGTGGAACCCGCAAGGGAACCCACTCCTAGTGTCAGTCTCAGCGGCAGTTCAGGTACGGATAAGTCTAAGTCAAATTCTGAAAGAGAAGCTTCTGAATGTTCTAATAATTCTAATGAAGAGCGGGATAAAAATGAAGAATCAGTGAAGGATACTGCTCAATCAAAAGAGCTTTCACAACAGCAAATTTTGACTTCTCAGCAGATAAATCCTCCTCCTCCCAATGTACAAAAACAATCAGTCACAATTGAATTGGACAAAGAATGGGAAGCTTTTAATGAATTGCTTAATGTCGAAGGACAAAATACATAGACCCCAGTACAGACAACAAAAGTTTTGAGCACGGGAATAAGTGGCAATGTCACAGAAACTGAGCATATACCTATCACTCCCTCCTTTGAAAGTGTACTTAATATAGAGGACATTCCTCCTCTGGATGTATTCTACAGCCCGCAGTATAAAGCAGTAGTCAAGAAGCAAAGGAAAAAGAGAAAATTAGAGAATGCAATCTCTACTGAGGCAGAACAATTAGATGTCTTATGGAAAGATCTTACTATGGATCCTACTGAGAATCTTACCAAATTATCTCAGATTACAGGAGCTTATGCCTCTGCAACTATTGACAAAGCATCTGAGGTAAGGCTATTATTAAATGAAAAAGAAGATCAGATACAAGTTCTGCAACAACAATTGCAACAAGCTCATGCCAACAGTGAAGCACAAATAAAACTTGAAAAGTTACAACAAGAGCTTCAAGAGATGCAAATCGGATATCAAAAAAGTTTGACCGATAAAGAGAAACAAATACAGATTATCCAAGAGGAGCACAAAGATGACCCTATGCTTCCAGAGTTTCTTTCATAGTATGTTTCTTTGAACAAACAACTAGTGCAACAACAAGATATACTATGTCAGAAGATCTCACAATGGAACTCTTTTTGTCAGCAAAGTGATAAAATCACTAATCATGTCGTAGAATTACGACATGATTATGATTTAGCTAATGAAAGAGTTACTAATTATTTGGCATGGCAGAAGACAGAGGAAGGAAGAAGAGTTGGGGCACCAATTATCAACGACAGTCATAAAGAAATACTTTTCAATAATTGGGATGCATAGATCAGAGAAGCAGAAAAAGCGGCAGAGGAGTCAACTACAGCAGCGAGTAACATTACTGATTGTGTAAATGAAAATTTTCACAAAGTTAATTTGATTTCAGAAATTATTCCGGGACACCTTCTACAAGCACAGCAATTGCAAACAGAATGGAGGCAGAAAGCTGATGAAAAGGCAAAGTCAATTCAGGGACTGACAAGATTAATCTGGGATTCTTACTGGACATATCTAGTGAAACCACACAGTCAATGCAGTGCGCTTAATTGCATTATTAATTCTACTGAGAAGATTGCGCCTACACTCGTCGATTCTGTTTTTTCAGGGCAGTTGAAATCTAAAGTCGGCCAACCACCTCTTCTCAAAACAATGCTAGATGCTTGCAATATCAAAGATCAAATTCATAAGTAGATAGTTGATAGTTTTTATTTTTAGATGTAGTTTTAATTTTACTATATTTTTGCCTAGAAAAAGGACGGTCATTTAAACCGAATCCTAAATTTTTGTAATAAACTATTTTTAGATTTTAGTTATTATTATTTAAACCCTTCTCATGCATTTAGAGAAGGGTCCTGAAATTTGTCAAAAACATATCCTCATAACATGCACTTCTGCACCCTCAGAGGAGGTTTTGATGAATGAATGGAACGAGATTTATTGATATCTGTGTCTAATATCTGTTATTGATGTTGCATTTCTGTACTCTTGATAGATGTTGGATTAAGGAAGAGATAAATCATTATTGCTTCTAGCTCATGAGTAGAACTAGTTATAAATGGTACTTTTATCTCTTAACTATTTCTGTTTCTGTGTTAAAAGTGATATTTATGTTCAAGTTGTTTATATGTTAATGTTTGAATACTTGAGTTATCATTTGGCATTTTTGTACGGTGATAGCTATTTATTTGTGCTTAATGTATGAATAATTTATTATGCGATATGTTTCTCATAGTTGTTTCATCTAACTTTTTATGTGAAATGGTTTATCTTTATTGAATTCTTTTCTCATGATAATTGAATGATCTTTATTATCAATTGTTATCTGAAATCGTTTTAGATCGGATAAATAGAAAGATTACATCCCGGGTTAGTTTAGAGTTAGATATTTCTTAGAATACAATTTGCATATGAATAGATTAGAAATAGATTAAAAGCATTTTACTTAGGAATTTTAGAAAAGAAATATCAAATCTCAAACACACACACACATATTGGGAAACTGGTCCCATTATCCCCAGTCGGACCAACTACACCAAACGGAAAAGGAGCTGCTAACCAAGGTCCGGACCGGGTGGGTATCCCCCTTGTTGTAGACCCAATTTTCGGGGCTTCAACATAGTCACAGCAACAAATATGATTTTCAAATAATCAAATGACTAATGAAAAGAGTTTTACTATTCATTTTTACCATTTGAAAGTTACCATTTGGATTTTGGAGCTCCGAACCTATTTTTTCCCACTAACTTTAGCTGTTTATTGTGATCGATTCTGTGGACCATTTTCCTCACCGTTTGATCTAGGTTGGAGCTATAAACCTCCTCTTTCCTTCAGTATTCTTTTTGTTTCATTTAATTGCAAGGTTTTAGGGATTTGGGCCCCTTAGGGTAAATTTATTTTGCAAATAGGGCAACGTACCCTTGAATGTCGAAAGGTGTGTTGCAGTGCACTAGAATGGAAGTTCAAGTGCACTTGCAACACACTATCCCTTTACCAGGGGTGCGTTGGGCGCAATTCGCATTTTTGTTCTCTGCAGTGTGCCCAAATTTTGCCTGATTTTTTGCATGAAATGGGTCCTTATTAGTCTTATGGTTGTGTTTCAGGGATTCAATGGACCAAAATGATGATTGCATGGAAGGAAAGAGAACATGAGGAAAAAAACATGATTTCCCTATAAATTATCCAGGTACTGTAAGAGACCTCAGAGACTGTGGGTTGTTGAAGTACTTTAGACTATCAGGTATGAGGCAACTGATGGAACTATTGGAGTTCCTCGTTCGTTCATGGGATCCAGTGATTGAGGCATTTCATATTGGGGACAAAGCGGTCCCAATTTTAGTGGAGGATATCTATTTTCTCACAGGATTGTTGAGGAGAGGCCTACCCATTTCTCTTTTAGGCACTACTCTCGGAGGAGAGACAGTGAGAGATTATATATTGTAGTATTGCAATCCAGGGAAAAAACCTAGAAAGGAGAGATTATAAATTGCAATATTGTAGTTCTTGTATTTTGATGTTTTCCTAAGACTAAAATAATTTTTTTATGTAATGCAGATGTAGGTTGAGTTCAACCAGTCGGATAACCAGAGTAGGGAGCGGATGAGCCAGAAAAGAGGGTTTTCGAGAGGGCAATCCTTCAGGATTTGGATAAGGCTAAGACTCTTGCTAAGCTACAGCGGGACATACAGGGGTTAACCTTCGGTATTCCGGATTGTCGGATTGAAGATTTACCCATGTGGCTGCAGCGCCATACTATCGGCATTCCTAACCATTGGATGTGGTTACTGTGTAGGATAACTAGATCAGTAGCATGTTATCCTGAGCACCACTAGTTTACTTTTGACTTGTTGCATACATTTTGAGGTCATATGACCAATGTGTCTGGGCACAAATTTTGTAAAAACCTATAACTATCTATATATTTGTTTTCAGTGTTTTCCTATGTTTATTGCGCAATCCTATTCAATTATGTGGGAGTATCTCTACATGTGTTGAAAATGTCTTTTTATAACATAATTCGCTTAGGAATCAGTTAATGTGTTCAAGTTTCTGGAAATGTGTTGATATTTAATAAAATCAAAATGTCTTTCCAAAATTCGAACTCTTAGGAACATATGATCAGTGTTTAATTTATGAAAGTATAAACACTAGTAAGTTGCAGTACCACAAGTTGTAAATCTAACCTAATGAAGATGTAGTTAATACCAAATGAAATGGCATCAAAGAGAAGTTCAATCAACGTGCTATACTTAGTGATATTTTCTGTAGATCAACCAATACAAATCCCTTGAAAACTCACTAAATCGTCGTTCGGAGTGAAAATGGCCCACGCTGCACAGGATAGATTTTGCGTACTACGACTAGCACCATCAGCATACCCAAAGAATGGTTCCAAAGATTTATACATCTTCAATAAAATGTAAAGTGGATTACTAACTTCAAGAAATCTAGAAGAACAAACAAAAACAGTAAATGAAAATCAACAGCATATATATAATATAATACAACAGTTCACTACGCTCATGTTTAAGCATAGTAACGTTTGAGATACAACCCATTTAGGGGTTGTGCCAATGGAATTCCATCGTAATCTACCAACTCGTAGGCACCCTTAGAAAGAACTCTTTTGACAATATAGGGGCCATCCCATAATGACTCAAATTTCCTTGTACCTATTACATCAGCTTCCTGATCATAAAGATGGACCAGGTCACCCTCTGAGAAGATGTAAGGTTGGACATGCTTGTCGTATTGTGCCTTTAAATGTCTCTTATGTGCTTATTTGGCCAATGCAGCTTCACAATGTATTTCATCAAGATGGATGAGGTTAAAAATACACGCTTCTTCAACAGAGGTCTCAGGTAACAAGTCAATTTCCATTTTTAACGACAGTATTTCACATTGGATTGGCAAGATAGATTCCAGACCATACACTAACTGAAAGTGGGTAAATCCAGTTGTGTTTCTCACCGAGGTTCGGTACGCCCACAAGTACAAGATTAAATTCCAAATCCGTTTATGAACTCCTATCATTCGTTGAAGAATTCATTTAAGAACCTTGTTAATAGCCTCAACTTGTCCATTTGATTGTGGATAATAAGGATTAGAACTATCATGGGACAGTCCTAATTTGGCAGTCAACTCATTCATCATATGATTGCGAAAATTTGAACCATGATCTCTAGCTATAGCTTGTGGAACCCCAAACCGTGAAATTATGATTAAAGAAAAACAATGCAGTTGTTTGTCCTGTGTTGTTGAATGTAGGCATTGCTTCAGCCCACTTGGTAAATTAGTCCACTGTGACAATAATATAACCATGCCCCTGGACTAATGAAGGTTACAAGTCATGAAGTCAATGCCCCATTTTTAAAATGGTCCCACAAAGACAACAGGATGCATTGGCGTTGGCGTTTTGCAGATTTTACGATCAAATATCTAGCATGCATGACAACTTCTGACCACGAGGATGCAGTCGTGAAATATGGTAGGCAAAAATTAACTGGCACAGAATATCTTCTATGGAGTAGCAAATCCAGAAGGGTGTCCACCACAAGCCCCAGCATGACAATAATTTAAAACCTTTTCGGCCTCCTCATGAGTGAGACACCTTCTTAAAATTGTATTGACACTATGACGATAAAGTGTATCGCCGACGATCAGATAATCTTGTTGAACCCTTAGTTAAACTGAGAGGGGGGGAGGTGAATCAGTTTAACACATACATGGACTTTTAAAACTTTTCTCTTAAAAATTATTTACACCTTCACTTCATGATCAACTTTAATATGTGAGCAATCTTTATTAGTGAGCAAAAAGTATCAAACATATTTGTTAATGTAACAGCAGTCTTAATATGTGAGCAACAAGTATTAAGGCAATAGATAAACCACATCAACACATAAACATCATGCACAGAGACACCAGATATAAGTGGAAACCCATAAAGGGAGAAAACCACATCTTATTATTGTTGTGATGCAAAGGCAAGCTCCAACTCCCTCTCACCACTATTTTTCTGCAGGCACCAACCCACAGGAGGCTCCTACCTCAATTCTGCAAGCTACAACTTGCAAGGAAGCACCAACTCCCTTCAATTTTCTGCAGGCACCAACCTACAGGAGGCTCCAACCTCAGTCAGCTACAACTGACAGCTATCAAGCTGCAATTTGATAGGGAAGCTCCAACTTCCATATTTTCTGTGCACCAACCATGAGGCTCCAACCTTAATGGGCCCAATCACATATATCAACCTACAATTTGATAGGGAAGCTCCAACTCTCTTACTTCTTTCAAAAGAGAAACACTTGCCGATTTAATGCTCGTTATGTTCCATCTGCCCATTGCCCATCCTGTTTCATATCTCTGCCTTTGTATCATCTCTCGCATCTTCTCGTATTCTCTATCAGCTTCTCCTTCTTCTCCGCTTCGCCCTCCTCTTTTTCCGTTTCCACCTATTTATCGCATTCTCTTCACTCTTTCTCTCCCTTCTAACTCTCTTTTTGCATATCAAAATGATATTACTTATAGAATTTTTTGATGACTGTTTGTTTTCCTCTAGGAATTAGAAATGGATGGTCATACCCCTTGGTCTTCTACCTCCTCATTTCTTTATCCAACTCAATTTAAAATCATAATAATATGTACACAATTTCATGCTACAGTGGGCTTTTGTATTTTCCTTAGGATACTCGCCTTTGCATCACAAATAATAAAAACACCATAACATTTACATCTACATTTTTTTAATTACATATTTACCTCTACTCAGCTCCTTTCCGGATTTTGGCTTAATGTGACTTGTCTTTTCCCCGCCGTCGTTAAGAACTCCGTTTCCATTAATTTTTTTTCACTTCTCATCCGTGACATTCCCCTGCTTTTCAAAGCTTATTCACTCCGTCCATCTCATTCCCGTATATTCCCCCACAGTCCCTAGAATTCTTCAGGATCTCTGCATGCTCTCCTCTTCTTCTTTTTTTCATAATTGCATTCAAGTTTCATGCCCAATCATTTCCCAAGTCCGGGCAATCTCACAATCTCTGCTTTGTTCTACGCTGGTAGTTTCAATGCTTAAATCTGGAGTGTTAATAAATCAACCATATTCAATATTTCACTTAACTGTGTGTAAATGCATCCCAAAATTTCATTGTCCAATCATTTTTCCAATCCGGGCACTCTCGCATGTTCTCTTTATTCCACGCTGGCAAACTTAATAAAAACAAGTCTGGTCATTTTTAATATCTCAATTCTTCAATTATAATCCGACTGTCTATTCCGTATACATATGCACCTCCATCTAAATAGATGCTCTATGTCAACTCATATATTCATCATTCTTTAATTACCGAAAATGTTATACCAGAGTCCAACAATACTCGGCGTTCTTTTATTTATTCACAACCTTAATATATATCAATATATGGTCACACCTTCGTCCTTATTAATTCATAAACTTTAATATATATTTGATTTGGGCCCACACACCCACAACAATTATATATGTAATTCGTCCACGTGAATGACCACCAATATTAAACTTTGATTAACTCTTTTAACATACTCTCGAACCTTATATTAAGATTATAATACGTCGAAAACATTAATAAACCGATTCATTATATATGACTCCGCCAGGCCCCACAATTCAATCAAACAACCAATCCACGGAACGCACCGTACCTGGATTAATCTTTGTGCGCTTTTATTAAACCTCGCGCATCTTCATTTAATGATCTCCGTCCGATGCTCCTCTGCCAGATCGACGGTTTATATCCATTTCGCTCGGCGTCTTTGGTCGGTGTATAACGCGCGAAATTGCAAGTTAAACGGTGGCTTCCAATACCGCCTATGCCACGTGTCACGAAGTCTATGGAATCGCTGCGATTTCTACAAAACCACCTTACGGTCGAAAGGTGGTGCGGAATTGGGAAATCTGCCTCCGTGAACCCACTCGTGGTTTCAGTCCCCTCATGGTTCCTCCGGTCAAGGTTCCGGTTATCCTTTATTATTTATATATTTTGTTACGACTATGGTTCTGCCTTTGACTATGGTTCCACCTCTGACTCTGGTTCCACCTCCATTCATACTGTAGTCAATACATGGTTTCCTGTTATAAAAGGTTCTTTTATACTCTGACGCAGAGTTCCACCATACATAACCCTTGCACCATACATAACCCTTGCAGAGTTCCACCATACATAACACGGTTTCGTTTATTCTTATGCAGAGGTTTATTATGCATTTCTTATAAATACTCTGCTACAGGGTCTCATTCATATGGAATTATCATCACAGGGTTTGTATATTCTCCCCACAAGCGCATACAGTTTGGACAGTTACACTGGGACAATTTCCTCATATGATTCGACCAAGAACACATAAAGTCACACATGGAACTTATTCACAATTCTTCATAAACAGATATATGTATATATGTTGCTTGTACTCCAGCCCTCTTCTGCCATTTAAGCAATACTTCAACTCATCCCCAAGCATATTAAGTCTTTACTACAGATTTAGTCTATCATTGATGAATAATTGCTCAATAATTCATCTGAAAACTATATTAAACCCCTAATTCATAGATAAACCAATTCTGCTTCAATTCCTATGTTTCTTCTGCTGCCTCTGCTACATCTCTGTCTCTTTTGCCTTATGGATATTTTAGGTGCTGCTCCTGTCTTTACCTTTGCCATCTCCTTTCCTTTGCCATCAATGACAACATTTCCAACAGTCTCCCCCTTTGGCATTGATGGCAACATACTTCCTCTGCTTGCCTTTTAAAAACCCCTCTTTTTTTTCTCCCCCTTTGACATCAATGGCAAAGGGTTTCTCATTTCCTGGTCTTCTTTCTGCATTTCCTCTCTCTGAGTTATGTTTAGGCCATCTTCTGCTGACTTTGTACCATTCTGCTCCAGAATGATGTACAAGACTTGTTGAGAGAACACTTTGAGAATTATTGGACTTGAATATACACTGTAAATTGATACAATCCAAAGCACAGTCTCCTTTTACTAGTATAAGGCTGAAAGTGAGGATAATGATCCTTCATAGAACACATTGTACCAACTTTATTTAATAAGAGATGTATGATTGGATCAAGAACTAAAATACTGAGAAGGCTTCAAATATGCTTCTGTCTCTGTCTGATGTAGTGTGCTAATATATTTCTGTTGAAGAAGATTGTAGATTGAATATGTCTTTTTCTGCAATACTCATCTGCAGTACCACACCTGTTCAATTATGATAATGATGCCAATATATCTTTTATTGCTATGGTACACCTTTCCTGCCTGTTGGTGATGATATGAGCTAGGATGCTGACAAGGATATTACATTTAAAGTTTGAAAGGTCCTTGTTGCTGTTGTGAACAATGAGTCAAACCGGAGCTTACAGCTTATTGTAAGAATAGGCAATATCTTTCAATATTAGAGGCCAACTAACTTTCCTTCTTGTACAATGTATTTCCAAAATAAACCCTTCAATGTATTGGTCAGTTTCACTTATCAACCACGCAGTTTTATTTATGACATAAGAAGTATGTATGTCAATGATCACTCTTTCTTTAAATGGTGAAATACAAGCAATTCCTTTCTGCTGAAGTATGCTTGGATGGACTAATAAAATACTTTTGAGCTTCAGTGGTAATCACAACTAGTCCTTCATTATTCAGATATTTTAACTATTCTGTCAAGATTATTTCCAAAGAAAACGACTTCAAGTTGTTTAATTTATATCTTAGCTAACAAACTTTACCCATTTTATGAACAATTTTCAGAAAGAGGCCTTGAAGATATATGTACTGAATTCAGGAAGGCATGCAATTATATATATAGAAACAGATACTGCTGCAATGCATAATATAATCCTTCAAGTGTAAACCTAATGCTGATCCTTTAGCACTGCTACTGACCTTTTCATGTTGAATGCAGATAACCCTGGGAATTTTACCTTGATGCATTCTTGCCATAGTCCTTTGATCCTGTGGACCTGTATCATACTGTTTCTTCACTGAGAATGCTTGGTAATTTGTTGATAAGCATGCTTCTTGTACCTAAGCATCAATTGATATTACTTTGATAAACCATGCAGAGATTTCACTTTAGCTAGCACATGTACCCATGGTTTCTATTATTGATCTTTTCACTGTTCACATCAACCACCATCAATATATTGAATTAGACCTTGGCATCAGTAACCTGCTACTTATTCTGTCATCCTGATTTGAACGAATGTCACTGCATTTTATTTTCTATGACAGTTCTAGAATCATTGTTGATTTACATATTGCTTTATATACCAATTCAACTGTTCTGACATGATGATCTTTGTGAAGACATTTTCAATTTCTTTTCTTGGAATTTTCAAGGGCTGATTACTCAGAGATTTGTCACTTATTTGACTTCATTCCTCCAAGGGGACTTTTCATAGATCAATTATGTACTGACATCAAGATAGTAGACTCTTTTCTTACTTGATCTTCTTAATGTGATTCATTGTTAATTCTAGTAGAATGATATACAATGTGATCATCACTTAATGTGTTGATGTCTTCCAAGCTTACATGTTCATAGCTAATGTTCTCTCTACCTCCAAGGCTTCTTACTATCTTCTTCTTCTTTCATCAATTTGTCTGCTACTTAATACTTCAGATGATCTTCTTCCTCTATAGTCTTCTTTTAGAGAAATTTTCTTTCCCTTCCTGATCTTATAATTGTTTCCATTCCAAGGAGCTCTTCTCAGACTACTTTCATGGAGTCTATATATGAACTGCTCTCCCCTTGGGATGTTGCTTCATATTTGTCACTAGATGGATTTGTGCTTTGTTTCCTAGAGCAGCTCTCCCTGAGAATATGGAGGATTCATTATGTTATTGAGGTAATAGGCTCCCCCTTTCTCTTTTCCTTCCATACTTTATTGGGGTTTTTCATAATGTCTGCGCTTCTTTTAAATTCATAGTTTTGTTTGATTTTCTTTGATTTCATCATATGTCTAGAGTTCTTTAAAATATATGGCAGATTACAGTCCTTTGCTTTGTGGCCAAGCTTGAGGCATACATAACATCTTATTTGACCAATGTGAATTTGAGCTGATGTATAATATTTTGTTTCTCTTCTTGGATACATTTTACAATCAACAATTTTATGTCTAAAATTATTGCATGCATAACAATAGCCATGGAAATGATTTGTGTACCTGGTGAAAGATTGTTCTTTCCATTTTCTTGCTTGAGGGATTCTTCTCTTTTGCTGCATCCTTTGCTGATTGGACTGAATTGGCTTTGTCTTGCAATATGCTGCATTATGTCCTTGTTTGTGGCAGGAAAAACATGTGCTATTTTTCATAGGAGGAAGGAACCTCCTTTGACATCTTCCGAATTTGTTCAATTCATCCCTAGGAGCATATGAGCCTTTAGCAGTAGACTATTTCATCCTCTCATTCGTTGTTCTTTCATGTTGCTGCTTGATTCTGTTTGTTTCTCTGCAACTCATGTTCTTGCTAGATTCTATTTTTGTAGGAATCTGCTGAGTTGCTTTATTATCTTTTACAGCCTTCACAAAGATAATTTTCTTGTTATCTTCTACCCTGGGCTTACTAGTTTCTCCTTCATATCCTATCCCAGCCTTTATGAGAGGTGACCTTTGTGCATTTGGAATCTGATCCAACTGTTCAGAGCCTTTCATTAGAGGTGTATTCATTAATAGTTCTCTTTGGGATTTTTCTAATTTCTTTCTTAGGCTCACTACTTCTTCTTCCAATCTTTCACATTCCTTACTTTTCTCTCTCATTTGTTGCAGCAGAGTGTCTTCTACTTTCTTTGCCTCTTCAATCTGTGTCTTCAGGCAAATAATTTATTTTTTTTCTTCATATTCTTTCTCATCACATATTTGTACCAATCTCTTAAGGTCTTTGTTTTCACTCTTCAATTTTTCTATTTCAGTCAGAGCTGTTTCAAGTTTGGGTTTTTCTTCAGCAGCAATTTCTTCATGGCTCTTACTACCACTCACACTAGCAGGTACCTCATTTGATTGAACATCTTCTTTTTGACATGAATTTCTCTTTTTCTTAATTCTCTTATCCTTCTTGTCAGTGCAGTCTTTAGTATCTATTCCATGTATGAAGTGTAATCTATCCCAAATTTCTTTTGCAGAGGTTAAATCCATTATCAAATCAAGAACTTTGTTATGAAGATTGTTATATATCACACATTTTTCCTTGGCATTCCTCTGTTGTTCTTTCACCGTGGGGGAGTCTGTGAAATAACCATCACATACAAGCTTCCATACTTCAGGTTCATAAGCCAATAATCCTGTTTTAACCTTATCTCTCCATTCAGGAAAGTTTGTTGTATTTAACACAGACACATTTTGATACTCCATGACTTAACCAGATCTCCTTCAAGCTATTAAGCTTACACCAAAGGAACCTACTCTGATACCAATTGTTGAACCCTTAGTTAAACTGAGAGGGGGGGGGTGAATCATTTTAACACATACATGGACTTTTAAAACTTTTCTCTTAAAACTTATTTACACCTTCACTTCATGATCAAATTTAATATGTGAGCAATCTTTATTAGTGAGCAGAAAGTATCAAACATATTTTTTAATGTAACAGCAGCCTTAATATGTGATCAACAAGTATTAAGCAGATTAGATACACCACATCAACACATAGACATCATGCACAGAGACACCAGATATAAGTGGAAACCCATGAAGGGAGAAAACCACATCTTATTATTGTTGTGATGCAAAGGCAAGCTCCAACTCCCTCTCACCACTGATTTTCTTTGGGCACCAACCTACAGGAGGCTCCTACCTCTATTCTGCAAGCTACAACTTGCAAGGAAGCTCCAACTCCCATTAATTTTCTGCAGGCACCAACCTACAGGAGGCTCCAACCTCAGTCAGCTGCAACTGACACTTTATCAAGTTACAACTTGATGTGGAAGCACCAACTCCCATCTATTTTCTGCAGGCACCAACCTATAGGAGGCTCCAACCTCAGTCAACTCCAACTGACATCTATCAAGCTACAACTTGATAGGGAAGCTCTAACTTCCTTACTCTTTCAAAAGAGAAACACTTGCTGATTTACCTTGAATATCAGCTCTGTTCTGTTCCATCTGCTCTGTTGTTCATCTATTCTCATATCTTCCTTGTATCATCTCTGCATCTTCTCAGCTTCTCCTTCTTCTCTGCTCAGCTCCTCTTTTTTCTCTGCTTCATTGCTTCATTTCTGCATTCTCTTCACTCACTCTCTCTCTCTCTCTTCTAACTCAACCTTTGGCATTTCAAAATGATATTACTTATAGAATTTTTGATGACTGTTTGTTTTCTTCTAGGAATTCGAAATGAATGGTCATACCCCTTGGTCTTCTGCCTCCTCATTTCTTTATCCAACTCAATTTAAAAATCATAATAATATGTACACAATTTCATGCTACAGTGGGATTTTGTCTTTTCCTTAGGATACTTGCCTTTGCATCACAAACAATAAAAAATTAATTACAACATTTACATTCACATTTTTAATTACATATTTCAATTTCACTCAGATCCTTTTCTGGATTTTGGCTTTACTGGATTTGTCTTTTCCTGCTGCTGTTAAGAACCTGTTCTGCATACACTTTGTTCACTTTCATCTCATATTCCCTGTTTTCTGTGATTATTCACCTGTCCAACTCATTCCTGTACATATTCCTGTCAAGCCTGTAATATTTGTGGATCTTTGCATGCTCTCCTCTCTTTTTTTCATAATTGCTTTCAAGTTTCATGCCCAATCATTTCCCAAGTCTGGGCAATCTCACAATCTCTGCTTTGTTCTATGCTGGCAGTTTCAATGCTTAAATATGGGGTGTTAATAAATCAACCATATTCAATATTTCACTTAACTGTGTGTAAATGCATCCCAAAATTTCATTGTCCAATAATTTTTCCAATCCGGGCACTCTCGCATGTTCTCTTTATTCCACGCTGGCAAACTTAATAAAAACAAGTCTGGTCATTTTTAATATCTCAATTCTTCAGTTATAATCTGACTGTCTATTCTATATACATATGCGCCTCCATCTAAATAGATTCTCTATGTCAACTCATATATTCAGCATTCTTTAACTACCGAAAACGTTATACCAGATTCCAACAGTACTCGGCGTTCTTTTATTTATTCGCAACCTTAATATATATCAATATATGGTCACACCTTCGTCCTTATTAATTCATAAACTTTAATATATATTTGATTTGGGCCCACACACCCACAACAATTATATATGTAATTCGTCCATGTGAATGACCACCAATATTAAACTTTGATCGACTCTTTTAACATACTCTCAAACCTTATATTAAGATTATAATACGTCGAAAACATTAATAAACCGATTCATTATATATGACTCCGCCAGGCCCCACAATTCAGTCAAACAACCAATCCACGGAACGCACCGTACCTGGATTAATCTCTGTGCGCTTTTATTAAACCTCGCGCATCTTCGTTTAATGATCTATGTCCGATGCTCCTCCGCCAGATCGACGGTTTATATCCATTTCGCTCGGTGTCTTTGGTCGGTGTATAACGCGCGAAATTTCAAGTTAAACGGTGGCTTCCAATACCGCCTATGCCACGTGTCACGAAGTCTATGGAATCACTACGATTTCTGCAAAACCACCTTACGGTCAAAAGGTGGTGTGGAATTGGGAAATCTGCCTCCGTGAACCCGCTCGTGGTTTCAGTTCCCTCATGGTTCCTCCGGTCAAGGTTCCAATTCTCCTTTATTATTTATAGATTTTGTTACGACTATGGTTCTGCCTTTGACTATGGTTCCGCCTCTGACTGTGGTTCCACCTCCATTCATACTGTAGTCAATACACGATTTCCTGTTATAAAAGGTTCTTTTATACTCTGACGCAGAGTTCCACCATACATAACCCTTGCACCATACATAACCCTTGCAGAGTTCCACCATACATAACACGATTTCGTTTATTCTTATGCAGAGGTTTATTATGCATTTCTTATAAATACTCTGCTACAGGGTCTCATTCATACGGAATTCTCGTCACAGGGTTTGTATATTCTCCCCACAAGCGCATACAGTTTGGACAGTTACACTGGGACAATTTCCTCATATGATTCGACCAAGAACACATAAAGTCACACATGGAACTTATTCACAATTCTTCATAAACAGATATATGTATATATGTTGCTTGTACTCCAGCCCTCTTCTGCCATTTAAGCAATACTTCAACTCATCCCCAAGCATATTAATTCTTTACTACAGATTTAATCTATCATTGAAGAATAATTGCTCAATAATTCATCTGCAAACTGTATTAAACCCCTAATTGATAGATAAACCAATTCTGCTTCAATTCCTCTGTTTCTTCTGCTGCCTCTGCTACTTCTCTGTCTCTTTTGCCTTATGGATAGTTTAGGTGCTGCTCCTGTCATTACCTTTGCCATCTCCTTTCCTTTGCCATCAATGACAACATTTCCAACAAATTTTTGGCTTGGTATCAAATACATCGCTGGTCAGAGTGAGAAGTATCAGGCCGAAAAGTCTGGGTCTAGAGATAAATGATAAAATCCCCATACCAAGGATCTGATGATCCGATCAGAAACATAGACTTGTCAGGAATAGATGGTTCTGATGTAGTAGCAGTACAACCAAAGGGAACGTCACAGAGAAGCTCAGCCAAAACTAAAGACTTCTTTGACTTGGATTTGATGAATTCAAAATCAAATTACTGAAAAATGACAATCCGTTTTGAATACTTGCCCCCCAGCAATTGACGTGATAAGATTTAAGTCATGGGGTTGCGATCCAAAATGGAAATGGTCTTCCGGAACAGGATATAGTGGCGAAATATTTGGATAGCTTGAACAAATGCCAAGGAAAGATTTTCTATGTATGAATACTTTACTTCTGTATCATTGAGATTATGACTCAAATAATAGATCGGATGTTATATCCCATTTTCTACTTGTACCAATACCATAGAAATGGTCATATCAACTGCGACGATATATAATAAATAATCTCTCTGATAATTGGGGGGATACATTAATGACGCCCGGATAAGTGTATCCTTGATAGCATCAAAAGAAGCTTGTGCAACCTTATCCCAATGGAAGGGAATCCCCTTTTTCAAGAGCCAAGTAAATATTTTAGCCATTTCGGTGTAGTTGGGTATGAACCTCTTAAAATTTAGCCTTTCCATGAAGTTTCTGTAGCTGAAGAAAATTTGATGGCACGGGGAAATCAAGAATGGCATGGACCTTCAGTGGGTCAATTTAAATTCCTTATTTTCATAAGACGAATCCTAGAAAATGACAAGAACTAACACAAAACACACATTTATGTGGATTGAGGTGTATTTTGTAGTGTCGGCAGCGTAAAAATACAGCTATCAAATGCATCGGGTGATCAGTCTGGTTTCATCAATGCACAGGTAAATATTCTAGATAGGGTTGAACAATGTGCTTGATGTAACTGAAAGAATAATCCATTGCTCTTTGAAAAGTTGCCACAACATTCTTTAAACCAAACGGGAGTTTCCGATAACCGAATGTGCCCCAAGGATAGATGAATGTTGTCTTATATTGGTCCTCTAGGTGGATATTGATTTGATTGTAGCCATAAAATCCATCCATGAACGAAAATATTTCGCATCCAGCATAATTGTCAATAATTTGGTCGATAAAGGGAGTAGGATAGTTGTCTTTTGGACAAGCAATATTTACATCCCGATAATCGACACACACTCTGATGGCTCCTTGTTTTTTTATAATAGCAACAATGTTGGAAACCCACTCAGTTAAAGGAACATGGTAAATGAAACCAGCACGCAAAATTTTTTCAACTTCTACTTTTATGGTAGCGGCCTTCTTTGGATGAATAGGATGAAGACATTGCCATATTGGTTTGACATCAAGGTACATATTAATGGTGTGTTCAACGATACTAGTATCTATGCCTGGAATTTCCTCATAAGACCAAGAAAATACGTCATGAAATTCATGAAAGGGAGAACAATATGTTTCGAGTTCTGATGAAGAACAAGAGACGCCGACATGAATGTTTTCTACAACGTTGGGTTTGGTCGAAATATTGATAGAAATGGTTTCTTCAATATTTGATAAATTTTGCTTGGATTTTATTGCATTAATAGGAAAAGAATTCGAAAATAAATGTTTGATCGATGGGTGATATAGTTCAATAATGTTATCTTCTTCATAATCCTGAAGATGGGAGCGATGATGATGATATTCCCATGGTTCTCCTTCTAGCATCATGGATTCCACAATATTCTCATCTGTCCATAGTTGATGGATGATACCTGGGAACTGGAGGCAAAGAAGGATAGTTGATTGATAACTGTGATGATGCCTTTATGTGGAAAGGCGATCATTCTAAAATATGTAGAGACGATCGCGGGCATAGCATATACCCAGGGTCTTCCAAGTAGAATGTTGTAATCAAGGGTTCCTTCAATGACCTCATCTTCAACATTCATTATTTTTCTCCCTAGTTCAACATGCAGGTTATTGATAATACTGCAAAGCTTATCTGTGCGTCCGTCGAAAGCTTTCAATGTCTTAGGCAATCGAGATAGGCGTGGTGAGCCAAGTAACTTCCAGCAGTTTAGAGACATAATGCAGGTAGATGTTCCCTCATCAATAATAGTATGATGAACAAGGTGATTTAGAACATTTACTTGAATGGAGAATTCCACTTCTGCTGGTAATTGCGGTACATAGCCCATATGATTAAATACTATGAGATTGTAATATGTCAGATCAATTCCAATTGTCGACAACAAAGCCTGCTTCTGGGAGGGACAATTTTGAAGCACCTCAAGCGCTGACATAGCTAAAGGGTATTGAGCCAAATCTTCAACTACATTATAATTTTGAGTAGCTCAGGCTCGAGGATTAAATGTTGATCTATGAACGACTCCCTTTGGTGGCTTTATTTTCAATTCAGTAATATCAGTTGGCGGTATCGATTTTGTAGATGGATTCATGGTCAAGGTAGTAGGTTTATCAGTAGCCTGATTACCATAATATTTATTACATGTTGACACCAAAATATCAGTCGATGGCTTCGTGATAGACAGCATAAGCACTTGGGAACTAGAAGTTGGATCCATAGCAACTAAATTTGTGTCCAGATTCATAAATGGAGTTTTCAACATAGCGGATGCATGTGAGGTCTTAACCAATTTTGATACTTCAGCGTGGTGAGGACAGTCTAGAACAAAGTGTTCCTTATTACAGATTATGCAAGGGTAACAAGGTTTCCGATTTCCAGTCGATTGATCAGATGATCTTTCCTGCGGGGTAGAAGTTTTATTTTTATTTTTTTTCCCATTTTTCATACTTCCTAGTTGCTTGTCACTTTTTCCCTTCTCAGATGACACGACATGAATTTCAGAAGAAGGGTTAGGATTAGATGCAGTATAGTGATGTGTTCTTGCAGTACCGATCATACCGTCACTGGCATGAGATTCCTTAGATGGAGGAAGAACAGTAAAATTAGATCGTGATGCATTGGGAATTTTCTCGTAGAGCATGCCAAACTAAGTATAAATCAATTCTAAATACTGAGCATGAGAAATTACCTGCTCTTCAGTGATGAAGGCACCCTTAGCCACATCCTCAGTTATAGATGGTAACAGGGACTTAATGAACCACTCAGCAAGGAGCTGATCAAGAACAAATGGCTTAACCATTCTACAACAATGACGCCACTCATGAATATGATCATAAATGTGAGTAGTATTAGTCTGTTTAAAATTATTCAAGATTTTCATTCCAGTTCGTATCATATGGGTAACTAGAAGTAGGTAAAAAATACAGTATCTAGGGCAGTGAAATTATCAAAAGAATCTCTTGGTAACTCAATGTACCATTTCGCAGCCGGACCAGTGAGCGTATGCTGGAAAATATGTAGTCGAATGGAGTCATCATTTAGGGAGTTAGATGAACACCAAAAATGATAAGTCATGACATGCATCAATGAGTCTTCTCCAGAGTTTCCATTGAACTTAGGAATATTTGAGGGTAATTTATGAGGTATCACCAGCCACCAAGGAGCGTAATTGATTGGATCATTGGTGAGCCAATTTAAATTCGGTAACTCTAAAGTTTCAACAAAAGGCAACTGTTGATTTAATTCGGGTTGAGAATAGCCATGGTATGATGGAATTGCTTGGGAAACGGGCCTTTGAGCACAAGCATAAGGAATCTGTTGCTGGTAACCCAGATAGGGGTTTTTTTGATAAGAAAACGCTTGAGGATTTTGTTGACCAAAACCTGGGTACACTACTTGTTGAAATGAAGGTTGTGGCATTTGCGCTTGTGGTTGCCAAAGGGTCTATTCACCAATATTATAACCCAAACTAGAATATCTTGGATTCGGTTGCAGATAGGTATAACCTTGTTGTGGCTGCGACATCCCATAATAAGGTAATCCAGCTTATGAATGAATAATTTCCCCGTATAGGTGATTATTGTAAACTAGCTGAAGGATTTGGATTTTGAGGGCCCAATACTTGAGGGTATTGGGTTGAAGGACCCACCTGAGATGGTTGAGGTACAACAGTTTGAGTCTGTAACATGGGTAAGGATGTATTAACAAGCGGAGTTGATGTGGGTGCAACAGGTTGAACCGGTTTATACGAGTGTACAATCGTTTGCGGTTGGATGGGTAGAGTGGGTTTCCACTGACAAACATTCATTCCAACATTAGGATGACCAAATAACAATGGAGTACTATCAATATGGGTGACCATATGTTGCCCCCCAAAATGAGGAGTATAATAAGATGGAAAATATTGTTCTCCAAATGCAAGGAGTCCAGTTGAAATTGTACTGGATGGAATATACCCAGATGGACCAGCTTGATATTGCCCTTATGATGTATATAAAGGATCAAGCCATTCAGCACTCACTATAGATTTACCAGTTAGAATACTAGACGATGACATTGGTGAACTCCATGGATTTGAGGATGCACCAAATAAGGTTCCATGTAAATATTGGTAACCAGGTGGGATGGAAGGGCCACCATATAGAAGTGACTCTAGTGAAGTTGTGAACTTCGACGGGGTAGCAAGCGCAGGTGTTGTTGCAACTGGAATAGATGGTCCAGTAGAAGATGTTGGCTCAGGCATGGTTATTCGACCAAATGTATACCCTATTGGATCTACGAGAACTCAAAAAGACACAGGATCAACAAAATCAGAGGAAGGTTATTAAGGAAAAGACTCGTACAGGTAAAGATCTGCCCCAAAATGAGTTGGTGTTAAAGGTGTTTCATATTTTGGTATTTATTAAATTGAAATTAAACCAGGTGGAAATATTTCACGGTCATGCCCAAAGTATATTTCAGGAGGTTGACTGAGCAATATGGGAGACTCAATGGCTATAATATATTTTGGGGCGATCGATACAGAAACAACTTCTAGTCATTCAACTTTAGGATTCATATGTTTTGGAAAAAAAGTGACAAGATCTAGATCAACTTCCAGTTAAACAGCGTTGGGTTCGGGAGGTATGGTCTCACTAATTGGATGGATCATGACCATAGGTAGTTGTGAGGACTCCGTCTCGACAACAGTAGATGAACCAGGATTCGTAAAAACAAATTGTGCTTACTCTGGTATATTTGAGGATGATGTTGCACCAGAGGTACTGATAGTACTAGTTTCGGTAGAGCGATGTCGCCTTTGCCAACCAGAAATGGCTTCCGGTGGTAAAGGTGGTTTCAGTGCTATTCTATGCAAACGACAGGGAAAGGGATGTTCTTCTTCCATGATGACTGATTTATTTTATGACAAAAAAAAAATAAACAAAATAAAAGGGTAATTCTAAGAAAAAAGTTTACCAAGTAATTGTGAACTGCAGAATACCTCATGGCAAACCAAGAAGTACAGACAGGCAATCTCCCCGAATGTTGTGTTCAGTGTATCACAAGTTACAAGGTGGCCAACTTGGTTCACTATGGATGGATATCAACCTAAATTTGTCCTCCCAAATATACCTGAAGGTACGTGGAGGCCCAAGTCCGTATTAGCGTTGTCTAATGTGAAATCACACAGTGAGAGCACCCCCTTGCACTTTTTGTACTAGAACACCGCCCTATATACCTAAAGGTACATGGACGAGCTCTAATATACTTAAGTACATGGAGTGAGTTATCACACTTGAAATGTATCGTAGACAAGTTAATGACAACTACTATGTTTAATGATGCCGGAACACATCTCTAGCCTAGACCTTCCAAATGTTATCGTTATGGTTCCAATGCTTTCTTAGGTAAATTGATGTAAATTTTAAGTTGCTCTTGTTTAGAAAGTTTTTCTTTGAGGTTCACCACGTGATTGATATAAATTCCTAAAAATGCAAACTAAAATGATAAAAAAAAAATTCAATTTTAGCTTTTTCAATGAAAATCCTAGCTACTAAGGGAAAGAGAAATCAGTTTTTAGAGCAAACAAAAAAGAGCACAAACTAAAATGCAGCTTTCCTAACTTGATCCTATGCAACACACACAATTCACTCTATGCACATCCATATTTTTATTTTCATATCCCTTAATGTGAATGCAAAAAAGGAAACTATATGCATCAAATCAATAAAAACAAGTGTTTTCTTCTTTGAGAAATGAGGAATTTAACAAAAAATTCTCTTTTAGGAAAAACTAAGAATGGGACTAAAATTTTTCCTATAGGAAAATAAGAATTTAACGACAATTTCCTTTACGAAAACAAATAGATCTCATGCAGAAATAAAATACTTTGAATTTGATTTTCCAGTGATAAAGAAAAACACTTAAAGAGATATTGAACAAATTTACTTTTCAAAGGAGGAAGAATCAGGTAAGTTCACTGGTCTCTAAGAGGTATCAGATAGTTGAGAATACAACAAAAAAATGGTTGAGAATGATAGCAATGACAATTTTTTATGGAATTTGGTTGGCTAAGGGGCAACGCAGACTCTAAGGGGAGACAATGTGTTGCATTGCACCACTGAGTGGGAGACAGTGCACTGCAGTGCACTATCTT
Source organism: Pinus albicaulis (assembly GCA_034641835.2). Lineage (NCBI taxonomy): Eukaryota > Viridiplantae > Streptophyta > Pinopsida > Pinales > Pinaceae > Pinus > Pinus albicaulis. The sequence goes on along the minus strand of CM076573.1, from coordinate 536,245,809 downwards.
GACCAACAGTGCATTGGGTGCAGGAGTGATTGAAAATTAAAGCTACAGAACACACTTTTAATGCAATTCTTTCATTCAAAAGTCTAATAACTAAAATTAGATGCTACTGATAAGAATTAGCAGAGGCAAAAACACCAGGAATGAGAGGAAACTCCCCAATGGAGTTTCCAATTTGTTATGAAGAATTGTGATCTACGGATAAATCAAATTCCCTAAGTGTGGTGCTAGGCACTTAGAACAACAGATGAAATATTTTTCTAACACTTTCTCTAAAATAAGAAGATACACAAAATGATAGAAGAAACTACTTGTAATCCAAGTGCTTCTTCTTCTCCTCTGTCGTTGTTGTTGTCGCACTAAATCCAACTTCGATCGCCAAATTGATTCCTACAAACATAAATAAAGAACAGAAAACAACATGCATATACAGATATCTACCTATCTTAATCACTCAAATCAATTAGATATGAAACATATATATCATTCAAGATTCCATTGCATGAGAAATAGAAACATAAAGAGATACATATATGGGAAAATGAATAGCAATAATTATTAAAGAGTAGAAGGGGAACGTTACAACCAATGATGAATTTTATGCTACCAGCTCCAGGTTCATCCCAGCCTCATCACATCTAACATCACACCAGCAGCATATCAGTACTTTCACTCTCTCAAATGAAAATCCAACAGCATTTCCTTACCAAAATTCCTCCTTCCCTAGCACTAGGATTTGTGCTCAATTTATAAGGAAACTAATGGTAGTTTCTCAATGAATGACTTTCTAAGAATAGGAAAGACATGTTCCCAAGTTCAGAGGTGTTAGATGGACACTTTTATTTGAAATTTGACACATATGGACTCTTCTAGAATTCACTGGCCATGTGGAGATTCCTAGAACAATGATAACTTCGCTCCCAGGTGACCAACGCACTCTTGAATGTCGGGAAGTGCATGGCAGTGCACCCTTGAATGGAGTATGTTGCATATGCAACGCAATTAGTCCCTTTAGAGGTGGCGTTGGTGAGTTCATAAGTGATATAACTTATACTTAAAACCTTGGAAATCTCACAATAGAATCCATGAATGAATTTTTCTTCTCTTAGGGCATATAACAACTAAAATGTAAGGGGATGATAGATCCTATTTCATTGGTCCTGGGGATGATGTTCAGTTTGACCAAGTCATGGGGAATGATGCCCAAATTTACCTATAACACTATCTCATTTATCCTACCTATCCTACTTACCCTACTTATCCTAGCTTTAAAACACCAATGATGAACTCAACATGCTCCTTTGAAGGATGTTAAAACATTACAAAATGGGCAAAAATAATTATTCAAAAAGAGGCATCAAAACAGGGCACTCATTATAAGGAATAGAGCACTTATTATAAGGTACAAGGCACTCATTTTTAGAAGTACACAAATTTTAAAAACATAAGTATAAGGTATGAAGCGGCTAGTTTGAAACATAAACATAAGGAATATTGACAATTCCATTTGTGAATATATAAGGAGCACATATATATACAGGACTTATGTTATGATATCAAAAGGGACACATACAAGACTTATATTAAAAACATGATATCACTTTGTTGACAGAATTTAAGTGACACCATAGGATAATTATTTGTTTCTGATGCCTAACCTATAGTAAATTCGATGGTAAAAATGATATTCGGGAGACAAGTCATATGAAATTCAAATATGACTAGCAAAGGAAAATAAAATGATGCCTAAGAAGGAGTTAGCAATTTGTTATAGTGTCGAGAATATAATGTCGAGAGTATAGTGTTGAGTCAAATGAAATTTAAAATGGTTGTTGAAGAGTATAGTGTCAAGAAGGAAATGTCATTGTGAAAGAAGCAAATCAATTGCATGTATGCCATGAATGTTGAGAGAGTTGAATGATATTTGAGAACGCTGGAGAATACATAGTCCATTGATTGAATGCTTGTATGCCGAGAGCTATTGTTGAGTGTGGCTGGAGTGGATTGGCGATCACAGTGGGACTGTAACCCACAGTGGGCCTGTGGAATACATTGAACTCAGCCCAGAATTGAAAGCATGTATGCATAATTAATATTGGGAGAGATTTTTTGAGTGTGGATTTCCTATGGAATACGTTGAACTTGTGAATGCTTAAAACCAAGTGCACATAAGTGGAGCCATTGAAGCAGGAAATAACTCGAGGAGGATTTTGTTTGTGTGATGAAAGAAGTAAGCCTCATTTCTCTACCAGAATAAGGGAAACAATAAAAAAATTGTTGAAAACTCTCTGTCAAAATATCTATAAATATGGTCATCAATTTTCAAGCAGCATCAACCATAGAAATCGAGATTCTATTTGCAAAATTTAAATGTGAGACCCTCGAAATCAAAAATTTTAAGGGTTCGATGAAGGATTTGGGAGGTATTTCAAACAATTTTTTACACATAAATTTTGGACCAGGAAACCCCATAAAACTAAAATTCGGAGCAAGAGAAGTTTTCAAAGCCAATTTTTAGAATTCTAAGCACAGAGATTGCTTCAAAGGGTAAAAAAAAAAACTATTTTTATGAAATTTCTAAGTACAAATGAAACCTGGAATTGAAAAAAATGAAGTTTCTTTTTGTTATTCGATGTGTTCAACAGAGACGAAAAACAATGTGAAATTTCGAGAATAGAAAAACACGGTGAAATTTCCATAATAGAAGAAGAAAAACACAGTGAAATTTCCATAATAGAAGAAAAACACAGTGAATTCCCAGTATAGAAAAACACAGTCAAAATTTCCATAACATAGTTTTTAGAAGGGGCAATCAAGAAAGGAATTGTATTTTGTTTCAAAATGGTGTCTAGGACTGAACTAGAATGGTTTGATAGGGCCATAGTACTTCAAAATTGTTTAGATCTTTTAGTAGCCAATCATTGGACTTAATTTTTAAATAATTCAATGGGTATAATGACAAGTCATGTCTAGAATTTGCAACATCATTTGATGGAGAGAAGGCCATTATAGGAGGCCTTACTATCAAATTATCAGAGGATGTAATGACACAAGTTATTGGTCTCCCTCAAGAAGGAGAAAGGTATTTCAAAACTAAACAACGGAAAGACAAATCATGGACACCATTTATTTGCAGGTCGAGTATGAACCGTTAAGGAGTTGGCCCATGCATCCATGGGATGAAATGGAATACATCATTTAAAAATTCATTACATGTGAAGGAAAGCTCAACGTAATTTATTTGTACCATGTCAAGATTTTACAACATTTTAAGAGAGATTACATAATTAATATGCCTTATTATTTACTGCAAAGTCTCACTAAAATGGCAAAAGGGATACAAAAACAAAATAGCAATCTAGAGAAAATCCTTTATCATTATGGACTAATTAAAATGATTATTGTGCATGAACTTCAAAAACAAATTTTTCTATGGAATCAGTTCATAGCAAATAATGATTTTGAAATGAAGAAAGATGATTCATAGGAGTACATTTGTGTTCCAAGTGATGATGGTGAAGAAGAAGAAGTCCTTCCAAGGGAAACTAGCTCAAAACTGCCCTTACTGAAAATAAGAACAAGGAGTATGATCAGAAAAGAAGAGAAATTGAAAGAAAAAGATAAATTTTTCCATACCTATGAAAGAAAAAATAGAAAAAACTCTCATGCTCAAAGAGAGCAAACTTTGGAGGAAAATGATAAGGCACAACAATACCAATATGCTATAAGCTCTAGAGGAACAAGAGGAAAGAGATAGGTAAGGGAAAAAAATGACAGAGGAGGTACCAATGGATGAACATGAACCCATCATGACGGAGAAAACCATTTCAAAGAAAGATAAAAAAATCAAGAAACTAAAGGAGATTTTCAAAGAGATGGAAGTTCTTGAGAGGTATTTAAAACAAGAAAATGAAAGGTTGAAATCTCAAAGCCAAGAAATTCAAAAATAAAATGAGAAATTAAAAGGAGAAATCAAAGGTTGAAGGTGAGAGAGGTATTAATTTCTAAACAGGCATACAAGTGGTATCATCAAAAGAGGGCACTAAAAACAAAATACCAAAGGCTGAAAGTTCTCCACAGGGTACAAACCAATGTAGATATTTTATTGCAGGTAGTAGAGGAAGCGGAAGAATAAGAGGAACAGTGATAAACACACAGGGACACTTTTTTGTGAATGAGGCCACGCAAAGACTTCCTCTTGGGTGAATGTTGGGGTCATTTTTGGTGTTTTACCTTTTCCACATAAGCCACTTTTGCCTTCATTTTCCATTTTTCACTTCCATTTTCACCCATAAAACCTTTGAAATTAATCAAATCAGGTACATATGTCATTTATTTTTAATGATTAAAATTTTGAAAAAGTCTTGCTTTAAAATTAAAATTATAGCAGTAATTATGTGATGTTGCAACTTCCCGTAATAGCTCCATCATTTTCATATGTGCAGGATAGTTGGGTGAAATACGAAGGTTGCTAGGTAATCCTCAATGTACAAGGATGGTGAAACTCCTATTTTTCTCCTCAAAAAGTTCACGGAGGTGCCCGGTCAACGTTGTTCAAACTAGGCCAGTCATGCAGAAAATCCCCTGTTTTAAGCATAAAATTTGGGCAGGTTTGAATTTTAGGGATTTTTCCCAAATTTTAGAGATAAAAGGGATGAATTCAACCTGTATCCTTTACTTAATATTTTCATAAATACATTTTAATATTTTTGGTTAATGTGTTACAAAAACTCTCTTATAAATATGTGGCATTTGAAGGAGTAAGACATCCATTATGCTATGATAAGTTGGAAGACTTTTGCAAATTAGTAAAGGGAGTTGATTTCAGAGCTTCTTGTATTTTTTTTGTGCTTAATGAATGATGTCTAGTCTGGTTATCAAGTCCTTTTAAGTTGGAATTCACTTAAGTGTGCAAGAAAAGCGTGGAGGGCCCCCATTTCCAAGCATGTGCACTAGTTTCTCACTGTTTTGTATGGTTTTCAGTTTGACTTAATTTATTTAAGTAAGTTTGTGATTTATTTTGGAATTATTTGAAAATTTTGTTATTGACATGCTTGATGAGATATATTATGAATCAACCTCCTATAAGTGAGCTTAATATGTTTTTCATTTTCAATAAACTAGACTTGTTGAATATTGCTTGTTTTGTTTAAATGTGATTGAATTGTTGCAATTTAGTTGATTGATTATTTCATTGAAGAAATTTATGATCTGAAGGTATTATTTTTTCCATTGAAGGATTTTTTAGTCTATCTCCTGTAAGGGAGATTGAATTTTACTTGACAACAATTTTTAAGATCTTAAGATTAGTTAAGCATTAATATTTTAGAAACAATCTCTAAACCATAGATTTTGGTGTGCTTCTAAGTCTACAAACCGGATTGATAATAAAATTGATGATCTAGTTTATAACCTTAAATTAGACTGACACCCCCTGAGCGATACTCTCCTTCATTATATTATGTATTGTTGATTGATTATGATGAACCCGAAAGATATGAACAAGCAGTGTGGGTAGAAACCAGGAAGAGGTGGGAGCAAGCCATGGAAGAAGAGATGGACTCTTTGACGCAGAACCAGACTTGGGACTTAGTAAAGTTATCTTTTGGTAAAGAAAAAATGCAGAATAAATGGGTTTACATGTTGAAAGAAGAAGATGGAGGTAAACAGAGGTATAAGGCTAGACTTGTGGTGAAGGGATTTGCACAAAATAAAGGTATAGACTTTGATGAATTTTTTTCTCATGTTGTTAAAATGACTTCAATCAGAACTATTTTAAGTCTAGTGGCAACAAAATATTTGCATCTTTAACAATTATATGTAAAGATAACCTTTCTCCATTGGGATTTGGAGGAACAAATATATATGCAGCAGTCATAAGGGTATGAGGTCAAAGGGAAGGAGAAATTAGTGTGAAAATCAAAGAAGATCTTGTATGGATTAAAACAGGCTCCAAGGCAGTGATATCTAAAATTTGACAGGTTTATGTTTGAACAAGGTTATACTAGATGTCACTCTGACCATTATGTTTATTTTAAAAGAAAAAATTATGGCAGTTATATTATAATTCTATTGTATGTAGTTGGCATGCTTGTTGTAGGGTCTAACATGCAAGAAATAAATGTGCTCAGAGGAAAAGTGGCAAATTTATTTGCAATGAAGGATTTGGGTGTTGCAAAACAAATCCTTGGTATGAGAATAACTAGTGACAGGTAAAATCACAAATTAACATTGTCTCAGAGTGAGTACATGGAAAAGGTGTTGGAAAGATTTAATATGCAAAATGTAAAACTAGTCATTACACCTTTGGCTAACCATTTCAAACAAACTAAGGAGATGTGCCCCAAGACCCAGGAAGAGATGGATTATATGTGTAAAGTTCCATATGCATCATCTGTTGGAAGCTTAATGTATGTAATGGTCTGCACAAGACCTAATATTGCACATGCAGTGGGAGTTATAAGCAGGTACATGAACAATCCAAGAAAAGAACATCGAATGGTAGTGAAGTGGATTCTAAGGTATTTGAGAGGTACCACAAATCAAGCATTACGCTTTGGAGGTTCAAATTTTTCTCTACAGCGATATGTTGATGCAGATATGGGAGGTGATAGAGATAACAGGAGGAGCACCACAGGGTATGTGTTTATTGTAGGTGGAAAAATTGTTATTTGTGTTTTAAAATTGCAAAACATTGTTTCACTTTCAACAATGGAAGTAGAGTATGTTGCTACCACAAAGGCTAGCAAAGAAATGATTTGGTTACAAAGGTATATGGATGAGTTGGGAAAGAAGCAAGAGATGAGTAGGTTATATAGTGATAGACGGAGTATCATTCATCTTGCAAATAATTCAGCCTTTCATTCTAAGACTAAACATATATGTCTCAGGTATCATTTCATATGATCAGTTTTGGATGATGGACAGTTGAAGTTCGAAAAGATACACACTAGCCATAATCTTGCAAATATGTTGAAAAAGGTTGTAACCTGGGAGAAATTGAGTTGTTGCTCTGTTTCAATTGGCCTTCAATAATGATGATGAAGATGAGAAGCAGTCAGGTCCAAAGTGGAAGCATTATCTAGCAAGTGAAGTAGTGATGAATTTGATATAATCAGTCTCCAAGTGGGAGATTTTTGGATGTGGAGCCTGATTATATTACTGATTCAGAGGTCTAGTTGCATCCACATTTGGATCCCAATCCCCGACAGGGGAGTGAAAGGGGTACTTCCCACCCACTAATGCTTCCTGGGGGGTCCAAGGGGGGCCGTTCATTAGGCGGATGATCTGAAGGGATAAGTTATGTTTAATTTAGGGTTCATTTCCCTAGAAGGAAACCCCTATGTTTATATCATGGAATTGTATTATGGATGTGTATTATTGTTATGAGCAAGAAAGAGAGAGGATATTGAGTGAGAGTGAAGAGGAAATTATATCGGATCTGCTATAGGTCATATCTCTTCATTTTGCTGGATAATATAAAATGAAGGACTGGTTGTTTCTCTGTGGACATATCCCAAATTGGGTGAACCATGTATATCTGTGTCTCTCTTGTTTTATGCATTTTTGTATTTTTGTTTCCGCAATATTTTATTTATTTCATTACTCCGTTAATTATTTTTTTAACAACTTGGAAGGCTTTTCATATAGATGTTTCTCTTTTAATAGTGTCAAAACCCTCTCAAAATGTTAACATTTTCTTCCCAATATTTGATATAGATTAGTATGTCATCACAAAATAGTAACACAAATTCTCTAAAGGAGGGTTTGAAATATAATTCATCGATCTGAAAGTGCAGAAGTGTCCTCATACACACAACTTTATTGATCAAGCAAAAAGATTACATAGCAAATTACAGGAGTTTACACACGTAAAATCACACTCTCACATTCTCTCATTACACACTTAACAATGAAAATAGGAAACTAACCTATTTATAAGCTCTATGTTCTAACTTAATCTAGTTATGGATCACTTGGAAAATAAACAAGTGTCCATTTACAATAAATAAGCTTCTAACCATTCTACTGATTTCACTCCTAAATTAGAGCCTAGGAAACAACTCTTTTCTAGAGTCCTAATTTTTATTAACAAATTTATATTTCTAAATATCTCAAAGATTTATTAAATATTCTAGAATAATGATTATTAATTTAATATCTTAAATTAATAATTATTTTATTCAAACACTATAACCTATGATAAAATTTATTTTTGGATGATCTAACATTCCCCCCTATGATTCAAAGATACATTACAACAGATACCAAGTTCATCCTCGAACTTAGTAAACTTTATTCTGCCAAGAGGTTTTGTGAAAATGTCGGAGGTCTAATCTTCTAAAGGGAAAAACACTGGCTTGATGACGTCCTTTGCAATGAGAGATCTGATATGATGATACTTGGTGTCCACATGCTTTGTCTTTGAATGGAAAACTGGATTCTTGGCAAGCTTTATTGTTGATTGATTGTCGATGAATAATGAAGTAGCTTCTGTTGGAGGAATCCCCAAGTCCTGTAAAACTCGACGTAACCAAACAATCTCACATGCTGCTTCCCATGCTGAAATGTACTCTGCTTCTGCTGAAGAAGTGGCCACTGTACTTTGCTTCTTGCAACTCCAGGAAACTGCAACTGACCCCATGTTCATTAAGTAACCTGAGGTTGATGCCCTATCATCAATACTGCCAGCAAAGTCGGCATCTGAAAATCCACCAAGTACAAAATTTTTAGTCTTTTTGTAAAGAAGACCAAAATATTTTGTTCCTTGGATATATTGAAGAACTCTTTTGGCTGCATTCCAGTGGCTGTCTAGTGGTTCCTGCATAAAACGTGAAAGAATACTGACTGCATAAGATAGATCAGGACGAGTGGTTGTCAAATAAATCAAGCTGCCAATCAACTGTCTGTAAGTCGTGCTGTCCACCTTTTCCCCCCCTTCAAATTTTGAAAGTTTTAAGTTTTGTTCCATAGGGGTAAGGACAGGCTTACAATCCTGCCATGGAAAATTTTAGGGGCTAATATTCGCAGGTGGGCTAATTTTCCATGGTTTTTCCAAAAAAAAGATTCGCCAAATTCAATTTTTTTATAAAAATGATTCGCCCAAATTTTACAATATAAAATTATTCTACATTAAAAATCACCCACATTATATAGACAATATATATAATATCATTATAAATTTGAATAATTTTACAAATACATCAATAAACATTTTATAGTTTGCATATTAGGGAGTAGTGAGATTCGCCAATTTTTTAAACTTCAAGATAATTTTCCATCCTTAAAATTATCCCTGAATCCTGCATTCCAAATCACTAAAGAATTTCTGCTGCATATTTACTCTGGGAAATGAAGATCTGATGTGGACGTTGGAATACTTCAACTCCAAGATAGTAGTGAAGTAGTCCCAAATCTGTCATCTTAAAACCTGCATGTAACTCCTTTTTCACCTGTTCAATGTGATCATCATTGTTGCCTGTAATGATCAAATCATCAACATACATAATGAGAATGACCAGATATTTTCCCTGTTGGCGCACATACAAAGTATCATCAGATTCACTGCGATGAAAACCAACTTTGCGAAGGTATTCATCCATTTTGGCATACCAAGCGCGGGGAGCTTGTTTTAATCCATATAAAGCCTTGATTAATTTGCAGACTTTATGTGCTTGCCCTTCAACTTCAAACCCTAGTGGTTGTGTCATATATACATCTTACTGTAAGTCCCCATTGAGAAAAGTGCTTTTGACATCCATTTGATGAACTTTCCACCCTTTCTGAGCTGCTAAGGCAAGTGTGAGGCGGATGGTGTTCCATTTAGCGGTGGGAGCAAAGGTTTCCTCATAATCAATCCCTTCCTGCTGCGCAAAAACTTTAGCAACAAGGCCTGCTTTATACTTGTCAACATCACCATTTTGCTTGTACTTAATTCGATAAACCCATTTGCATCCAATAGGTTTAACATGTTGAGGACAATCAACAAGTTGCCAAGTGTTGTTGTCTTGAACTTCCTGATATTCATCAACCATTGCTTGTTGCCATGCTTTATGTTTTACTGCCTCTTGAAAAGAAGAAGGTTCAGTAAAATCATTTGCTATCAAAGCAAAATTGCCTTCATTTCGTTTTGATGCCCTTGCTCCTGTTTTGTTTTGTTCATTAGGCCTTACATATTTTAATAGTTGAACTGCCCATTTTGGAATTTGTTGCTCACTTATTTGAGGTTCTGAGAAGTCCCCATCATTGTAAAGGGGATTAATGTAAACTGATGTTCGTCGTTCAAGTGGTGAATCTAGAGAATCACTGTCAAAAGAACTGCTGCTGCTTGGAGACGCCGATGAACTGCTAGAAGACCCAAATGACTTTGTTGAAGTAGATGGACTGGATGACTCATCTTCAGAGGAAGAAAAATCAGGTTCATACCAATTTGGTGAAGTTGGTTGACTTTGCATATTTCCTTTCCTTTTACTGCCCTCAGTTTCTAACTTGTGAAGAAAACTTTCGATTTCTTCAGCACTCTTACTCTCTGTTTCATCAAAAATGACATCCCTGCTCACAATAAATTTTCCATTGGTCAAAAGACGATACCCTTTCTTTTCATCTGAATAGCCAATAATGGTGCATTTCAAACTTCTTGAATCAAGCTTAGTTCTCTTTTCTTTGGGGACTAAGGCATAACAGATGGATCCAAAAACTCGAAGATGTTTAACTTTAGGTTTGAAACAAAACCAAGCTTCATAAGGGGTGATTCCTTCTAAAGAAGTAGTTGGAGATCTGTTTCTTAGATAGACAATTGTATGGATTTCTTCTGCCCAATATGTTGGACTTAACCCTTTGAAAGTTAACATGGATCTTGCCATGCCTAACAATGTGCGATTCATCCTTTCTACGACTCCATTTTGCTGTGGAGTGTAAACATTTGTAAGATGCCTCTTGATGCCATTTTCACTGCAATAAGTTTTGAATTCATTTGAGTTGAATTCTCCCCCATTATCTGTCCTGAGAGTACCTATCTTTTCTTTGACCTCATTTTCAACAAGTTGTTGAAAAATTTTAAATTTCTCAAATGCTTCTGACTTGTTTTTGAAAAATTAAACCCAAGTCATTCTACTGAAATCATCAATAAATAGCAAGAAATATTTGCAACCACCTAATGAAGTTTGTAGTGGACCACACACATCACTATGAACTAGTTGCAGCAGCCTGTTTGCACACCATGTACTTGTTGGAAAACTTTCTCAACTCTATTTGCCATAAATGAAAGCTTCACATTTAGCATTTTCTTTGTTGAAAGTTGGAAGTCCTTTAACCATCCCTTGTTTCTGCAATTGAGAAATACTATCAAAATTAAAATGTCCATATCTTACATGCCATAATCTTATAGGTGAAATTCCTGTATTAACTGCCCCTGCAAAATCAGAATGCCTTGGAATAACTGTTCCTTTCATCCTTAACAGTTTTCCATCTTCATCTCCTGTCATCACTATTTGGAAGTTCTGCTTGACTGAATTAATCTTGACTAAGCCATCTTCCATAATTATTGATGTCCATCTTGTCGAACATGACCAAAGACAACAAATTTTTCTTAAAGGTGGGAACATACCACACAATGGAAATCAATTTTTCTCCAATGTCAGGGAGAAAAACTTTGACTGCACCTTTTCCATAAGCGTATGTTTTGTATCATCTACTAGAAAGATGGAATTAAGATGGCACTCTTGAAAATTCCAAAAGAAATCTCGTCTACAGGTCATGTGCTGAGTCGCTCCTGAATCCAAAATCCAAGCATCTTCATAATCACTCTTAATATAAGAGGAAAGTTGGATTGCTGGTGAATAAGTGAAGACATATTCTGAGTCATTATCATCTTGATCTTGATCATTTGCAAACTGTGTTGAAGGCTGTTGAAACTTAGAAATTTTATTAATAGATGTGCGACAATCTGAAGCATAGTGACCAACTCTGTTACATCACCTGCAAACAATTTGACTCAAATCGGTGCCTCTTCCTTGAGACTATCCTCTGCCTTGAGACTGTCCTCGACCTCTGCTTTGTCCTCTGTTTTGAGATTGTCCTCTCCCTAGATTATGTCTTGTGCCTTGCTGAGATCCTCTGTTTTGATTGTTGCCTCTGCTTTGAGAATTGTTTCTGCCTGAATTGGAGCCTCTGTTGGAGTTTTTTCCTCTGTGTTGGCTGTGACCACGACCTTGTGCTACTTGATTTTGATTAAAATTACCTTTGCCTTTGTTTTTGGAATTGTCAGCTGAGGAGTTGCTAGTACTGGCTTCTGTGAGAAAAACATCTTCACCAACTTTCTTTTTCTTCCCAAAAGTTTTATCATGTTGAGTCAACATTTCGCAAAGCTCATCAAAATTTAGCTTTTTTAACTTTCCAGTGAGCTGTAGAGTTTCTAAAAAATGTGTGTAGGAAGAAGGAAGCCCAGCAATTAAAATTGTGACCATAAAACTATCATCAACTGCTTGAAAACCAGCATTAACAATTTCTTTCTTAATATTCTTAAGTCTGGAGATGTATTCAAGAATATCTCCTTCTTCGATCAATTTTTGATGCAACAATTTTAATTGTAAGTCAACTCTTTTTTATTGAGGTTGAGTATCAAACAACTCTTTAAAAGTTCTCAAAGCAGACCAAGCATCTTTAGCATTTTCGATATGGACATACATTTCATCATTGACAGAGGATTTAATGAGAGCTAATGCTTTGGCGTTTTTAACTTCCCATTTTGCTAGCGCAGCTAAATCTGTAGGTTTATTTGGCTTTACATCTCCATCACAAATATCATGCCATAGTTCATTATAAACAAGAGTGCTTTTGATGAGGCGTTGCCATGTTTTGTAAGATTTTGAGCCTTCAAGTTTGTCGGAATCAGAAAATAAATTAATCAACTTAGACATTGTAGTGTTAAGACTTCACACCATGAATCAAGCTCCAAAAAATATCAAGATGCGCAACACAACAGCAACACACGACGCAAAAAAAACGAACTATCGGGGCTTGGCCTTGACCCTCGAATAGTCGTTGAAACAGGAGAAAATTGACTGAGCTTTGCACTTGGCTCTAGTCACTTTCTCAAATATTTACAAGGCAACTTTCAAAATTTGACTTTTACAATAGTGCTCCTGCATAAGCTGGTAAAAAAAAATTACCCCCCTCAAAGTAAAATTACTTTGAGTCACACTATCACTCCATAAACAAATTACAAAGCACAAATCTCCTTATTACTCCAAAAAATTACAATACCCTTATTACTCTAATAAAAAAAAAATATTACAATATTCTTCAAACAAAAATCTACTTATTCCTCCAAATACAAAGTTCCACCTTATCGCTCCAATTATGATTTCAATTACAAATCACAATTTAAAAAAATAACTCCAATTGCAATGTGAAAAATTGACTTCAATGAAACATTGCAAAAACTAAATGCTTTTGGTAAAAAAAAATATTGAATGTTTGTTTGTTTGTTTGTTTTTTTTTTTTTTTTTTTTTGGATCTTGGTCGTAGCTTACCAAGCTTCCACCAATCGAATGACAACCACAGGCTCATCAGCGAAGGCAAATAACACTTTGTAAAGGCAAAACGACATCAGCAAAGGGAAAACTATCGTTGAGAACAAGTCCACCATCCTGAAAATATGCAGAAATGCATGTATGTTTAGCTAGTGGCGGCGATCTTATCACCAGACTAAGAGCAGATGGGTTAATGCTCATGATCGGATAAGCAGTGCAATTCTGCGACTTGAATTCCAGCTGATTGTTGTTACAGAAAATGCGGTATTTTGGGTTCCCGCAGGTATCATCGATACTCAGAGGATATGGAATGGCCTGTTGCCCACAATTGGGACACGTCGTAAGACTTGTTGCACGCTCGATCAGATGGAATCCAACGTTTATAGTCAAGGGATTCACATTCCCGTTGGCAGACTTTATGTAGCCGTGTATAGTCAAGTATATGTAGTCGTGCACTGAAACTTGCTATGACAGGAATCCCAGTATTGGGGATTGCCTTTGTGGGGCCTTCGGAAAGGGTCCAGCCATGGGACGGAAGCAGAAATGCACTGTGTTCAACAATACGCAAAATGATTAAAACGGCTTTATGTTCCTTGCAGCGTTTATTATTGCAAGGGCAGAGGACGTGGGCGTGGAAGGGCGATTGGCAGAGGATTACAATGCAGAAAACATGAATCGATGGATGTAAATGCAGAATCGATGCCACATATAAATCGATGCCAGAATCAAGCTTATGCCAGAAATCGACTTCAAATTTCTTGATGCGCTATATCAACAGCGCTTTCATGTAAATGCCAGAATTGTACAGCGCTTTCCCTTTTTTTTTTATTGCAACAAAATTCTTCCCAACAAAGTTGCCTCAACAATTTGAAACAGGAAATTCACAAAGATTTTGCATTTTCTCTTCTTCTTTTTTTATTATTTTAGAATTTACAGATCTAAAATCAAATAATCAAATTTTTGTTCAAAAAAAAACCTGACAAACTTCATACCAATCTTTTGCTGATCGATTCAACGGATTTGAGTTTTCCACGACCTGGTAGATCTAGAATCTCCTCCTCACAGCATTATCGTGGCTCTGATACCACATGAAAGTGCAGAAGTGTCCTCAGACACACAACTTTATTGATCAAGCAAAAATATTACATAGCAAATTACAGGAGTTTACACACGTAAACTCACACTCTCACATTCTCTCATTACACACTTAACAATGAAAATAGGAAACTAACCTATTTATAAGCTCTATGTTCTAACTCAATATAGTTATGGATCACTTGGAAAATAAACAAGTGTCCATTTACAAATTAATTGATAACATATATGTTGGTCTTGCTCTAAAAACATGTATGTAACATTTACTCTTTGTGAGGTTTCCAATTGGAGTATATCAAAGTATTACTCCATCTAAAATATCCATGTTATAAGATCAATACCATTAAATTTCCTCATATTGATTTTCAGAATGTAGTAGCTCCTTGGTGTTGACTTGAAGCGTTGATGATGTGGATCTTGGATTGAAAAATCATGATTATGGTTCTGTAATTCAATATTTGTGCTCTCTAATTGTGATATCATACTTCCCATATGAGATTGATTGTCAACACCAAGCTTTTCCTTATGTTCATAATTTCCTTGGTTCTTCACATCCCTTTTAGGGAGATATTTTAATAAAATGTTTTGTAATTCTTTCATTTCTTCCAAAATGGATTTTGCATTTCTTCCTTATTATCATTCAACTTCTTTTCTATTTTTTTTTTAATCCTTTCTTGGGAACCTTATCAATCCACTTTTTGTAGCAGAATATGATCTATTTCATTAATTTTCTTCTCTAATTGAGATAACCTAAATTATAAGTCTTCACTTTCTTCATGAGTGAAAGATGAGCCTTCATTGGTGTAGTAGTTTTCTTTAGAGGCATGTTGAAAAATAATAATAGTACTCCTCTTTATCACAACTTTTAGTCACCAAAAAAAAGAATCTTCTAATCAATAGTTAGGTTACTTGTAAGTTACGTACCTTAATTTGGAGAATATCATAATGGTTGAAGTTCTCTAATATATCTCTAATATTTGAGCCCCTCTAAATTTATTTATTTTTACAATACCTAGATATGTATTTTCTATAATTCAACAAGTGTGAATTGAATTTGATCTACCAAGTGAAATTTATTGTAACTTTGCCAAAACTTAATAATTTTGGCCTCTCCCCACAAGAAAACTATTATAGTGTGCCACATGATCAATTATGCAAATGAAAATATGAAATTTGTACTTGAGGTACTTCTATATGTCTCATAATAAATATTTCACTGTCTAAAAAGTCCCAAATAAGAAAATATAGCAAAAATACCAATATGACATATTTAAAATTTATTTCAAGATTGTTCACAAACCCTAACTTCCACAGGTATAAATCTGAAAGTAATGTGAACCAAATTTTAAAAACCGAACCAAATGTTCCTCGAGATTTATTCTTAATATGATCTAAGTTTCAGTTGCAAAAGTTCCAAACTGGATTGTTTAAAACTGATTTTAGGAGAATTTAGGAGCCTGGAATTACTTAGAGCATATATCTAAAATTATGGGAAACCGAGATTGAAATTTGGAGCATATTTTCACTAAGATTTCACTTTATTGTGGTCCAAGTTTCATGATCTAAATCTTCACAAAAAAAGGCATAGCGAAAATTCCCAACTAACTTGTTTGAGATTGATTTCAAGAGCCTTCAAAAACTATAACTTCCTTGGAACGTATATTTTAAAATATAGAAAACCAAACTCTAAAATTTGAACCAAATATTTCTCGAGATGCCTACATAATATTATCCAAGTTTCACCATCTGAACCCTCCTAGGAAAATATATATATATATATATATATATATATATATATATATATATATATATATATATATATATATATATATATATATATATATATATATTACAATGAAAATTCCACAATGGCCTATTTGAAGCAACAAAACCTTAGAATCATGAGCTCTCATGCCAAATGTTATGATCCTTGCTCCTAAAAAATGATAATTAAAAAAAACAATAGTTATAGTCATCTTAAAGTGGGGGGTGCGGCTCCTTTTACAATGAATACAATGTACAAGACAATATTTGATGATCTTAAGACTAGGTCTCCTTAGTGTGTATATAGGAGATAAAGGGTACAATTATAATAAAATGGGACCATGAGGGCTTATATAGGGCCTCACATCTCTTTGGAAAAATATTGAGAGGGGGGGTGAATAAGTATTTAGAGCTCACTGAAAACTTTAATTTTTTCTTTACTGAATTCCATACGCGACTTTGATGAACCCAACTCGCGTATACACGTGGATATACCAATAGAAACTTACGTATACTGACATAACTTTATTGTTAGATAAAATTTAACTCAGCTTATCAGTTATGCATCAGTTAGTTAAGTAGTAAATCTATGCAGTAACAGCAGAATAAATCATCACACAAGAGCATCACACATGAACACCAAGATTTAAGGTGGAAACCCAATTCGGGAGAAAACCACCACTGGTGTTGTCTCTTTCTTCAATATTTATTATATGGAAAATTGCTTACAATATTGTATTGATGCAGACTCATATCAGTACGCAGGCATCTACCTGTAGAAGGCTGAAACCTTCTCTCGTTCTCCAGTTACTACTGGAAGGGAGCTACAACCCCTTGCTCTCATTTACCAGCCACTACTGGAAGGGAGCTACAACCCCTTGCTCTCATTTACCAGCCACTACTGGAAGGGAGCTTCAACCCCCTGATCAGAACACCAGCTTCTACTGGCAGGAAGCTTCTACTGGCAGGAAGCTTCTACTTCCACACTGAAGGCTTCAACCCTCAGAACCACTGCAAACCACGTTTCATCAATTTTCACACTGGATCACACAACTTCAACACAATTCTTCATATATTTCAACAATAATAAACTTCACCCAATACTTCAATCAAAACAGTGAGATCACTATAACTAGAACACAGTAATAACCTAGATTTCATAATCACTATGTAGAATCAAACTCAACCCTAAACATTCATTATCTAAAAATGCATACGCTACTTTTCTTTACAGAACCCGCATGTATACGTGCTTTCCTTCGCACCAACATGCGTATAGATATGTGAACACTGATCTTCTAGAATATGGTCAGTATCAGAACTAGATCTGGGGCTTTCAGTCGGATATCTTTTTAGTATTGCATAACCCTTAATTAGTCAGTCATTATTAAACATATTTACTCACTCATTGATCAGATTTGTACATATTCAACTTAGTAGCATACACAATATTCAAGCAACCTAGATCTACATGAAGACTTCATTGAAAAACAGCAGAAATACAGCAGCAATAAACAGATAACCTATGCAATAAGCTTCAAAAAACCCTGAATTCCATACGCGCTTTTTCTGAGACAAATCCACGTATATACGCGCTTTTATCGAGATGAACTAGTGTATAGATCTATAAATATTAATTTTGCAGAATGTTTCAAATATATAGAACTTACCCATATTTCTTCACTTCACTTCAGCAACCATGCACCAGGCCACAGATCTAATCATCTATTCAATCAATCAAGTACATAACCATTTCAGGTCAAGAGATCTTGATCCATCATTGTATCCAAGGGTGCATCACAGATTCAGATATACCAATAAAACAGAGTTCATCCCATGCAAATATACTTCAGAGAGAAGTATTCAGTAACAACCCTTACATATTTACACCCTTGCACTATGATCTTATTCTCCTTATATAGAT
The DNA here is from genome assembly GCA_034641835.2 of Pinus albicaulis. Taxonomy (NCBI): domain Eukaryota; kingdom Viridiplantae; phylum Streptophyta; class Pinopsida; order Pinales; family Pinaceae; genus Pinus; species Pinus albicaulis. The sequence goes on along the minus strand of CM076573.1, from coordinate 536,227,497 downwards.
TTAGCCTTTACTAATACCATGAGCCAAAACCACACAACTGCCGATGGTATTCTTGGACGGAATCAAATAGATAACACAGTGCTTAATACTGTGGGCTAATGCCATGGTAATGCCCCCTGGTATCATATTTTTAGAGCACAAAAGGCATATGCGACTTGGATCATTCTTATCTGTGTGTATACGCGACTTGGCCTGTACAAACCCGTGTATAGAACCTTCAATATGAAAATGAACCAACTTCTATTGGACTTTACACATTTCTTCTGATAGACCTCCTGCAAACTACTGAGCTTCTCCAGAAGACATATACTCCATTATTTTCTAGAGAGTTTCCATCAAGGACAACATATTAAGACATAAGAATCATATTGCCAACAATCTCCCCCTTTGGACTTGATGGAAACCATGATGGAGTTTGATCACCACATCAGAATACTCTCCCCCTTTGACATCAAGGGCAAAGGGTGGATCAATACCGAAGCAAGGTTTCTCTTTCCTTGTAGAAAGAAGAGCTCTGCAGATTTGATGTGCACTGAAATTACCATGCTTCCCCTAAGTTCATGTTGAATCTTCAGATAGATTTTTCAAGTAAGTACATGACTCTATAACTCAACCAAGTATGACCTTTCCTATCACCAATGAATCATACTTACATCAAAGATCCAACCAAGTGGAATTACATATTTGACCCATCTACCCAACCAAGTGGGTTTAAAAATTTGAACAGGTCCTTACATGAATAAATATAACAATTTTACATCATAGCTCACAACCTGACCTTTTCATCAAATTACAAATATGATTTTTATAACCAGGACCAAAATATCTCAAGAGAGAGATCATAAATCATAAACCAATCAGAATGCCAACAATGCGTCCTTTTCAATAAGGCAGGTGCTCCCCCTAAGCTTGTGCATCATGAACACCTTCAACAACCAATCCATCAAAGCATCTTCATCAAGGAGATAAATATCAAAGAAAGGTATAGTAGGATGAATACTGGAACAACAACAAATATTACCCAACAGTACCACCAACTGTTCTGAAAGTTGACCCAAATAATTTCTATCAGCAAAAACCATATACAGTTTTATGCACAAAAACTTGCGTATATACACGATTCGCCTTTATGATACTAGCATACCGAATTTAATCTTCTGAAATTAAGCAGATTTAATCATAGAGGGAGAGACAACTCCCAGCTTCTATCTAAGATATTTGAATTCTTCCCTGGGAATATGCTTAGTAAATACATCTGCAACTTGTTCTTTGGAGGGAACATACTCCAATTTAACCTTTTTTTCTAGCACTTGTTCACGTAGGAAGTGATAATTGATAGGAATGTGCTTGATCTTGGAATGCATAACAAGATTCTTCGAGGTGCTAATGGCACTTTCATTATCACATAGAATGGATATGGGAGGTGAACATTTGATTTGAATGTCTTGTAGTGTCTGCATCATCCAAAGAAGTTGTCTGCAACATGATGCGGCAGCCACATATTCTGCTTTCGCTGTAGGTAAGGCAATAGAACTTTGTTTCTTGTTGAACCAAGAGACTAATCGAGGCCCCATATAGAATGCACCACCACTAGTGCTTTTTCGATCATCAACATTTCCAGCCCAATCTACATCTGTGTAAGCATAAAGAGTAAGATCAGGATTCTTTTGATACCATAGACCAAAGTCTCGAGTCCCTTGTAGATATTTGAATATTATTTTTACATCCTGAAGATGAGACTCTCTTAGATTAGCTTGGAATCATCCAACAATCCCAACTGCATGCATGATGCATGGTCTTGTCCCGGTTAGATAAAGCAAACTTCCAATCATGGATCTATATTCTGGTTGATTCACCATGGGAGAATCATCATGAGAATTGAGGCTACATCCAGTTACCATTGGAGTACTCACAGGTTTGCAGTCTTCCATCCCATACTTCTTCAAAATTTGCTCGAGATATTTTGCTGTGAGATAAATATGTCATTTGTTGCTTGTTGCACTTGTAAGCCAAGAAAATATGTTAGTTCCCCAAGTAATGACATTTCAAATTCTCGTTGCATAACAGAAGAAAATTTCTTGCTCATGGACTCTTCATTACTTCCAAAAATTATGTCACCAACATACACAACAATAATCAATAATTTATCATTCTTAATTTTTTTGTATAAGTTAATGTCAGCAGATCCCTTTGTAAAATCTTATTGTTGAAGATATTTGTCAAGAAGATAGTACCATGCCCTAGGAGCCTATTTAAGACCATATAAATCCTTTTTAAGTTTGCAAACAATATTTTCATCATTTCCTAGAGTGAATCCTTCTGGTTGTTCTATATAAACTTCTTCTTCTATATCACCATTAAGGAAAGCAGATTTTACATCCATTTGATAAACTTTGAATTGTTGAAAACTTGAAAAAACAAGAAAAATTCTTATGGCTTCAAGTCTGGCTACCAAAGAAAATGTTTCTTCAAAGTCTATACCTTCTTGTTGAGCATACCCTTTACAAACAAGTATAGCTTTGTTTCTAATAACATCTCCATTTTCATTTAACTTGTTTTTGAGTATCCATTTTGTTCCAATAACATTTTTATCATGAGGTCTTGGAACCAATTCCCAAGTATGATTCTTTTCAGTCTGATCAAGTTCTTCATTCATGGTTTGAATCCAACATTCATCTTTACTAGATTGATTTACATTTTTTGGTTCAATAGTGGATAAGAATTCCAGATAGCTAGGGGATCCTACAAGAGTTCTTCTTGTTTGGACACCTAATCCCTTTTCTCCCAGAATTTGAGATTCTGGATGATTCTTTCGAACATACCTGGATGGAGCCTTTTCAAATAGATCTTCTTCTGGTGCTTCATTGGGTTCACCTTCTATATTGTTTCTATTTGATGAGGGAAAATATACATCATCATCATCTTCATTTGTTGTTGTTATTTCCCTTTTAGGAGCTGTGAAAGACTCATCAATTACAACATCAATGCATTCAAAAATCTTCCGAAGTATTTTATTGTAACATTTATATGCTTTACTTCTAGAAGAGTAACCAAGGAATATTCCTTCAACTGCTCTAGGCTCAAACTTACCAAGTTTTTCATCATTGTTCTTGATAAAACATTTGCTTCCAAAAACTCTAAAATGCTTTACAGTGGGAAGATTACCATACCAGATATCATAAGGAGTTTTGTCAATATTTACACGAACATGAGCCTTGTTAAGAATATTTATTGCGGTATGTGTTGCTTCTCCCCAAAATATATTGGGAGTTCCAGATTCATCAAGCATAGCACAAACCATTTGTTGAATTTTTCTATTCATTCTTTTTTCCACGCCATTTTTTTGTGGGGTTCCAACTACAGAAAAATGTCTTTTTATGCCTTGACGTTCACAGAAATCAAAGAATTCATCTGATATATATTCTCCTCCTCGGTCAGATCTAAGACATTTTATTTTTAGATCTAATTCATTTCCAACCAAAGCTTTGAAGATCTTAAATTTTTCAAATGCTTCATCTTTATGTTTCAGTAAACCGATCCAACACATTCTAGAGAAGTCATCAATAAATAAAATATAGTATTGTTCTCCACAACGTGACTTTTTCCTTACAGGACCACATAGATCAGTATGTATAAGTTCAAGAGGCTTACTTGTTGATCCTTCTTTGGCATTGAATTGCACCCTGGTTTGCTTACAAAATTGGCATGATTTGCATATGGTACTTTGAGGTAGAGTGATGTTGGGAAGATCACGAACAGCTTTGAGTCTGCTAGATTTTCTTATTTGAGAGAAGCTCAAATGTCGAAATATTCTATGCTATAACCAAATTTCTGAAGATTTACTTAAGTAGCATTTCTCTTGGCCACCTTTCAATACATACAGATTTCTTGGTGTTCTAGTTACTTTTATTATCGTTTTTCCTGTGTCAAGTTCACGTACTACATATTCATTTGAACTAAAGACAACTTCATTTCCTTGATCACACATTTGACTCACACTCAACAGGTTATGCTTTAATCCATCCACATACATAACATTGTTAGCTTTCACTTTTTATTTTAGAAAAATAGAACCTTTTCCTTTAATGACAGCAGGAGAGTCATTTCCAAAGGTAACATTCTTTTCCTTTTCTAGAGCATTGTATGAAAGGATTTTATTTTTATCACCTGTCATGTGCTTTTAACATCTACTATCAATGTACCATTGGTTTTCTTCCCCTTCTGCAAATAAAGATATGCCACATCTTTCAACCTGTAAGTCCTTCTTTCTCCATACCTTGGAATTTGAAGTTATATGCTCTTTTGGCTGAAGTTTGCTCCTGCATTCAGATTCTTCATGTCCAAATTTATCATAATAATAACAATCAATTTCATTTTGAAGAGGATAAAAGTTGTTATAAGTATTCTTCTTTATTCCAATCTCATTTGTTTTCTTTCTTGCTTCTCTGGTCATGACGGTTTTGTATGCAACACATTGAGCAGCTTTATGACCAAAATTATGACATGAGAAACATTGTCCATTAAAGAAGAAATTTCTGCGATCATGAAACCTTCTATTTAGGTTCACCTGCTTATTGATATTTTTTTTATTGGATTTCCTTGTATTGAAGTGGTCATGCTTTACCTGTGTAGTCTCTTTGTTCTTTTGCTGAGTGAAAAAAGTTTTCTAGTTGGCTTTAGCTACATTTAGATAGCTTGGTGTTGAAGACTGAGAGGATTCTCCAATATATCCAAGACCTGTCTTTACAAGAGGAGAATGTTGTACCTTGATAATTTCATTTAAGGTTTTAGATCCTTTAGAAAATCTAAGATTTAAAGTTTTCACTTTCTCAATTTCCTTTCTTAGACTTACTATTTCACATTCTAATTTCTCATTGTGCTTATCCTTTTCTATAAGTTGATTCTTTAGAGTATCTATGGAAATTTTGTTTTCTTCCAAACACATTTTGAGATGATTTGTTTCTTCAAGAAAATCATTTTCTTCTAATGCATCCATAAAATTATCTTTAGCCTCACTAGAGTCTTTTTCAAAATCCATGAGTAGTCTAATATCTTGATCAGATTCTCCCTCTTCACTATTTGATAGACCATCACTATCTTCATGAGTATAATAGATTTTTCTATTGATAAACCGTTTCTTATTTCCTTTTGCCACTTCCTTTCCCTTTTCATGATTATCTTTATGGGGACATTTAACAGCAAATGACCAACTCTTCCACAAGCAAAACATTTAAAAGGAAGCTTACCTCTGAACCTTCTAGTGCCAAGTTGTAGCTTCTTTATAGAATTTATCTCATCTTCTTGTTAAAAATACCCTGATCCTTCTTGTTCTTCTACTTCCTTTCCTTTTTTAGCAGCTCTAAAGACAACTTCTTTGACTTCAGATGGACCTCCTTTTCTCATTTCACATGCAGTCAGAATCCCACGAAGTTGAACAACGGTAAGAGTTTGTAGATCCTGTTTCTCTTCAATAGCAGACACTTTTGACTCGAATTTGGGAGTTAGATATATTAAAACCTTTTCTACTAGAGTAGTGTCAGTTATGGTTTCACCCAAATTTCTCATACGATTTACAATATCATCCAGACGTAAAAAGAAACTAGCAATGCTTTCCTCATTATGCATTCTGAGTTTTTCATATTGAATTCTGAGAGTTTGGAGTTTATCACTTTTTACCTTGGCTTCACCTTCATAGCTCAGAATGATTTTGTCCCATATCTCATTTTCTTTATTCAACTGCATGACTTTGACAAATTTAGATTCAGTCAAACTTCCTAGTAATGCATTGATCGCCTTTGCATTGGTTTCATAGTTCTTTCTTGTGGCTGGATCTGTTGGAACTAAAGCTGGATATTGATAACCTCCTTCAACTATAGCCCAAACATCTGCTCCAAGAGACTGAAGATAGGATCTTTTCCTTGTCTTCCAGAAGATTAAATTGTTTCCATTGAAGAGAGGAGGCTTGATAGATTTTGTCCCTTCTTGATTGCTCATCTTAGTTGATCTTCCTTCTAGCGATTAAGCTTATTCAAAAGGACTTGCTCTGATTCCAATTGTTGGGAAAAATACTGAGAGGGGGGGTGAATCAGTATTTAGAGCTCACTGAAAAATTTTACTTTTTCTTTACTGAATTCCATATGTGACTTTAATGAACCCAACTTGCGTATACACGCAGATATACCAACAAAAACTTGCGTATACTGAGATAACTTTATTGTTATATAAACTTTCAAAAAAAAACTTTAACTCATCTTATTAGTTATGCATCAGTTATTTAAGCAGTAAATATGTGCAGTAACAGAAGAATAAATCATCACACAAGAGCATCACACATGAACACCAAGATTTAAGGTGGAAACCCAATTCGGGAGAAAACCACTGCTGGTGTCATCTCTGTCTTCAATATTTATTATATGGAAAACTACTTACAATATTGTATTGATGCAGACTCATATCAGTACGCAGGCATCTACCTGTAGAAGGCTGCAACCTTCTCTCGTTCTCTAGCTGCTACTGGAAGGGAGCTACAACCCCCTGATCTCATTTACCAACCACTACTGGAAGGGAGATTCAACCCCCTTATCAGAACACCATCTTCTACTGGAAGGAAGCTTCTACTTCCACACTGAAGGCTTCAACCCTCAAAACCACTGCAGACCAAGTTTCATCAATTTTCACACTAGATCGCACATCTTAAACACAATTCTTCATAAAGATCAACAATAATAAACTTCACCCAATACATCAATCAGAACAGTGATATAATTGTAACCAGAACACAATAATAACCCAGATTTCAGAATCGATATGCAGAATCAAACTCAACCCTGAACATTCATTATATTAAAATGCATATGCTAATTTACGTGCTTTCCTTCACACCAACCTACGTATAGATCTGTGAATATTGATCTTCCAGAATATGGTCAGTCTCAGAACCAGATATGAGGCTTTAAGTCAGATATCTTTTCAGTATTTCAGAACCCTTAATCATTCAGTCATTATTAAACATATTTACTCACTCATTGATTAGATTTGTACATATTCAACTTAGCAGCATATACAATATTCAAGCGACCCAGATCTACATGAATACTTCATTGACAGATAGCAGAAATACAACAGTAATAAACATATAACCTCTGCAAGAAGCTTCATAAAATCTTGACTTCCATACGCGCCTTTTCTGAGACAAATCTGCGTATATATGTGCTTTTATCGAGATGAACTAGCATATAGATCTGTAAATATTAATTTTGCAGAATGTTTCAGATCGATAGAACTTACCCAGATTTCTTCACTTCACTTCAACAACCATGCGCTAGGTCAAAAATCTAATCATCTCTTCAATAGATCAAGTATATATTCATTTCAAGTCAAGTTATCTTGATCCATCATTTTATCCAAGGGTGCATCATAGATTTAGATCTACCAATAAAATAGAGTTCATCCCATGCATATATACTTCAGAGAGAAGTATTTAGTAATAGCCCTTACATATGCGCACCCTTGCACTATGATCTTATTCTCCTTATATATATTTATCCTTTACCAATACCATGAGCCAAAACCACACAATTGCCGATGGTATTCTTGGACGGAATCAAATAGACAGCACATCGCTCAATATTTTGGGCTAATACCATGGTAACTCCCCCTGGTATCATATTTTTAGAGCACAAAAGGCATACGCGACTTGGATCATTCTTATCTACGTGTATACGTGACTTGGCCTATACAAACCCGCATATAGAACCTTCAATATGAAAATGAACCAACTTCTGTTGGACTTTACACGTTTCTTCTGATAGACCTTCTGCAAACTACTAAGCTTCTCCAGAAGACATATACTCCATTATTTTCTAGAGATTTTCCATCAAGGACAACATATTAAGACATAAGAATCATATTTCTAACAACATCCTAATTCAATATTAAATAGTTCCTTCTATAGTATGAGTTTCAACTAGCCTTACTAGTTTCTCCTCTAGCGTTCAACATGTTAATTCATAATTTTATTAATTAAGTTATAATATTTGGTTAAATATGACATACATATATCCAAATTTTTATGTGCCTTAATTATTACATTATCTCTCTATATATTTGAAATCCATGTCAAATTATCTCTCCTAATAGTACTTCAATGTCACATAAAACAATTTTATATAAATCAATGTGTCAAACCAGGAGGTAACTCCTCAAAACTGCAATGTATATTAGCTGAAGAATGTACATGCTTATATAGATGGGAGGTGAGGCTATTGGGATTCAGCTCCCAATGACTCTTGGCCTTCCTTATTTCCTAATAACAAATAATATACAAAAATAAATGTGCACACCCATCCATAGGATTAGGTGTCAACATTCCCCCTTTTAATCCGAAGGGATGTTGGTGAGTCCAAGCATCGATCTGAACTTTTCAAACTTTTCTCTTCCAAGTGCTTTGGTGAAGATGTCAGCAGTTTGCTCATTTGTGGAACAATGATATAGATGGATGGTTTTGGCCTGAACATGATGTCGAATTAGATGGTACTTTGTATTGATGTGCTTTGTTCGATCATGGAACTTTGGGTTCTTGGCCAACTTTATTGCAGAAGTGTTGTCGATCATGAGTGGAGTGGAATACATCTGTTTCATCAGCAAATCTTCCAGGATTTTCCGGAGCCACACAATTTCCTTTGTTGCTTCAGCTGCTGCCACATATTCTGCCTCGGTCGTGGAATCTGCTGGAACTGACCGTTTGCGTGATCTCCATGAGACAGCTCCTGATCCAAGACTCATGGTGTAACCTGTAGTAGACACGCCTGTTTCTTTGTCGCCATCAAAGTCTGAATCAAAGTATCCGGTCAAGATGAAGTCGCCTACCTGTGTATATTTGAGTCCAAAGTCTTGAGTCCCCTTCAAGTACCTTAGTACTCTTTTTGCAGCAGACCAATGTCCTTCACAAGGTTTTTGCATGAACTTTGAGAGGATTCCAACAGCAAATGAGATGTCAGGTCTGGTGGTGGTCAGATAGATAAGACTTCCTACAAGCTGTCTATACTTAGTTGCATCCTCAAATTCCTTCCCTTCAACTGATGTGAGCTTCAAGTTTTGTTCCATTGGAGTGCCTAAGGGTTTATAATCATCCATGCCAAATTTGTTCAAGAGATCTCCAATGTACTTCTTCTGAGAAAGAAAGATGAATTTAGGATGTTGAATTACTTCAATACCCAAATAGTAATGAACATGACCCAAATCAGTCATTTCAAAACCTTTCTTCAACTCTTTCTTCATGGATGCAATATAGCTCTCATTGTTTCCTGTTATCAAAAGATCATCTACATATACCACAAGATATACACCTGTTTTTCCAACTTTCTTAACAAACAAAGTTGCATCATCAAGATCAAAGTGTTTGAAATCAAGTTTCAGAAGATGCTCGGTCAACTTCTCATACCAGGCTCGTGTTGCTTGCTTGAGGCCATACAAGGATTTTACAAGTTTGCAAAATTTGTGTTCTTGACCCTTTATCACAAATCCTTCTGGCTGGGACATATAAACTTTCTCCTTTAGATCTCCATTCAAGAAGGTTGTTTTTACATCCATCTGATGAACTTTCCATCCACTCTGAGCTGCTAAGGCAAAGAGAGTCCGGATGGTGGTCCATTTTGCTGTGGGAGAAAACGTTTCTTCATAATCAATTCCTTCCTTCTGTGCGAATCCTTTTGCCACAAGCCTGGCCTTGTGCTTGTCAAGTGAGTCGTCTGCTTTGTACTTGTTCTTGTAGACCCACTTACAGCCAATTGGTTTCGTTCCCAAAGGTGGATCAACCATCTTCCAAGTGCCATTCTTTATCAAGGCATCATACTCCTTCTGCATCGCTTCTTTCCATTCATCATGAGAAGCGGCTTCTTTGAAGGAAGTTGGTTCATGATCTGTAGACAAACTCAATTCACAATTATAAGCAATATCCATATCAACAAGAGAATCAGAATTATCTACATCACCTTCGATTTGTTGAGTGGAACTTCTTGTTCCTATTTTTCCAACCTCATCAGGATGAACATTCTCCAATGTCTTTGTCAGCCATTTGGGAGGACCTTTCTGAGATGGCCCAGGCTGGTCATTTGACTGAGTTGGGATTGATTCAAGATTCAATCTCCCAATTTTGTCAATCACATCATCCAATGTGTCATCCGTGGTTGTTTCTTCATGTGGGGGAGAGTGTGGTTCAGGAAATGATTCCACAGTTTGATTCAATATCGGAATCCCCCCTTCAAGGTGTGGAATCACATTATCAAATTCTTTGAAAGACTTTGCATGTGTGAATCTATCCGGGCGATCAAGTTGCCGCTCAACAACCTTGTCACTCTTGGATGATTCAAGAAATATGACATCTCTTGCTATCACAAACTTCTTATTTGCTTCATCATAGAGACGATATCCTTTCGAGGTATTGGAGTACCCCAAGAAGATACATTTTCTGCTTCTAGCACCAAGTTTGTTCCTTTGACCCTTGGGTATCAAGGCATAACAGGTGGACCCAAAGACCCCGAAATGCTTTACCGAAGGAATGTGGCCATGCCACATTTCAAAAGGAGTTTTATTTCTAATTGAACTTGAAGGACACCTATTCTTTATGTAAACAGCACATAGAACTGCATCAGCCCAAAACATTAATTTTACATTCTTGAAAAATAGCATGGAGCGGACCATATTTAAGATGGTTCTGTTCATTCTTTCAGCTACACCGTTCTGTTGTGGATTATATGGCACAGTGGTTTGATGTTTGATTCCATGTCGACGAAGATAATTTTCAAATTCGTTTGAAGTGTATTCTTTTCCATTATCAATACGTAGAGAGCCAATATGTGTTTGTGCATCATTTTCAATCCATACATGAAAATTCTTGAAAGTTTGAAAAGCATCAGACTTATTCTTCAGTAAGTAAATCCAACACATCCTGGTGTAGTCATCAATAAATTTCATCATGTATTTGTTTCCATTTGCAGAAGCAATAGGCATAGGGCCACATAAATCTGAATGAACAAGTTCAAGTTTCCTATGTGCTCTTGAGTGTGAATCATGAAATGGCTGTTTGCTATGCTTTCCTAGAATACATGCATCACATTCCTTAGGTTTTCTAGGAATTGTAGGCGTCCATCAACACCATTTTTCTTCAACAAACGAAGGCTGTCATAATTTAAGTGTCCAAATCTAGCATGCCATAAAAGACTTGATGGAAATGTACCTTCATCATGATATGAACTGAATGCAAAGTTTTGAGCATGAGCAGATGAACCTTTCAGCTTCAAAAGACTCCCTTCTTCTATTCCCTCCATGACAAGTGAGTGATCCGATGCTGATCTGACCTCTGCCTTGCCATCAAACAAGTGAACTGAGTGTCCTTGCTGCCGGATTTCGATCAGGGACAGCAAGTTTCTCTTCAACTCCGGGAGGTATATAACCTCATGTAGGATATGATCAGGAAGACCAGGCAGTTTAAGCCTGATTGTGCCAAGCCCCGATGGCTTGAGTTTGGATTTATCTGCGAAATATACTGCTCCATCAACTTTGTCAGTGAAATCTTCAAAAAAATCTTTTCTAAATGTCATGTGACATGTTGCTCCTGAATCTAGCAACCAATCATCTCTCCATGAAGTAAATGGAACATCAAAGAGGTTTTCAGTTACTCCATTGTTACAATGTGCTAGAACATAGTGAGCGGATTCAGGTGCTTTACCTTTGTCTTTGTCATTGGTTTTACCTTTGTCTTGATTTCTGTGCTGCTCAATTTTGTTCCATGGTGTTATGCATTTGGGTGCATCATGTCCATCTCTATTGCAGCGTGTGCAATGAAGATGGGATTTGTCAGCTTGTCTGCCCCCCCTTTCTGTGAAGTTCCTTCTTCCTCTTCCTCTTCTGCCACCTCTTCCTCTGGATGAATCCGGAGCATGATTCTTTTCTCTATGTGCCAAATATGCAGCCTCTTCGGAAGATGAAGGGACTGTCATCTTCCCAAAAGCTTTCTCTCTTTCTGCAAACTTCTGCTCCAGTTTATCAAAGGTGATTTGTTCAAGGTTTCCACTTGCTTGCAAAGACTCAAGATAATGTGAGTAAGTCGGATATAATGCCTTAACATATGCTATGAGAGGTATGTCCATTTTTACACCAGTGTTTTGAATGTCATGCATTATAGATCTTACTTCTGAAGCTAAAGCAAGGGGATCATCATTCTTCATTTCAAGACCGAACAGCTTAACCATCAATTGAACATTTTCTAATTCTGAATGTGAGTCATAGAGTTCTTTTAGTTTCTTCAAGGCTTCAAAGGCATTTGAGAATGATGAAATATGGCGACTCACCTCTTCACTTACTGAAGCTGCAATCAAGGCATAGGCCTTGCAGTTCTTGTTTTCCCAGATGGCAAGCTCTTTGTCTGACGTGGGCTTCTCTGGTGGATTTTCTGCTTGTCCTTCACAGATTCCTCTCCACAGCTCATTAAAAATGAGTGTGTGTTTAATCTTCCGAGACCATTCAAGATAGTTCTCTTTGCCAAAGAGAACTATCCCAACAATAGAGATGAGAGAATGCATTAGACTGCTGGAAAAAATCTTCTGAAGAGGAAACAAATTCTGCTATAAAACTTCAAACTCTTGAAATATTTCAAATACAGGGGCAAAAACTCTTGCTGGAAAAAATTTTCTGAGTTTAAAAACTCTTTCTGGAAACTATATCTGCTCAGAAAACTTTGCTGGAGACTGAATTTTAAAAAAACACTCTATGCTATAGACTGAATTCTGCATAAAAAAAAATGTATTTTTTTTTTGTTTGGGGAAAAGTGTATATGGAAAAAGGTGGAATGATATGGAAGGGAGGGCGATATTGAAAAGGGCGTAATGGGAAGTATGAGCGTGGGCGGAATTATGAAATATATAACAAATATATTCAATGTCAACACAGAAATATATAACAAATATATAACAAATATATGAATAGGCAAACAGCCGAAGACCGTGGGTGTAGATGTTGTTTGCAATCAACAATCCAAACCTAAGATATGCGCGCTGTTGTAGTGAGTTTGAAGATTGAAGAAGTGTATTTAAAACACGTTTCAACGCTGTGAGGAGGGCAGGCAAGGATGTAGGGGGGCCGACAGGGATGTAGGGGAGATAGCGAGCAGGAAGGTTGAACGCGTGGAGTGAGCGCTACGTGCAGAGGGTGTAGGGAATGGAGGCCGAGGAGGGAGCTTTACAAACGTGGCCGCGTTAACAGTTGGGGAATCGAGAGTATAGGAGCTGTGAGGGCGTAAGGGTTGAAGTAGTGATGATACAGCGTTGTCAAACAGCGTTTTAATATGTCGACAGACAGCATTAACCTCCGACCTGTGTTAACAGCATTAACCTCCGACCTCGACCTTGACAACGTTGATACCAGCGTTCAGGTGAGAGGGGAAAGTGTAATGTGTAGTCGAGAGTTAATGTAATGTGCGTGGTGAGTGGAGTGTTCGATGCAGGTCGAGAATTGTGGAGCGTAGATGTAAAGGGAAATGAGCGGTTTGCGCAAGGGAGAAGGGAGGCTGGGGTAGGAAGATTGCTGTAGAGAGCGATGGGGATGGTGTGAGGGATCAGGGAGAGGGGGAGTGAGGGCGCAGGATGAATGCGAATGGGAAGAAGTGGAGGCCCAAAAAGGGCTGTTACATAAAAAAAATTTGAAATTGAATCTGTAGAAGACAGTTGCAGGACTGCTGGACTGGCAGAGCCTGCAATTTGCAGATTGACAAAGCCTGCAAATGTCAGTGCTAAATAGGGAAAAAAATGCAGAATAACAGTCTAGAAATTAGGAGCAGCAGAAAACAATTAATAAAATTGACTGAGCAAAGGGTAGGGAGTTACACCACAGGGCAGAAATGCCAAATGTGGGGCTGGCTCTGATACCATGTCAAACCAGGAGGTAACTCCTCAAAACTGCAATGTATATTAGCTTAAGAATGTACATGCTTATATAGATGGGAGGTGAGGCTATTGGGATTCAGCTCCCAATGACTCTTGGCCTTCCTTATTTCCTAATAACAAATAATATACAAAAATAAATGTGCACACCCATCCATAGGATTAGGTGTCAACACAATGAATTATAAAGAATGCAGCTTATGAATTTATAATAAGGTTTTTCGTGATGACCCATAATGTGATTAATATCTCTCTGTATATGTTTATGATTTGCAAAAGCTGGTAAAAGTTCCCCAAACTGTTGATTCTAATACAATTCATCCTTGGATTGGAACCAATTTCCAAACAATATATATTTATTTATATGACTAGAGGAATTGGTAACTGGATCGGTTTCATATTCACGTAACATGGGACCAATTCCAACCACTAACACTATAACCTCAAGTGCATACATATGCCCCTTCCACTGACACAGGCAAATTGAGGAGACCTCAAATCGTAACAATCGCCAATTAATTTTCCCCCTTGTGGTTAGTTATCAAATGATATTAATTGGAATAATTTTGCACAATATATCTTGATCAATACCTAATGAACTAAAATTTTATTTTATTTTTGAAAAATTGTGATATGCCACCTTCTAGTGGAAGAGAAAATTTAGACGTAAATGGAGATGATCCTTTGTGTGGTTACTATGAATCATAAATGGTGTGTGGCTATTCCAATTACAAAGGAATAAAGAATTGTAGATGATATATTGCAATGGAACATTACTAACATGATGGACTCCCTATGAGGCTTGGAATTTCTCCTCCTATTATTGTTCCAAATCCCATAGGTCCTATAGAGAAAACATAGATTCATCCCTTCCTAAAAGTCTCATATAAGAAATATGCATTTTAAGACAACCATCCAAAGATTCTAAACATTCCTTAGAATCTAAATATTCTCTATATTTCTCAGGTTTTGAGAGTCTAAATGGTGGTTAGGTCACTTGGAGCTAAAATTATCTAGGAACACAAAAATTATTGAAGGCTTTTACCAATCAACCAATACCTTTATAATGTGTTGGTCATGTAGAACTCCCAATATACCTAGAGCCACTACATAAATAGCCGTACAATAGATTCATATATGGTGCATGGACTACATCTAGGGTGTTTCCCATTGTAGGAGATGGTGTCTCATATTGTGACTATGATTACATGGTTTCCCCTTCTAAAATCAAATGAGGAAACTTAGGCATATATATCATGTCAAAAATAAATTTTCTTGACTAGGGAGAGTTTACATTATTATATTTTTTGTGACCTCAATATAAATGCAATGATTATGGTATATTGGCATCGTGCAAATACTATATGTCCAAGTACAATATGTGTTTGAATTCATTGCAAAAATTAAAGGATTATGTATACATAGATGTTTATTGATGATTACATGGGAACATCACAGGATTTATTAATAACTCAATAAATAACTCTGAAATGCAAATTGTATATTTATTGAGACAATTATTGACAAGGAAATGTTCATGTCGAGGATTATGTAAGTATGCATTATTTTTGTAGCTTCAATTCATAATTTCTTTGTATAATATGAGTTGTTAATGGGATATATATATTTTATATCTATACCTATTTAAAACCAAAGGCAAGAAGTTGGTCTTCCTTTAGAGGTCCCAATGGGATGCAAGAGAATGAACCAAAATGATATTGTATAACTTCTCAACTTTAAGAATATGTAATAATGAGATATCAAAGACTTAGGCTAAAAAATTAGTTATTGTATTGAATTTATTTTTATCTATTATATTGAGACTTATAAGTATAAGGTATTTGTAAGTCTAATTTATGGAACTAAATTAGAGCATGTATTTCATTTATCAATCTGGGCTAGTAGACTTAGAAACGTACCAAAATATATGGGTCTTAAATTTAGTTAGTTCAGGAGATCATTGTTTTAAATTTTGGAAAAAGGAAATGCATGATTGGATCTCTATGTAAATAAAGTATTAAAAATTACTTTATGAAAGCATGTAAATGATAAAATTTATATTTACTCTATGAAAGCATTTAGATTTAAAAATCATTTATATCTACTCTATAAAAGCATAGAAATGATTGGTCAATGTAATTAGTCTATTTTAGAAGATGGAGAAGAGACTCTACTCTAAGAGTCTAAGGCATCCTTTGGCATTCCTTCTATAACACCATTTCCAAGTAGCTATGAAAGCATAATGAAGTGAAAGCATATAAAGTTGATCTAGAAAGCAAGTAAGAAATTGAAGCTTGATCTAATCCAGTCCTGGTTCTTGGAAGGTTGGATAACTCATACTATCTTCAATCCACCTTAATAGGTCGAATTTATCAGTTGGTTACACAAAATATGGGTGAATCCCAAAAAATCACAAAACTGCCCATATTTTATGCTCAAATCAAGGCATATTTCTAAACAGCTAGTCTGGTTTGACCAGCATTGACCAGCCCTAATCTAGTTGTTCTAGTATGAACCAATAGGTATTCATCCATCCTTGGTTCCCATAGTTTCTAGTTGTGTATTTGGTTTGCGCCAAGGTGTCCTGCAACCATGAATTCAAACGATCTATTACAGGATTTTCCAGTTCTGTCATAATTTATCTTTAATGCTCAATTTTGACTAAAACACTAAAATAATTAAAAAACGTGATTTAGCTACCTTTATGTGCAAAATGGGTGAATATAATGATAGGATAAATTGAGAAAAAGTGGTAAATTTATGAAAATATGTATGGTAAAGGACAGGGAAAATTTTAACAACCCCCCTAAATTTATATGTATAATAATAGGCGAATCCCCATGATACATAGGGAAAATGGAAGGCGATTTTATTAATAATATAACAAGTATATATAATTTTTTTGGCAAAACTCTCACTAGATTATATTATCTTGTAAAATCATGGTGAATCACTAGTACAAAATGGAAAATCACTAAGAAACGATGAATCGCTAATAAATCCAAGGGTTGTTGTAGTCGCTTGAAACCAAGAGGGTATTCAAGAAGAAATTGTAAAATAACTTGACAACATTGTTGGTGAATCAAACGAGCTTGACTAGTTACCATAAGGTGCACCACTCTAGTGACTAAATCATACAGATCTTGAACTAGCAATTGACGCCTAAAAATTGCTTTCAAAAGCGATAGTGCAATGATAGTTGAGATACTCACTAAATTGATAGAATGGCCACTGGAGAAGCATATTTAATGGATCATTTGAGATGGTTGTATTTGAATGTCTCAAAAGCATAACAAGTAAATTAAAATAAGACTGCATTAAGGGACTGTCACTCTTTCCTGATGTTAGGACCATATTAAAAATTAAGGTAATATTTCTACTATGAATATCAATAGATGGAAGGGGAAGTCTCAATAGAGAAGCCAGACATTTCACAGAATTTGATATAACTCCACATTTCACATTTCACAAAATCTTTCATGTATGTTGAAGCTATTAATATCAAGACCAGGAATGCATCTAGGGTTTAAGTATATTTCCGTTAAAGCAATGTCATGCATGTTTCCAAATTTATTGCGCCTTCTAGTATATAAAGGAGAAGGAAAGTGTATAGGTTTTATTTGATTTAATTTTTCAGAGTGGGGAGTAGTGAGTGAATTTCATTCATCTTTTCAGAGTGGGAAGTAGCAAGTGAAGGGTGCAATTTAAATTTTTCCATTTATTTCCTATTTTAAACAATAAAAAATGTTGAAA
Organism: Pinus albicaulis; assembly: GCA_034641835.2. Lineage (NCBI taxonomy): Eukaryota > Viridiplantae > Streptophyta > Pinopsida > Pinales > Pinaceae > Pinus > Pinus albicaulis. Next base: position 536,209,807 of record CM076573.1, on the reverse strand, counting down.
ATAATAGCGAGTGAAGGTATTCTTGACTTGTGCCTTAGTCAAGAAATACTTCAACGTGTTATTTTCTCAATTACAAGTTCATGGAAATGGACGAGTTAGTTTGTTCATGTGCTAGTTGGAGGCTCAATTATGTGCCTCTCCAAGTGCAAGTTTATATTTGGAAAAAAATGAGTGAGAGCCTCAATGTCTAATTGAGGCAAGGAGATTTAGAAGAGTTAGTTTGACTCAGTTAACAAATCAATCACAAGGTTGATGAGTTCTAAAAATAAACTTTCCAGTTATAGCATGATTGAATAACATAAAAGGAGGACAAAGGCACATGATTCAACAATTTTTTTGTGCATAAGGTTGTGAGAAAAGACAATAGCTCACAGGTTTGTGAGAAAGTGCACAAGAATTGTGTGAGCTTCCTGCTTGTCATGTGCATATTATTAAGTACCAAGTGTGCATAGATTAAGAGATTTATGCTACAAAATAGGAGGCCATGTGCGCATGAGTTTAGGAGCCAAAAAGAGAGGCTAGTACGCAAGGATTTCAGACCAGTTTATGCGCAAAGGATAGGATTTGTGATCAAGTAACGTTCAGGGAAAGTCTAGGCTAGGTTAAAAGGAGAACAACTTTGTTCTCAATAGATAGTTTTCCTTGTATTTGATCTGTATACTCTATCAATAAAATACCATAGCAAGGATATGGTTTTCCCAGTTGATTTCCCTTGAAAATTAGTGTCTCTTGTGTAACTGTGTCCTTAACTTGTTTCATTCCATTACTTCTATTGTTGAGAAATTTTATTTCTTGGCAAAAAGAAAATTAGTTTCATATTGTTCATTTATGCAGCAAGCAGATTTGAAGAAAATTCGACCATAAACAGTGATGGAAATTGAGTTTTAGATATATGCACATGTTGCTACTTTCTTCAGCATGATGTGTTTCAATTCCTAGTAAAAATCAAATTTCAATTTCAACAGAGATTTTAGTTTTTTGATTTGTTAATTAAGTAGCTTTGAAATTAAATTAAGACTATTACCATCTAGGTCGACATCTCTTAGAAATTATGTCAGAAACACTATCTCTTAAGCAGGGCAGAAGAAATGTAACCCCTGTTGACCCAAGGTTGAACATGCCTTAAACTAAAATGAGAGCCTAAGAACTGAACACCAATGTATGTAATATGAGCTGGTGATATCAATCTTCTTCACTCTAAGGAAGAAATAATAATCTAAGAATACCCTTCCTACCTGTTGAAGATCGTAACCACTCAGTTTTACCCAATTTAACCATCAATTATGAAGGTCATATAAAAAGTGCTAATGAAGTTGTCTGTCTTTGCACAACCTTGAAGAAAGAAGCCAAAAGGATTGCATCGTCAACGAAAAGAAGAACAAGAATGAAAACTTGCACCCATTTTTGTCATATGCATGCCCATTAAGGAAAAACTCCAACTCATTGATGTAAATCCCAATCAAGGTGGGAGATAGTAGACACCCTTGCTTGACCCTAATAGTGCTCTTGATCAAATTTGTGTGCTACATGGAGACAATTCAGGACAAACTCATACAAGCACTTGATTGCTACCTAAAGAATCTCAAAAATGTCAACATCTTTAATCCTTGAGAATAAGCCTGTTTGAATGTGTGAAGTGGCTTGGATTAGGTATATAACTTTTAAATATCACATGAGCCTATGAGATGTTAATAGACATGCTATAAGTGACAAAGATGTTTTCTCCATACATAAAAGCTACAAAAGGTAGGAAACATTATTATATGAGCTCTTCTTGTACCAATTTTCAATAAACTAAAGGATTGGAGTCTATTATTTTATTACACATATGATGGTACTCAATGTACAAAAAAGGTTTCTCTCTGAGACTCTCCTATCAATTTGGATACCACAAATGAAACACACAAATTTAGAGTGAATATAAATATACCTTCTAAAACAGTGCCCATGTATAGCACATATCATCCTTACAAGAATCCACAACTAAATATTAACATTGAACCTCAATTAGCATACTTTCATCCAAAATATTAAACACACTACACAACAACTTCTCATATAGCTGAAAATTCAGATGATAACCATCTTCCCAATGGCAGATTCAACCTGACACATCAACTCTTGTAGGTCTTCCAACAAGTTCAACAACAACTCTTCTCAAAGCCCTTAAAGCTTCGACCCGCTGAGCTGAACCCGCTAAATAAGGAAGCCCCTAAGATCATGAATGGAAAAGAATCATCATTATGGTTCCAGAGTAATTTAAACACAAATAGATTTCAAAATTTGTACTATCAAATGTTGGTTTAAAATTTAGGCTCAATTGATTCTTTAATTATTGACCTCCTTTGAAAAACATTCAGGGAAAGTTTACCTCTCATAAGAATGAACCTCAGCTTCTTCAATATTCACTAAGGGAGATCTGAATTCAACTTCCATACCCTCAGAATCCTCATATATCCAAATGGAGGATGATTTAGAAGCCCTTCTTCCAAAACTTTTATCTAAAACAAATAAAAAGGCAAGAAAGAGTTTAACATTGTACCACGATAACAACCCTGAGTAAAAATAATCCATGAGGTGCAACTACTCTAAACCTATATACCATCTGTCGCTTTTGCCACCGTAAATATGACCTTTTTTCAAAGAACTTAGCTGGTGATATGCTACACAAAATCTTTAATGGGACCAAAAGAGTATCCATTTAGTTGGACACTCAACATATTGCAGCAAAAAGTAAACCCCGTCTTGTTCATACATCCATTGTTTCTGAAATCTATAAGTAAACAAACACATTGTTTTCAAATAAGCAGTCTTGTTTAAATAGGAAAAATCTACCACATAAATGTAAATATTTTAATCTGCAGTAAATGGTATTACTTCATCTCATAGGTGATGAAGAAAGAAAATAGTAAATTTTCACCTAAAAATTCAGCTACAGTTGAAAAATGCAATAAATCCTATAACAAAATGCTTTCTAAGAAAACTGACACGAGAATCTTATTGAAGCCCTTGGAAAGTAAAAATAGCCAAGTTCATGTGAAACACTCTTACTTATGGTATCTGATCTAAGAAAAGTTGAATTGAAGTTATAACATACAAAGCATAAATGCAGGCCAATTACTTCCAGTTTGAATTATAAGGAGTATCAATGCACTCATCAGAAATATGTCAATGCTCTATCAGAAATTATCTTTGCAGCTTTACCAAAACATAAATATGGCAATGCTCTTCTGGGCTTTAAAAAAATATCATCATTGGCAAGCACTTGATAGCAATATTTGAACAAGAATTACCATAAAAGTTGATGCATAGATACTAGTACACGGATTTATATTAAATGCTTTTATACTGCATGTCCATGATGTCTCCATCATAGTGGATATAGTTCAAGTGGAAAATCAGGACTGCAAATGGGTTAAAAATGAGTAAGAAATTCTATAATCTGAACTTTTTGGACTGCTTCTCACTAGCTTGTGATCTCCTATTGCTTCACAGATGATACCATGGGTCACTTTGGATTTTTGGACTTTACTTCAGCTACATAATCTACTATTTGTTTTAGCATGCAATCATTTCATGTTGTAGCACTAGACCTAGGTTTGAGATGCATTATGGATTCAAAAACTTTGCATTTTATCAACATGAGAGTAGAAGTCACATTGACTACTTTTTTCATCCAGGAACATCATTTAATTTCTCTGTCAACCTTTTTTGTTGGAAAGGACCCACTATCAGGGTTGGATAGATAATAAGACACTATGGTAGAATAATATGAAACTCTATAAGATTAATATCCTTTTAATTTCTATGGAAATGAGATGTGAAAAATTTCACATGGATGCTTGTCCCAAGTGAGTTCTTCCTTGGACAAGAAGCCAAAGGAAAATAAATAAATTTTCAGCCAAAGGTTTTGACCCGAGATGGTTTGCCAAATTTATTCTTTGAGGTTATCATGTAACCTTGCTTCTAATTGGTAGTCTTCGTTTATGGAGAAGTACCGGCTTGTTTTGTGACCCCATTAGAGCTTGTATGTTTCTATGAAATAGGAATGAGTTGTAGTTGAATATCTTGCTGGAAAGATTATCATTCTCCTCTTTCTGGCTGCAGCTTCCAATCATCTTGTTGAAGTCATTGTCTCCATTGATTACATGCAGCCTCCTCTCTATTGAAGTCATTGCCTCCATTGATTACATTCCAAATTCCTCAAGAGATGGATTTTCTGATGGGCAGAATTCCTTGGGCTGAGTTTTCCAATGGGGGCCAAGTTACAAGTTCCAACAGTGCATTTTTCTATGTATTTTTCTTTGTGGGTCTAGGTCCAAATTTTCTCAAGGATTTTAATGAAATAAAATTGGTATGGGTGTATACTTACTATTGTGATGTGATTTATCTCTCTAATTTTATTTTTCTGCTACAAATATCTCATTTCAGAAGTTAAATACCAGTGATTTTATTTTCCAGCAATTCATAATTTTATTTAATAATTTTATGGGAATAAAAATTGTTGAGGTATAAATAAATATGGGTTGGTATTGGAAATTTAACAAAGTAAGGGCTTGTACTAAGGCGTATGACCCTGCCTCCAATAGTTCCTCAATTATCCTTTCTATTTCATTATTTTGTGAAAAAGGGTGTCAATAAGGACATACATTTGGTAGTTGACTTCCTGGAATCATGGGAATTCCATGGTCATTCTCTCCTCAAGAATGGGTTAAATCCTTTAGTGTCTCATAGACCTAATGATGTTTGTTAAGGAGCAACTGCAAATCTAGGCGGAATTTGTTTGTCATATTATCCATGACCTTTATGGCATTAAATTGGGAAGTATCAATTGTAGTTTCCAATGTTATTCTTACTTTTCCAGGAGAAAAAAACAACGAAAATCAAATATTCTAACATAGATACAAACTTAGCAAGGATCAAAGAAGCTCCTCTACTACTGTGAGGGGAGGATCAGCCATGATTTTTCCCTTCAAAAAGTTAGAATTTACTTGTCAGTCAATCCTTTTGTATTTACTATTTTTGGATATCACAAGCTTCTTTAATACTAAATCAATAATAGAATACAGTAATGGAAAATTGACTGATATCTATTCTTGTTTTGGGAATTTGATTTCGATGTGGATAGTAGTTGTCAAGCCTGCAAGTCACATCTTTAAAAATTAGTTCTCATCTATACAATAGTCACAATCCCTGATTTCAGACTCCTCTCTTGCAAATACACCTTTGGATACATGGATACAATGTTAAAAACAACTAGAAGGAAGAACAAAACACATACCTAGTTGGCAGGAAAGTAACCTCCCTTCACAAGCTAAAGGACTCTTTTGGGAAATATTTGAACAAATTTTCCCCATCTAAAACAAAAATTTGGGAACAATGGCCTCTTAAGCAGGGAGGGGACATCGAGACATGTTGATATTATTTGTAATGTGTAAGTGGCTTATATTTGTTGTAGGGTAGTGTTAATGTTAAATGTCCTCACAACATTATAATACCTATCCTAAAATTTATCTCTAGTTGTTCACAAGTTCTTCATGCAAACATGCTCTAAACAAGTATGGCCTTGACATCTAGCTTCATATCAACTGCTAATGGATATTTCTCAGTTTCATAAGAAGTTAGTAACATACCTTGTATTGTTGAAGAAATGTTGCTCTTAATTATGTTTTCTAGATTTCACTACAGAAAATATCACATCTCACGACAGTAGCCAAAAATCAATCACAACATACAATTGATAAATGAGTAACAGAACAAGGTACCCAGAATTATAAACCTTCATTTGAAATTAGTTTATCACAATTTAATTAAGATGAGTTCTCTATATATTCTCCTTGCATTCGAATTCTTCTCCTAGTATCCAAGTTCGGATCATAGGGAAGACAAGTTTTGTTATTGCTTCTACGGAAGGCTATTCAAGTTATGCAATAGATATACTATTTAAAATTCTAAAGAAAGGAACCAAGACTAGAGTGATGTGATTCTATATATTGTTGTTATACATTCCTATAAAAAGACCAAATTAGAAGATGATGATCTGAGCTTATAAACAGTTGGAAAAAATCTTGAAAGGAGGGCTGACTTGGGGATATTATGGAGGAATTTTTCTTGGTATTTGGGTCTTAGAGGTCTCATTTTGATCTGATTCTATAAGAAGAGGATTGTTTGGGTTTTCCCTAGATGTGAGGTTTTTCCCTGGCATGGAGCCTATATCTTGTGCTCTGTGTTTTGTGATTTTCATGTTTTTGATAATTGCTTGATGAAGAATTAAAACAAAGTAATAAAATGTCAACTAATATCACAAGTAATTATCATGTAAGGACAATCAACATTAATCTAAAAACTCAGTGATTTTCCAATGTACATTGAGTTAAAGTATAAACCAAGGAATTAAAAATAGAATGAGAATGGTAAACAAACATCAGGCATAATAATTTTCCATTGCAATAGTAAGCAACAGAAATAGGAACAACATTGTGAAAACTAAAAGGAGGAGACTTTCATATTCATACAAAAGTAGTTATAAGGGGAAGTGTATTTACTCTTCCAACTGAATATAAATTTAGTGGGTATAACTTATCAATTATACACTGAGTGAAAACTGACATAAAGATTGAATTCTTCCAAATTTCAACCTTCCAGAAACTTCAGTATGTATTTAAATGGATTACTCTCTTGCACATTTATCAATTCAATTTCTTAGAAGAACAAAAGATTAATAAATTTGCACAAAATCATATGTCACAAACAAGAAACCGGTGCATAAGATATTTATTTTAACTTGGAATTGGAAAACAACTTGGCTAACTAAAAAATCTAGGACCTTTTTGCTTTTGCAATTCTTTCTTGAAAGGATATGAATGATAATAGGAGAGTGAAAAATAAAATCATCCAAGCATGCAAAATACAAAAATATCAAACCAAGAATAGACCTCATTTGATTGTCAATATGGTATATCTAATTATATAGACTCTTTGAAGCTCCATATCTGAAAACAAAGAGACGTTTGCTGACTAAAAAAAATGAATAAAATACTCTATGCATCAAACAATGTTTAGCTTCACAGAAATATCCCACTAGAAGATGGCAATTAACAGCATCCACATATAGTAGAAAACCTAGTTACAAAAAAGTGTATCCTGACTGATATCAGACATGGGGAAACCTGAAAGCATAACCTTCTTGACCATGAGACTATCACATAAGAAAAAATTATTTCTAAATTTTAAGAAAAACAACCAAAAATATTAAGAGACCTGATCTGGCCCACGGAAGATTCAGTTCTTAAAGCCAGATGCCTACTAAAAATTTTGACCCTAGAGGATTTGCCAAATTTCTTCTTTGGGATGATCCTGTAACCTTACTTCTAATTGGTAGGCTTCATTGATGGAGAAGTACCCGCTTGTTTTGTGACCCCATTGGAGCTTGTTTGTTCCTATGAAAGAGGAATGAGTTGTAGCTAAATATCTTGCCAGAAAGATTATTATTCTCCTCCTTCTGGCTGTTGGAAATATTGTCATTGATGGTAAAAGATGTGGCAAAGGAATTGGCATCTAAATATAACAGAGAAGAACAGAGAAAGAATGCATCTACAGTTTGAACTACAAAGAGCAGTATCAGTCAAGGAGCAGGGACAAGAAGTGAATTGAAAGATGTCTAGAGACAATATAGGAAGAAAAAGGCCATCAAACATAAAAAGCATCTGCACTTTTTTGTGAATTATATATATATTCTTGATAGAATTCAGAAGGAAGGATAGTAGAGTCCATGTGGACAACTATGAATCATTGTTCGAAATACATCATGATGGTAGGATTCGAATTCCAGGATGAGACCTTCTTGTAATGAAGAACTGGCTTAGTTTGATATTTGCAGTCCTGAGACTACTTGGTTGAATATATGAAGGGCTCTCGAGGCATTCAGTGTATCCATTAAAGAACATAATGATGGCAGAAATATGATGTTTTTGAATAGAAATGGAACTGTTACAGGACAGAACTCCGAAATGGAGGATACATTATATATATACCATAGCAGTATTGAAGAATGACAATGAATTGTCTCGAGTTAATGTTTGTAAGAATATCCCGTCGGAAGAGAACTACACTTGTTTGTTGATTATTGGACATTCTACCAAAGATAGACCAGAGTTATAGCGCAAACCCAGTCTAATCCTTTGGAATCATGAACGGAACCTTGAGCGAAGGGCGGAACCACGAAGGAGGAACAGTGAAAGCGGTTTATGGTTTTCATCGCACCGCTTTCGATGGGCAAGCGGTATTCAAGAGGTGGGGAGCAATTCCATAGAGCACTCGACACACGTCCCTGTACGACTTCACAAAACCACTTTTCACTATGCATCATCGCACGTTATTGTTCGACCCAAGACGCCCAGCGATATCGTTAAAGCGTCGTTGATCTGGGAAGGGGTCATTGGACGGTCATCATTGGTTGGAGATACGCGAAGAATAACACAGGTACGGCGGACCATCGCACGTTAACGATTCGGCATCAGAGGTCGAGCGATATGCATATACGTCGTTGATCTGGAAGCTTGCTAATCTAACGGTGATCGAACGTCGGACTTGCGTGAAATTTATGTATGGTACCGTGCGCACATCTGATTGGCTTTTAACTATAGTTGTGGGCCCGGTGTCAAAGGTTTACCATATTATTTGAAAGCGTTAAAGTCCGAAGGGTTAAACTTTAGATATAAGGCTTGGGAATTCAAAAGTTGTAAATATATTTATGTGTCAATTTCTTTGAAATTGATTAATAAATTTAAAAGAGATCAAAAAGCCCCGTGGGATAAACTAAGAGGAATACCATTAGCGGTTCGTGGTTTTGACTCATGGTTTTAATAAAGGCAAAACTATATAAGGAGAAGAAAAATAAAGAACGCCGGTAGATTGAAAAGGAGTGAACGAAGAATTTCTTGAAGGAATATCTGTATGGGCGAGCTCTGTTCTTAACTGATAAATATGAAACTACGAGGCACCCATGGATATAATGATCTGGCAATGATGAATCTCTGGTTTCAATCAACTAAAGAAAATATGAAAAACGCATAAGGGTTGTGAATGAATAATTCACTCTGAAGTATATCTGTATGAATGGGAAACAGATTGCTGAATTAAGGATGCACCTCTAAAGAAATTAAATAAATCTGGTGGCCTGCAAGGTATGTTGTAGTGGATGAAACATGTTCCACAGTCGTGCTAAGGGTCGAAGCTTTTAGTGAGGGGGTAGTAGCTCCCTTCCAGTGGTAACTAGTAAACGAGAGCAGGGGGTAGTAGCTCCCTTCCAGGAGAGGTTGGTAAATGAAGAGAAGGTTGTAGCCTTCTGTAGGTAGGTGCCTGCATGTTGGTAGAAGTCTGCACCAGCATAAAATTGTAAGAAGTTTTCTCTATAATAAAAATTGAAGACTGAGATTACAGCAGCGGTGGTTTTCTCCCGAATTGGGTTTCCACCTTAAATCCTGGTGCTCATATGTGTTGTTTATGTTTTTTCTATTATTTAAGTTCATGCTTAATGCTTATCTGATGCAATGCTCTAAGTAAAGACATAATAAGATATCTGGACATACCTGTTGGATGCAGTAGTGTAACATATTGTTTTAAGAGAAAGAAAATAAATATTTTTCAGCCCTAAATACTGATTCACCCCCCTCTCAGTATTTTTCCCAACACTGGCTATAGCTGCCAATAATCATGTTGAAGTCATTGTCTCCATTGATTACATGTAGCCTCCTCCCTTTGAAGCTCAGTTGACATACAAGTGGGGCATTCAACACAATATTGGTTCACAACGACTAGAAAAATTGACATTTAGGTTGCATAAACCACCATAAGGATTTTCCACTATAGTTATAGCTTGCAATTGCATCACAAATAACAACCATAACAAAAAGTTCACAATAGCTTGTATTTACATATCAGATAACAACCACAAGACAAAGTTCATAGGCATGGGATGTTAGTATGATAAGGGAATATTCCATCACATCAAGCTTATGAAATAGCTACTTGCATCTCAAAACCAACTTTCATATTTATAAAGCTTGTGCGAGTAATTGTGAATGTGAAAATTGTTCATCAACAAAAAATTTTGAGAATATTAACACCAAATATTAACAACAAATTTTGTGAGGTGATGTATCTGAAAAATATTTCTCCATCTAAATCATATCACAGAAACCCTAACTCTGAAATATTATAACCATACAAAATTTCAAGTTTCAACAATGGATGACTTGAGAATATCCATTATTTCTAAATAAAATCCCCATCGCTTTCAGAAGCTACTGTCACACATGAAAATTCAGTGGATATGACGTGTCTAGGAAAGATTATGGACATTGAGAAAAGTAGTTTTTCTGTGATATTTTTCACAAAACATTTCTTATAGTATCATAATATACATAGGCTATGGTCAAAATCTGGTCAATTTCAGAATATTTCCTAAGCTTAAAAAATAAACAAGTATACAAAAACCAAACCTGCCAAAGATTTCATTCATAGAAGAACGTAGATACACCATGCCTATAATGGGGAAGAAGGAGAAGCTAGAGGTTGCAGAGGATGTCTTCAATGTTTAAGAGACCCAGATGACATCCTACTAGAAATAGGTGACAATTTCCATGATTGTCCTGATACTCTTTTGGGCTTTACCAAACAGAGCATCATTGTGCTATGTTTGGTGTTCGTGTGTGATATGGACCCAATATAAAATAACGCTTACGATAATGCATGTTAACTGAAATTTTGGATCGGAACAATGTCGATTACAACGAATAATTGTACAAGCTCGAAGTCGAGAATCCGATAGACGGACATGTTAACAGGAAAGAGTTTGTTTTTTAGTCCAATTATGACCGCTTGGTGCTTGTCCGATTGGCTGAGCAAGGTTTCATTGATGGCCAATGGCTGGCAGATGGGAAAATTTTCATTGGAAGGTTGAAGTTCTGTCAAATTATCGAACTTTTAAAAGAGTTGGATTTTGTCAAATTTTGATGTTATAAAATATTTCTTTGGTAATGGTCAGACCCTGAAACATATTCTTTGGTAACAAAGATTATCTCTCTAGACTTTGATCTCAATGTGTTGCGGTAGTTTGGGCTCTCAAAGACTTCTCCATTGAAATTAATAGCAGATTTGAAACTGGGCACATGATCAGACCCCTCTCTGATACACGAGTACGATTGCATATTGAGCAATGGGCAAAAAGAGAATTTCAGGAGCAAGATACCATCATCAAACTCATCACTCCGCGCGTTATGAACATCTAATCGATCACAGAATTGTTTCTTATACAAAAAAACTTATATAGAATAATCAAACTACAAAACCCTGAATTCAACCTTACCTTAACCCTTAACCAGTGCCATTCCTAAAATCAGGGGCGAATGGAAGCAAACCCCACTGCATTCCTGGAAATCAGGGCGAATGGAAGGTAAGCCCACCTGTGTTCATGGAAATCAGGGTGAATGGAAGTGAAGCACACCTGTGTTCATGGAAATTGGGGGCTATTGGAAGCAAACCCCACCCGAAAACAAGGTGAATCTGCAATTTCAATTTTTATTTGGCTTCATTTTCATGGCTAAAATATAATCATTATTTATTTTTAAAATAATTTTTGGGGAAACTACAGAAAAGAGGTGTAATATAAAAATTCTGCCCCTCTAAAATTTAAAACTCCTTAAATTTCGCCCATGGGCTAAGATTCGCCCCTAAAATTTTCTATGGTAAAGGAAGCCAACACTTCCCCTTATTGTGCATGAAGCATGTCCTCATGCTCGATTGATCCTCTTGGATCTCCTTCTTTCTCTGAATGTTGAAGTGGTTTCTTCCATCTGAGTTGCATGTATAAGAGCTTCTATACCTCTTGTTTCTCCTTCCCCCACCATGTAAATTTCAATTTTTACTTTCTGTCTTTCATACTTGTATTGCCAGTGCTTCTTTTCCTTTAGCCATCTATAGGCCTACTTTGAAATAAGAATATTCGAGTACTCAAGTTTTCTTGTCTTCTCTGCAAGCTGTTTTATTTCTTCAATAAGCTTGTTATTTTGAGTTTTATACATGTCATTTTATGTCTTGAGATGTGATCTGATTATGAATGTTAGTTTTTATGTGCTAATTTCATTTTCAGATTTGAAATTTACTTGTTGATCTTATGCTTGATGTACAGGTTTCCTTGTTTCTTATGTGTGTCAAATAGGTAATTTAACTAATTTTTATGAGTGAATTTAAGAGAATAAAGTATAAATTTAAAATGTTGGACAACATCAACATAAAGAACAACAAATCATCACAATTGATCCATTAAAACATATTTTTGATGAAGGAGTTCACCCCTCCTGGGCTACATCTCCTTGGTCCAGCTTCCATGGCTTGGGCCTCTACATTAGCTCAATAGTGAAAAATTTATGTTTACATGCATAAAATTCTCTTGAAACATACTCCAATGAGTCTGGAATGTCGAAATCTATCAGAAATGACTATTCATTTACTCAATTTGGCCTTCAGCCAATCTAGGCATGGCCTTCCTTCCTGGCGGCCCTGAGCTTCAAAATTATTCAAAGTGACAAAAAAACTTGTATAATTTCTCCTCTACCTTTGCAACATGTTCCAATGTGTTCATAGCATGCCAATCTGCTAGGAACGACTCTTCCTAAGCCAAAATTGGTCAAAAATTTCTCAAGATATGGTTCATTAAATTTTTCCCTAGATTCCTCCTCCAAATCTAGAGAAGACTCAAGTTAAGCTTGACACATTTGGAAATTCTACCGAATTTAGGGATGCCTCCTAAAAATCCATTGTTTTAAGCTTTGAGTTTAAATTAATTAACAACGAATTAGAGGGATAAGCATAGTTTAATGTGCACTAATCGTAGTTATATAAAATCAGCTTAATTAGCGCTTAATCGTTGGTTGAATGGTTAATAAACTCGGATTATCAATCAATCTACGTGTGCATTTTTGTTGGCTCCGTCATTGGTTTTGGTGGAGAGGTCGTATGGGAGGAGGGCTGGCCTGCGCAGATTGCCCCCTCCAAACCTGCCATCGGTATATGCACTGAAAAGAAATAGGATTTCGCGCCAGTCCTTTACAAAGAACACCCGTCGGTCTCTTGGTAAGAGCGCTGAGTTAGGAGGGGGAGGTCACGGTTTCGACCCGCCCTCTACTCATCCAATATACATTTTTCCATATTTAAATTCAACCTTGGAAGCCACCGTATAAAAAACTCGGAATATGCAATGCGCTCCACATAAACATACAATTCGGAATATGCAATGCGCTCCACATAAACATATTTCGAACTTTGGTTAAAATAATTTTCCACCATATGTATAAAATCCGTAGTTTTGGACCTTAGAATAAAATTAAATGCGTAATTTTCAATATATATAAGGTTTGAATTAATAATTAATCGTAAAAAAATAATTACAACACATAATAATTCATCACGAACCCAAATTCAACCTTGGAAGTCATTGGGAAATTTCACCTTCTCAAACCCAACTGGCGAATCCTATTGTGACACTTGTCACAGTGCCACTGGGAAAAAACTAGAAAATATTCTCTGAATATACTTGGAGTGCTGACTAGGCTACCATGTCATCAACTTTTCACTGTTCTGCAATTTTTTTAAAAAAATTGCCTGTTCTGAACGGTGGTCAGTAAGCTATAACATCTTCATCCAAAGTCGTTTTTCAAAAAAATGAGTTGCGTTGGATTCCTGGAAACAGGTCAGTCGTTGTTGCTCAGTTTTCAATCAATTCTAAGCACTTTCATTTTTGAGCTAAAATACTGAGCCTCTGATCAAGATGCCTCTCCATTATTTCTATTATATGAACTTTTGCTTTCAGTTCCTCTAACTGATTTGTCTCATCCTCCTAAAGTGGTTTTGGAGTTTTCCCATAAGTGTCTTCTGCAATATTTTTTATGATTCTTATTCTTAGTTTCTCATATGGAGAGTAGGCATATGTTTCCTCTTTTTCACTTTCTTCGTACCATTTATCTTGTTCCACCTCTTTAAGTTTTTTATTTTCTTCCCTTTCCAATCTCTCAAGAAGATCAGGATGTTCCTATTGTGCTTCATCTATAGTTATTTCTTCAAATTTTTCTTGTTCTTCTATGTCCTATATATCAATAGAGGTTCCAATGTGTGAACTTCTTCTATCATTCTTTTTATGGATCTCCTAAGGAAGGAAATAAATGGTTTTTCATTTTCAACGCTTTCTAGTTCCACTTTATTCTTTAATCTTGTCCTAGGGTATGAGGATGTATATACCATCTCTTTAGAATGTGATTGTGTATCAACCTTGAAGATTTCATCTGATTGTTCTTCTCTTTCAGGATTTTCTATGAAATTATTTCTTTCAAGGAAATTTGCCCAAGTTTCCTCTGTTGTGTTTTTCACCTGGTGTTCAACAAGAATTTTTATTAACCCATGGTGGTAATAACTTGTCTCTTTCCTATCATTTTTCCGTCTAACACCTTCAATCATTTACAACAAATTCAATTTGAAAAAATATGGGAGGCTAAACTTATCCTCTCATTGGATATGTTGAAGGAATTTTATGTGGTACATATGTACCACATGGTATCTCCCATTGCATGTTAGATATTTCATGACAATAAGAGTAAGTTCCCTCCAAGGATCTCAAAACCATTCTTTTATAACTCCCTTTTTCCAATTAACAATTCCTTTTCTACATTTTTGTAGAAAGAAATTCCAATATTTCCCTTTAAGGTGTTGTCCTATATGATATCTATCTCCTTTCTGAGGCAATCATGTGGCCTGAGCTATGTAATCTTTTGTGATTTGAATTTGTACATCACCTATGATTGTCTTTCCATTTTGAAATTTTATGACAAATGCTTATGTTACCTTACTGTTATACCCATTGTATTTGCCCAAATATTCTAGCAAACCAACCTTCTGGAGTTCTCTGATACTCCCTTGTGACCATTTCTTTAGTTGAAATTCAATTGGTTCAGTTCTTCTTCTATTCATTTGAAACACTGTTTTTTTTATGTGCCCAAGTTAAAATAATTCAATGAATTCTTCATTTAACAATAAAAAAATTCATTTTTTGTAACCTCTACTTGTCTTCAGATTTCAATTTCTGGGTTTTTAAATGAAAATTTTTTTGTAAACAAATTTGGAATAATAATTTATGTAATCAGTGTGTAGATGAAAATGGCATCACTGTAATCAAATGGCATCGTTGTAATTGAAACACATCACTGAAATAGCATCACTTTAATTTCAAATGGCATAAATGGCATCACTATAATAGCATCACTGAAATGGCATAAATAGAATCACTGTATTTAAAATGGCATCGCTGTAAAAATTCATCATTGTACATACCAGTTGAGGCTGATTTTCCCTCTGTTTGAAAAAAAAACAAAAAAAACTCTATCTCTGCTCCTGTTGTGAAAGAAATCGATTTTTGACAATTGTGACCTACTGTGTGCTCCTGTGTTTTAAAAGAAACAATAGTCGATTTTGAAAAGGATTATGAAAAATCCATCTCATTCCTTTGAGTCAAGTCCTTCTACTACTTATCTAACTGTTAACTCTCAATTTGACTGCCAAGTATTCCTCAAAATGTTACAGTAACCCTCTTTTACACGTTTCTACCATGCGGAAAAATAAATAAATAAATAAATAAAAATTATGAGGATTTCTTGCAAAAATTCTAGGATATCTTACCTTCCTTCACTCCAAATTTCATTATGTTGTTCTAACAATAAGTGTCATTCTCTTGCTTCAACGTTTGATTGCTTTGACTCAATATTCATTGCACTTTTCACTCTACAACATTGGAACTTTCCTTAAAAACACTTCAGCAACACTCGCACTTCACAACGCCTTGCACTTATGGCGTTTTTTTTTCCAACACTTTGAACTTCACACAACTCTACATCTCTTGCACAGTAATACTTAACATTTTTCAACACTTCCGCAACTTGAACACTTGGGAATTTGAGTTTCAATAAACTTCTCCATAGCTCTTTGCAATTCTGCTTTACCACACAATGCTCCACAGCTCTTGGCAATTCTACTTTACCACACAACGCTCCACAGCTCTCAGAAATTCTTCTTTACCACACAACACTTCCACAGCTCTTCCATGGATTTTTCACTCACAACATTTTCAAATAATGAAGCACCCTGTGCATTCCTCTCTTCATCAAATGATTACGACCTCTATCAATTTTATGACTCGGGTTTATCACTTGTCACTTCAATTTTTAATTGTACAGGCTTACTCTTCATTTCATCATCGATTTTATCTCCTTTCGTTGAGTTGTCTTATTTCATTTTAGAGTTGTAGGATGACCTTTTTTAAACATCATTCACCTTTATTTTATAGGTAGACAAACTTCATCATTTAGTTCGTAGGCAAACTCGACTCTTGTCATCATAATTTGTAGGAAAATTTTGTTACTAACTTGTAGGCAGACTTCATCATCATTTGTAGGTAGACTCTTATCTCTCCAAATTATAAGCAAAATTGTATGATATCAATTTGATTTCTTAACTCCTCATGTTTTTTATGATAATAACAGGGCATAATGAAACAAGGCATTCATATTTTTTAATGATAATGAAATAAAAATTATTGCATTAAGGAGGCTCTAAGAATACCATGATAACTCCACTCTTTTTGTAATCATTTATGAGTATGAAATTTTTTACTTTTAACAGCTTCTTGTCCTCTTTTGGCAACTTCTTGTCCTCTTCTGAAAGGTTTTTTTTTTTCTTTTTAAATGACCACTTTAGGGTCATTTAAAAAAACTTATGACTTCCTTTAAACAAAAAAAATTCTCTCTTAATTCCATCTCATACTTTTCTTGACACTAACCTTCATCTTATCCCCTTTTTGAAAAGATCAATTCCTGCTTCTCTCATCTAACTTGTTTTGTGCAAGCAAGAAAAGATTATTTTGCTTTCCAATTTTGGAGGATGTGAAAGAATGATAGGTTATGGTTTGGTTTATTGTTTGAAATAATGAAGGTATGTTATGCCTTAGTATGATAGTATGGAAGATGTGTTAGTAGATACATCAAGGTTAACTTAGTCTTTTTAATTACTGGTGCCTAATTAAAAACATTAAAAGAGAAATTCTAACTTACAAAAATTTCCTTTAGTTTGATTGTAGCTCTTTTGATTGATTCCTCCTTGTCTTTGAGATGAAAGCAGCTTATTTTGATCGAAACTTTTCTGCATAAATAAAGTGTTTCTGAAGATGATTCTTTAATGAAAAATGCCTTTTCTTGAAATGTTGTATGTGGATGCTGCCTTGGAAATGTTTTCATTCTCTTGTGCATGTACTTTCTGAAGAATAGGCTTGAATGATCAGGTCCCTTCCTACATGATGATAGATGTCGAATGCTCAAGTCCCTCTGTATGATGATAAATTCTAAATGATCAGGTCCCTTTGCATGATGATAAATGCTTATTGATCAGGTCCCTCTACATGATGATAAAATCAGGTCCCTCTACATGATGATATGATGTTGAATGATGGAAAAAAATGACAAAAGCATAACTTCTTTCCCCCCTTGCTTATTGTTAGACTTTTCCTCAAGTATTTATTTTTCAAGAGAAGAAAATATAAAAGCGGAATGAAAATAAAAATAGAACTTTTTTTAGAATTCATATAAGCCAAAGAAATTGATTTTCCAGTATGAATTTTGGTTTGTACTATGCCAGGAACCTGGGTTTTCACAGCCAAACCCCTTTATTATTTTTGACCTTTCTATTTTATTTTATTTTGAAGGTATGGAAGGCACATTACTGTGATTTTCCACTACTTCCATATTTTCCTCTATTGCCAATTTATTAAGGAAATCCTCCTTATTCACAGGTTTATTGTAAAGTTTCAGCCTGTGTCCATCAACCAAGAATGATGTAGCTTGTTCATCTATGGTTTTGATTTTAACTGAGCCATTATCATACACTTCGTCAATTTCATAAGGACCTAACCAATGTGTTGTAAATTTTTCCTTGAAGTCTTTATACTTAGATTCAAACATTAGTGCCCAATCTCCTACATGAAATTATTTCTTCTTAATGAACTTATCATGCCATTTTTCCCTCTGGTGTTGAATCAATGAGGTATGTTCCACAACCTCTTTTCTAATCTCATCTAGTGCATTTAGCTCCATTATTCTTTTTTGTTGTGCCTCTGACAAATCTATTCCCAATTCTGTTGCAAACTTGTATGTTTGGATCTGAAAATCAATTGGGAGTAGTACTTATTTGTCATAAACAAGCTAATATGGGTTGAATCTAGTGGTATTCTTCCATGTTATCCTATAAGCCCATAATGCTTCATTCAGTTTTTGTGACCAATATTTTTTGTGCATGTTTATTGTCTTGGTCATGATGTTCTCTAAGACCTTATTTGTTGATTCTACTTGTATATTCAATTGAGGTTGGTATGGAGTTGACTTTCTATGTTTGATCTTGTATTTTTCTGCCAATTTTCTGATAAGCCTTGAGGTAAATTGTGTTCCTCAGTCTATTACAATCTACCTTCATACCCCAAATCTGTAAAATATTTCTTCAAACAAGAAATCTGCTACTACACTCTCTGTGGCTTTGGTCAATGCCTTTGCTTCCACCCATTTGGTAACATAGCTTGTGCATACTAAGATATATTGTTTTCCATTTTATATAGAACTGATTGGACCAACAAATTCAAGAGCCCATTTTTCAAATAGCTCTATGAGCTCTTGACGTTTTAGTGGCATTTCATCATAACAAACAGGCTTCCCATCCTTTGGCAGTTGTCACACTTCTTGACATACTTCTTAGAATCCTTCAATATTGATGGCCAATAATAGCCAAGATTTAGGACCTTGTAAGTTGTTCTCTTTTCTGCAAAATGGCCACCACACGGTTCATTGTGTCATGCTTTTAATATATCTAGAATTTCATCTTCTCTCACACATTTTCTAATCCAAAGATTAGGTTCAGTATAGAATAGTTCTACATTCACCCAACTATATCTAGCACTCTCTTTTATTACTTTGATTTTCTTATTACTAGTGAAATGATAAGGTAATCTTCTATATGTTAAGTAATTGGCAATGTCATCAAACCATGGGGTTATAATTGATATTGCAAATAGATTTTCATCAGGAAATGTATCAAAAATTGGAACAGTCTCACCAGGAGGATGAAGTCTTGATAAGAATTCTACTACTTGATTTTCCTTTCCTAGTCGATCCAGTACAATGATATTGAATTCCTGCATCAACAATAACCATCATGTTATTCTACCATTGGTAATTGGTTTATTCATCAATTATTTCATGGTTGAAGGATCTATATGTATAAAAACCTTATATCTTGTGATCTAAGGTGTTGATCATCTTAGCCCCTTGCTAAATTTTTAAGCAGCCCCTTTAAACCTCCCAAATCTCCTCTGTCAGTCTTAAAAGACCCGCTCCTACCTATCGCTGCCATTTCCTGCTCTAAAATGCATTTTAAAAAGCCCACAAATGCGTAGCTAAAATTTAAAAAAGACCTGGCTCTTTTGGCCCTGGTCCTCTGTCTTCCTACTCCATGCGACTGAAGGCTGGAACCCTATGCCAAACCAAAAATGTGCTTACCGTATATGGTTATCGGGTGGATTCTCAGCCGTCCGATTGAACGCAGATCAACGTTCCACGACCTGTTGCTCTTGTGGTCCCCACGCCCCAAAAACCGGCCTATTTATTCTGCACCGCTTATCCAAGGCAGGTGGTAATTTGCGATTGGCCAGCGATTCCATTAATCGCGCGACGCGTGGCTCAATCACTATTCCAAAACCACTACCCTCCCGCGCATTAACGCTCGATCCAGGGTGCGCGGCGAAATTTATATTAATCGTCAGATCTATAAGCCTTCATCCAACGGTGGTCACTTTTCAGAGCTGCACGGAAGATAGCCCAAGTTGAATGATGCCCTGGCCCACCATCTCATCGTCCCCTAGTGCAGTTTCAGCCGTCGATCCTGCTTTAAGATTGAATGGCCCGGATCATTCCCCTGCCACGGTGTTAATCCCGTTCACCTCCGTGTCACCACCCCCACGTATTTGTCATATTTCATCCACCATTATGCATTCCATTCAATTCTAAACGTTTTACGTTATAAACTTCCGCCCTGTGTACCGCCATCATGTTATCACGACACTTTGTCACACGGCCACCCCCATTGCATCGCCACCTCCGAGTCTAGTTTTCTCTAACGTGTTTGAGGGTTTTGCAGGTTTATGGCGAGGGGAAAATATCATAATTTACGGCATCCATTGCTGAAGCCGAGGACGCGTTACAGAGCTGCATTTTCAAGTACCATATTTATGAAGAAAATTCCTAGATAGTTGCAGTGACATGGCTTTCATTAACTAAGCGGGATGGAAATCTGCCAAAACCCTCAGAGTAATTCCAAAAGACAGATCGAGCAGATGAAGAAATTAATGGGACAGTGAAGAAATAGCAATGAAAAATCAAGGAATGCAGTGTCAGGCACTGAAGAATTTAAATTCCAATTCAAAGCTGAAGGACCAAGAGTACCACGCACAAACACCAACGTCCTCCAGGTCTTATTTCAGCAGGTTTCTCTTTCAGCAAAGGACAGAATGTTTGTATATTTTATTCTTCATGTCTTATCCCTGGAGAAATTTGCACCTACAGCATTTACTTCAGAGAGCCAGCCTCAGAGTACCTATAGCATAGCATATTAATTAAGCAGCATGGGCGTGAATGTTTCCGCCATTTTGTTTGAATTAAGCAAATTAAATGCGCATCACCTACCTCATCTACTAGAGTTTTCAATCTCTCCTATAAAACTCCAGAAGAAAGACATTGTATAGGTTCCAGACTTCTATCAAAAATTTGTGCGGTGAAAGGCGTATTGTATACATTTTGTAAGAGTTCTTGTATGAAGGTTCAGAGCCCGTAGGGTCTCAGTGAGGAGGAGTTAGATCTGTCTTAGAGGATTCAGGTCTTTGATATCTCACAATATGTAACCTTTTCTTATGTGTTTAATACAACTTTTCATTTCACCTATATTCTTGTATCATGTTACTGGAATGCAAGTGGCTCACTAATTTTAAGTAAGGATTCATCCTAGTTGATGCCCATACTTGGATTAGTCAAGCGCTTTAAATAGGCTCGGGCATGATATATTGTTCCATGTTCATTTCATCCATATTTTCTGATATATTAGTTGCTTTGAGAGGATGCTTTTAAAACGCCATTTTCATGTATGGATTCTTAGATTGATAAGCCCATACATGGTTATGTTGTGTATCTGGGTATCAGCTCAAGGTTAAATAGTATCTTCTTAATATTTCTTTCACTCCATACACTTTCTGATATCTGATTTTTGTGACATATTACTTGAATCGACCCTCTTTACAGTAATCTGTCTCTAAATTGTCTGTTCCTTTATGCTGGAATTTTTGCATGCTATTCCTACATTATTCCCATCTCTGTATCAGCTTCTGAGAGAGTTTGGTCCCATTTGAAATCATTTTCCTTGTTTTACAAGAGATATCAGGAGAGCCTTTTGGATTGACACCCAAGTTATATTATGTGCTCCTTGCTATGATAAGATGTCCTAGGCACTGGTCTATGGAAACTCTAGGCTGTCTCTAGGGGCGACAACAATTGTCGACAACATCTTTTTGGCGCCGTTGCCAGGGAACGAATTCAAGAAAATCAATTTCCCTGGGCCTCGAAAAATCATATTCACTCTCTAATCAGGTGAGCACAGAGAGTTGAAGAGTTGCGTATCTCTCACCTTGGTGACTCCACTGTTGTTTATTTGATAAATCTACTTGCAGTCCCGACTCCGCTGGGGAAGAGAAAAATGGCTTTGATTTGGTAAATCATTGTGGTGGACAGTAAGATCTTAGATCATCCACCTGGCGACTCCACAGTTCCTAAATGATTAAAAGACTCCACTGGGAGACTATGTCACAGTACCACATCAGCCATGCTAAAGACCAAGCCACTTCACCAATGGAAAAATCTGAGCAGTTTGCAAAAGTGCATCCTAGTTTCATGGTTGAGTGTCGAAATGAGCTGTCACGTGGCTTGGCAAAAATGGAAGTGGAGGACCTTCCACGGATCACTCTTCTCATCCCAAGTTGCACACCTGTGCTTAATAAAATCCTTCTAAGAGTGATGATTGAAAGATATGAAGCTGAGATCAAACTCTTGAAATCACAAGAACAAACTCGAGACCTAAATAATGAGCAAGACACTTATGATGTTTTGAAGCCCACGGAAGATAAGGAGGAAAGTGATCAGGAACTGCCTAATTGCTTACCTACATCTTGTATTATGTTGATCAGAGAGTATCATGATCTAATAGTAATGGAAAATAGGGAGCGCTACCTCAAGGAAACAAGAGACCACATAGAAGAGGCAGAATCTGATGTGGAAGAGGAGGCTCAAGAGAACATCCCGCCTCTCAGTCAACTAATGCAAGAAAAAGAGGATTGTTGTGCTTCTATCCATGATGACAAGGAAACCCCCTTTTTTACAGAAGAAGAGATTGATCAGATATCAAATCAGCAGTCCACCTCAGAAATATTTTATAGAATGCACACTCTTTCCCATTCATCTTATGAGTTTGATGATACAGATCCAGAAAACCCCTCTATGGATTGGGACGAAGAAGGACCTACTGAGAACCTGACAGGTTTGATTGGTGACATTGCTTACGATTATGACTTTCCTAGTTATGATCTATTTGATGATGATTGTTTCCAGAGAGAAGCTGAGCCTGCAGAACCATCATCAGTAGACCCATGGGAGGAAATTCAGGGCCAACGACTCCAGAGGAGCAGTGAACCCAGTCAGCCTATCTATGACACTGATGGGGAAAGTTATGAAAGTATCAATGATGAGTGTCATGAGATCGGTGATCAACAGTCCTTTCTTTCAGAAGATGAGGAGGTGAGAAAAGAAGAAGTTCTTGAGCAAGATGAAAATAATGAACCTTCTCTTGAAAAAGAGGAAGCAAAGGTACAAGCCCCTGCTCAAGAATACATAGATATTTTCACGAAGCTCAGCACAGCAGAGCAAAATATACCAGAGCTCCAAAAGGACTCAGCTCCAATGTATGATGAGTCCTCCAGTTCAGAAAAGGAAGAAAATCAAGGAGACACTCTTTCTCAAGAGAGTTTTCTCCTCCATCCAGCGGAAGAAGAAGAAATCATGGATGAAGCCTGCCTGCCAGATATTCATAACCAGGTATCATTTCATGATCCTTATGTTCATTTCCTGAACACATTTGAAAAAGGATCTAGGGTCTTTTTGAGCAGCATGTTGCAAACAGAAAGGAAGTTTTTCAAAGCTGCCATCATGGAACAAAAAGAAGAGATACCACTGCCTTTAGAAATACAGGAAGAAGGTGATCAGGCTTTCAAGAGCCATATTGAAGATGCGGTGGAAAATGCAGAAATCAAAGCTGCCCAGGATGAAGACAGCCTACCAATCACGGAAGGCCTAAAAGAAGAGCTAGTACATCATGTGTTCATTGATCCTGTGGTAGAATATATGGGGGCCTTGATTTGCTCAAATTCTCCAGCATTGATCTTTCGCCAGGGCCAGATTCATCAGGAGAGGCCACCACTGATGGTGACCATAGTTTTGAAGAACCACATGCAGAGCACCCTGTGGTTACCTCTGATAGGCAGTCAGTGCTCATATCCTTTTTTTCTACTGCTTGACTGGTTGCATTGGCATTATTGTATCACCTAAAAGCACAAGAGGTTTCCAAGTAACGTAGGGTAGGTAGGAAAAGCTAAATAAAGCTCAGCTTGTGAGCACGTATTTAGTTGTTTTAATTTCTATAAAGTCCAGCGAGCCAGACAGTTTAATCTTGGCTTGGCTATTTTTAGTTTCTGTTTCTATCTTTGTTTGAATAATGTGCATGCTGTAATGAATTATCAAGTGAAAAGTGAGAAGTTCTGGGGGGCAGAGTGTGCACAGAAGATTATCAGGTGGTCTGCAAGTTCTCGACATGTCTAGGAACGACCGTGTCGTCCCCAGGTGGAGCCAATGTTGATCATCTTAGCCCCTTGCGAAATTTTTAAGCAGCCCCTTTAAACCTCCCAAATCTCCTCTGTCAGTCTTAAAAGATCCGCTCCTGCCTATCGCTGCCATTTCCTGTTGTAAAATTCATTTTAAAAAGCCCACAAATGCATAGCTAAAATTTAAAAAAGACATGGCTCTTTTGGCCCTGGCCCTCTGTCTTCCTACTCCACGCGACCGAAGGCTGAAACCCTATGCCAAACCAAAAAGGTGCTTACCGTATATGGTTATCGGGTGGATTCTCAGCCGTCCGATTGAACGCAGATCAATGTTCCACGACCTGTTGCTCTTGTGGTCCCCGCGCCCCAAAAACCGGCTTGTTTATTCCGCACTGCTTATCCAAGGCAGGCGGTAATTCGTGATTGGCCAGCAATTCCATTAATCACGCGATGCGTGGCTCAGTCACTGTTCCAAAACCACTACCCTCCTGCGCATTAACGCTTGATCCAGGGCGCACAGCGAAATTTATATTAATTGTCAGATCTATAAGCCTTCATCCAACGGTGGTCACTTTTCAAAGCTGCACAAAAGATAGCCCAAGTTGAACGATGCCCTGGCCCACCATCTCATCGTCCCCTAGTGCAGTTTCATTAGTCGATCCTGCTTTAAGATTGAATGGCCCGGATCATTCCCCTGCCACGCTGTTAATCCCATACACCTCCGCGTCACCACCCCCACGTATTTGTCATATTTCATCCACCATTATGCATTCCATTCAATTCTAAACGTTTTACGTTATAAATTTCCGCCCTGTGTACCGCCACCATGTTATCACGACACTTTGTCACATGGCCACCCCCATTGCATCGCCACCTCCGAGTCTAGTTTTCTCTAACGTGTTTGAGGGTTTTGCAGGTTTATGGCGAGGGGAAAATATCATAATTTACGGCATCCATTGCTGAAGCTGATGACGCGTTACAGAGCTGGGTTTTCAAGTACCATATTTATGAAGAAAAGTACTGGACAGTTGTGGTGACATGGCTTTCATTAACTAAGCGGGATGGAAATCTGCCAAAACCCTCAAAGTAATTCCAAAAGACAGATCGAGCAGATGAAGAAATTAATGGGACAGCGAAGAAATAGCAATGAAAAATCAAGGAATGTAGTTTCAAGCACTGAAGAATTTAAATTCCAATTCAAAGCTGAAGGGCCGAGAGTACCACGCACAAACACCAACATCCTCCAGGTCTTATTTCAGCAGGTTTCTCTTTCAGCAAAGGACAGAATGTTTGTATATTTTATTCTTCATGTCTTATCCCTGGAGAAATTTGCACCTATAGCATTTACTTCAGAGAGCCGGCCTCAGAGTACCTATAGCACAGCATATTAATTAAGCAGCATGGGCGCGAATGTTTCCACCATTTTGTTTGAATTAAGAAAATTAAATGTGCATCACCTACCTCATCTACTAGAGTTTTCAGTCTCTCCTATAAAACTCCAAAAGAAAGACATTGTAGAGGTTCCAGACTTCTATCAGAAATTTGTGCGGTGAAAGGCGTATTGTATACATTTTGTAAGAGTTCTTGTATGAAGGTTCAGAGCCCGTAGGGTCTCAGTGAGGAGGAGTTATATCTGTCTTAGAGGATTCTGGTCTTTGATATCTCACAGTATGTAACCTTTTCTTATGTGTTTAATACAACTTTTCATTTCACATATCTTCTTGTATCATGTTACTGGAATGCGAGTCACTCACTGATTTTAAGTAAGGATTCATCCTAGTTGATGCCCATACTTGGATTAGTCATGCGCTTTAAATAGGCTCAGGCATGATATATTGTTCCATGTTCATTTCATCCATATTTTCTGCTATATTAGTTGCTTTGAGAGGGTGCTTTTAAAACGCCATTGTCATGTATGGATTCTTAGATTGATAAGCCCATATATGGTTCTGTTGTGTATCTGGGTATCAGTTCAAGGTTAACTAGTATTTTCTTAATATTTCTTTCACTCCATACACTTTCTGATATCTGATTTCTGTGACATATTACTTGAATCGGCCCTCTTTACAGTAAGTTGTCTCTGAATTGTTTGTTCCTTTATGCTGGAATTTTTGCATGCTGTTCCTACATTATTCTCATCTCTGTATCAGCTTCTGAGAGAGTTTGGTCCCATTTGAAATCATTTTCCTTGTTTTACAAGAGATAGCAGGAGAGCCTTTTGGATTGACACCCAAGTTATATTATGTGCTCCTTGCTATGATAAGATGTCCCAGGCACTGGTCTATGGCAACTCTAGGCTGTCTCTAGGGGCGACAACAATTGTCGAAAACATAAGGCATGAATTTATTGACTGCATGTATTACAGCTAACATTTCCTTTTCAGTGACTGTGTAGTTTAGTTCAGCAGGAGTTAAGTTTTTACTGATAAAGTAGATTGCATAGTTCAATTGGTTATCTTTTTGTCCTAAGGATGCCACTATGGATGTGTCTGATGCATATGTGGAAATATGAAATGGTAATGTCCAATTATGTCCTCTCAATACAGGTGTTTTTGATAGTTTTTGTTTCAGTTTTTCAAAGGCAATTGGGCAGTCATTATTCCATTGGAATTTTGTATCTTTAGAAAGAAGTTTGAATAATGGTAGGGCTGTTTTGCTGAAGTTTTCTATAAATATTCTATAATAACCTACATATCCCAGAAAAATCTTAACATCCCGTTAATTGGTTGGCTCGGATAGTTTGACAATCATATCAATCTTTGCAGGATCCATTTCTATTCCTGAAGGAGATATATGATGTCCTAATACAATTCCTTGTTGTTGCATCATTAAACATTTTTCATTTATTAGTGATATATTTGTTTCAATACAAATCCATAAGAAATTTTCCAAATTTTTGATGGATTCTTCAAAAGTAGTCCCATAAACAGTAAAATCATCCATATAGACCTCTACACTGTCATGAATTAAATCAACAAAGATAGCTAGAACTGCCCTCTGAAATGTGGTTGGAGCATTTCACAATCCAAAAGGTAAGACTTTGTAAGCATAGGTTCCTAGGGGAATGTAAATTTAGTATTATCATGATCTTCTAGAGCTATCTTTATCTGATTGTATCCACTAAACCCATCTAAGAATGAAAAGTAAGTTTTTCCTGCTAGGGTGTCAAGAACTTGATCTATGAAAGGTAATCGAAAATGATCTTTTAAGGTTGCTTTGTTTAGCTCTTGACAATCCACACATACCCCCCACTTACCATTTTCTATGGTTCCACTACCAGTGGAGAAACCCATTGCCTATCTAAAATAGGATATATGAATCCCACTTTCAGTGGTTTTTGAAGTTCTTCCTTGACTATTTCTTTTACCATTGGATTCATTCCTCTTTGAGGCTGTGTTACTAGTGTAATATTGTCATTTGTGTAGATGTGATGTGTGCATGTATTAGGATGAATTCCTTGCATATCGGTATAGTCCCAAGAAAATTCTTTGGAATACTTGTGCAATAGTTGAATATTTTTTTCTTCTTGATTGGGTTCAAGAGCTGAGTTGATTTGCAAAGTCTTTCCTGGACTGATTTCTATCGTCTTGGTTTGATTATTAGTGATTGAATTTATATGAAAAATGTTATCAAAAGCATATTCTAAAATATCCATTTTACAATTTTCCTGAATTCTTGATCTAATACTTGATATGCAGCAAGGTATCGTTCATTTCTCACTTCTTCTGCAATGTTTAGTTCAGAAATGAAATAATCTAGAAAATCATCATTGATATCTTGTCTAAAATCATAAGCTTGATTGATACTCAAGATTTGTTGAATGGGTTTCCTATCTTCTTCTTGAGTGTTTTCCAATTCTGTTAGATCGTGAATATCTAAAGTTAATTGTGTTAATGGATACAAAGTGATCTACTTGTTTTCATTACCATTAGAGATGATCATACTACCAGATCTACATCCAATAAAAGCATTAGTTGTAGCTAACCAAGGTCTCCCTAGGATCAAAGAATGTCAACCTAGATTTTTTTTTTGCAATACCAAGAAATCCACTGGATATTCCCAGGAATCTAAGGAGGCTATGATATATTCAATTATTCCTTTAGGCAATACTTTATATCTATTAGCTAGTTCCAGTGTTGTATTAGTTGGTCAAAGATTTTTCAATTTGGGTAGTTTCATTGTTTCAATTTACATGACATTGATAGTTGCACCTAAGTCAATCAAAGTATTAGATATTGAAAACTTGTTGATGGCTATAGTAACCATTGGAATTCCTAGATCAACATACTTTTTCAACCTAGAAGATTTTGACATTAAGTTGGTTAGATTCCCACTGACATGTATTGTAGATGGATTTTTTTTCCTTTTTCCAATTTTCTTGATACAAACTTCCTTGATTGCTTTGGTATAAACTGGTATCTCCTTGATAGCCTACAATAAAGGAATTTTGACACAGATATTTCTTAATTCTTCCAAAACATAAAACTCAGGTGAATATATAATTGGTTTATATAAAGTCAATATTTTTGGAAAAGGAGGTGATTTGACTTTGATTTGTTCCTGGTGTTTTTTATTGATTCCTTGTTCCTTATCTATGTGGAGATGTTGAGGAATATAATATTCCATTTTTTATTCTATTATGATTGGAGAATATTTATGTAAAACCTTTCCAGATCTCAAGTGGATATCCTTGATAGGAAGAATTGAATATGTAGGCATTATTGTTCCTTCTTCAGTGTTATAAACAGGTTCTTCCACTCTAGTATTGGGATTTGCTACCGGTTGAGTTGGTAGTTGAGTTGGTCTGGGAGGTTGGTTAGAGGGTAGTTGAAGTTGTTGAGGTTGAGTAAGTGAAGGTAATGGTTGTTGTTGAAATGGGTTTGACTGAGGGGGTTGCTGGAATTTTTGATATGGAAATGGTTGTTGACGATATGGTTGTTGAGGATAAGTTTGGTATTGTTGTTGGGGATAGAATTGTTGAGGAGGATGGGTTCCATAACTATGTGCTCACAAAATTTGTGCAAGTTGGTTTTGGTATTGTTGTGGAAGCCAAGCTTTCCATGGCATAGGAGCATTCCATGAGGATTGAGCATGATATTGATAATTTTGAGGAATTTGTTGAGTAAATTGTTGAGGTAAATTTTGGGGCATGCCTAGAAACTGTGGTTGCCAACGTCTTCTTGGTGCCAAATAGTAAAGAGAGTCAATCCCTTGTACTTCTTCCATTGAGTTTACTTGCAATTCCTTAAGCTTTGGATAGTTTTCAGTTGAATGATTTTCATTACAAAGTCCACACACACGAATATTATCTAAAGGACTTTCTCTTAGTGGATGCTTCTTTCTACACTTAGGACAAAATACTGATAGTACCTAATCTTGTTCATATTTATTTTTCTTAGCTTTCAGTACATCGACCTATGTCCCTAATGTGCTCAAGGTATCAATTTTAAAATTCTCAAATAAATTCCCTAATTCTGCTCTAGTTATGCTCCCTGTTGCAGATTTAGTTACTTTTGAATTAACTTCTCTGTTCCCACTTTTGTCTCTTCCTCTTGAATACTTTTGACATAATTCTACAATCTCCTCAAATGGTAAATACGAGATTTCTCCTTTTCCCATGAAATTGACAATATCAAGGTATTCATCTCGTATACCCTTGAGAAAAATTGCTTGAAAGGTATCAGGATTTAAAGAGTGTTGTTTGGATTTTGGTAAATTGTAAAGAAATCGTTCTAAATATTCTTCCAAACTCTCATCTTCTTGTTGGGACATCCTAAAAATATCTTCCATCGAATCTCTAAGCCTACAATTGGCTTGGTACTTCTTAAGAAAAAATTACCTCATGTCATCCCAAGAAGCAATAGTGTGTTCTCCTAATCCCATAAACCATTTCAATGCAGTTGCCTTAAGAGTAGCAGGAAAAAGACAAAGTTTATGTGTATCATCTGTATAACCATAAGTGCGACATAAAATATCAAATTCAAACATGAATGAATCAAGATCTTTAGAAGACATTCCATAGAAATTTGGCAAAACAAAAGGTGGAATATTCTTCATTTTTACCTCCTCCCCAAGAATTTCTCTTGTATCTAGAATTGGGAATCCAAAGGTAGCTTCCTGATCATTGTCTATTTCTACATCATTACGTATCTTATTTTCATATTCTCTTTTGGCATCTTCTTCTCTTTTTCTTTCTGCTTCCATTCTCATTTCTTCCTCTCTTTTTATTTCCCATTCTCTTTGTTTCCTTTCATACTGAATCATTTTTTCTGGAGCTAATATTGGGACATTCGATCCTTGTCCTTCCTCCACCATTTCTTCCTCATTTTTTTGTAATGTCTTGATAAGAGGTTGAGTTTGTGTTTCCTCAACTTTTTCTATTTGTTCAAGAATTGGTTGATCTAGTTGTTCAACCATTTTTTTTCTTACATCTATTTGTTTTCCTATGGAAGATGTTTTTGTTTTTGTTTGTTTCATTTTTACTTCATAGGCTAACAGATTTTGTCTTTCTACAAGATTCAATCTTTGTCCCGAACATTTTTTTTCTTCCAATCCTTCTAATGTTTGTTTTCCAGCAACTCATGTAATTAGTCCTAATGGTCCTGCTCCCACAGATGGTTGAATGGTTGGGGGGTTTTGTTTGGAAAATCTAACTTTCTCATCTCTTTCTCAAGGAATAAAGAAGCATAACTAAAAAAACTCAAATTTTTTATTTTTTATTTTGTTTATTGTTTTTTGTTTTAACAATCTTCCTAACTTGCTATATCTAAGTATGCTTCCCAGGCAATAGCACCAAAAATTTAAGTCTAATTTATGGAACTAAATTAGAGCATGTATTTCATTTATCAATCTAGGCTAGTAGACTTAGAAACATACCAAAATATATGGGTCTTAGACCTAGTTAGTTTAGGAGATCGTTGTTTTAAATTTTAGAAAAGAGAAATGCATGATGGGATCTCTATGTAAAGAAAGTATTTAGAATTACTTTATGAAAGCATGTGAATGATAGAATTTAGATTTACTCTATGAAAGAATTCAGATATACTCTGTAAAAGCATAGAAATTATTGGTCAATGTCATTAATCTATTTTACAAGATGGAGAAGAGGCTCTACTCTAAGATTTTGGGGTATCCTTTTGAATTCCTTTTATAACACCATTGCCAAGCAGTTATGAAAGCATATAAAGTTGATCTAGAAAGCAAGTAAGAAAGCGAAGCTTGATCTAATCCAGTCATGGTTCATGGAGAAGAGGCTCTACTCTAAGATTCCTTGGTATCCTTCCACATTCAAACTAGTTATTGAATTATAGATCAATCTTCACAAAATGAAAACATGGCCATTAATAAAAGTTTAGCATGAAAACATGTACATGTATCTACAGCAAAGAAGAATAAACATTCATAATTAAAGCTAGCATATTCATAGTTATAAACACTATGTAACAATAAAGTGCACTTAGCTCAAATGGGGACCCTCCACTCTTGCATCGTACACCTTCAACACAATCAGCGACAGCAACTCATTCAAACCATATGATGCATAAGAAAATGAGAGAGAATAATTTTTAATCTTCAACTGTCTTAAGCAAATAACAATTCTTCACAAGTTCAAAGGTAACTTCTAACAATGAAAGCATGTTTAAATAGGCCAAAACATAACAAGAAAAGCTAAAAAGGCTGGATAACTCATTATTATCTTCAATCCACCTTAATAGGTCAAATTTATTATTTGGTTACACAAAATATGGGTGAATCCCAAAAAATCAGAAAACTTCTGTTAAACACCATGTTAAACACACACATGGTGTATGAGGAAGATGAACACACACACACAAGAGACTCAACACACAATGAAAGATAAGCATGAGGCTTTCTTATTTTTCCATTATACAAAGATGTACATTTATAGTACAATGGTGTGACTCTTGGTTTCACATTCCAAGGTCACTTGGACTCCATTGTGACTTTTCGCATTCCACACCTACCCATGTAGGATTAGGTGTTCCAACATCCCCCCTTAATCCGAAGGGGTATGTGTGAGTCCAAGAAAAGAGTTGTAATACAAATCTGCAAAGTATACATGGCAACACTTGGGCTGAATCAACTCTCTGAAAATGTTGGAAAAAAGAGATGGTTTAAGGATGACCACCAACACTGGAACACAATACTTGTTGCAGTTCCCGGAACTCTTCCAAAACTGGCAAGAAGCTGAAAGCTTCTGCTAGAGGAATTGTCCCTCATAAAAAAGGGAGACCTTCAACCTAAAAGAAGGGAGGTCTACTACCCGTGATGGTTTTAGGATTACCAACAACTCTGGAATGCTTGAAGCATTTCCTGGAACTCAACCAAAGCTGGCAAGAAGCTGAAGGCTACTAAGCTAAAGGCTTCTGCTAGAGGAAGTGTTCCTCATATATGAAAGGGAGACCTTCGACCTAAAATAAGGGAGGTCTACTACCTTGTGATGGTTTTAGGTTATCCACCAACCAAAGATGATGGTTTAAGGTTGTCCACCAACCGAAGGTATGCTCATGGGCATCCGTGTCTCTGGCTACATCTCTGAATCCGGAATGACGAATTGTGGCTTAGGCTCGCTTGAACTGCTGGCTACAACTCTGAACATGGAATGAGAGATTATGGCTCAAGCTCGCTTGATCTGACTTCGAAGCTTGTACATGACCACCATTTTCCCCCCTGTCAAGGACAAGGTGAGATGATGGCGAAAACTCAACTGCAAGTTTGCTCAATATTCATGAACATGTTCTAACATGTGACTTAAACATCTTCTTGGCTTCTGATGCCCATTTCCAAGAAGCGATCCATCCAAGATGAATCTTGGTTCTTGCAGGAGGCTTGTGTCTGAAGCATCTGTCTAAAGAATGAGTGTGCCAACCACAGTGCTTGCATGGATGAAGATCAAAACAGTGATCTTTCATATGGCGAACTCGATCACAGTGTTGGCATTTCTCAATCTGATGTTGTGAAAGCGGAACAGAATCTGGAACAGCTGTAGGTGAACTGTCATACAGGAATCCAGCACTCTGAAATACGATGGGCTTGGCGTAGTCTGGAATATGAAATGACACATCCTTGTCATATCCAAGACCAGTTCTATGCTTGTTGTGGACAAGCTCTTCCCAAGGTCTGATGATGGGCTTGAGAAGTGCAGGTTGAACTGTTGCATCTGCATGTACATCTGCTCTAGTACAAGGAACTAAATGAGGATCATCTGCAACTTTATCTTCTTTCTTCTGATGGGAGTCTTTCACAATCTTTTGAATAGAAACAGGTTCAGAATGGTGACTCTTTTGCTGAAGTTCGTCTTGTTGAAGCTGAGATTCCAACTGCAAAAACTCAATCTTTTCTTGTGCATCTTGTAAACAAATCTGAATATTACAAAGAGCATCCTTGCTCATTTTTATCATGTCATCAACATTGGAATGAATGAGGTTATTCAACAACACTAATGCCTCATTGATTTTAGCCATTTCAACAACTTAGGCTCAAAAAATGAAAGGGTGTCGGCTTCAACCGAAAATGCACCCGTTTACAATGTGATTCAACAACAAATACAAATGACTCAAGAGAATTTCCAACTATGGAAATCTCAAAGTACAAAAGATGCTCCTCAAATGATGGAGGGCAATCAACAATCCAACAACTCAAATTTACACTGATTCCAACTATGAATGAAGAGGCAAATTCCACTCACAATACAATGTCAATATCTCTGCAAAAATATTTTGTAAATGTGCAGCTAAAAACACTTGTGCAAGAGGCCTTTGAGGCAGCTGAATTTTCCTTCAAAGAGTTGTTTTGAATGATGGCAAACTTGTCTTCAAATGTGAAATTCTTCAAAAAATCACCCTTATGCCACAAATCACACAATGTCAAATCTGCAATATGTATATACCATTTCCTCATGTGCCATTTCTCTTCTTTCTGCTGTTTAAATTTGCTCTTCTCTCTCTCTCTCTCTGCTGTTTTTTTTTTTAATTAATTAAAAGGAAGTTAATTAAGAATGGAGAGAGGGGAGGGAAATTAAATGGGAGGGGGAATTTAAAAAGGGTGGGAGAAAATTTAATTTAAAAGGGAAGGGGGATTAATTTAAAAAAAGGATTAATCAAGGAAAGGGAATTAATTAAAGATGGGGATTAATTTAGTGGAAGGGGAGGGAAATTAAATTAAAAGGGAAGGGGATTATTATAATTGTGGGAGGAGAGATATGAAAGGGGTGAATATAAAAAATGGAGGATGTATTATATGAAGAGAATTTTATTAATGGATGGAGGGGATATTTCAAAGGTCGAATTTTAAATTAAAAAAGAGAATGGGCAAGCGATGGAAAGGAGTCGAGCTTCATATGGAGCGTATTGCAGAGGTGAGGGGCAGGTTGTAGGTAGAAGGGCGGAGGTGTGGGTTGGGGCGGAGGTCGCAGAGGGGAGGGGCGGAGGCCACGGTGAGGGGGTTTTATTAATGGAGAGGGCGGGCCGTAGAGTAGAGAGGTCGTGAACGTAAGGGTTGCAGGGCGGACGGGGTGAGGAGGGAGAGCAGTGCATGTGAGGTCAAGAGGAGGGCGTAAGGGGGAGGCGAGTAGAGCGGTTAGTTCTCTGATTCGAGTGGTGGGTTATTTAAATGCCGCGCCAGAGGTCATGGGTGAGTGAGGTTCCGGTCAAAGGATGAGAGGGATAGGTGCCGTAGATGGGGCGTGGAGCTGTAGTGTGAAGGGGGCGGGAGTTAAGAATGGCAGGGGTGGAGTAAGATTTGTGAGCTATCGTGGAGAGGCCATGAGCCGTAGGCTGTAAAGAGAGGGTCGAATTTCAGGGAGGTGGGAATGGGCCGTGGGTTGCAGGCTTGGAATTTTTATTTTTATTTTTTAATTTTTTTTTTTAATGTTTTTTTTTTTTAAATGTTAAAACAGCAGAGAATAGAGAGCGAAGGATTTTTCCTTCCAGCAGTAGGATATATTTTCCAACAGTAAAAAACTGATAATTGTAGAAAATTTCAATGGAAAAACTCAGAAATTTTACTTGAAAACCAAAAAAATTTCTTCAAAACCTCACTTTGAACAGTATTCCAGCAGCTCTTCCAAAGCAGAATTAATGAGCAGAAAATGCAGAGAAAAATTAGAATGAAAACCTTCAGATGGGCAGTGCTGCTTTTCTCCAAAGCCAATGCCTGAATGCTGCCAATTTCTGAATGCTGGGATTTTAAATGTTGCTCCTCTTCAAAACACTTCTAAATGGTGGCAAAAACTCTGTTGTAGAAAATCTCTAAATGCTGCAAAAATGCCAACAATTTTGCAGATATGCACAAACCATAAACACAAATGGCTCACTCAAATTGGAGTAGGGCCAGCAATCGCCCGCTCTGATACCATGTTAAACACACACATGGTGTATGAGGAAGATGAACACACACACACAAGAGACTCAACACACAATGAAAGATAAGCGTGAGGCTTTCTTATTTTTCCATTATACAAAGATGTACATTTATAGTACAATGGTGTGACTCTTGGTTTCATATTCCAAGGTCACTTGGACTCCATTGTGACTTTCCGCATTCCACACCTACCCATGTAGGATTAGGTGTTCCAACAACTTCCCATATTTTATGCTCAAATCAGGGGATATTTCTGAACATCTAGTCTGGTTTTACTAGCGTTGACTAGCCCTAATATATTTGTTCTGGTACGAACCAATAGGTATTCATCCATCCTTGGTTCTCATACTTTCCAGCTATGTATTTGGTTTGCGCCCAGGTGTCCTACAACTATGACTTCAAACGATCTATTACAAGCATTTCTAATTCTATCATAATTTATCATTAATGCTCGATTTTGACTAAAACACTAAAATAATTAAAAGACATGACTTAGCTACCTTGATGTGAAAAATGGGTGAACATAATGATAGGATAATGAGAAAAAGTGGTAAATTGATGAAAATATGTATGGTAAAGGAAGCCAACAGTATTTTTGGTTCATGTGATATCCATTTTTACAATTATGATGAAAGAAGTGATCATAATAATATCATTTTTTTGTATTTTTGGGCTATATATAGGAGATGATGAACATGTTAATAGTACACCTCTTCCATTTCATTACACTACTTCTTGGAGAGCCTAAGAATAAACAAACATATAGGTAAATTGTTTATGAGGAAGAGTATAACACATTTTTTTAATGTGCCTCCTTTATAATATCCATTTTCTATTTGTAATACCATTGCATCTGATATTGAGAATTCAAGTGGCTCTAATTGAAATGAACAACATGGGGCAGATAATGTGAATATGAACAATGGAGATGAGATTGTATATGATACATGCATTGTCAACCAAGTGTTATATGATAATTTTAAGAGGGGATACATTCATGTTGTTGGTGAACATGAATAATATTGCTAATTTAACACACGTTGCATAAAAAACCCTTTTTACAATGGCCAATAATGTGAGGTGCTCTAAGTTGACTATTATAGTAATGTTTTATCATTTCAGAGTAGCATATGGATGGTCAAGTAGTAGCTTTACATCTTTATTAAGGTATAAATTGTGGTGTGTACCATAGTATATGTATTTTAGGAGTTCTTTATCTTGTGGTTAATGTTATTTTCATTAGTTTGCTATAGGATCAATTATTTTCATCAAACGATGTACTTCCTAACACATGTAAAGCTAATAGGAGATAACATTATGATCTGGGTGTTGACTATATAGTATATTATGCATGTCCAAAATAGTATATCTTATACAAAGGGAAATATAAATATAATTCCATGTTCCCAAAATGCAACACAAGTTATCACCACCTAATGTAAGGGTAAATGTCCCACAAAAAAATTTACACCACTTGTTCATAATTCCAAGATTGCAACACATGTTTCATTGTAACTCTTTAGCTAAACATATGGATTGGCATGAAAATTTTAATATTGGATGAGGCACATCGGCAAATCCTATTGATTATGAGGAAATGAAGCACATAGAAAACAAATAGATTGAAAATTTTAGACATAAGAAATGGATTATAAGACTTGGGTTAGTAATGGATGAAGTGAATCCATTCTCTTTCTAGTATATACGATTTTTTTTGTGCTTAGAATGAATCAAGTTAGAGATATGGACATTTATTTGGAACCAATGATAAAGGATATGTTACTCGTATGGAATGACATCAAGATGTACGATATTTCATGACCCATACATGAAAGGTCACTTGCAATGCATTGTGTGATTTGTTCGACAATACACAACTTCCAAGGCTACAAGTATGCATAGTTGTAGCCTTTCTTTTAACTAACAATGTAAACCATTGTATTGATTATAAGTGAATGAGGTTCATCAACAATTGATGCGTCATTTTTAATTTTCTTATTTTTGTGGCTTTAGACTAAGGACAAAATTATTATTTTTTGTATATGTTTTAGTGAGGAAATTTGTTCAAGGTAAATTTTTTCATAACTATTTCTATGAAGTATACATGTTGTTTTTCCACCAGAACATCATTTTCATTAATTTAAGAGGGATTTTAATGAATGTACTGAGTTAATACCCCCTCCTTGTAGCATGATGCCATCAGATTGGTCAAAGGAGATTGAATCTTTCACTGAATTGATGTGGGATGATATGTTTAATGGAGATTGGCCTAATATTGATAATGATAGATGAATTCAAAATTCCTCTTGATCGCATGACAAAATCCATGAACATGGCTTCCAAATTCTACAATATCTCATATCTAAAAGAACTTAAAGTGGCACATTTATTTGACATAACAAAAATGAGCATGAACATAACTAATATATAAATGTAATCAAAATTCATAACTTCATTATCACCTAGTATTAAGTTTTTAATAGTTATTTTTTAAGTTCCATGCATAATGATAAGAAGTTGGTTTTGTTCAAGTTTAAAAACTATGAGGTTGTCAAGTTATCTAATTTGTAAATATTGAACATAAAGAATAAATTGAGTAACCAGGAAACCTTTGGAAATATTTTTCCAAGGAAAATCTCACAATGTTCATTATTTTCCCCTAGAATATCTAGATGGAGAGCATCTGAACCACTAGCGATAATAACAATATGTAACCTCAAAGAACACAACTAGATTTGAACATGTGACCTATGGACTCCCCAATAGTAACATCCTTGGGGATATGGTTCAATATATTACGATAAACCTTTGAGATAGATTTCGACGATGAATATATTTATACATTTTGATAGTTGAAAAAAAATGGAAAATTTAGGAGAATAAAACCTTTAGAATTGATTTTGATCCAAAACTATTCACATGGATTATTTCCAAAGTGCTTTCAACTTAAATGAGAATATATATGGGGTAAAATGGATGTTGAAAATGCCAAAATAAAATCTAGTGGCCATGTAAAGTTGAAGATATTTATCGATGTGATTCTTAATAGTAATAAAAAAAAATATTGAACTTAGTAAAAAAAAACTATAAAAAAGTGAAGAATTTTTTTTATCGATAATAATAATCATGGAAAAGACTATAATGAATAATAATATGATATACACATTAATCAATCCATTGTATTTATCCAAATAATTTAATATTAATACAGTTTTACAAATAATAAAAAATATAGATATAAATAATCTAAAAAATTATTAAAAAATAAGAACAATTATTAATTCAATTTATGAATTTTTTATAATTAATCTTACTTTTATCTTTATCATTATAAATTGTATTCATATATATCTTGATTGCCTTATAAAAATCTAATAATTATACAAACAAACAAATAATATATATTATATAACACTTTTTAATGTGTCTCTAGTGGTGTATATTTGTATGTTTCTCCAGTAGTGTACATTATAGTTATTGTAATAGTGATTGGCTCAATAAAAACACTCACTTCTCACACTAAAATGCTTCATAAATATTTTTCAACCCTAGCTCAACAAACCTTGTGCTTTAGCTACCTGATCGAGTTTAGCCATGTCGGTCACCTCAGCGGGACCCACCTTCTACTTCCTCTCTTTCTCCCTCCAAAGATGTTGTTGCATTCAAAGCTTTAGTCCAACCAAGCCTAAAGGAGTCAGAACATGATAAGAGAAAATTATGAAAAATAGTATGGAAATTTTCCTAAGGTCCATGTAAACTATGATAAATCCATATCTACAACTCTTAATCTAACGAAAGAGGTCTTGTGGGACATTTCATGAGGATCTGGCCATTAGGTCCATATATTACTAATGTAGCCCCATTATTGTTATTATTATTATAGCCCTCTATTGTTATTCGTGTGGCCATGTATACCCCATATTGTTATTTTTTTGCTCCATAGAAGCCCGTTATTTTTATTGTTGCACCCTTACATTATTATTTTTATGCAAGCTCTTATTATATTGTGACCCCTTGGACTCATATATATACCAATGAGGTATTTTCATTTGTATCATCCAAGAATTGTTCATTTATGTAATTTAAAGGAGGTTTTCCCCTAGAAGAGGCTAATTTGTAAGTCATTGGTCTATATTTTCTTCTATTTTGATAGTTGATTGTGTAACATTTGGTATCAGAGCTTCGAATTCAAGGATTTCACTGCTTCAAACAAGACATCTTGGAATTTTCGCTATAAATTTTTTATACAAAGATTCAAAAGCTAAAATTTTGACTAGGTGGAGCTGAAATCTTGGTGAACTTCGTGTATAAATTGCAGATCTTAGTTCTCTATATTTTTTGATATATGGTCCGAAGAATTTAGGGTTTTTGCATGCTCTAAAATTCAATCTCAAACAAGTGACATGGGAAAATTGTCATAACTTTCGTTACAAGAATCGGATTTGAATTCTGTAAAAAGTTACTTAAATTTAACAGACTGTAGCTTCTCTTGTATCAATTTTTGGGTTGAAGGTTGAAACATGGAAACGTGGCATACCGTAGTTTACTCTACTGAACCAGTCCATAATCATGTCATTGTGGGATATTTGGCATCGTTTTATATTGACAAATCCAATCTTGGTATGACTTGTGGCATTGGAAAGAAGACTCAAAGTGCTACCACAATACTGAATTTTGGACCTTGGAGAGAAAAAATTACATAGATACAACAATTTCAAGATCAAGCTCCCAAAAAAAAGAAAAAAGGTGTGTATTTTTTAAATCTTCATAACTTTTGTTTGAAAAATCAGTTTGAAATCATTCAAAGGGCATAGTGAAGAATATATATCATTATTTGCAATATTCCTCACAAAAAAATGGATATAGCCAGTAAGCAACCAGAAAGCTCTAATATGACACATGAAAAAGACGAAGAAATTCAGCATGATATGTCAAAATTACGAGATCAAGTGCAACAAATTTCACTTTTAGAAGGAGTAACCAAAAATGAATTGGAAGAGATGATGAATGTTAACATGGATGGTTTAGAATTAAAAATAAAAAGGGACATGGAATGCTTCAAGGATTATTGAGAAACAAAAATGGAAGGTTTCGCAAAGTTCCTACAATAAATGCTTCCCAATGGCGACAAGGTATTCCATGAAACTCGTGATGACAATAAAAGGAATTTTAATCATGATTTTAGAGACTTTATCTTTGGGTTGAAGACCAAACACATCCCAAATATTGATATGTGGTTGTTTGATGGCAAGGATCTGGTAACATGGACACTACAAATAGAGCAATATTTTGATCTACATGATGTGTAACCCTCACAAAACGTATGTATTGAATCTTTATTTTTTGAACCCAATCAATTTGTATGGTATCGATGGATTTTTTACCATAAACCATTTATCACTTGGTAAATTTTTACGGAGAAAATGATATCACATTATGAGGATACAAAGAGAAACCCCTTCTTTAGAAAATTGATAAATATCAAACAAAAGGGTTCAATGGTGGAGCATATTAAGGACTTACAAAAATTTAATATCAGGGTAATTGATATTCCAAAGGAGCATAGGATTGATGTCTTCATATGGAATTTAAAGGGAAAAAATCCAATATGAGGTTCACCTTTGGGAAGTTTATTCATTGGAGAAACCATTCAGGGTGGCAAGAAAAGTTGAAAGAAAAATTATGGCAACAAGGAAGTCTACCACTCACAACTATAAAGATAGAAGTGTGGTTGATACAAGTATTCCACAACCTACAAGGTTGAAACAACAACAATTGGAGGGGATTTCTTATAGTTGTGATAGAAAATACACTAAAGGTCATAAGTTTGCTGAGAAGAAATTATTTTACATGGATTGTGAAGAAGAGGAAAAAAAGGAACAAGAAACATCAAAAGAAGAGGATATACACAAGGAACCAACACTAGAGAAAGAATAAATGAATCTGACCATATCTTGTAATGCATAAGTGGGACTTACTACTCCTTAAACTCTCAAGATATAAGGATATATCAAGAAGAAAAAATTAATATTGTTGATTGATTTGGGTAGTACCCATAATTTATTGTAATATAGCTAAGGAATTGAACTTCTTTCTATATCCAGCACTAGAATGTCAAGTGATGATTGCAAATGGAGGAAATATAAATTTCTCTGGAAAGTGCCATAATATCAAGCTAACCATGGCTTAATATGTATTGAATATTCCAATGCTTTCCATTCCTGTGTGCGGTGTTTATTTTGTACTAGGAGTCCAAGGGTTGCAATATTTGGGGACAATAGCTTTTAATTTTCAAGAAATTTTCTTGAAATTTTTTTGGGAAGGAAAGGAAATTGAATTAAGGGATATCGCAGGGAAACTAGGGAATATAATTAGCTCTTTTACCAAATGTTATGCAACCAGCACATAAAATAGAAGAAAAGATAGAACAACAACTTAACAATTAGTCTCTTCGAGGGGGAAACCTCATTTAATTACATAAATGAACAATTCTTAAATGATACAAATGAAAATACCTCCTTGGTATATATAGGGGTCTAAGGGGTCACAATATAATCAAATCCTACAACAATAATAATGTAAGGGCACAACAATAAAAGTAGTGGGCTTATATGGGTCACAACAATAACAATATGGGGTCTACATGGGCATGAAAAAACTTTTGAAAGAAAGAAAAATGGCGCGTAATTGCACAATAATGCTCACTAGAGACTCAAACATTGAAAACATCTATTTCTCCAGATATCCAAAAATTATTGGAAAATCATTCCAAGGTATTTGAGATTCCCAAAGGCCTCCCACCTATTCATGATTATGATCATGTTATTCACTTTATTCCAAGAAGTGTTCATCCAAAAATCAGGCCTTACAGATATCGCTATGCCCAAAAGAGTGCCCATTGTTACTAAATGTGCATTAGCATGTGTTCCTAGGAGTAGTGTCATTAAGTTTTGTTCTAGAGGTCGATATAATTCAACCTAGTCAAAGTTATTTCTCTCCTCCAATAGTATCGGTGCACAAGAAGGATGGATCATGGCGTATGTGTTTGGATTATAGGGAACTCAACAAGCTCACTATTAAACATAAATTTCCCATTTATGTCAGTGATTAATTGTTGGATGAACTACATGGAGAAATTTACTTCACCAAGTTGGATCTTCGTTCAGGATATCATCAAATTAGAATGAAGACTAAAGACATTCTGAAAACAACATTCAAAACTCATGAAGGTCATTATGAAACTTTGGTCATGCCTTTTGGCCTTACTAATGCACCTTCCACATTTCAAGGTTGGATGAATTCCATTTTCAAACCCTTCCTTAGAAAATTTGTGTTAGTATTCTTTGATGATATACCAATCTACAACAAGTCTTGGAAGGATCATGTTCAACATGTTGACATGGTGCTCAAATTATTGTAGGAGAAACAATTATATGTAAAAACCTCCAAATGTTTCTTTGGAGTACAAGAGGTGGAATATTTGTCATATTATATCTCATGAGGGTTTTAAGGTAGACCCTAACAAAACTAGAGACATTAAGGAATGGAAAATACCCACAACCCTAAATCATATTCGAGAATTTATTGGATTGATAGGGTATTATCGCAAGTTTGTTAAGAATTATGGGAGAATAGAAGTGCCTCTATCAACATTACTGGATAAATATACATTTTCTTGGAATCCAAAAGGAACTAGGGCCTTTGAACATCTTAAAGAGTAAATTTACCAAGCACATGTATTAGATACACCAGACTTCACAAAAACATTTATTGTGGAATGTGATGCCTCAAGAAATGGAATTGTTGTTATTTTAATGCAAGAAGGAAGACCCATTTCTTTCTAAATTTTTCCAATCAATGGAAAGTATTTACACAAACCTATTTATGAGAAGGAAATGTTGGAAATACTACATGAAATAAAGCAATGGTAACCTTACCGGAATGCAATTCAAGGTAAAAACAAATCATGATAGTCTTAAATACTTTTTGGAACAAATATTATCTTCAGAAGAGTAGGAGAAATGGGTCACAAAGATGTTCGATTATGACTTTGAAATAATCTAAAAAAAGGTAAGCAAAATGTTGTTGAATATTGACTCTCAAGAAATGATGAGGATGTGGAAGCATTTCTTTATGCCATTTCTATTATCAAACCTGATTGGATAACTAAAGAAAGGGATGAAATGGAATAATGACGAAGAGATGTGGACACTCAGTACATATGATACATTTATCTGGAAAAATGACTCATTATGGTACAAAGATCATTTAAATATCTGTAAGAATTCCCAACTAAAAAAAAATATTCTTTTGGAATTACATGCCTCCCCCTTAGGAGGGCACTCAACATTTTTAAAAACTTACCACGGGGTCAAGAAGGAATTTTTTCAGGATGGCCTTAAATCTGATATTCAGGAATTTGTGGTAGAATGTTTGTTTCCAACAAAATAAAGTTGAGGCAATTAAGACCTCGAGTCTATTACAACATTTAGCCATTCCTAGTCAGTGTTAGGAGGAGATAATAATGGATTTTAACATAGGTTTACCCAATTCTGAAGGAAAGAGTCTTATCATGGTCGTAGTTGATATACTTACCAATTATGCACAATTTTGTGCATTATCTCACCCATTTAAAGCCAGTACAATTGCTACTGCATTTATGGAAACAATTCAAAAGCTACATCGAAACCCAAAAATTATTGTAAGTGACAGAGATCCCATTTTCAGTGGAAAGTTTTGGACAAAATTATTTGCTTGTCTTGGTACTCAATTAGCACATATCTCATCTTATCATCCTCAATCCAATGGGAAAACTGAGATAGCAAAAAAATGTTTAGAAGGATATATTTGTTGCTTTGTATCTAATAAACAAACACAATGGTTCAAGTTTTTACCTCTGGTTGAATGGTGGTATAAGACTTCCTTTGATATTGTAGCAAAAATGACCCCATTTATGGCATTTTATGGATATCATCCACCATCCATCACACAATATTTAAGAGAAAATTCTAAGGTTCAAGTAGCAAAATATCACAGCAAGCATCAACAACAAGTTATCCAACTCTTAAAGGATAACCTCACTCTCACGCAGAATCAAATGAAACAATAGGAAGATCAACATCATAGTGAAAGAAGTTTTAATGTAGGCTACTAGGTATTTTTAATGCTACAACCATGTTGGGTGTGTATTATATTATTTCCATGACTAGTTCCATGCATTGTACATTGTCTCAAGAGAAGCGAGGGGGAAGTAACACCCCCCTATCGGGGGGTTTGCAAGGGGGCGGTAGCCCCCCTGTGCGGGGTCTATGATGGTGCCCTGAAAAAAAAATTATGTGGAACCAAGGATGGCGGGCAAACCAAAATACAATGATCGGATGTACCCATGGTTTTGTACATGGGTTTTGCACATGGTTTTGGCATGACGGTTTTCTACCCATGG
The DNA here is from genome assembly GCA_034641835.2 of Pinus albicaulis. Classification (NCBI taxonomy): domain Eukaryota; kingdom Viridiplantae; phylum Streptophyta; class Pinopsida; order Pinales; family Pinaceae; genus Pinus; species Pinus albicaulis. The sequence continues at coordinate 536,164,929 of CM076573.1, read as the reverse complement.
TATTTTGTAGATTTGTTCAAGGGAACTACAGTTATGTTCTAATCCAGGTGTTGTGCTAATCAAAAACCCCCATTATTTTAAGCAATATTTACCTTAGAAAATAATGGGGACCCTTTAAATCTTTAGAGTTAAAACAAATAAAACCCTTAGAGTAATTCATTAGTTAGAAATAGGGATCAAAAAAGGGATAAAACCTTAAAGTTTGGCCTAAAAAGCACTTAAGCGGAGAAAAATCGCATCATCGCAATAGAAAAACCACAATGAAAAATATATAACTCCTAAAGGTCACTTAAAACATTTTTTGATCCAATGTATATAATAAAAAGCGCTTTTATAATGGAAAAGGCCATATTTTCGAGCAAATTCCATAACGAATTCCTGCGGGACCCACTTCCACCACGTAAGCTATCGCATTTCGCATTTCCTATCTAGGTGGTCTTATTGTCACCTCTCATATTTCCCCAATGTGATATACTCATTGCATAGCATTCCTGCAAACATAATCATTATTCTTCCCCCGACCATATTTGTCGATGCGATGTAGTTCATTGCACATCGCACATCGCACTTTTTTCAACTCAATCATTTCTCACTCCACTCACTTTTGCCAAAATTGCGATTGCGATATCGCAATCGGAAAACAGCCAAGCTGATTGGTATTTAATGAAGATTTTCACACGAGCAATGTTGTGATGCAACAGATCTGGTTTTAATGCAGAAATTATTATATGGGCACAACAACCCATATCAACTATTAATGTCATAGATTAACGATTTTGTCACCCATACCCCCATAATCATTTTTTTGTAACAAGCATTCAATTCATATCTTATCAGCGTGTGAATTCTCATCCGTTTGAACATTTCTATTATTATGGTACTTTTGAATTTGTAAAACCAAAATTTCCCTCTTTCTGCTTATCCTTTCTCATTTATTTGCAGGCTAGCCTGAATAAATAGAATTCTCTGGAGATATCTAAAGCTCTCAAGAAAGCTAAGAAGTATATGGCCCCTGTAAACCCTACACCTACTACAACCAAGAGAATATAAATTTTTCCTCTCTTTACAGATACTACATGTGGACCCAAAAGCTAATCCTCTTCATGGGAATCCATCTACAAGTTGCTCGAAGATGAAAAACCTCACAAAGTTCAAAGAAAAGCAATTGAAGACATTCTCGATTCCTCCGAGGCTAAAATTGGAGAAGTAGCTAATTATTTCCTATATTGAATTGCTTCTCGACCGAAAAATATTATCATACACCGATATGGTAAGATGGATAATTGATAATATTAATATTGGTGATAGGACATTTATTACCAGTGGAGGAACAACGATTGGTACCTTCAAAGCTGGAGACCTTAAGCTTATGTACCTATTGACGGGAAGAAATGTTTGGCCAACGTTAAGGGATATCCCTAGTATAAAGCCCCAATTAGACTCTAAACCGTTTGTGATAGGGATCCCATCCAGGGTGTGGGTCTGGCTACCGCTGAATATTCCTTTTCTCAAACACAAACGAGCCCTACAGACCTTTGAACACAAAATTATTTGAACAATACAAGACAAATGGTTGATGAGTCTTAATTACATAAAACACTACAAATAGCAAAGCGAGTTAAAGCATGTAGCCAAAAGAAATGCTGTTAGAAGCACATCATTAGGGTCATGCTTGTAAAAAGTTGTTCAAGTTCTTTATGGTCAAAACACCCTTCAATTCCTTAAGCGTTTTCGAAGATAAGATAATGTTAATAATGAATTTGCTAACAATTTATCAATTAAATAACCCCATACCATTAACACATTAAGTGAGCTGAGATGTATAAATAATATAAGCAGAAAACACAGATCAGTTGATCATAAAAGATATCTGATACATGAGACAAAAATATTCATAATGTTGATACACAAGTTCTCATCAGATCCAAAAGTGGAATCAAAACGTTTGTTTGTATTCATTCTCAGAAATATGCATTCAATGCTATATAACTCTCTTTGCTCCTCTGGAGTCCCAAAAAAATCCCCTTTTACAATTCCCCAGAGGGAGTATTTATAGAACAAAATTGACCCTTGGGTGTCCCTGACTCTTCACATTCCCGATTGTTGACATACTTTGCGACTTGTGACCTAGCTCCTGGTGCGACCTACGACTCTCTTTCTGTTGCACCCTGCGATTTGTGCCTTTTCCTTGGTCAAGGAAGCAACTATGTGATTGCAAGGTCCGATACGTCTACTTGTTGCTAATATTTGAGATACTTTTTCCATGTTCGATAATCTGTAGCAACTTGAATTACCTAGGGAGTATCTTCTTTCAATCTATGGAAGCACTCAAGAGCATCCGGGATTAAGGTGCACCTTTTCACTGCAATCTGATTGGATAGAAAAGCCACCTTAGTGTAGATTTAGACTGGAGTGACGATGAACTAAATGAGATTTTCCTGTGAGGTCGAGAGATCCTGAGAGGCAGGTGCTTGTTTCATGGGTTGCAGGAATGTTTGAATGTCCTGAGAAACCTCTTCTCTCATTTTCTCAGTGTCCAACGTACCCAAAGAAGGAATGTGGTGAGTTTCAGCCATTGAGTCAATTCCACTGATCAGATGTTCATATGCAGACATTACTTTCTCTAGATCCTTGACCAGCTTGTCTTTGGACTGTATCTTCATTCGAATCTGAACCTTGTCATTCTGGGTACAGACCCAGTCCTTCCTAAGCAGAGTTTCAGGAGCCTATGGGTATATGCTTGACCATTCCAGCATATTATCCAAAGCAATGGAGGCCTCCTTTAGTTGTGTAGTCCTCCTTTGGTTTCTGCTTGTGCTTTCAGTAATGGAGCGACTGTCTATTTTATCGTGAACATCTATTCGTACACTTGTTTCAAAGTGGCTTCCAGAGTGCCTAACTCCCTTTGAATGGTGAGTGGCAATTCGTTGGCTTGGGTGGTTATGAAATGTAGCCTTTGAATTTCGTCCTCCAACCAGCTCTTATCCTATTCAGCCTAAGATGCTATTTGCTCAAAAATTTGCAGCATGTTTTGTAAAGAGAGAGTCTCTCTGATCATCCTGCTAATGTTTTCTTCTGTGGTCGCTGCAAAGGAGGCACCGGCTAATGCAATAATAATTGGATTGGTCCTGGCATCCAATCCTATGTTTTTTCCCATTGTGGCTACGAGAGGTACGGAAGGATTCCGCGCTAGACATCTTCTCTTCTCTTGCCGGATCTTGTGCGCGAACTAGTCATAGGTTAGCCTTGTCCAATCAGAGACTTCATCTTCCTGTTCCTTAGAGATGAAAAGTTCTGAGAGAGAAAAATGCACACTTTTCATAGGGGTTTTCTGAGGTACATCAATATGTGGTAGTTATGTCTGTTCACCTATCTCTGGGAGTGGAGTTTTGCTTCCCCCTGCTTCCTTGAAGGGATCTTCCTGTGACTTCTGACTTTCTTCTTACTTCCTTCTCTCTTTGGCCTTTTCTTTGTCCTATTCTTCTTTTAGCTGGTGCTCAGTCTCTACCTTGTCCTAATCTTCCTTTAGCTAGTGCTCAGCCTCTGCCTTGTTCTGCTCTTCCTTTAGCTTGTGCTCAGCCTCTTTCCACTCTTCCTCTTCTTTCCTCTTTTGTTCTTCTTCTTCCTTTTTCCTGTGGGCTTCTTCTGCCTGCTTTCTTTTTCTTATCCTACCCTTTCTACTATTCTAGGGCATCTTGGGTCCTTTTGAGTTCCTCTACTTTTTCCTTCTCCTCAACTTCTTGTTGTGCCTTAGCCTCTTTGTTTCTTCATTCCTGGTGTTGTTTAGAGAGACTAGTACCCGTATCAGTCCTTGATTTATTGGCTTTAGAATATGAGACTCCGCCTGGCGTGTTGGTTCTTTCTTCTGCAGTTTGATCATCTTGTTCCCCTTGATCATTTGATTCTTCCAGCACAGCTTCCCTGTCCTTGTTGTACCAGTTCTTGATTCGATCTTTGGCAGGGCATTCCGTGTGCTGGTAACTCCATTTGAATTTGGCTCGTTTGCAATGCGAGGGAATGATTCTTTCAGGATCATATGACCTGTGTGATATGGGTGGTAAATGAAAACCCTTGGTTTCCTCGACCTCTACTTCTACTTCTCTAAAATCTTTGACCGTGTAGGTGCCGATAGTAAGTGGGACAGTAGGCCATTGTTTTTTCTCGCCCTTGGTGCGAACCTTGGAAAACCCGCCCGTCATCTGGTAGCACACTTCTTGCAAGAATAATTTATCAGTGATAAACTGAGGCAATACATGGGGCACCTTAAACGACTTGAATACCCTAATGAAAGTACTATCTGTGACAGGAAACCAGTTGGCCACTTAGGTTATTGTCTCCATGGCTCGTTTGGACATGCATGGGGCATCCTTGCCAAACAGCTTTCCGTAGAGTGCAGGAATGAAGTTGTGTGAGATTGACTCTATATCTTTCTTGTACTTGGAGGCCCAGATCACCTGTAACTCTTTATGGATCAGCCCACCATGCTCTGCATCCCAGTTATGAGGCCATCCGGTAAATTTACATCTTGTGTATACTGCGTCCAATAGGTAGGAGGCCATATAAAATTTGGATGCACACACTTCATCAGGTGCTTGTGCTGATGATATGTTTGACCTGAGGGCTTGTTGTGGACAGCAACAACCCCCTATTATTTAGTATTAGTGATAATACTAAATAAGTGGGGACCCTTAGTCAAAAAATCCAAAAAAATCAATTAGTGCTTGTTTTTCTCTTTTTAATAAAAGTTACTATCATAAACTTAGGAAAATTCCTTACAAAATCTTTAAAAAGGCTTAAGTTTTATGATAGCATAGAATAAAATCATTCTTTGAGGAATATCGCATCGCAAAAGGATAATGAGTACCTCTTCACAAGTGGAATTTTAAAGATTACATAGCGAAATTACGCGCTAAAATAATATTCATTGCATCGCAAGTTTCAAATATCATATTTTATGCTGAGAAACCTCAAATCACCGATGTGCGATAACATGTATCGTAAATCGCATTTCACATAAAATAATTTAACGAATGTTTACTATATGATATGTCTTGTGATCTGCGATATTGCGATATAGCGATTTCGCGATGTTACAATATTGCGCCATTGCAAATTAGCGAGAATACGATCTGCGATATTGCGATATAACGATTTTGCGATGATATGATATTGCGCCATTACAATTTTATGAGATTGTGATTTTGCAAGATTGCGATTTTGCGAGATTGCAAAGCAAATCGCAGATCGCATTATCGTAGATTCTTAAGGCTCGTTGTACGGAGAAAATCTTCTCTATAAATCAAGACTCTGTTATGCGCTTTAATGTTTAATCAATGAATTGATTGTCACTCATTAATGAAAAATGGTTTTGTTTTGATTAAAGATTTATTTCACGTAAGATGATATATTTTATATGCCTCCAGCATTTAAAACTATCCTGTCACCTTTCTCATATCATTATTCTCAATTAACACATAAACTGCAGGCACGAAGAACAAAGGACTATATAAAGCGATATTCAGAGTATTATGGGAAAGAAAGACAAAGCTCCAAGTTCTGAAAGTAAAGAGATGGCGTCCTAGAACACAGACACTGCCTGCAACAAAGACGCTGGTATCACAAGCACAGCAACTGCAGACAGAGTGGAAACAGAAGCATCAGGAAAAGGCAGAATCGATTAAAGGATTAACAAAGTTAAATTGGGATTCTTACTGGGAATGTCTGGTAAAACCACACAGCTAATGCATGGCTCTCAATTGCATCATTAATTCTACCGAGAAGATAGTGCCAGCACTTGCCGATTCTATTTTCACAGGACAGTTAAAATCTGAAGTCGGCCAGCCTATTCTTCTCAAATCAATGCTGGATGCTTGCAATTTCAAAGACCATATTCACAAGTAGTTAGTTGATAGTTTTTATTTTAGATTTAGAATTAGTTTTGCTTTATCTTTGCTTAGAAAAAGGACGGTCATTTAAACTGTATCCTAAATTTTTGTAACAAGTTATTTTTAGATTTAGTTAGTAGTAGTTAAACCCTTCTCATGCATTTAGAGAAGGGTCCTGAAATTTGTCAAAAACTTTTCCTCAGAACATGCACTTTTGCACCCTCCGAGGAGGTTTTGATTAATGAATGGAACAATATTTATTGATATCTGCGTTTAATATTTTCTACTGATGTTGCACTTCTGTACTTTTAGTAGATGTTGGATTAAGAAGAGATAAGTCATATTGCTTGAAGCTCATGAGTAGAACTAGTTATAAATGGTACTTTTATCTCTTAACTATTTATGTCTTGTGTTAAAGTGATATTTATGTTCAGTTGTTTATATATTGATGCTTGAATGCTTGAGTTATCATTTGGCACTTTTGTACGGTGATAGCTATTTATTTATGCTTGATGTATGAACAGCTTATTATGCGATATGTTTTTCACAACTGTTTCATCTAACTTTTTATATGAAGTGGTTTATTTTTATTTAATTCTATTCTTATAACAGTTGAATGATCTTTATTACCAATTTTTATTTGAAATCATTTTAGATCGCATAAATAGAAATATTACATCCCGGGTTAGTTTAGAATTAGATATTTCTGTTTCAATTATAATACAATTTGCATATAATTAGATTAGAAATAGAATAAAAGCATTTCATTTAGGAAATTTTAGAAAATAAATATCAATTCTCAACACACACACACATATTGGGAAACTGGTCCCATTATCCCCAGTCGGACCCACTACACCAAACGGAAAAGGAGTTGCTAACCAAGGTCTGGACCGGGTGGGTATCCCCCTTGTTGTAAGACCCGATTTTCGAGGCTTCAACATATTTGGCGTTAGGAGGAGGGCCACGAACTATGAATGGCAAGTAAATCTAAATCTAAATACCATTCTGAGAGTAAATCAACCTCACCATCTCCCCCGACTCCTCCATCGCATTTATAATTTTCAAATCCAGAGCCAGAAGTCGAAAGAACATCAGCCACTGCTACAAATCCTGAATTTTTAGACGAATCTGCTATTGAACCTACTGAAGTCGAATCTTTGATTCATAAACTTCAGCGATTTTCAATATCACCTCAAAGGTCTGATAAATCTCAAGGCAGTGTGACTTCGCAATATAACCCTGCTCATCCTCTCACCAGATTACAGAGTGAAAATCTTGGCATTCAACCAACTGAGTTACCTTTACCTACAAGGAAGAGAGCAAGGAAATCACCTAAAGGGTCTGATAGTGAGACTCTTTCATCATCATCATCCATCTCAACTTCTTCACCGCGAAGTCAACCATCCACCCCTCCACTTCAAATTACTGTCCATCAGTCCGCTCAAACTTCCACATCTCCTTCTCAAAAATCTAGAATTGTAATATCTTCATCTTCCCAATCACAAAGATCATCTTCTGCACTTTCCTCTGTTAGTAGTTCAGTGATGGCCCAACCATGGAATTATCCAAGGGCAGTCTTAATGCCCGCACCCTTAAGTCAAATTCCAACCCATCCTAAAAAATGGCTGCCTAAGTTTAATCCTGAAGCAGGCATGCTAGCATAAGAACATATAAACAACTTTATGTTGTCCATAAATCTCAATGGAGTTACTAATGAAGATGTTGTTTTCTGACTTTTTCCCTATACTCTACAAGGAGCAGCTGGATCATGGTATTTCTCATTACCATCTGGATCTATCACTAGTTGGGATATCTTTCAAGATCAATTTTTGACTAAGTTTGGTGATGACAGGTCTATAGCGACACTGATCAATGACCTATCTAATCTTAGGGCTGAGTCAAAAGAACCTATCAAGGATTTCAATTCACATTTCAATAAACTGTTAAACAAAATTCCTACTGCTTCCAAGCCTAGCGAAGAAGTGCGAAGTGAATGGTATATTTCTGCTTTACCATCAAATATTGCAATCTTCGTTGATAGAGCTAACAAGACAACTTTAGCAGACAATATGAAAGAAGCAATAGCAGTAGAGAAACGTATCATTGCTTTAGAAAAGAAAAATGCGATAGAAGAACAAAAATCCAAGAAGGTTACTTTTAAGGAAGATCCCAAGAAAAAACAATCGAAAGATCCATTTGATTTAGAAGAACTGCAGAAAGTTTTGAAAACCATGTCTAATGAAATGGTGGATACCAAAAAACAAGTGGTAGAAACATCTTCTAAAAAGCCATTTAAGCCTTATAGAAGAAACCCTTCAACTAATTCAAAACCTCCAAATGCTATTACAAATGTTGAATCAGAAGAAGAAGAAGAAGAGACTATTACTAAAGAAACTACCGATGAAGAAGAAGTTGTAGAAGTACAAGGTATGTGGGATTTCATCCTCCTAGATGAGGAAGATCAAGAAGCATCCCCGGTTAGCACTCGAAGTAGAAATCAACTTGATCCTCCTCAACCTATTCCTAAGCCAAAGAGCGCAAGCTCAATGACTAAGGATAAATTTGCACCCAAGAAAACGACATCTAAAGCAATTCAAACTAGCCCAGTTCAAACAGATTCATTAACTCCATCAAAAACGCTGATTGTTCTGGATGAAATGGAGTATAATATCATAGAAGATATGAAGAAGACTAGGGCTAACATAACTTTTTATGAATTGAGCAAATTAAAACACCAGCAAAAGGTACTTTTGAAAGAATTACATGCTGTACCAGAAAAACCTTTGCCTGATCCTGTAATATTTCAAGCTTCCAATGAAATGGGAAGACCTCCAACTAATTCGATTAGTAAAGTTGATCTTGAAAATATCGCTTTAATTGGAGGAAGGTCGAGATCTCATACTCCTCCATTTCTTCTTACTTATGAGGTTTTCAATAAAAATTTGCATAATTGTTTAGTGGATTCTAGAGCTTCATCTAATATTCTACCAAAATCAATATGTGCAAAGTTGAACATTCAACCACAAAAATCTGTTATGCGCATAGTCCAGTTAGATCGTTCGCAATTTGAAGTGATTGGTGAATTAAATCAGGTTACCATAAGGTTGTCATCTAATCCAAAGGTATGTCAAGTTATCGATATTTTAGTTGCAGATATTCCAGAATTTTATGGCTTAATTCTTAGCAGAGATTGGTCAGAAAAACTTCATGGATATTTTGCAACTGATCGGTCACACATGTGGCTTCCTTACAATGGTAAACCAAATCAGATAAAGGTTGAACGAGAGAGACATCAGAAATACATAGTAACAGAATTGGAAGGAGAAAATGAACCAGTTGCATACAGCAATAATATCATTGGCAATTACTCAGTTGATTCTTTCATAGGAAATTTCAATGCTCATACTTCACCTTACTTAGAACATTCTGTTTTATCTCAAATAGAAAATTTTTCTCAAACAGATAGTTCTAAATGCATTAATTTTGTAGATACTCCTGTAAATAAATCTTTATTTTGGAAGTTATTTTTTGATGGTTCTAAGTCTAATGAAGAAGAAGGAGCAGGATGCGTGTTGGTTAGTCCAGAGGGAAACAAAATTATGTTAACCTGCAGACTCGAATTTGATTGTACCAATAATACAGTAGAATACGAGGCTTTAGTCCCAGGATTATACAAAGCAATCGGATTAGACATCAAATATCTACAAGTTTTCGGAGATTCTGAAATTGTAATCAAACAGGTACGCAATACTATACATTGTTTATCAGGTCATTTAAAGCATTATCAATCTTTAGTTCAAGATCTGACTGAACATTTTATAGCATTCAATATTTCATCAATTCCCAGAATCCAGAATGCTAGTGCAAACCTCCTAGCTAATGTAGCCTCCAAACTCATTCATTCAGAAGACTATAGCCCTGATCGATTTTCAATCGAATTAATCTTTAGACCTTTGGTTCCTGATAACATTACCAATTGGAGGATTTTCAACGATGACCCTAATATTGTAAGCTTTCTCACATCTGAAGGATCTTACACCAATAAGATAATTGATGAGGACCAACATGACATACAATTGCAACAAGATAGCACTAATAATGCTATGCCAAAGTCAGTAGTCAAGTTAGAAGACCTTTATGATTTGAAAGATCGATTCAAAAGATCTACCAATTCAAAATTGCAAAGTTCAACTTTGAATTATAAATTAGTAAATCTAGGAACTGATACCAAACTACAGAATATCAATCTAGGCCTTGGTCTAGCTCCTGAAGAAAAATTAGCGTATGTTCGTCTTTTGAAACAATATAAAAGTGTCTTTGCTTGGAACTATGATGAACTCAAAACTTATGACACTTCTATCATCCAACATACTATCCCAATGATAAATGATGAAAAACATGTCCAACAAAAGTTGAGAAAGCTCCATCCCAATCTAGAAAATCAAATCAAATCTGAACTCAATAAGTTATTGAAAGCCAAGATTATTTTTCCCGTTCGACATTCTAAATGGGTTTCCAACATGGTTCTTGTTAGAAAGAAAAACAGAGATATTAAAATTTGCATTGACTTTCAAAATCTTAACAAAGCCTGCCAAAAAGATAATTTTCCTTTGCCTCCTATGGAGCAAATATTACAGGCAGTTGCAGGATCAGAATTAATGTCTTTCTTAGATGGTTTCTCTAGTTACAACCAAGTGTTGGTCCATCCTGATGATCAATTGAAAACTACATTCAGAACCAAATGGGGCACTTATGCATATCAAAAGATGCCTTTTGGTCTGATCAATGCTGGTGCCACATTTCAGAGAGCCATGGGCATCGCTTTCAAGGGATTAGTTAAAAAATCAGTGGTAATCTATTTGGATGATACAACTGTATATTCCAAGAAATGAAGCAATCATCTTAGAGATTTGAAGAAAATATTCCAACGTTGTCAAAGGTATGGAATTTCACTTAACCCGAAAAAATCCTTTTTTGCATTAAGTGAAGGAAAACTTCTTGGATTCATAGTGTCAAAATCTGGAATTCATATTGAACCTGACAGAATCAAGGAGATTTCTGAAATACCCTTACCTCACAACAAGAAAGCTATGCAATCTTTCCTTGGCTAGATTAATTTTGTAAAGAGATTTGTGCCAGATTTTTCAAGAATTGTATCTCCTTTACAAGCAATGATTAAAAAGAATTCAAATTTAAAATGGGGCCAAAACGAATATGAGGCATTCAATCTGATCAAACAAGCAATTATTAATGCTCCATCTTTAGCAACTCCAAATTTTTTCGATCCTTTTATTTTGTATACATTTGCCTCTGATAAGTCATATGCTGCGATACTCACTCAAGCAAATCAAGACAAGGCAGAAGCCCCAATTGCTTTCTTCAGTTCAAATTTATAGGGAGCTGAGTTGAATTATTCAGATGTGGAGAAACAAGCTTATGCTGTTTTTAAAGAAATTAAATATTTCAGACCCTTTTTACTTAAAACCCATACAAAAATCATAGTACCGTTTCCAGCAGTAAGAAATCTTTTAGTCCAGAAAGATGTGGGTGAGAAAAGAGCCAATTGGGTTACTGCCTTACAAGAATATGATGTAGAAATCAAACCAGCAAATATTGTAAGAGGTCAAGGCTTTTGCAAAATACTAGTTGGGGCATCACTTATTTCTGAAAAACCATCTGCAGAGATACAAATATATGAGGTAAGTCTAAAAGATGTTGAATCATTATATGCTGATATCATTTTTTATATAAAGAATGGATATGCTCCTCCAAATCTTGATTACACCAAGAAAAGAGCTCTAAGGTTGAAGGCTAAACAATATCAGCTTGTGAATGATGTTCTTTTTAAAATGAATTGTGATTTTTTTCTTCTTAGATGCCTTGCGAAATCTGAAGCTGAAAAAGTCTTGCAGGAACTTCATGATGGGCCAGCAGGTGGACATTATGCAGGAGATGCTACTGCACATAAAATTCTTCGCGCAGGCTATTACTAGCCCACATTATTCAAAGATTCACATAGCTACGTAAGGAAATGTCAAGTCTATCAAACCACTGCTGGGAGACAAAAGAAACCATCATTTCCATTACAACCAGTCAACATTGAGCAACCTTTTGATCAATGGGGATTAGACATAATAGGTGAGATCGTTCCTCACTCTTCTAAGCAACATAGGTATATCATTACAACAACTTATTATTTTACGAAATGGGTAGAAGCAGTTCCTCTTAAAACTGCTAATGCCGAGCACATCATCGAGTTCATAGATCAGTTCATAATCACCAGGTTTGGTTTACCTTCTGCTTTAATGTTTGACAATGCATCATATTTTTCTGGTAATGTTATGACTAAATTTGCACTCAAGAGAGGTTTCAAACTTAAATACTTTGCCAATTATTATCCATAGGGAAATGGGTTAGCTGAATCCACAAATAAAAATTTAATTAGAATCATTAAGCGAACCATTGATCAAAATCATAAAAATTGGCATAAGTCTTTAATATGTGCTTTATGGGCAGATCGAATAACACAGAAGGCCTCCATTGGCACTTCTCCCTTTAATTTAGTTTATGGGAGAGAAGTGGTTCTTCCAACTCATCTAGAAATTCCTTCTTTAGCCTTAGTTCAATATATTGATGAAGCACCAACTTCTTCCTTACAACTAAGATAGATGGAAATAATTAAACTAGAAGAACAAAGAGAAAAGGCCAAAAAAACTCATGCTCATCATCAAGCATTAGTTAAAGCTTCTTTTGATTCAAACATGATATCCAGAAAGGATTTTCAGATCAGAGATCTTGTTTTAAAATGGGACAAGGCTCATGAGAAAAAAGGGAGACACACAAAATTTCAACGAATATGGTTTGGTCCTTTCCAAATTGCAGAAATCATAGATCCATCTACTTGTATATTACAGGATTTAACAGGAAAAAGAGAGTCTTTACCTGTTAATGGACAGATCCTCAAAAAATATTTTCCATAGAAGATCATTCTTCTATTTTGTAAATTATTTTTCTTTATTGTCATAATAAAACCAGTTGTTAATGGTTACATTTGGAATTCACGAAAAAGATACAAATTCTCTTTTAGATTTTGTTTTTTTCACTTATATAAATAGAATTATCCTAGAAAATTGATCATTATTATTCAAAGATACAGTTAAAAGCTTTGGGTCTAGAAATGATACTAGTTTCAACTTTGTAAATTTTGATAAAAAATGACCTTTAGTGGGAAATTGTTTTATATCAATTCAATAAAAGGTATCAATAACAAAACGAAGATTCTCTGTAGAAAAGTTCTTTCCAAAAACTCTACCATTGTCGTCCAGAGCTATCTTAAGGAAACAATGACTTCCTCCCCACCTAGGAAATTACAACGTTCAGGGAATAATCCAATGATACACTTTTAACTTAAAGAGTAAGAGGTCTCATCACGAGCCGACTTATCATGAACATAGATATTATTGCTTGCTGACTTTGCCAATACTTCATATCACAACAGGGAAATGACTCAAGATTGTTGCAATCAAAAGACAAGGGGTCTCATCACGAGCCAGCTTGTTCAGCAAAGTTATAAATCAAGTGAATGGCACTGTCATAAATTGGCTACCAAACCAAGGCATTGTTCTTTAAGTATAAAAAAGAAAAAATAGAAGAAATAAGTGTGAATATGGATTTCTCTTTGAAAATTCTATATTTCTCTAAGTGGGACATAGGATCATTGTTGGGTAATAGGTAACCTTTCCGAGGCTATAAACGCCTGCTGGCAGCAGTGGCTCTACCTACGACAAATGAGCATATTTAAAAACCGGTTTACAGAGAAGTCTTTTGTTTTTATCTTTATAAACCAAGTAATGACTGATGTAGATACAATGACTAGCTTGAGGAAGTAAATAATCAAAGTTGAACATAGAAGAAATGAGATATCATTAATAGATGAAAGCATAATGTACTTTGTCTTTTTATAATAGAGTTTGATTTTCTAAAAAAAAATTCTGTTTTGAAAAAGCTTAGAAAATTCAAAAGAAAAGCAGAGATAACTGGTTCTTCCAAGTGAATCACCAATTTTTGTGGCCAGCAACAACCCCCTCTTATTTATTATTAGTGATAATACTAAATAAGTGAGGACCCTTAGTCAAAAAATCCAAAAAAATCAATTAGTGCTTGTTTTTCTCTTTTTAATAAAACTTGTTATCATAAACTTAGGAAAATTCCTTGCAAAATCTTTAAAAAGGCTTAAGTTTTATGATAGCATAGAATAAATCATTCTTTGAGGAATATCGCATCGCAAAAGGATAATGAGTACCTCTTCACAAGCGGAATTTTAAATATTACATCCCGAAATGCGCTAAAAGAATATTCATCGCATCGCAAGTTTCAAATATCATATTTTATGCTGAGAAACCTCAAATCACCGATGTGCGATAATATGTATCGTAAATCGCATTTCACAGAAAATACTTTAACGAATGTTTACTATATGATATGTCTTGTGATCTGTGATATTGCGATATAGCGATTTCGAGATGTTACAATATTGTGCCATTGCAAATTAGCGAGAATCCGATCTGCGATATTGCGATATAGCGATTTCGCGATGATATGATATTGCGCCATTACAATTTTATGAGATTGCGATTTTGCGAGATTGTGAAGCAAATCGCAGATCGCATTATCGCATATTCTTAAGGCTCGTTGTACGGAGAAAATATTCTCTATAAATCAAGACTCCGTTATGCGCTTTAATGTTTAATCAATGAATTGATTGTCACTCATTAATGAAAAATGGTTTCGTTTTGATTAAAGAGTTATTTCACGTAAGATGATATATTTTATATGCCTCCAGCATTTAAAACTATCCCATCACCTTTCTCATATCATTATTTTCACTTAATTCGTAAACTGCAGACGCGAAGAACATAGGACTATACAAAGCGATATTCAGAGTATTATGGGAAATAAAGACAAAGCTCCGAGTTCTGAAAGTAAAGAGATGGCGTCCTTGTACACAGACACTGCCTGCAACAAAGACGCTAATATCACCACTTGGGAGGGCATGTATAATCTTCTTGAAGAAGAAAACCCCATAGTAATGGATGTTTCAGCTACTGCAGGATCAGTTGGTTCTTCCGAAGCATCTCTTATAGAGCTGGCTTGTTCATTCTTGCACCGGATAGCAACAAGACCGAAAATTCTCCCATATATAGACATGATTAAATGGGTGTTGGATAGCACTGATATTACGGACAAACGGTTCAAGACTCAGGGGCAAGAGCTCATTGGCTCATTTACTCCAGAAGATTTAAGGCTTATGTATCATTTTCCGGAGCCACAGGAAACTTACAACAAATAGTTTATGGAAAAGTTTGCCAAAGAAAATGCAAATTTAGCAGAATGCACCAAGGAATGGTCCAGAAGAGATGAACCACTGAAAAAAGATAAACACAGTATGTACAGTATTGGTTCTCTCACTTCTCCGTATTGTTTTGATGCTGCTATGCTATGTAGGCTTTTTGGAAAGCTTGACATTAATAAGTTTTCTCCTGAATGGCTACCGCTATTGAATGCTGCTGTTAATGCTACCATTGTGGATTGGGCTAAGATTTTGTCTGATAACTTAGCCATGGCTATTTTTAATTATCGTTCTAAACGGACTGTCTCTCAGAGGATTTATCCTCCTTTTTACTTAGCTGCTTATGTAATGGATTCAATATGTTATGTTTCTAAGTATCCTTTAATGGGTTGGCAATGGACAATTCAAGATCCCCTACCCATTCATGTTTATCACAAGGAATTGTGGAATTCAAAGTTCATTCCTCATTTTTACAAGATTTTCCATGGCATAATGTTGCCCCTGTACAGAGTGTTGTATAATAAGGATGCTCCAATATTTTCTCCTGAAGCAGAAGTAGACATTCTCCCTGTCACAAGATAGTTTGGGGAATAATTTTTTACCTATGTTAGGGTTTTTGGAAGTTTTGCTTCTCCTCATATTTTACCCTTGTATGTTCCGGATAAACTCGTAGCCCAGGAAATTTCGTATCAAACCTATGGAGAGGGAGGTTTGACCAAGGATTTAAAGGATAAAAAGAAGGCCATCTAGCCACAATTCCCTGTGGCCTGCGGAGCATTTTCATTATTTGATATTGGTCATGCATTTAAAGAAGTAAACAATATTACATGTTTACAATTGTTCAAGTTTCCAAGAAGGCAATTCGACCCATTTGATGTTGTTAAGAATTTCACCACTGCAGTTAAGGTAAGAGTATTTTCTAATGAAGAAGATCCTTTTGATGACATCTTCCAAGAAAAATGCACATTTAAAAAAATTCTACATTCAGCTCAAACATGGTTTTCTCCAGAAGAATTCCAAGAGTTTAAGATGTACAGAGAGAGGAGGTTGACCACTATTCCTTTGGATAATTTGCGTTTGGAACCCTTAAGGGAACCAACTCCTAGTGTCAGTCTCAGTGGGAGTTCAGCTACAGATAAATCTAAGTCAAAGTCTGAAAAAGAAACCTCTGAACACTCTAAAAATTCTGATAATGATCAGGATAAAAGTGAAGGGTTAGTAAAGGATACTGCCCAATCAAAAGAACTCTCCCAGCAACAGATTTCAACCACTCTACAATTAAATCTTCCCCCTCACATTGTACAGCAACCATCAGTCAGAAATGAGTTAGACAAGGAATGGGAAACATTTAATGAATTGATTAATGTTGAAGGATAGAACACACAGACTCTTGTACATACAGTCACAGAAATAAGTGGCAATGTTGCAGAAATAGAACATATACCCATTACTCCCTCCTTTGAGCTTGTACTTAAAATAGAGGAAATTCCTCCTCTGGATATATTCTGTAGTCCATAACATAAAGTAGTAGTAAGGAAACAAAGGAAGAAAAGGAAATTAGAAAGTGTGCTCTCTACTGATGCAGAACAATTGGATGTTTTATGGCAAGATCCTACTACTAATCCAACTGAAAATATTAATAAATTATCTCATATTACAAGAGCCTATGCCTCTGCAGCCATCAACAAAGCATCTGAGGTACAGAAATTATTGAATGAAAAAGAAGATCAAATACAGGTTCTGCAACAACAACTACAACAAGCCAATATTAACAGTGAAGCACAAAGACAACTTGAAAAATTACAACAAGAATTTCAACAAATGCAAGTTGGATATCAGAATAATTTGGCTGAAAAAAAGAAACAATTGCAGGTTATGCAAGAGATGCACAAAGATGAACCCAAGCTCACAGAATTTATTACAGAGTCTATTTCCTTAAATAATCAACTACTGCAACAACAGGATACATTATGCTAGAAAATCTCACTGTGGAACTCTTTTTGTGAAGAAAGTAATAAAATCACTAATCATGTCGTAGAATTACGATATGATTATGATTCAACTAATGGAAGAGTTACTGACTATTTGGCTTGGAAAGAGACGGAGGAGGGAAAAATACCAGGAGCACCAATCATCAATGACAGTCATAAAGAAATGCTCTTCAATAATTGGGATGCACAGATCAAGAATGCAGAACAAGCGGTGGAAGAAACAGCTACAGCAGCAAGCAATATCATTGATTGTGTAAATGAAAATTTGCACAAGGAAAATTTAATTTCAGAAACTACTCCAGGATACCTACCACAAGCACAGCAACTGCAGACAGAGTGGAAATAGAAGCATCAGGAAAAGGCAGAATCGATTAAAGGATTAACAAAGTTAAATTGGGATTCTTACTGGGCATGTCTGGTAAAACCACAAGGCCAATGCATGGCTCTCAATTGCATCATTAATTCTGCTGAGAAGATAGTGCCAGCACTTTCCGATTCTGTTTTCACAGGACAGTTAAAATCTGAATTCGGCCAGCCTATTCTTCTCAAATCAATGTTGGATGCTTGCAATTTCAAAGACCAGATTCACAAGTAGTTAGTTGATAGTTTTTATTTTAGATTTAGAATTAGTTTTGCTTTATTTTTGCTTAGAAAAAAGACGGTCATTTAAACCGTATCCTAAATTTTTGTAACAAGTTATTTTTAGATTTAGTTAGTAGTATTTAAACCCTTCTCATACATTTAGAGAATGTTAAGTCCCTATATTAATAGTGTAGCCCCTTATTATGTTAGTGTAGCCCCCCTTATTGTTATTATTGTACCCCTGTAACCCCCATATTGTTATTATTGTGCCCTTACATTATTATCGTTAGGTCGGCTAGGATTACATTGTGGCCCACTAGGATTACATTATGGCCCCATGGACTCCTATATATAGAAAGGAGGTTTTGTAAATTGTATCATCCAAGAATTGTTCATTTATGTAATGTATTGGATGTTGCCCCCTCGAAGTGGCTTATTTCTAAGGCGTTGATATCTCTTTTCTTCTATTTTTGGAGCTGGTTACACAACAGAGAAGGGTCCTGAAATTTGTCAAAAACTTGTCCTCAGAACATGAAATTTTGCACCCTCCGAGGAGGTTTTGATGAATGAATGGAACATGATTTATTGATATATGCATTTAATATCTGCTACTGATGTTGCACTTCTGTACTCTTAGTAGATGTTGGATTAAGAAGAGATAAGTCATTATTGCTTGAAGCTCATGAGTAGAACTAGTTATAAATGGTACTTTTATCTCTTAACTATTTCTGCCTTGTGTTAAAGTGATATTTATGTTCAGTTGTTTATATATTGATGCTTGAATTCTTGAGTTATCATTTGGCACTTTTGTACAGTGATAGCTATTTATTTATGCTTGATGTATGAACAGCTTATTATGCGATATGTTTTTCACAACTGTTTCATCTAACTTTTTATATGAAGTGGTTTATTTTTATTGAATTCTATTCTTATAACAGTTGAATGATATTTATTACCAATTGTTATTTTAAATCATTTTAGATCGCATAAATAGAAAGATTACATCTCGGGTTAGTTTAGAATTAGATATTTCTGTTTAAATTAGAATACAATTTGCATATAATTAGATTAGAAATAGAATAAAAGCATTTCATTTAGGAAATTTTAGAAAATAAATATCAATTCTCAACACACACACACATATTGGGAAACTGGTCCCATTATCCCCAGTCAGACCCACTACACCAAACGGAAAAGGAGCTGCTAACCAAGGTCCGGACCAGGTGGGTATCCCCCTTGTTGTAAGACCCGATTTTCAGCGCTTCAATAGGGCTACTACTATTAGGTTGGCCCAGTTGAAGCAGGTGACGTATTTAGTAACAGCGTACATGAGAGAAACCAAAGTACCATTGAAAGTGGTGGCATCTTTTCAGCCATACATCTTGCATAGCATTGCCGCCACCAACTTGTAGACTCTCTTGAGGCCCGCTGTTTTATATTCCTGATCCTTCCTGAACTTGAACTTTTTCGAGTCCTCCCACCATCCCCTTAAAGTCTCAGGTATGGGAACTGCATGAGTGGTAGCCCATTCAACGTTGAAATTTTTTTCTTGGGTGGGGATTGCATAGTATACTTCTGCATCCTGCCCCTTCAGATTTGCAAACGATTTCCCTGAATGATCTCGAATGACCCAGATTCTGGAGTCTACCTTTTGTAAGATCCATTCGATCATCTTTTCACATGTTAATATGGGTGGATGGGCCCCTGCATAGTTTATTTTAGACCTCTTGACCTAAATATACACCTATCGGTTCGGTCTGGGAGGTCTTCTAGAAATTAGGGCTTCATGAACTTCTAGTATAACAGATACCAACTCATGCTATCCCCTTTCTCGAACATGTTAGCAGTGTCTCCATATATAGGGGGAGGGGAAGGAGGCATCTCTTCTTCTGAAAATTCTATTTCAGGACTCTTGTTTCTATTTCGAACTATCGGGGGCCCCATATTTCTTGAGACAGAAGAGATGGACACACACTCGAGCTCAGCTTCGATGTTCCCTGGCATATTTATGAAACAGTCCCATGATAAGATAGATGACATAATTAAAAATACTTAGGTTTCTACTACCTCTACTTAACTATTATTCAAGGAAATGGATAGACCTGCGACTTGGCGACCTTTCGACCAGGTCGATGGGTTGCTAGGTCAGGCTGGTTCACACTTTCAAAGAAACGTGACCTGGCGACTTGGCGACTTGCGACTAGGTCGTGAGGTCGTTGAGTCGCTAGGTCGCGTCGGTTCACACTTTCAAAGAAATGTGACCTGGCGACTTGGTGACTTGCAAATAGGTCACGAGGTCGCTAAGTCGTTAGGTCGCACGAGTGGCCAAAGTTCGGTAATGAGCAACTTAGCAACCTTGCGACTTAGCGACCGAGTCACTGGATTGCGAGGTCGCAGAGTCGCGAGGTCGCGCTAGGGCTTGATCAATGGGTTTCATAGCTATTAAGGCTTGAGGGGATATGCATGGTGAAATCATACAATACATCAAGGAAAAGAGTGCATCTGGGCCTTGAGGCCTTTTCTCCAGGTAGGCTAGGAAGCTATATTGAGGTAGACTGGGGCGGGAGAGCTTTTGAGAGGATGAGACAGAGAAATAAATACCATAGGGAAGGTGCAGGCTTACACAGAGATCTTGAGAGGTATAAATGAAGCTTAGATGAAGGCTAATAGGCCATGGGAAAAGGTAGGAAAGACAACAATTACCCAGAAAGGAAACAACAGGAGGATTAGGCAACTTACCCGAGAAAAACGCACTCCAGCTCGCTTGTTAGAGGCGTTACTTGCTCCATCACGCAAGTTGAATGCGACCTACGCGACCCTTTTATTTATAAATGGGTCGCACGTGCGGTCAATTAATGAGGATCGTAAGTCATAAATTAAAACTGGTTGAGAGTCGTGCGACCTCGCAACCTTGCGACTTCATGACCCAGACGTCGCAAGGTCGCACGGTCGCACAGTCGCAACTCTTAGGTTTTAGATCAATATGCGACCTTGCGACATCGTGATCTAGGGGGGTTGCAAGGTCGCAAGGTCGCAAATTTTTGATTTAATGATTTTTTTTTACTCTGTGACTGGCAGTTAAAAACAAAATTAGGATCAGACTCCATCTTTATCGAG
This sequence comes from Pinus albicaulis, assembly GCA_034641835.2. Taxonomy (NCBI): domain Eukaryota; kingdom Viridiplantae; phylum Streptophyta; class Pinopsida; order Pinales; family Pinaceae; genus Pinus; species Pinus albicaulis. Next base: position 536,144,002 of record CM076573.1, on the reverse strand, counting down.
GACTCCATCTTTATCGAGGATCAGGGGCTTAGAAATTGTAAATGGGGCAAAATTTTGGATGGTGTTGTAGCAGCTACAACAAATGGCGATTCACTGGTAGGACCCAGGATCTCTCCCAAAGCTTCATCTTGAGGGGGGAGGGGGGGCTTAGGAGGTTGGTACTTTCACCTCATGGGTCCCACTACTTTCATCCTTGGACCTTACACATTTGCCTCACCTGTTTGCATAGCTCAGGGTGCTGGTTCACCGTGCTTTCATCTAAGGAGACTGGATGGAAAGGGTTGGAGCTTACTTCAAAGATTTTTGGGATCCGATATAGTTGTTCGGTCCTTGTTGTGTTGCTCCACTGCCAACGAACCTAGTGGTCCCAATGTATTCGCTGCCTAGGAGTCACAGACATTGCTTCGTTTCCAGCGAGCCTGGTTAGTACCCCGATGGAGTCGTCGCATTGCCTCTTTGCGCAAGAAGCCTTTCTCAATCCTTTACCCTTTATTTGATGTGCTAATAGCACTTATTTTAATGTACTCAGGGCACTTATTTTGACTATGCTCAAGGCACTTATTTTAAGGTGGAAATTATTGCTTGGGAAGATGATGGATCCTAACTTATTTTTCTTGCAAGAGATGTTGTTCCTGGTCTATACAAGGATCTTTGAGTTTTCCCAGATATCCGTTCGTCACTTGAGGTTTTCCCTGTTCCCTTTCCATCTAGTTACCGACTTCACCGAAGCTTTCTCTTGTACAACAATCCCTTAAGCCAGCATACTAGATGGACTAACCATGCTTGATTTATGGGATTTGGTCATGTTTTCCCCACTGGGTGCCAATCACAGGCCAGCTCATGCCACTTGGTGTTCTAGGAGCGATTCTTCACTAGTAGAGATTCTGGCACAGTATGCCAATTGAGGAACTACTCCGTACATCCTTCAATTTGAGGTGCTAAAGGGAATGGATTTTTGAGCACCTGCTCGAAGCAAGCCATTTATTAAAAAACATAAAACAACAAAAACAAGAGAAAAGCAAAACAAAATTATGGTACAGGGTAAGGTGATAGCCCCTTGGGGTTGTCAAGTGAAGTAATGCTTAAGGTTGTGCCCGTTTACCGAGAGGACCCCAATCCTCCCCTCAAGGGTCTGGAGCTTGTAAGTGTGGGGGTCGACCTTTTCGTTGATTTGGAAGGGACCTGTCCATAGGGCTTGGAATTTGGAATTTTTCCCTTTCTCTTCGTGAGATTTGTCCCATTTGAGGACAAGGTCTCCCACTTCGAAAACCTTGTTTCTGGAAAATTTCTTATCGAACCATCGTTTTATCCGAATCTAGTGGATGGGAAATTTTTCTATAGTTTTTAGCCTTTCCTCCTCCAGTTTCAACAATGTGTCTATTCAAGCTTGTAAGGCAGGGAAAGGGGTGCCATGAGCTTCTTGTGACAATTGAAGAGCTGGGAGAGACAAGTTGGGAGGAAGGATTGCTTCTTTTTCATACATAGGGAAAAATGGGGAAGTGCCTAAGGATGTTTTGGGTGTGACCCGGTTGGCCCACAGGACATTATGGCGTGTGTTATGCCAGTTTCGTTGTTGGGACAACAGAGTATTTTTGATGATAAGGATGTGATTATTATTGGTTGACTCAGCTAACCCATTTCCTTAGGGGTAATAGTTGGCGGAGTGTTTGAGCACTATACCATTTCAAGAGCACATTCATATAATTTGAGTGATGAAAAATAAGTTGTGTTATCAAAAACAAGGGAGGTTGGAATGCCAAACGTGGTCATGATGTGCTGAGTGATGAAAGCCATTACCTCTTGATCATTGATTTGACACAATGGTGTTACTTCAACCCACCTTGTGAAGTAGTCTATAGCTATGAGGATGTATCTATGTTGCTTGGAAGAGTGTGGAAAAATTTCCCCGATCACGTCGAGTCCCCATCGTTGAAAAAGTTCTTCCACCATGATGGACTGCAACGGAGCGGATGGTCGTGCTTCCCTGTTGGCATATTTTTGACATTGGAGGCATCTCCGAACATAAGCGTGTGCATCTTTGAATAGATTGGGCCAATAGAAACGGGCATGCGTGATCTTGTGAGCAGTGGTGTCCCCTACATAGTGTCCACCGGCCAGACAATCATGAAGTTCTATCAAGACCTTCTGCACCTCATCATGTTCCAAATAGCGTAGCAAAACTCCGTTGTGGTGTTTGCAAAACAACTTTCCCTGCACCAACTAATAGGATGTAGCTTTTAGTCTTATTGCACATTTCTGCTGGGTGGTTAAAGCGAGGTCCATGATACCACGGCTCAGATATTGCTGAATATCGACGTACCATGAGGAGGTATTCTACCGAGGCGTATTATCAGTTTGATACATGTCAATTTCATGGTCCCAACACTCACCTTCGCTGCCTCGCGGGTCTATGGCTTCCGCAGCCATTCAGCATAGCCCTTGGCCCTAGAAAATATGTGTCGGCTTGAATTCCAAGTCATACTCTTGAAGGCATGTCATCCAGTTTCCTCGTCTCTCGCCTAGCTCCTGCTGCATGTAAAGTGAACGAACCATTGGGTGAGGTACGAACACTATGACGTGATTCTTCAAAATATATGGCCTGAAGTGTTTAACTGCTTTTTATACTGCGTAGGCATTCTTATCAGTCTTTGGATAATTTAGCTTGGCACCTTGCAAACCTACGCTCATGAATGATATGGGCCGCTCATCATTGTTGGCATGTTTCTAAGTGAGGATAGCTGCGAGAGATGAGTCTGAGGCGAAGGTGTACAAGATAAAGCCTTTGTTTAAATTTAGGCTATGAAGCATAGGTGCTTCTGTGATGACCTGCTTGATGTTATTGAATGCTTCTTTCTCGGGAGAATTCCATTTGGAGTTTGTGTTCTTCTTGATCATACCTTGCAGAGGTTTGACTATTTGGGCGAAGTCTGATATGAATTTTCGCACGAAGTTGATTTTCCCGAGGTAATACTACATGGCCTTCTTGCCGCTTGGGGGAGGAATCTGGGCGATGACTTTTGTGTGTTCTAGATTCACTATTATACCATCCTGGGTTATGATGTGTCTCAACATATTTCCTTCAAAGACGGAAAAAACGCTTTTCTTTGGATTGAGTGAGATCCCATATTTTCGGCACCTTTCAAAAATCTGCTTGAGGTGGTGTAAATGGTCACACCTATGCTTTTAATATACGGTAACGTTGTCAAGGTATAATACCACGCTTCACCCCATTACGCCCCGGAAATCGATGTCCATGGCTCTCTAGAAATTTTCCCCAGCATTGATTAGCCCAAAGGGCATGCGTCTGAACGTGAACATCCCCCATTTAGTTATGAATGTGGTTTTCAGCTGGTCGGGTTCAGCCACTAGCACTTGGTTATAACCTGAAAAACCATCTAATAACAAGAAAATTTCCAACCCTGATACCGCTTGAAGAATATGCTCCATAGGGGGCACCAGGTAGTTGTCTTTGTCCGAAGCTCTGTTCAAATTTTAGAAATCCACACATAAACAAATTTTGCCCAATTTTTTACACACTGAAACCAAATTTGACACCCAGGTTGAATGTTGGACTTTGAAGATTATACGTGCATCCAAGAGTTTCTTCAGTTCCTTTTGGATCATCAACTCCAAAGTAGGGTGTACCTTTCTTAGCTTCTGCTGGAATGGTTTCACTCCTTCTTTCATGGGTATCACGTGTTGGATGATTCACGTGTCATAAGTTCGCAGCTCATCATATGTCCAGGTGAAAACATCTCAGTACTTCTTGAATAACTCAGTGAAGGATTGCCTTTCCTGAGGGGTGCATTCAGTACCGAGGTTAACTAATTTAGGTTCCTTCTCCATCCAGAATTTTAGCTTTTGGTGCGCCAAAGTGGAACTCTACAACTTCATGTTGGGAGGTCCGCGAAAATGGTTATGTAAATCAAACAACTTTTCAAGCGACATGATCCCTTTGGGTATGGGATTTCCCTTTCGAGGATCTTGTTTCCCTTGCAAGGCCTAATCATGATCCTCTTCTTCTATAATTTAATCCTTGAAAATGTCCATATTGAGCATTGGCAAGTGCATTAGCTGTTTCATTATGCATTCTAAGTACGAATTTAATACTGAAAGCATCAAAAGCATAAATTAAACGCCATACCTCTTGTTGGTAACCTTTCAAATGTGTAGATAAGCAATGGGTGGTGTTACGTACCTGACAGGTGATAATCTCAGAGTCTCCAATTACCTTTAAACAACTGACTTTGAGATCTATGGCTTTCTTGATCCCGAGGATTAATGCTTCATACTCAGCTACATTATTTGTGCACTGGAACTCTAGCTGATAAGAGATTAGAAACTTGTTCTTCTAAGGGTCTAACAAAATACAGCCTACGCTAGCCCCATCATGGGTTTTGGAACCATCATAGTACAAGGTCAAAATCTCATCGTTTTATTTCTCAAGGATATTTGAGCACATAGGAGACGTACTCGAGGCAGCAGCTTCTAGCGGTTCTTTCGTTGAGGCAGGGTGGTTTTTAGTGACCAACAAAAGTTCTGACTGGACATCTTGGGTGACCGGATATTGGGGGGTTAGGTAGCACCCAAAAATGGATTCTAAGAAACACGTGCCGAGGTCTTCTTGTGCAAAACTGACTGGTTCATTAGTTGCATCTAGGTCGGTCACCATGTGTTTCATGTAAGGTTCACTTTCGACCTGGATTTGATTGTTCCTACCCTTGTACAGGAGCCACAGGTGGGACCAGCCAGTGGAAAAGTATCCTTGCAGCTTTCTAGACCAATATTGGCTCAAGAGAAGGCCATAGGCTTCGAGGATGTCCATGATCACTATGTCTATGCACTGATGCACCCTAGAATCAGAGGATAATTAGATGATGACGTTATTCAACTCACCCATGGCGGGAACCTAGGATCTATCGAGCTGAATGATCTTGGTGTCAGTTTTCTCAGGGAAAATGTTTAACTTCTTGCATACGGACAAGGGCATAACATTTGTGGATGCACCAGAATTGACGAGGCAGTTATGGACATTGAAGTTAAAGATCTTCAAATATAGGAGGAAAGGGGGGGTGGATCCCATGGAGTTTGCATTAATGGCATTCACGATAGACTGGGGACTTGCAGCAGCTTGGGCAGACATGGTACTCATGGGTTTGGATGTTGGTGGGCTGGAAAACGCTTTAATAATAAGATCTGGCTGATTAGCAATGCAAGTGAGTTCATAGAGGGAAATGTTGGCCTGCAATTTCTTCATATCTTTGATAATGTTATACCCAGAATCTGGGTGTGAGATAGGTTCAGTGGAGGCCTTCGGAGAACCTAATGATGATCTAGCCTTTGGGTTTACTCGGGCAGTGGTTGGGCTAGATTTTTCAGGAGTTACAGTTTGGTTCTCTTTGTTTGGTGGCAGGATTTTCCTTAAGAAATCTTTTCTCTTTTCCTCGAAGGCCTACTCTAGGACCAAGCCTTTGCTCCTCAAAATATAATTCTGAGGGGGTTTGGACTGAGGGTCGTCAGCCATGTTTATTTTAGTTGCAGGATAGGGCCTTTCCCTGCAGACTACCTCGAAGGCGAGGATATTGGATCCCACATCCTCATCTGGGGAAGAGGTTTCTTCGTTATCTGAAATAGCCTCCTCTTCCAAATCGCCCGTGGTCTAATATTCTAAGAGTTGTTTTACCACAGTAGTCATGTTTTTTATCCACTAGGCGTAAGTTTTCTCCAAGTGGGAGGCTTGATGGAAGGATCAGAAATTATCTTTGCCAATTTATTCCATGTTAAGGCCAGTGTTCAGGTTTGATGGAGGCCGGCTGACAGTAGGGTTATTCTTCCTAAAGAAAGGTTTTTGAGTTTTGGCACATGATGTGGAGTCATTGTTTTTTCTCTTGAGGTCGAAGACTTCTTTTGTTAACAGCTTGAGAGACTTAGTGATACTTTCAAAATTGAAGGGGTCTTTGTCTTTGTCTCTGGGCTTATGAATTGAAGATTGAGTTCTTTTCATGGTCGGCTTTGTGTCATCTCGGCCATCATGATTAATGGCTCCTATGGATAGCATGTCCTTTTCAACAGCAAGGGCAGTGGTGTAATTTGTTGCTAGGGTAGCTCTAGATTCGTGTTTTACAAACACGGTGATATCTCGAGGGAGAGCCCTTGTGTAGTAATCAATGGTGATGGAATCATCCAAGGCCATGTTCAGAGGGAATTTGTTCAATATAGTAGAAAAGCGTTGATTAAATTCTTTCATTTTCTCCTTCTTCTGGCATTTCAAAGTACTAAGATCTGTAAGGAGCATGGAAGGAGTCTTGTCTTCCGAAAAATTTTGAGGAAGGTACGGCGAAATTGCTCCCAAGAAGAAATGGAAGCAACAGGGAGGGAACGGTACCATGTAGCAGCCTTGATTTCTAGGGTATGAGGAAATATCTGGCATGCTACATCATCAGAATATACTCTCATAATTTGTGAGGCCAAGTATAAGTTGCTTATGTGATCTTCGGCTAGCGTACCCTTTTTGGGGTCAAACTTTGGGAGGTGCTTTTCAGGGTTTCGGGGCATGTCATGAAGGGGACCGTGGAGCCATAGGGGGGATTGTGCCATCCAAGCCAATGGCTGCACACGCCCGGCTTGCTAGTGGCATGGTATGTAAACATGCCCTATTTCACTTTTGGATTCACTTCCCATGCCAAATCCGGAGGCCTCGCCCTCATGGTGAGAGTGCATGTCTTGATTTCCTCCAGGGTTTCCCGTATTTCTAATATTCCTCCAGTTGTAAAGGAAAGGGAATCTATTTTGGTTTCGGTTGTGATGGTGGAGGCTAGTACTCCAACCTTGTCCATGGCCTCAGTCTCCCCAGCCTCTGTTTCCTCGGCCCCTCCCGGCTCCTCCTCTAGGCCAGTTATTATTCAAAGGTTGGTCAAGCTACAAGTCGGTGTCAGGTTCGGTTTTAGTAATCTCGGGGCTGCCTCCTTCAATCCCTCAAGGAATTTTGGGGGGTTCTGTTGAATTACACTCAACTCCATCTGCATAATCTTAGAGCATAAGACCTATCAGTTGAGGTATGGAATTGACTAGGGCTCCCTGGTGAGTCTGATTAGCTGCAGGAGTTCGAGGGTTGGCCAGGGAACCAGTGGCCGAGACATTTTTCAAGCCTCTGATGAAGTCATGGGCGATCAGGTGCAGGGCCCTAAGCTGGTCTAAGGTGATCTCATAATAAGGGGGTTCGTCCTCCAGGGAATTTTCAAGGGGTGGAGGACCGGTATTTTCATACATGATCTCCCCATGTGGGGTTTGCGACAGGATGTTACTTGTGTGTTGGGAGCCTACCATTCAGGCGCTCCTTCTAGTGCTAAATATATTGACGGGAAGAAATGTCCGGCCAACAGTAAGGGATCTCCCTGGTATAAAGCCCCAATTAGACTCTAAATAGTTTGTGATAGGGATCCCGTCTAGGGTGTGGGTCTGGCTACCACTTAATATTCCTTTTCTCGGACACAAACGAGCCCTGTAGACCTATGAACACACAATTATTTGAACAATACAAGACAAATGGTTGATGAGTCTTAATGACATAAAACACTACAAATAGAAAATCGAGTTAAAGCATGTAGCCAAAGGAAATGCCGTTAGCAGCACATCATTAGGGTCATGCTTGTAAAAAGTTGTTACAGCCACAAAATAAATAGTTCTTTATGGTCAAAACACCCTTCAATTCCTTAAGCATTTTCAAAGATAAGATAATGTTAATAACGAAGTTGCTAAAAATTTCTCAATTAAATAACCCCATACCATTAAGACATTAAGTGAGCTGAGATGTATAAATGATATAAGCAGAAAACACAGATTAGTTGATCATAAAAGATATCTGATACATGAGACAAAAATATTCATAATGTTGATAAACGAGTTCTCATCAGATCCAATAGTGGAATAAAAACATTTATTTGTATTCATTCTCGGAAATATGCATTCAATGTTTTACAATCCTCTTTGCTCCTTTGGAGTCCCAAAAAAAAATCCCCTTTTAAAATTCCCCGGAGGGAGTATTTATAGAACAAAATTGACCCTTGGGTGTACCTGACTCTTCACATTCTCGATTGTTGACATACTCTGCGACCCGAGAGACATTTTGGACTTGCGACCTAGCTCCTGGTGCAACTTGCAACTCTTTGTCTGTTGCAACCTGCGACTTGTGCCTTTTCCTTGGTCAAGGAAGCAACTACGTGATTGCAAGGTCTGGTACATCTACTTGTTGTTGATATTTGAGATAATTTTGCCATGCTCGATAATCTGCAGCAATCAGAGTTACCTGGGGAGTATCTTCTTTCAATCTATGGAAGCACTCAAGAGCATCTGAGATCAAGGTGTGCCTTTTCACCGTGATCTAATTGGATAGCGAAGCCGGCTTAGTGTAGATTCGAACCGGAATGGCGATGAACTGAATGAGATTTTCTTGTGAGGCCGAGAGATCCTGAGAGGTAGCTACTTGTTTCATGGGTTACAGGAATGTTTCAATGTCATGAGAAACCTCTTCTCTCATTTTCTCAGTGTCCAACATACCTAGAGAAGGAATGTGGTGAGTTTCAACCATTGAATCGATTCCACTGATCATATGTTCATATGCAGACATTACTTTCTCTAGATCCTTTACCAACTTGTCTTTGGACTGTATCTTCATTCGAATCTGAACCTTGTCATTTTGGGTGCAGACCTAGTCCTTCCTAGGCAGAGTGTCACGAGCCTGTGGGTATATGCTTGACCATTCTTCTTGTGCTTTCAGTAATGGATTGATTGCCTGTTTTATTGTGAACATCTCTTCGTACACTTGTTTCATAGTGGCTTCCAGAGTGCCTAACTCCCTTTGACTGGTGAGTGGCAATTCGTTGGCTTGCGCGATTGTGAAATGTAGCCTCTGAATTTCTTCCTCCAGCCCCTCTTATCCTGTTCAGCCTGAGCTACTTTATGCTCAGAAATTTGCAGCCTATTTTGTAAAGAGATAATCTCTCTACTCATCCTCCTAACATTTTATTCTATGGCCGTTGCAAAGGCAGTACCAGCTGATGCAATCATAATTGCCTAGTATCCAAGATTTTCCTTTTCCATTGTAGCTGTGAGAGGTGCGGCTGGGTTCTGTGCTAGACATCTTCTCTTCTCTTGTCAGATCTTGTGCGTGAACTGGTCATAGGTTAGCCTTGTCAAATCCAAGACTTCAACTTCCTGTTCCTCAGAGGTGCCAAGTTCTAAGAGAGGAAAACACACACTTGTCATAGGGGTTGTCTGAGGTACATCAATGTGTGGTAGTTTTGTCTGTTCACTTGTCTCTGGGATTGGAGTTTTTCTCCCCCCTGCTTACTTGGAGGGATCTTCCTGTGACTTTTGACTTTCTTCTTTCTTCCTTCTCCCTTCAGCCTATGCTTTGTCCTGTTCTTCTTTTAGCTGGCGCTCAATCTCTGCCTTGTATTGTTCTTCCTTTAGCTGGCGCTCATCCTCTGCCTTGTCCTGCTCTTCCTTTAGCTTGTGCTCAGCCTCTTTCCGCTCTTCCTCTTCTTTCCTCTTTTGTTCTTCTTCCTCCTTTTTCCTACAAGCTTCTTTTACCTACTTCTTCTTCTGCTCTTCCCTTAGTTGTTTCTTTTGCTTATCCTCCCCTTTCTGTTGTGCTAGGGCATATTGGGTCCTTTTGAGTTCCACTACTTTTTCCTTCTCCTCAGCTTCTTACTGTGCCTTAGCCTCTTTGTTTCTTCATTCCTGTTGTTGTTTAGAGAGACTATTTCCCGTATCCGTCCTTGGTTTCTTGGCTTTAGAAGATGAGGCTTCACCTGGTGTATTGGTTCTTTCTTCTGTAGTTCGATCATCCTATTCCCTTTGATCAATCAATTCTTCCAGCGCAGCCTCCCTGTCCTTGTTGTACCAGTTCTTGATTCGATCTTCGGCAGGGAATTCCATGTGCTGGTAACTCCATTTGAATTTGGCCTATTTGAAATGTGAGGGAATGATTATTTCAGGATCATATGACTTGTGTGATACTGGTGTTAAATTAAAACCTTTTGTTTCCTCAGCCTCTGCTTCTACTTCTCTGAAATCTTTGACTACATAGGCGTCGATAGTAAGCGGGAGAGTAGGCCATGGTTTTTTCTTACCCTTGGTGAGAACCTTGGAAAACATGCCCGTCATCTAGTAGCACACTTCTTGCAAGAGTAATTTATCAGTGATGAACTAAGGCAATGCGTGGGGTGCCTTGAATGACCCGAAGACCCTGATGAAAGTACTATCTGTAACAGGAAACCAGTTGGCCACTTGGGTTATTGTCTCCATGGCTCGCCTGGACATGCATGGGGCATCCTTGCCAAACAGCTTTCCTTAGAGCGCGGGAATGGAGTTGTGTGAGATTGACTCTATATCTTTCTTGTACTTGGAGGCCCAGAACACCTGTAACTCTTTACGGATCAACCTGCCATGCTCTGCATCCCAGTTATGAGGCCATCTGGTAAATTTACATTTAGTGCATACTGCGTCCAATAGGTAGGAGGCCATATAAAATTTGGATGCACACCCTTGCTCAGGTGCTTGTGCTGATGATATGTTTGACCTGAGGGCTACTACTATTAGGTTGGCCTAGTTGAAGCGGGTGACGTATGTAGTAACAGCGTACATGAGAGAAACCCAAGTACCGTTGAAAGTGGTGGCATCTTGTCGGCCATACATCTTGCATAGCATTGCCGCCACCAACTTGTAGACTCTCTTGAGGCCCGCTGTTTTATATTCCTGATCCTTCCTAAACTTGAACTTTTCCAAGTCCTCCCACCATCCCCTTAAAGTCTCGGGTATAGGTACTGCATGAGTGGTAGCCCATTCAGCATTGAAAGTCTATTCTTAGGTGGGGAGTGCATAGTATACTTCTGCATCCTGCCCCTTCAGATTTGCAAACGATTTCCCTGAATGATCTTGAATGACTCAGATTCTGGAGTCTACCTTTTACAAGATCCATTCGATCATCTCTGCACATGGAAATATGAGTGGATGGGCCCCTACATAGTGGAGTTTGAACCTCTTGACCTAAATATACACCTGTCGGTCTAGGAGGTCTTCTAGAAGTTCAAGCTTCGTGAAATCCTCGTATACCTGATACTAACTCGTGCTATCCCCTTTCCCGAACACGCAAAAGGTGTATCCATAGATAGGGGGAAGGGAAGGAGGCATCCCTTCTTCTTAAATTTCTATTTCAGGACTCTTGTTTCTTTTTTGAACTGCCAGGGGCCCCATATCGCTTGAGGCTGAAGAGATGGACACACACTCGAGCTCGGCTTTGATGTTCCCTAGCATATTCATGAAACAGTCCCACGATAAGATGGATGACATAATTATAAATACTTAGGTTGTTTCTACCTCTGATTAACTATTATTCGATGAAATGGATAGACCTATGACTTGGTGACCTTGCGACCAGGTTGCTGGGTCGCTAGGTCGTGCCGGTTCACACTCTCAAAGAAACATGACCTGGTGGCTTGGCAACTTGCTACTAGGTCGCAAGGTTTCTGAGTCTCTAGGTCACACTAGTTCACACTTTCAAAGAAATGCAACCTGGTGACTTGGCGACTTGTGACTAGGTCACGAGGTCGTTGATTCACTAGGTCGCGTGGGTGGCCAAAGGTCAGTAATGAGCGACTTAGTGACCGAGCCGCTGGGTCGCAAGGTCGCAGGGTCGCGCTAGGGCTCGGTCGATGGGTTTCGCAGTGATTAAGGCCTATGGGGATATGCATGGTGAAATCATGCAATACATCAAGGAAAAGAGTGCATCTGGGCCTTGAGGCCTTTTCTCCAGGTAGGCTAGGAAGGGAGATTGAGGTAGACTGGGGCGAGAGAGCTTCTGAGAGGATGATACAAAGAAATAAAGACCAAAGGGATGGTGCAGGCTTACACAAATATCTTGAGAGGTTTAAATGAAGCTTAGATGAGGGATAATAGGCCATGGGCAGAGGTAGGAAAGGCAACAATCAACCAGAAAGGAAACAGCGAGAGGATTAGGCAACTTACCCGAGAAAAATGCACTCCACCTGGCTTGTCAGAGGTGTTACTTGCTCTGTCATGCAGGTCAAATGCGACCTATGTGACCCTTTTATTTATAAATGGGTCACACATTCGATCAATTAATGAGGGTCGTAAGTCGCAAATTAAAGTTGTTTGAGGGTCGTGCGACCTCGTGACCTTGTGATTTCGCAACCGGGGGGGTCGCAAGGTCGTAGGGTCACAAATTTTGGATTTAATGAGATTTGCGACTCTGCGACTAGAAGTTAAAAACTAAATCAGGATCAGACTCCATCTTTACCGAGGATCAGGGGCTCAGAAATTTTAAATGGGGCAAAAATTTGGAGGGTGTTGTAGTGGCTACAATAGTACCATATCTGAGACCCCGAAAAGTTCTATGATAAAGAGTTTCTTGCATAGTTCGCCAAAGAAAATGAGCTCAAATCGAAGCCAATCAAGAAATGGAGGAGTAATCCCAACAAGCACAAGAATTAAAAAAATGGTATGTACTCTACTGACTCCATTGCAAGCCCCTATTGTTATGTCTCTACGATGATGTTGAGGATTTTTGGTCAGCCGGACACTACTCGATTTTTCCTTACAATGGGTCCCTCTCATGGACTTCGTTGCAGATTCTTGTGTTATGGATTGGGGAAATATTCTATCTAATAATATTTCCACTCAGATTTTAGAATATAGAAAGAACCACTCCATTTCTTCTAAAAATTTTCCCCCGTTCTATATGAGCACCTATATCATGGATGTTGTGTTTTTTAACTCAGATTTTCCAGCCATGGGTTGGACATGGACTACCCAAGACCCTGTACCTATTCATATATTTCATAGTATGTTGTGGGAATCTAAGTATGAGAACTAGTTTTACAAATTTTTCCATGGAGTTATTATCCCGCTGTTCCAAGTTGTTTTTAATGAGAAAGCCCCTAGACTGTCAAAAGAGGCCCATGCTGATTTTTCCTCTATAGGAAAATGGTTTGGTGAAGAGCTATTCACCTATGTCTAAGTATATGGGAGCTTAGCTCGACCGCATGTTTTCCCCTGGTATGTTCCTTGCAAGCTTCTCACAAGAGAAGTTGCATATCAGACTATTGGAAACGGCCTAACCAGATTTCTAAAAAAGGCCAAGAAAGCATCATGGCCTTCTTTTCCTTTTAATTTTGGTGTTTATTGACTTCATAATTACAAGCATTTTGTTGTAGAGATTGGTCAGATTGAATGTTTTAAGTTATTTACCATTCCAAACATGAAGTATGATCCAATTAAAGTTGCTAATAATTTCACTACCCAAGTGAAGATTAGGCCTTTTGTGCATGAAGACGATGATTTTGATGACCTATTTGAGTCTGTCGAGAATTATCATGCAGTTCAAAAGTTGGCAACATTATGCCTCCATCCACAGAAATTTTTTTAATTTAAGCAATATAGGAATAAGATATTGGAAGCAATTCCATTAAAAATGTTGGATGTTTCACAATCATTAGCTCAGAAGGATAAGGAAAGTGACTCAGAAACTAAGGATACTGAAGTCCTTAGCACAACAGACCAAGATAAATCATCTAAAGTTCAAACTATGGATCTGGATTTCCCTAGTAATCTAAATGATGTTTGGAAGGAATTTGATTTAAAAATCCAAGAAGAACAAGTAGCTACAGTTAACGATCAGCAATAAATTTTGCAAACTCCACAAAATAAAATTCAGGACTCCTTCACTGTTGAGCCCTCTAAAAAATTAGTAAGCATAGAAAGAGTGGAATTCATCCCGACCTTCCCCACCAACGAAATTGTTCTTAACATTGAACAAATTCCTCCTTTGAAAATTTTCTCTTGTCCAAAACACAAGGTGGTTATGAGCTGATAGAAGAAAAGAAGAAGATCAAAGAAACCCCAACCCCTTGTACAAGGAGATGTATCAATGGATTTTGTTTGGAAAGACACTCAGGAAAATTCTTCATAGGATCTAACTCACCTAACTTAGTTCGTAGGAGCCTATGCTTCTCCAACCATTGAAAAAGCATTATAAGTTCAATAGATGTTGAAAGAAAAGGATGAGAAAAGAATCCAACTTGAACTAGAACTACAAGCAGAGAAAAAAGTTTCAATCAACAGTTATAGGTATAGATTGCACAGCTCCAGGAAAGCATGGATCAATTAAAAATTTAGCATCAGAATGAGAGTAGTTCCAAGGATACTCTAATTCACCAGTTGCAGCTCCCTATTGAGCAAGTAAAAGATAACCCAAAGATTGATGAATTTAGAAAATAGGTCTTATAACTAAACACTTTATTGGCACAGCAATAGGTTGTTTTTTTTCAAAAATTATCAAGTATTATTGAATTGTGTAAACAAAGTGATTCACTTGTAAATCGCATTGCAGATATTAGGATTAGTTTTGATGATATAGATGATAAGGTCTCCCAGTTTCTCACCTGGAAGGATTCTGCTGATGGACGAAAGGCTAACCTTCCCAGATTTTAATATTCATAGAAAGAAATATTATTTACAAACTAGGATGTACAGTTGAAGCATGCAAAGAGATCCATTTGCAGGGAAAATGATGTTGCTACTAACATTGTGGAAATTATTAGTCAAAATATCATCGCAGCAACCCTTATCGACAGATGTCCTGCTGGTGCATTTCCTTTAGTGAAACACTTGATAAGACAGTGGAAAGAAGTGTCAAGGGTAAAATAAGAACATATCATGAAGCTGGAAAAGCTGGATTGGGAGAAATATTGGAGATATTTATTAAAGCCCCACAGCCAATGACTTATGTTGCGCTATCTCACATATAAATTCTCCTACATGCTTCCCCCACTTTCCACTGTTCGTTGGACAGCTATGCATTAGTCCAGGCCAACCTCCAGAGGTTAATCCTATGCTTAATATTCTTTAGCTAAAGGAACAAATGGAAAAGGAGATAGCGGGACAGTCCTCGAGCAAGTCATCCCTTTAATTTATATTTTTGTTTTAATTCAGCTTACTTTAAGGAGGGTTGCTTTAAACCTCCTTAGCTATTTACTGTAATAACTATTTTAAGACTTATTATTTTTATATTTAAACCCCTTCATGTCTTTGAAGAAGGGGTTCTGAAATTTTGAAAAGAAGACTTTATGGATGTTGCACTTTTGTAATCTTGAAGTTTTCTGAATAGAAAAGGTTGGACCAATTATTATTTTTCAAATGAACAGAGTAAACATATACATGGTACTTTTATCCTATGTGTTATATTTTAGTTTCAAATGGGAAATAGTTATTTATCTTATGGTGTTGTGTTTTATGTATCTGTTTGAATATAGTTTGACATTAATTCACTTATGAACATATTACATTGTTATCATTTTATACATATGCAATGCAGCCATTTTAAAGTTTCGATATAAGATTTATTCAATTGATTTAATTAACTATTTAATTAAATCAATTGTCTCTAATGTTTTCATATCTCTAAGTGAATGTATGATCTTTATTTGCATCCACTGAAAGGTTATTTTTGTAGATCGCACAGAGAATAGATTTCATCCCGGGATACGTAATAGACAGATATATTGTTTATTACAAGTTTGCTAATATTTACATCTATCAAGTTCCACAGAGTGATAAAACCATTCATTCACCCCAACCATATCAAACTGGGAAATTGGTCCCATAATTCCAGTCAGATCCACCATTCCAAATGGAATAGGAACGGTTTTTAAGTCCCCGACCGGGTGGTTTCCTTGATGTTGTTGCACCAATTTTTGGGCCTAACCATTTTTGTTGCTAGAAGTAGGGCCATATGACTATGAATGGCACCAAATATTAATCAAAAAATAAAATACCATCATAAGATTCATTCTCCCTCCAAGTTCGCAACTTCTAGTCCTGGTTCAAAATATCCTATTCATAAATGAAAATTTTTCCAATCTCCCCCAAAATCTCCTAGTTCTGTTCATAAATAAATATCTTCAGAATATACTCCAGAATCCCCTAAAGTACAGACATTGATAAATAAATTGGAAGAAATTTCAATTTCAGCAGAAAAACATGTACTTTCTGAAGCCTCAGAAGGAAGTATTACTTCAATATTTGAAGGCACTGGTGTATTAACTCGATCTAAGAGTGAAAAGCTTGGAGTAATCCCTTTTGAAATTCCTCTTCATTCTCATCATAGGAAAACTCCTATTTCAAAAATGCAATCATCAACTAGCGAGATTCAATCCTCTTCGACCCCTCAAACAACATCATCTATTCCTCCTTTCACATCTTCTCAAACAATTTATGCATTAATTCATATTCTTTCTTCTTCTCAGTCTACAACTGCTACTTCAAGTAGTATTAGTTCCATAGTTGTTTCTTCTTCACCTTCAACCACTACTGGAACTACTTCTTCTACTCCAAATCCTCCTTCAGGACAAACCAATCCTCCACTTCACATAATGGCAGCCAAACCTTGGAAAAATCCTGGAGTTGTCCAATTAATAGGTCGTCTTCACCCTTTACCTAAGCATCCTGAAATATGGTTTCCTAAGTATAATCTGGATGATGGATTACCTGCAGAGGAACATCTCCATAACTTTATGCTTGCCATAAATCTTAATGAAGTTTCAGAGGAATACTGTGCAGTTATATTATTTCCTTATACTTTTCAAGGATCAGCTGGATCTTGGCATTTTTCACTACCGTCAGGCACTATTACTAGTTTGGATATTTTTGAAAAAAAATTATTTACTAAATTTGGGGATGATCACACTACTGCCACCCTTATCAATGATCTTTCCAATCTTAAAGAAAACATATGGGAAAAGATCAAATATTTCAACTCCATATTTAATAAATTTCTCAATAAGATCCCAACCACATCTAAGACTAGAGTAGACATGCAAATAGAATGGTACATATCCTCTCTTTCATCTAATATTGCTATTTTTGTAGATAGAGCCAATAAGGCTACATTGGTAGAGAATATGAAAGAAGCTCTTTCTGTTGAAAAAGGAATACTTTCTTTAGAGAAGAAAATTGCTCAAGAAGATAGAAAAACTAAGAAGGTCTCATTTAAGGATGAATCTAAAAAGAAAACATCTAAAGATCCTTATGATCTTGAGGGATTACAAAAGGTCCTCAAAACCATGTCAAATGATATGGTTGACATAAAGAAACAAGTAGTTGAGTCTTCCTCGATGAAACCTTTTAGATATGTTTAGAAAAACCAACCTTCCCAACCTCTAAATGTAATCTCAAATGTTGAATCAGATCAAGACGAAGATCATGACGAAACAATATCATCTGTAGAAGAATCTCAAGAATAAGAACTAGTTGAAGTCCATGGACTATGGGACTTCATCCTTCCAACTTATGATGATGAAAATAAACATGAGGCACTTTCGGTTAATACTAGAAGTAAAAATTCTATTGACCTACCTCAATCACCCCAAAAGAAAAAAACTTCATCATCTGTTGCTAAGGATAAAGTAGTTAATAAAAAGATGACTTCTCCTCAATCAAATTCAGCTTCTTCTACTCTTCTGTCTACATCTAAAACATTATTAGTCTCTGATACTATTGAAAATAATAGTGTAAGATATGAAGAATATTAAATAAAATATATATTTACATGAGTTGAGAAAATTGAAACAGCAACAGAAAATTTTACTCAAATAATTGAATGTAGTTCCTGCTGCATCCTTGCCTGCTCCTGTAACTTCTAAAGTAGCTAAAGGAGTAGGTAAGCCTCCTGATGATTCACTTGAGAAAATTGATGCAAGTGATGTTATTTTGATCGATGACTCGTCTAATTCACACAGTCTTCCTTTCCTGTTAACTTTTGAAGTGTTCAAAAAAAATGTACATAATTGTTTAACTGACTCTGGAGCCTCTTCAAACATCATGCCATATTTTTTTTTCTGAAATTGAATATATCTCCTCAGAAATCTGCAGTACATATTGTGCAATTAGACAGAACAAAGGTTAAGTTATTAGGAGTAATGAATTTAGTCCCTATCATATTAGCATCCAATCCAAAATTTCATCAAGTAATTGATATCTTAGTTGTTGATATTCCTGATTTTTATGGTCTAATCCTAAGTAGAGATTGGTCAGAAAAGCTTCATGGCTATTTTTCTACTGATTGGTCTCATATGTGGCTTCCCCATAATGGTAAGCCAAATCCAATCTGAGTAGACTGTGAAAAGAATTTGAAATACTAAGTAACTGAATTTGAAGAAGAGAATGAACCCATGGATTTTAATAATAACATTCTCGGAAATTACTCTGTTGAACCCTTTTTAGAGAATTTCAATTCTCAAAAATCTCCATTTCTCACCAACTCAGTTAATTCTCAGATTGAAATTTTTTCTCAGTCTTATTCTTAAAAGTGTATAAATACCATAGATAAACCTTGTATTAATACTTTGTTCTGGACATTAGACTTTGATGGATAAAAATCTAGTGAAGGAGCATGATCCAAGTGGATATTGGTGGCCACCTTCCTATTCCACTTAGAGCCCCACCATTGCCTCTTTCAGTTTTTCAATTTCAGCACAACTTACTATTTTTAGCAGTTTTTTAGGTCATGAACTTTCAGAGCCGTTTTGAGGCCCTAAACGACATTTTTTTGGCATCGCAACTCTGGCTAATATAATTTTATTTTGGAATAAATATTTGTAGTCAGCAGTTGTAGTACTCGGATAGATCTTTCTAACGATGTATCATGTGCATCAAACAGAGATAGTATCCCAAAGTTACGACCCCAAGAAGTTAAAACACAAATTTACCCAAACGGGGCCCATAGTTTTGGCGCTTCATCTCCTAGGGTTAGGTTTTTGGATGTTTATGGTTTTCCATTATTTCTCTATAATAAATATGCCCTTGGGCCTCATTGTAACATAGTTTAGAGGCATGTAGCTGCCACATCTCTTCTCAAAGATAAGCTACCAACGCCCTAGCTAACTTATTTCCATTTTTTCTGTAAGCAAATTTCAATTCTCTGATGTTAATGAAATGAAGTGTTATTTCAGTCGCATATTTGTATTTATGGTTACATGTGTATTCTGTTGCGTTCCTGCATAAATCCATATAAGTGGTATCAGAGCGGTCTGCTTTTTCTCGATCCTTCTTTGCATGTCCCCAACGAGGTCGGGGTATAAGGAGTTAGGGCTCGATCTGGTTGAACCTTTGCAAGATCAGACTCGCAAACCCCAACGGCCGCCCATGGGGGGTGAAAAGAAAGATGAGGGAGTAAGAGATCCTATCAAAATATTGCTCGAGGAGGCCCTCAAAAAACAAAGGAACGCAATGATGGATAACTTTTCCCAGATCCTTCAACGACTGCACACCAGCAGCGCATCTACATCCAATAGCCAATCTGGAGGCGCAACTCCCTTTAAGGTACAAGTAAACTTTGACATTCCCATATTTGAGGGTCAAATAGATGCAAATGCCGTAGATAGATGTTTGAATCTATTAGAAGGATATTTCTCAGTTCATGACTTTTCCGACCGGGAGAAGATTATTTTTGCACTCCTCAAAGCTACCCCCCATCTCAAGGACAGGTGGGAAACCTACTATGAGAAAAAGTACGAGATATAACCCTCTCTGTTCCTAGATGTACTGACTTGGAATCCTTTCTAAGACGCCATAAAGGAATAATACTATCCCGTGGGGAGCTATGAGGACAAGTACATGTTGGGGTTCCCATGTTTTGGCCAGATTGGCAAGACCAAAAGATGGGACAACATCAGAACCACTTTCAGACCTTAGGATCTAGCCCGCCTAGGTCCAGAGAGGGATCTCTCTATATGATCAAGGGTTATGTGTCTTTGAAGCTCAAAGTTAAGATATTAGGCTAGTTATATGCGCAGAGTTTGTTTGTTTGATTTTGAGTTTGGTTGTTGGGAATCAGGAAAGAAGGGTTCAGCATAAGACAAGGATGAGCAAAGAGGAATTTAGGCAAAGGAGGAATAAATCAGGAGAACATCAAGACCATTGGGAAATGGAGTCAGGAAAGGGTTTACTTGCCATCAACATGCAAGCTTTCAGTTGGGCTAGTCATCTAAAGCCTTGGATCCTAAAGATGATGGATGAAATGGAACAATAAGGAAAGAAGGTGAAAGGAGGAGAGGACACCACTTTCTGTCTATAGATCAGGTCAGAGGTCATTTAAATCCAGACCTGCTTGGACATACTCAGAGGCAACTCTCAAAGGTGTGACTTAAGGGATCTTAGAAAGGTAACTGGAGTGAAAAAGATCCTAGTGAGGAAGAGGCAAAGTTCTAGACCTCCCAGTGCTCTCAATTCATCCAATTAGTCCTAACAAGAACATCTAAGAAACAGATCCATTAATTCATACATCAGCTAGCAGGAAATAACATCCACTACACTGGTTAAATCAATTGAACCAATTTTTAGATAACACATTAAGCAAAAAACATTAAAGGCAAGGAGAGCAGAAACATAGGCACCTAACAAGGGCGAATCCTATGCCAGATTTCTAATGCAAGCCAGAAGAACTGAAATGAAATGAAATGAAATAATACACAAAGACAGAAAAACATCACCGTAGCTTTAGATCAGGATCCAAAGAAATGTGCTTGTCATATTAAGAACAATACCAATCAAGTACAACATAGCTTACAGTTTGATATTCAGCCTGATGAACCTTCCTCAGTCTATCTTACAATTTACATAGAGAACTTGTCTCAAGAGAAGCAGCTTGCCTTTCACTGATAGTCGATCAACAACCTTTACAATATTTTCTCATGAGTTTTATAGTTAAAGAGAAACAGAGGAGGTAGGTGAAGAACTAAATGTAGTATTAAACTTCTGAAAAGAAAGAGGGCCGAAGCCCATTCTGTTTAAATTCTGAGCATTCAATTCCTGTCACTCTTTGGATGGAAGAGTGGTCTTCTTCAGGCCTCTATTTACTTCGGTCTGTCTTTTGACGTACTTTGGTCTGCAGGACTCTGTGGTACTTTTGGTGAATAAAAAAATGATAAATAGACGACTGAGAAGTCTGCCATACTTATGAAACAAATGCTCTGGTAGCTTCGAACTGTTGTCAGGGTGGAAATTTCTTCAAGAACACGGTGTAGAATAAAAACTGCATGGGCGCTTTGTCCTTTGTGGAGGAAAAACATTATGCTGCTGTAGAAACCCTGATACACATTGATTTCTGCGTGTTGTACCTTTTGCGTGATCCATGGGTCTTCAATCTAATTCTTTACCTTTAAATATCTGAACATAAGGCTTATATATCTTCATTTGTGTGCCTTAACCTCTCTGCTGCTTAATTTAAATCTCTGATTGTGAAAACTGTGTGTTAATGGCACTGGGACATTTTTACAGGATTAACCCTGTTATTTTAATGTGAATCCTGTTGTAGGACCTCCTCGGCCTTTTCCACGATTTCTACTCCTGTATACGGTCTTTTCCTGTGTTTCCCGTCATTGTGACAGCGCGTGAAAACCATGGCGGCTTTCACCAACTCAAAACCCTGCAAACAAGAAAACATGTTCGGAAACCATGTATGGGGGTGGGAAGTCGCGGATGACTGCGAGGATGATTGTGGGACTGCAGAAACATGGCTAAAAAATGCAGGGGAATGGTGGAGAAATGTTCTGGTGCAGGTTGGAGAATAAACAGTGGAAGGTGTCGAGGCAAAAGTTTAACATAAAAAACATTAAAATTTGATCTTTTGAATGGATTATAAAGGGGACGGGCGAATACGACAAGATGCCGTGGAAAGTTCGACGTGGCAGTACGGGATCAGTGGTGGGCATGTAGTTAAATCTGGAACGTCCGATCTCAGCGGAGATCAACGATGGACGATACATCGGAGGACGATGGACGGGTGGGCCAGGGGTACGGCGACTATGGGTTATCGCGTGCGCAGCTTCATTGAGCGATGACTGTTGGATGGAGGGCTCTGGATCGGACGGTCGATATGCATATCGCTGCGTGTCCACAGACGGACTTTAACGTGCGATGAGATAGTGGTTTTGAAACCGTACCGATGCCACGCGTCGAATGCTGAATGGAATCGCTAGCCGATCGAAAAATATTGCCTACCCCCGAAGGCGGTGCGATAGAAACCAGCTGGTTTTGTGAACAGTGTATGGGGACCACCGGGGCGGGTAAAATCAGAACCTTTGGATCAGCGTGTAAATGGACGGCGATGGCGCGTTCGGGGGTTTGGACGGAGAAAACACGGGCGCTGTGGATTTAACGATCGTCGTCTGATCTACAAGATCAATGGTCAGGAATGCTCCCGATATATCATTACAGTAATCATTTTTCGGGCTAGCGAGTGGTTTCGGCGTCGGGTCACGTGGAGGAAAAGGGTGTGGGGGCTAGGTCGAAAGGTTCTAGCCCTATTATAATGTTAAAAGTGGGTTTTTAATCCATTTTGGTGCATTTTAAAGCCAAAGGAGGGTAGTGATAGGGAACAATGGTGAGAATTTGGCTATACAAAGGGTAAAGGTGGGTTTTCAAGGGGATTTGGGGAGATTAAGGGGACCATAAAAAAGGGGGAAAATTGGGACGAAAAGGGAACTTGGGAAAAGGGAAGAAAGGAAAAAATGGGGGAAATCTACAGAGCTACAAGGGGCGAAATAAGGCCTTCTGGAGCAGAAATTATGTAATCAATGAGACATTATAAAGGGACTCATCAGAGGGAAATTTATCAAAGGCAAAGGCACAGGAGACTTTAAGGACGATGTGTCTTCAGGGGAGATGCTTTCCTTGAAGGCTCAAAAACAATTTATCCCCCTACTTTGCCTGTTAAAAATTTACAGGGGGGCTAACAGTACATACAATGGACCACGTTGTGGCAACAAAGGGATCAAGATGTGCATGAGCTGACGAATATGTTCCATACCCTGTGCACAAAGTTGGGTATCAAAGATTCAGAGAAACATTTGGTGCTAAAGTATCACAGTTGTATGCACAGATACATTCAGGAAGAAATGGAGTTCCTCGACATCTCCTCGCTTGATACGGCATACCGGTATGCTGCCAAGATTGAGAAGAAATTCAAACAGAAGAAGCGAGACTTTGGATCTGTGAATCAAAAGCAAGGGAAAGGTGCCCCCAAACTGCAGAACAAAGGACAAAGCCAAGGCATGGTGGCCCAAGATAACCTACAAAAGCCAGAAGCAAATAATAACACCGTGAAGCCAAAGAAGGACACGAGAAAGTGGTGTGAGTTCCATAAGAGCTCCACTCACAACACAAGTGAATGTCGGGCCAAGCAGTCGCTGGTGGCCGAGATGAGGGTTTCTGAATCAAATGCATGCTCTGACTCTGAATCATAACCTGACAAGGGGAATGACAAAGGGAAACAGATTATTGATGCGGATCCCAATGCCATTGTTTCCACTGCGAAGATCTAGAGGTGGAGGAGCATCTCTTCCACTCCCATATGTGGGTAAAGGGTTCCCTGCTATAGTTCATTGTCGACAATGGGAGCCAAAAGAACCTCATTTCAGTAGATGTCATGAAGCGGTTGGGCTTGCCGACCACAGCACACCCACATCCATACACCATCGAGTGGCTTCACCAAGTGTTGGTGAGGGAAAAGGTCTCTTGGGCAAGACCCACGTTCAGGATGGAGGCCAACAAGGTTTTCTGAAATAGTCTAGCACAACGCTAGCATTTTCACCTTGATCTAAGGAGCAGAGGGTCTCACCCGAGGCGTGTCATGACCTTACTAAGGTTAGGAGCAGATCTAGTATCAATCAAGCATAATAGATGCATAAACCAGGCATAATCAAGTGCTCTAAGTAAGTGTAAACACTCTGTAGATGACAATACTTATGAACACATTTAGAATGATAATCAAAAATTTAAATAACCTGCACATTCGACTAAACCAGAACATAAGAAAAAATGCAGAACAGCAACCTTAGATCATGATATATTTCGTTAATCAACAAAAGACCATTACAATGATCCTCAGAGCGATCCTGGCATAATTGATTACAATAGTGTCACATCAAACAGAATAGAACGAACAGAGAGAGAGAGAATAGAATGAACAACATGAACAGAGCTCTCCTACGGCTCCTGTTCTATGATCCCTACTATGCCAACCTCCTTCCTCTACTGGCTGGCTTCCTATTTGTTCTGTTGCCAGCACGACTGACAGTTCTTCCTTTCTTTTTGCTCGGTTGTTTTCTGCTTCTCTTTGATCATCGATAGTTCTACTGCTTGTCTTCTGTTGCTCCCTTCTGCTATCTGTGCTTGCCTCCACAATATTCGCACCACCTTTTCTTTAGTTCTTTGCAACCGTGACAGCTCTCTGCCTACCGTGGTTGCATTCTGCCACCTGTTATCTGCAACTCAAAACTATTTAATTTCAAAACAAGGGCCCCAACAAGCCCCGACCACATCCTATTGACTCATCCCAAGATAATCGTTTCCTATTGCCTCCGTCTCCATCGGTATGCTTGCCTCTGTGGCCCGTTCTTCATGCCCCCTTTCTTCTGCTTGTCCAAACAAGGGCCCCAACTCTGGGACCTTTGTTTGTGCTAATGCCGTGAGCTCTCGGAAGCTAGCAATGGCCTATTGCCATCCCTACATGAGCAGGTCTGTTTCTGTTGTGACTTGGGTGACCTCTTTCTCCCCTGAGACGACCGGTAGGCTACCAAAGACGTTATTGACCTGAATATTGGCTCAGCAGCCATTTTCTACATTGCTTGGGCAGTAGTCTTTACAGGCTATCTCAGTTCTCGAAGGGATTGTTTGGTCGTTGCTGAATGCTCCTCAATTTTTTGTATTTGGACTTCCAACGCCTCCGCTTGAGTGTACAATTGGTCGAGTCTGTTAAGGTATGTGGCTTCCTGGATCTCCTTCGACACCTGTTGTAGTTGCGCTGAAACTGGCTATGATATCAATTTCAGCGAGATTTAACACTCCTGTAGACCCTTCAGTAGGTCATACACTTCATTTTCTATAGTACTCAAAATTTCCTGCATCCCGACCACCTGGCTCTGCTTTTCTGCTATCCTCTCCATGTAGACGACCGCTGGGTCTGATATCGTGGGTCGGGTTTCCAATGCTCCTTTCAATTCTCTGTTTTCTTGGCTGAGATTTGAACAGGCCACTCAAATGTGAATGGTCCGTTTGACTATGTCATTATTTGCTACATTCTCTGGTAATTGAGTGTTGTGGGCTGTCACCGTGGGCCAAAGATCCCAGAAAACCCTTGTTACCATATCCAGTTAGCCTTGCAAATTTTCTTTCTATACCTTCAGCTGTTCGGGCTCTTCAATAAGTGCGATGATTTGTACCTGTTTTTTCTCGAATCTCTGTTGGAGTTTTGAATGAAGCCCTTCGGCTTGTTGTGCTGCCCACTGAATGAAATTGTATAACTGCGTTATCCCCCAGGTCTACATGCTTTCTGCTCTAGAGGTATCTTGATTTGGCTATTGTTCTTGGAGCGGCTGACCGCTTGCAATTGAATTTGCGGAGTGTTCCTGTGGCGATTGCGATGGTGTTGGTTGCGGCAGCGAATTACTAGAATTTCCCATGTTTAGATTGGTCTGCATCTGTTGGAATATCAAATTGGCTTGCTGAAATGGGTTCAGCTCAATGAGCGAGGGTTCTGTGTCTTTAATAAAGGGTCCTCCTCAACTTAAAATTTCTTGTAAAGTAACCTGTTCAACCAAGATTTGGTTAACTGTAGGTACCACTATTGTACCAAAGTTAACTTCCACATCGGTGTCTCCATTTGTTTTACTTTTTACTCTAACTAGGTTAGATATGGTGGCTAATCATGTGGAGGGTGTGTTAGTTGGATGGTCCTGAGAGGTGATTGAGGTGTGGGCCAATGAGTGGTGAGTGTGAGGTGGAGATACGCAGACATTTAGAAAATCATAGGGGTTGATTGGTGGTAGCTCCTAAGTCGCCTGGGGCTCTGTCACTGGCTCTTCTCTGATTGGGGCCCCCGTATCCATAGGTTGCATTTGATCTTCCCCTGTGAGATCAACTACTTGTCTGGACACTATAACTTTGGCCCTCTTTTACTTTGGCATAGCTACTAGGGGTTTTAGGGCCTTACTCTTTCTGACAAGATCCGTGGTTGTTGGAGATGGTGAATTAAACAAATTGAGTGGTATGGGTGTGACTAGGGGGACTGCGATGGAAAAGGATGTAGAGTTTGAAGCCTGAAATTCTGTAAACGTGGGAAACAAAGTGGAATCACTTGTTAAAGTTTGGAATACACGGTTAAAGCTCTGTACCTTTGTATTCAACTGCTCGATGACTGGGGTTAGCTGTAGTCGCGACATTCTAGCCATCGCCTCCTCTGATGTTTCTCCTGGTAGTGGGTCCAGCAGCATTCCATCAAAGGAATAGACGTAGACTCCACTTATGATCTCCATCACCACCCCT
Source organism: Pinus albicaulis (assembly GCA_034641835.2). NCBI lineage: Eukaryota > Viridiplantae > Streptophyta > Pinopsida > Pinales > Pinaceae > Pinus > Pinus albicaulis. The sequence continues at coordinate 536,117,602 of CM076573.1, read as the reverse complement.
GGCCACAAACAGACTTCTATGTGGAAAGTTCGCTCGTCGATCTGAAACTTCAACAGCCTCATCTTGAAGGTTGACTCCGGCACACATGCTAGCCTGATGAAGGTTTGATTATGGCTAACTCCAAACCATACTTGTGCAGAATAATTGTCCAGCAAGTTCCTTGGAATTCTTTGCTGGCTCATCACGATGTTAACCATATGGCTGTACCAAAACTTGAAATCTTCCTCGTTCACCTCCTTCATGCTGGGGTCCCCTAATGCTTTCCAGGGCGTGAACTTCATTGCTAAGGGTTGTCCTGTTGCAACTTCCAGAGGTTGTCAAATTCCTGGAAATGCCCATTTCGACATTGCTAATGCCATGATCAGATAGTCGTAAATGAATCTCGTTGCCCTTTTATAGTTGTCCTCACAGGCTTCGAACAACTCATTAAGTAGAAATGAACACCAGTTTAGTTGTGCCCCCTGGAAACAATGCTCCGCAACTAAGATTATATCCAGTGTACACTCCCCTTTTTTGTAGTGTCTCATCGTTTTGCTTACAATCAAATAGCAGGCAAACTTGATCGCTGGCTTGTTGATCAAGTCTATCTTGGCTCCTTTTCCCCCCCTCTTGGTGTCGTACTTCCTGTAGTAGTCACCATCTCCTACTTTCTTTGCTCTCTTGGAGATGTTTTGGAATGTCGTGGAGACATCTCTCCCTTCTTCTGACAGCCCGGTTAATCTGTGAATGTCTTCAACATGAATTGGGATTTCCTCTCCTAGCCATAGCAACCCATTTTGGATTCTACTCAGCAAAAATTTGGTGCACTGCATCGCAGCCCCTGTAACATCGAATACTGGGAGATTCCTTAGGTTCAATATAGTGGATTGTTGAATACCTCTAAACTCTAGAAGTACTCTTGCTGCTTCCTGTCCCGCTTCTGTAGCATAATTCTCCATGTAGACATGTTTCTTCAACATTGGATAATGTAAGAGTCTGTTAGGTCAGTATCAATCAACGACGCGCTATCATATTTTCCTACCGGGGATTCCATCTTTTGAATTCTATCATCGAGCTCCTACTCAACAACTGTTGGCGCTATTTTCGTCATTCTAGCTCTTCTTTGGTACACTTGGAAAGCAACTCCTTCTCTTTCCCTATGAATTCCTACTTCTGGATACCTCCTCTATTCTTCTTCTGGTGTTGTTTGTCTTGCTACCTTTGATGTTTTTTTTTCTAACTCGGACTTCCCCGGCATTCTCGTGCTTTCTTGCAGCAGGTTATGTAAGTAATCGGCATGCATGAGGTTGATAAGACCCCATAACTATTTAATTTTCCCTTGCCTTCCCCCGTAGCTATCATCATGTGATTAGTTACCGGGCTGAGGTGGGTTCTGACAAAGCTGACCATGGCTTAGTTTGGGCGAGACATGATGGGTGATGATTATGGATTATTATGGAAAATTTATTGCAATATGGACGATGCTAATTATGGTAATTATTTCTCAAATCTTAGTAATCCTACGAGACCGACATGGGTACTATGTGTAATGATGATGGGATGATGTTTAACACACGCTTTTCTTCTCGGATGACTTTACTTGGACACTACCCTCCCCCCAACCACAATCGGTTGTGTTGCGGTCTCCGCAACACAACTTAATTTTTTTTTTTTTTCCTCGTTTCTCTTGTACTCTCAACTTGTTTATTATGAATCTATCTAAGCTCTTCTCGGGTGTGAGAGAGTTATTGACTCTATCTAATTTAATCTAATCTACCCTACGCTCCTCTTGGTTGTGAGAGTTATTAGAAATGAAATGTGGAACTTACTCATGATAGGGCTTCGGGCATATTGTTCACCCATCCTTGTAGAACACAGCCGTCCGATTGTGCTAAACAATTTTATCTTGAATCCTTGATTTCTATTACGTGGTATAGCCCTAGCATTTGGACTTCCTGCTGAAATTATGGAGCCTTCATGTAAAGTTTCTACCAACCTGGAAAGTCTTTACGTTTGATATGGAAGTCGTGCCAAGATTTTTGTCTCTCCTTACGGGCGCTTTAGGCTGGAATTATACTAAAAATCTATCTTCCTTGAGCTCTTGTAATTCTGTAATTAACTCCTTTAATTAGTCTTCTTCGATAGTTGGAGTGATGTTGCGATTAGAAAGATTTAAGGTATGATAATTCCGTTGCGACCTAAACCTTCTCTTCGTACACTAGGCTGGAAGGGTGTACGGTTGTTTATCCTCTTGACGGTAAATATAACCCATAAAGGAAGTTGGTATACGTTCATCCCAATCGTCCGTTGAGCATTTCAAATCTTCGTTAAGCCCTTCTCTAGGATCTTATTGAATACTTCCATTGTACCATTTGCTTGTGGGTGGTAATGGCTAGCTTTTATGATGTTGTACCAAAACTTTCCAGCGAGGACTTAATGGTTGCATTGATGAAATGGGTACCTTGATCACTTTGGTGAGACTTTTTCGGGAAACCAAACCAACTAATGATGTTTTCAAATATGAACTTGCTCGTTGTTTTACTTTAGTGTACTTCTTATCTGGGCATCACTTTTTCCCACCTCGTCAAATAGTTTGTTATCGTTATTATGTATTTCTCCTGTGAGTGTCTTGCGACTGGTGCAATTGGGACTATAAAATCAACTGCCCATTTCTCAAATGGTTGTAGTGCCTTTATCGGGTGAAGTGGGAGCTCATCTCTATGGGACGGACGTCCCGTCCTCTAACATACATCGAATTTTTTTACAAATGCTTTACTATCCATATGTACCATCAGCCACCATAAACCCGCTTGCAGTACTTTCTTCGCCGTCAATTTTGCTCCGACATGTCCTCCCGTAACACCATAGTGGTAGTACAGCCTCCCTTTCATGTTCCAAGACACATCTTCGTAGAACTTGGTCTAGCCCCATCTTATACAGGTGTCCTGCTATGAGTTGATACTCTGCTTCTTGGACGACTAGGTGTCTTTTCGGTACTGTTGTACACTCTTTTGGGCACTGCCCTGTTGTTAGGTAGGTTGTTATCTTATCCAAATACTCTGGGATGGCTTCTACTCTGAAAATATCAGCGTCCGGTAACTGATTATCCAAAGACCCTTCATTTTCTCCATTTTCTAGTCTGGACAGGTGTTCAGGCCCCACGTTCAGTCTCCCGAACTTTACTATCACCTTAAAGGTGAACTCCTGAAAGAGTAGAAGCCATCTGCAAATTATTCCTTCTAAGACCGGCTTGTTTACTAGGTACTTTAAAGCTAAGTGGTCTGTGAAAAATTTAAACATACCTCCTAGTAGGTAGTGGAGGAAATTTTGAAGGGAATACACCATTTCCAATGCCTCTCACTCTGTTGTAGTGTAATTCCATTCCGATGTGGACAATTTTCAACTAGCAAAATATACAGGGTGATCAATTGAAGTGTCCCCTGGTTGAGCCAGAACTCCTCCAAGTGCGATGCTGGAAGCATCAATGTGGACATGAAATTGTTTGTCCCAATCCGAGTGAACCAATATTGGGGCACTTGCCAATCTTTCCTTCAAGGTATTCAGGGTTGTCAGGCAACCCTCTATCCAGTTGAACTGCTTCGATTTCTACAACAGCTTCTCCAATGGGGTTGTTATCTTTGTGTAGTTGTGGATGAATTGCCTATAGTAACCTGTGTGGCACAGCAGTGACCTCAACTATTTCACAGTTTCTGGAGCCTCCATGTTAATTATCACTGCTACCTTTTTTGGATCCATGCAAACTCCTTGTTTACATACTATGAGTCCTAGCAGTGTTCCAAAAGGCACTGCAAAGATACACTTCTTTAGGTTCAATGAGATCTGAAGTTTCTTACACCTATCAAACATTATTCTCAATAACATTGCATGTTCTCTTAATAGTTTGTAGACCGTCCAGTAATCCATATAGACTTCCAGTAACCTATGGATGTACTCGTGGAATGCTGCTATCACGATGCATGAAAATACCGCTGGTGCATTTTTCAATCCGAATGGCATCACATGATATGCAAAAGAGCCTCATTCGGTGGTGAAATTGTTCTTTTTATTATCTTCTTTGACTATCCTTACCTAATGGTATCCCGAGAATCCATTTTCAAAGGAATACGCCTCATTCCCCGCAACATTGTCGAGGACTTCATCACTGAACGGAGTGGGGAATGGGTCATGTATATAGGCGTTATTCAAGCTTCTATAATCAACACAGACTTGTATTTCAGGTTTATCCTTCTTGCTCTGTATGACTATGGGACTTACCCATTCTGCTTCTTCTACCGGGAATATTAAACTAGCCTTTAACATTTTTTCAATTTCTTCCTTAACATTTTATTTCACCCTTGGATTTAACCGATAGTGTATGTGCATGATTGGTCTTGCCTCGGGCTTCAAGATGATACGCCTCTCCCCCATGTCTCCTTTTATTCCCTTCAATTCCGCTACTAATGATGGGAACAAGTCTTCATATTCCTGTAGCAGACTGAATATCTACTTAGTTGTCTTTTCATCCCAATAATCACCGATTGACGTAATTTTGGGCTTCTCTTCTGTCCCAAATTTATTTTCTTGGTCTTCAGTGGTAGTAGGTGGATTCCTTCCATCGTCGATTCTTCTTTGATATCCCGCTCCCCCTCCTTTTCTTCAAAATACAGGTGCCTGAGATCTCCCAGATTATCGTCATCCATCTTGTTGTTTATCTTTTTACATGCTACCGACTGTCTGACGCCTTGGTTTGGGAGTAGTTTCTTGACCTCCTCCTGAATCTCCGGGAAGAATAGTACCTTCTTGATAGCCTGTAATTCTTGTGTGACTAGTTCTGTTTTTCCTTCAAACAAGAAGCATTGTGTAAAGTTCTCTATAAACATCTTGTCACGTACTAATTCCCCTCTTCCTCTCTTCCCTTAGGTACTAGACTTGTGGAATCAAGTCTAGTGAATGTATGAACCTATGTACCCATAGCTCTTTCGGATATCCTGTGGTTCTCCATTGACCCTCGCATTCCTTCAGATGTTTTCTGGGATCTGATTCCCCTTGGTTTTTTTCATTAAAACATGGTCCTTCCCCTTCCTTGAATCTGGCTTTCAATGTTGCCGCAACTTTGTCCCATCATGACAGTGAGTTGTGGTGGTTACTCCACCATCTTACAAATGTGGATTATAAAGCCATGTCCATGAGTGGGACCCTATGGTCCTTTGCTACCTTATCTTCTATTTTGGTAATGAAAGTATTTACAGCGTTCATATTGGACAAAGTTGGATAATCTCTTACCTCAGTCCCGATCCAATTGATCCTTTCGATGTTGGTGCATCTTCTTATATTAGTTTCATATACCCCTTGCTGCCAATCATCTCAAGCTATCTCTGAGCCTAAGTATGAGATTTGAATGCTTCTCCAACTTACAGAGCCCCCTACTGTTGGGTTGATGTAATCTTCCCTTTTTCCTGCAGTCATTTGATAAATATGGTGAAGAAGTTGAGCATCTTCTCTGTTATCCACAGACTTTATGTATCGGGGACCTTGATATGGGTCGAGCGGCTGAGTGACTCTAACCTCCCCATCCTCAAAGATCATCATTTACTTCTTTAAATCTATTACTACGTAATTTTCAAAGTCCCAGTCAATCCCCAATAATGCAGGATAGGGATCTTTATCCCCCATGATGTCGATGACCTCAAAGTCTGTATACGTCTTTACTCAAACAACATCGACTTCGACCTCCTCCAGTCTGCCTATGGGCACAATATAGTACTGGTTCGCCATACGGAGTTGGATTGCTGAGTATGTTAGCATCAGCCTTCCCAATGCTTCCCATGTCTTTCTTGGCAAAATATTGACATCGGACCCCAGGTCAAGCATGGTGTCCTTTATTTGGAATCCCACAACTTGAGTATTCACCCAGAACTCTTTTCCTATCCTTCTCTTATTTCTTTTCACCCTTCATGTGTATTTATGTGTTACGTCGGTTGATTCCCCTAGTCCTGTGGCCTTCTGCACTACTCCTTCCAGGTTCTGCTTTAACTGTTCCAACATTGGCGCGTTGCTAACAATTTTTAGAAATAGACGGAATCATTCTTGAATCATAGTACTTGAACTAGCTTGGTTCTCGTTGTCTTCCTTGGTCTGCGGCAATTCAATGCCTTTTCTTCCCCCAAGTTGGGAAAAGGTTTCCACTGCTTCTTTCAAGAATTGCTTCTGTCTTTCCAGTTTGAACAGTGGCTTTGGGGATGCTAGCCTTATAAATTTTATCGAGTCCATCATGTGTGCATCCTCCCCAGTTCTTTTTCTTCCTTGTGTCATTATGGCCACGTTCTACATCACTTGAGTCTCCATTATCCTTGCCTCTTCGTTTACCAAATTTTTTCCTCTTTGTTTGGCTCTTTCTTCCCATCTTTTAATGAGCTCTGGGCAATCTTCCATTGTGTGCATGTTAACTCTGCCCTGAGAGCGCCAGGGTCTTCTAGGAAGTGGAAATTCCCTAGCCACGTGACCTTCTTGGTCACATTTGTAACATCGTATTGGGCCTCTCCCTCCAGTTTGGCCTCCTCTCATGCCTCCCCCCATCCTCGGGGAGCCTCATTCACTCTATATGAAGGCCTATCCAATTGTTCTGCTAATGCATCCACGGCCCTAAACTGCTCTATGTTGTGTGTTGTAGAAGCACAAAACTCATAGTATATGTTATTCGAAACATTGGAGTATTTCTGTAAGAGGCGGCATAGGCGAGGTGGATGACCCATGCTTTTTCACATCTCACAATACTCAGTTGTGGCTGGATTCTGTTGTGCAGGGAACCCCGTGTATTGGTGTTGCAGTGGATATATTCCCTGGGTGTTTATCTATGCAACTCCTCCTATTGGTGGAGCTCCCTATGCCCCTGTTGCTAATGTTCCCACATTCTGACCCCGCAACCTAAGACATTCGGTTTCCATGTGTCCTTCCATTAGAAAGTGCGTACACCATACATTTGGCCTTGTCGGCCGCATGGGTTGAATTTCTTTTAGTTTCTCTGTTAGGCTAGCTATTTGATGTTGTAACCCCAGTATGGAGGGGTCCTGAGCTGATGCTCCTCCTTTAAATTCTTGCGGATATCCCGCCATGGCCTCTATCTTCATCGCTTGCTCCAGTGCATCTTGTAACATCTCGATCTTCTGTTGAGTTAATGGAGTTCTTGTTAATGGAAGAAGGGCCTTGATGAACCAATATATCTAATGGTTTGGATCGATTTGATAGCTGATTTTTCCAATCACATCATTGAATCTCCTCATTAGATCCCATGCATTTTCCCCTTCTCACTGCTTGATCTCCCACATCTCTGAAAAACCCTGCTGGTCTGTTTGGGGTAGTTTGAATTCCTTAACGAAATCCCTCTTCACATCTGCTATCACTAGGTTCTGATGAGCCTCTGACCATTTTATAAACCAGCGTAGAGCTCTCTCCCTGAGAGTAGTTTGAAATTCTATCAACTTTCCTGCCTCTGGCATCTGCCGAGCCCTCCATATGGCCTTGTAGAGGTACCAGTGTTGTTACACATCATCATTACCCCTCCCAGAGAACTCTGGGTACCGGGTAAATGATCTCACCATGCTTCCTTGTGTGGGGGTTACTAGAACAAGAACCCTGACTCCCGGTTGTGAAACGGTGTTACTAGCACTGCTACTAGTGTGTATTACTACTATAGACTGAACACTCTTCAACTTACCCAATTCTCGTAACTTAACAAAAATTTCACCTAGTGGCTGATAGATTACCAAGGGAAGGTCGGGACTAGAGCTACCTAAAATTTGTAGAATAGAGTTACCTCATATTATGGGTGTCAGCCCCTCTCGGAATAGCTCCTCCATCACAACATGCAACTCCACATCGGATGTCTCCTCGGGGTGCACGTCATCTCTGCCGTACTCCTTTCCCTTCTCTACTTGGGATCGGCTCCTATACACTTGCTGCACTTCCTTAATGGTCCCCCCTATGTCTTGGGAACACGTCTTTCCTTCCATCTCCTTCATCATCTGAGGCGCCTCCTTCTTGTCTTTTATATTCCTTTCCTATCTTTCCAACTCTTTCATCACCCTTTCTTGCCACTTCTCCGTGAGTTGCGCCCTCCGATGTGCTCATCGTTCTCTCAACCTACTGGAGGTCTCGGCATCCATATCCCTATTCCCCTTTTCAACGTACTTGTAGCATATTTTCCTTAGTTCCTTCCCCCAGTACTGGAGGTTTAGGTGTCCATCTCAGATTTTTGGAACTGCATTAATCATTCGTCTACCATCAAAGTTTTGATCCACAAGGGGATCTCCTTCAATATGTCCTCCGCTTTGGAGAAATACTAGTACCATTCAGCTGCGAACTCCACGATGTATCCTCCCAAGAAATATTGCACCCAGAAATCTACAGCTCGGGTCAAATCGGTATCTAACCGATGGAGAGCTACCAGATCTATGTGCACCCACTTGCGAGAGACCTTCCGCGAGCTCCTTTAGACTGTCTTGACCTGCAGTCTTCGCAACGAGCTGTAGAGTTCCTCTGGGAATTTTCCCCAGAAGATTTCGTAAATATCATTGGCGGATTCAGAGAATAGAACCTGATTTTTAACAGCTTTCTCCCTTTGTTGTCTCAAATCTGCCTCAACTCCGCTTGCTGAGCGATGAACTGATCTAAGTGGTTATCCCACCAGTTTCGTATTTCTTTCTCGAAGATCTGTGATACCATAATATAACTCCAAAATGGAATTTCAGGTCCCAGCAATGAAACCATTTGTTGGCGAGGGAAAAGGTCTCTTGGGCAAGACCCAGGTTCAGGATGGAGGCCAACAAGGTTTTCCACAGTAGTCTAGCACAACACCAGCATTTTCACCCTGCTTCAAGGAGTAGAGAGTCTCACCTGAGACGTGGCGCGACCTTACTAAGGTTAGGAGCAGATCCAGTATCGATCAAGCATAAAAAATTCATAAGCCAGGCATAATCAAGTGCTCTAAGTAAGTGTAAACACTCCGCAGATGATAATACTTATGAACACATTCAAAATGATAATCAAAAATTTAAATAACCCGCACATTCGACTAAACCAAAACATAGCATAGAACTCAGAATAGCAACCTTAGATCATGATATATTTCGTTAATCAACAAAAGACCATTACAATGCTCCTCAGAGCGATCCTGGTAGAACTGATTACAATAGTGTCACATCAAACAGAACAGAACGAACACAGAGAGAGAGAACAGAATGAATAGCACAAACAGAGCTCTCCTACTGCTCCTATTCTTTGATCCCTACTGTGCCAACCTCCTTCCTCCACTGGCCGGTTGCCTATTTGTTCCATCGACAGTGCGACTGACACTTATTCCTTTCTTTTCGCTCGTTATTTTATGCTTCTCTCTGATCATCAGGAGTTCTACTGCTTGTCTTCTGTTGCTCCCTTCTGCCATATGTGCTTTCCTCCGCAACAACCGCGCCACCTGTTCTTCAGTTCTTCACAACCGTGATAGCTCTCTACCTACCGTGGTTGCATCCTGCCACCTGTTATCCGCAACTCAAAACTGTTTAATTTCAAAACAAGGGCCCCAACACTAAGGACGGGATCTCCACGTCATCCAGCAGTGCCACCTTCCCTATAACATCAAGCCCTTCACGGATGAGGTATTATGTGGCATTTCTCCTCTTGATGTTTCTGATGTATTATTAGGCCAACCATACTTGTGGAAGCGACATGTTGTGTATGAGTCCCGGCCTCGATTTATTATTGTTACTTTGGGATATAAGTTGTACAGGATACCAGAGGTACCACCGCCTGCCACTATCTCTTCGGTTACTACAAAACAATGCAGTAAGCTCATTTCCCAAACCAGGAAATTTTATTTTCTGATGATCCGCCCCCGGGGCAAGAAGAAGATTGTGGCCATGTCCTCTAGACAGGGCTCCTCTACACGAAAACAACAAATGGACAAGGTTGTGGAGGAGTACGAGGACATATTCACCTCACCCATAGGGGTTCCTCTACTCTGTCAGGTCAAGCACCCCATTGATCTGACCCCAGGTGCACCGCTACTCAATGGACCAATCTATCAGTGCTCTGTTCTGCAAAACGATGAAATCAAGAGGCAGATTCAGGAGCTTCTACAGAAAGTTCACATCCATCTAAGTTCATTGCCCTGTGGGAGACCGATAATGTTGGTACAGAAGAAGGATGGGACTTGGAGACTCTGTATTGACTATCGGGCGTTGAACAAGATCACTATCATGAATAGGTACCCGATCCCACGAATTGGTGACCTTATGGACCAACTCAAAGGGGCGAAATATTTCAGCAAGATCGACTTGAAGTCTGGGTATCACCAGGTACCAATCAAACCCTCTGATGTGTGGAAATATTCCTTCAAAGCCAAGGAGGGCCTTTTCGAATGGTTTTTCATTCCTTTTGGGTTGATGAATGCTCCCACAACCTTCATGAGGTTGACGGAAGACATCTTGCGGATATTCACCAACTCATTTGTAGTGGTGTACTTGGATGACATTCTGATCTTCAGCTGAACTTGGGAAGAGCACCTCCACCACATCCAACAAGTCCTCTTGAAACACTAGGGAAACACAAGTTGTGTGCCAATTTGGAGAAGTGCACTTTTGGCATGACCCGGGTTCAATATCTGGGATACATTATTGATGAAAGGGGGGTGCATGTGGATCCAACCAAGATCCAAGTCATTCGAGATTGACCAACCCCAACCACTCTAATAGAGCTTCGCAGCTTTCTGGGTCTTGCTCATTTCTACCACAGGTTCGTGTTGGGATTCTCTCATATCACTTGGCCCTTAAGTCAAGTCACCAAGGGAGGAGCGAAAGAAAAATTCTTTTGGTTGGAATCTCAACAGAAGGTGTTTGTAGAATTGAAACAAAGCCTCTGTTATACCCCATTTCTCACATTACCAGACCTGCAATAACCATTTGAGATCGAGACAGATGCCTCTGACTATTCTATTGGGGCAATTTTTACTCAACAGGGGCATCCAATGGCATATCACAGTGATACATTGTCCAACACAGTTCGCAAGTATCCCACTTATGACAAAGAAATGTATTACAGTGTGTAGGCTTGTCGATAATGGAAGCATTACATTTTTGGGAAGGAAACAATCATCTGCATAGACCACCGACCCCTGTAGTTCATACAGACACAAGGGAAGTTGCAGAACGATTGCCATCAAAATTGGTCCACATATATGCAATAGTTTCATTTGAACATCAAGTATAAGAAGGGTAGCACCAATAATCTTGCAGACTACCTCAGCCGACCACCGATCGTGGTGCTAACCACCGTTCTCAACTCTTGTGGGCATGAGACTTCTGATTGGCTGCTTCTCTACAAGAGCGATCCAGAATTCAACCACACATACAAGGCACTCTTGGGGGGTACATAAGTTCCAAATTTTAACCTCCAAGATGCAATGTTATGTCACCTAGGACACCTTTGTGTTCCTTCAAGGGAGCATGCCAAGATGATATGGGAAGCGCACTACAGTCGATTTTCTTGGCATTTCAGGGTCGAAAAAATAGTGGCAGTACTGCAGAAGTATTTCTATTGGTAGAACCTTCAACAGGATGTCGGGAAGTACATCAGATCCTGCACTACTTGTGTCATTGCCAAACTGACCATCAAGAAGCAAGGCCTCTATACTCCGCTACCTACCCCTAGTTGACCTTGGGATTCCATCTCCATGGATTACATGTCGGGCCTTCCTTCTACTAAGCATGGAAATGATTGTGTTTTCGTGGTCGTCTATAGATTCTCAAAGATGGCCATTATGGCAGCCTATAAGAAGAATATCATAGCAAAAGCCACTGTTAAACTCTTCTTTGAACGAGTGTGGGTGCACTTTGGGATCCGACAGTATATCATATCAGATCGAGACAGCAGGTTCCTCGGCACATTTTGGTCCAGCCTCTGGTCAATGCTGGACACCATGCTCACCAAGTCAACAGCTTTCCACCCCCAAACTGATGGCCAGAAAGAGGTCGTCAATAGGATGATTGTACACATTTTTCACATGTACAATTCAAAGCATCCATGCACATGGGATGAGCACCTCCCCTATATACAACACAATTACAATCGAGCTCTCCACAGCTCAACCAGCCACATCCCCTTTTAGGTGGGCTTCGGATTCCAGTCGTTATGTCCCATTGACGTAGCCATGACATTTGCGGTTACTCAGGCCAATTCATCTCATGTCCAGTTTGAATCTAACAAAGTAAACATCTTCATCAAGCGCATTCAGCACATTTACCAACAAATTCATGACATATTGGACAAAGCCAATGCTAATTACAAGCAACGACATGATCAACATCGGGTGCCACACAACTTCTAAGTGGGTGACAAAGTGTGGCTACATTTGCAGAAGGAGCGCCTCATTGGACCTCACCGCAAGCGTCGCCCACTCCAATATGGGTCGTACACCATCACCAAGGCTATAGGGAACAATGCCTTCGATCTTAGTATTCCACCATTCCTTGGTTTGCACCCAGTATTCAATGTGGGCCGCCTTCGTCCCTACTTCCCACCTCTACTAGATACCTCTGACATTTCAAAACAACTCACACCAACAGAGTTAAACCCAGACTACATGGAATAGGCCACCACATATTGTATCATGGACATGCAAATCAACAACACTCGCCAACAGAAGATCCAACTGTATCAGGTTGTCAAAGCTAGCCAACTCCTACACCAAGGCAAGTGGTTCACCAAGGACCAAGTTTAGTAGAAGTTTCCTCATCTCGTGGAGGAACTCAACGCAATGGGGACCATTGCTTCTTAAGGGGGGAGGAATGATCCAGGTGGATATTGGTGGATACCCACCTATTCCACTTGGGGCCTGTTGTAAAGAAATACAACTCCCCCATTTTTCATATTTAAATGAAAAATGGGGACCCTTTTAAACGATTAATTGATAACACTACTATTGAAATTCTGAAAATGAGGAAAGATTTAAATGGGTTCGATTTGTTCTTATTGATCTATATTAATTCGTTTTGACCTCATTTGGATTAAGTCATTGTGAAATGTACTTATTTGAAGGATTTTTATTTTTTGTATTTGTTTGATTTTAGAGATCCTTCATTTTTCGACTCCCTTCGTTATTGGCGTTTTCAAAGAATTCTTGACTTCTTGAAACTTTACCACATGCTTCATGGTTTTGATCATGTTTTTGCACTTCCTTGTTGCCTTTCGTATTCATGGAAACATTTTTCATACTGGTCAATTGAAGACAAAGGAAAACCTTTGGTTATCACATCACCTCGCATTAGTTGGTATCTCTTCCACATGAATTAGCACATCATTTCGCATTCCGCATTGATTGTTTATCTCCTTATAATAAAGTGGGTTAATACTTTAAAAATAAAGTCAATTGTAGAAAAAACAATCGAACCTAACATACAAACACATTATTATAAAAGTTCGGTGGTTAATACATTTGATATAAAACTTTGTTAAAAAAAAAACCATCTCATATTTAATTTTTAAATAAACATTTCAAAGTCCACATATTATATATAAACCCATTTTATAATACACATTACGTGCATTGGCATATGAACCATAATATAACCAAACAGTGGTAAACATACTATAAAGGTTCGTATTAATATCACGTTGGCATTGGTATTCATGCGAAGGAGCATCAAATGGTAGGTGTGACACCTATGTGGCATATTAAAATCTCATCACATTATTATAACGTGTTATTTGCATGTGATAGGTTTGAAAACCAAATCGAATTTTGTTAGCCACCGGCTATAACTGCGGGACCGCGAAGGAGATTACATGCCACAACAAATAAAACAAAATCTGCCAGCCCATTCATTGCGTGCGGTAATGTTGATCGCCGGAGGGTTTAATAATATCCAAAATTTTATTTTTGGGTTTTGATAATTAATTCCAGCCGTTGACCTTCGCACTAAAATATACACCACATGTCAACGCAACCATTGCATATGAAAGGTTATAAAATCACGTCGGATTTGTTTTGATCACCGAAATATCTTAGTTGTTCACCAACCAAGATCACATAGCATCGAAATTTATTGATATAAATCTCCAGATATAACTCCATATCACGTAAATCAAGCAATTTCAGACACATTCCTTATCATGCCGAGATCTAAATACAAAAGAAATAACAATATCTTGCTGAGATTTCTTTTGGCCATGATTTAACTGTTTGTATTGCAGGAATATGAGGCACGATAACTTCACAAAGACAAATCGAATTTGTATTCTTTCCTTTATTCACTCATTTCTGTTGGAATTTTCTCCATTGAATACACGAAAAACAATATCTTGTTGAGATTTCTTTTGACCAAATAAGAAGGATTTAATTGTTTGTATTGTAGGAACGAGGCACGATTACTTCACGAAGAAAATCGAATTCGTATGGTTTCCATTATTCACTCGGTTTTGTTGACGTTTTTATATGGCGTGATCATTGGCATGGGTCCTTTTCACTCTCTTCAAAGAATGGATAACTCATAACTACTCGCAATTGGCTATTGGTTATTAAAGATCGAGGTTATTGAAGATGGAGAAGGCAAGATTTTGAGCATGAAATCAAGGATATCAAACAAACTCAAAAGGCCTATTAAAGAAGCAGAAGTAGACATGAACAGGGGAGAAATTTTTCTAAATCAGTTTTTCAACGGTTTGAAGAAGACTCTACAGGATTTGAAGAAGAAGGGGTCGCGATCCAGCATAGGGGATTCTTTGCTATCATTTGATCTGCACTTTTGGCATTTCTGTTTTGTGTAGAAAAGGTGATTGCAGAGATTGTAAGAGAGTTTTTTGGCCTTTGTATTATTGCTTAGCATTTCTGCATGTAATAAAACATATGTCTCAAATTCTTAATAACTGCATATTTTGTAAGCAAAGCTTTGGCATTATTTTGAATTTCCATTCATGAGTATTTCTACCTGAATGCTGAATTTTTATTTGTGTCTAAGTTTCGTAAATTGATTTCGATTTCTACTCTAAAATATATTTTTATTGATACTTAACATTTCTGTTGGTTCAATTTTAATATGATTTGAAGCTTTGCAGGAGCTATCTCCAAGAGGCAGAACGAGATCGGATCAATATCGAATTCACTGAAATATATTTGCCATTAAATAATAATTTTTTATATTTAACTCGTAAATGTATTTTAATTTTATCCCATTAATTAATATGAATTTCTTCTTTTAATTAATGGAAATTACATAGTGAATTCAATCATAAAACCAGTCTTTTCCCCTATTTTATTTAGAACAAATTCACTGAAATACATTTGTGATTAGATAATAATTTCTTATATTTAATTCGCAAATGTACTTTGCTTTTATCCCATTAATTAATATGAATTTCTTCTTTTAATTAATGGAAAACTATATAGTGAATTTAATCATTAACCCGTATTTCTTCTGTTTTTATTTAAATTTCTCTTGGATTAAGAGAGGGCTATCCCATCTTAGTCCGAGATAGGATTTTCGTCTTAGATTTAATTTTGTATCTGTAAATGAAATCTACATAAAAAGAAAACATTTTTGGTTCTCACTGACACAATTCAGCTCTTATATTAGTCAACTCTTTTTGATTGAGTTTAAATCTTTATTCAAAACATTTTAAAAATCAATCATAAAGACTAATGCAACATAGTGTATATTCATTCATTAATATTAGAAATCAATTTTCTTTTTCTTTTTTAGAGTTAGCTTTGATATACTAATTACTAATTCATTTTTAATAAGTAATAATAACTTAAGGTAATGAGAATAATTTAAACTTTAAATAAAGTAGCATATTTAACTAGAACTTAATAAATAGTTTTCCTTAATTAAATAATAATATTATTTAATTAAACTTTCATCTTATAGGTTATCATAGGTTTCTTAAAGTTAGCTTTTAGCATATTAATTATTAATTAATATTTAATATTTAATAAATAGTTTGATGTAATTATCATAATTTTAATTATGATAGTGCATTTAATTAAATTCTAATAAATGTTTTTCTTAGAATAATAATAACATCACTTAGTTTAATTAATATTTATTTTATATTTTATCATAGATATATTATAAATCTTGTAATAAACTAGATCAAATATTTAGTTTTATTGTTAGAACTATATTAGTAATATTATAGTATAGTAATATTATTATACTCTAGTATTAGTATAGTTTAAGGTGTATTTACTTATATAGTATAGTTAGTTAATTAGCATAATAACATAGGATATATTTGATATATGAGATAAATAGGAATATTTTAATACTTAACATAAAGCACTTTAACAATAGTGTAGCATTAACAGTGTGTTATTTTAGGATTAATAGATAGTATTAAACTAACAAGTTTCATAGGAATAACATTATCATAGTGTCATTTAGGATTTACAATTAACAGTAATAATATAAAGTTAGTTAAGTTAGGACAGTTAGACTAATTATAAGACATAACTTAGTCGTGGCTTGGCTGAACCCCAGATCAGCTTAAGGTTCAACTCTTTTGCCTAATCAGCAAGAGAGCTGATCTGATATCTCTTCTCCGTTAATGAATGAAAGTTATATTTTAAGTAATCGGAGTTTGGGAAAAGGTAACTGGACCTAATTCAACCAGTCGGAGCCACTACTCCAAACGGAAAAGGAGCTGCTTTAAGCTCCGGACCGGGTGGTTATCCCCCAATGTTGTAGCAGCGATTTTCGAGGCTTCAACATTTTTGGCGCTAGAAGGAGGGCCTGAGCTAGCTAATCTTCATGAAGTCTTGTTTTAACATTTTTAACTAGCCATGGCTCCTATTTGCATTCCTACATTGGGTCATGCTTTTAGTTCGCGCAAGCCTACGAGAAGTATACCCAAGAGACAACTTGAATCAATATATGAACTGCAATATGATGGTGAGAATTTCATTTCTGCTTTAGATCATGTTGATAAATTTATACATAAATGCAAATGTTTCAACATCACTAAAGACAATGAAATTTGCAGGTTATTCACTCTCACACTTCAAGGAAAGATTCGAGAATGGTACAAGATCCTACCAGCTAAGTGTATTCACTCTTGGAATCACTTTATGCAGGTATTCTTTTCTGCTCATCACAATTACAGCTATGAGAAGTTGTGCTTAGAATTTGATGAACTTACAATCTTTGATAATGAAACTGTTAGTGAATTTACTGATAGATTTATGTTATTATGCTACAGATTTCATTATGACGATTTACCTCTTAGGAAAATTTTGATTGAGAAATTTACTTCTGTTGTTCAAAAACATAATATAAAAACTTATATGGAACACAAAGAGGAATCTCCAACATTAAATCTTGTTTCTATTATTGATCCTATTG
Source organism: Pinus albicaulis (assembly GCA_034641835.2). Classification (NCBI taxonomy): domain Eukaryota; kingdom Viridiplantae; phylum Streptophyta; class Pinopsida; order Pinales; family Pinaceae; genus Pinus; species Pinus albicaulis. Next base: position 536,100,236 of record CM076573.1, on the reverse strand, counting down.
AATCTTAAATGAAAATTTTAATCTATCTCAACCATCAACATCAGGGGATAATCTTACATCTGAAGATGTTTTTATCGTACCTCCCAATGTTTATGATAATGAGTCAAATTCAATAGAATCAAATTCTATACAACAACAAGATTTAAGGAACAATCATAAAAATAATTCTTCTTGTGAAAATGAGCTGAAATCTATCGTGACAACAGATGACACATCATTAATCCAAGGAAACAAAAATGATCATCTTGAAGAAAATTCACCTAACTTACATTACGATTATCATTATTTGCAACCTAATCATTGTATGTGTCAACCTGTTGGAATATTTGCTGGTTCAAAACTTAAGAATGAATTACATCATAAAATGCAAGGGGTATTTTTAAATGATCAATTACTTATCGATATGAATCTGGAAATCTTTATCCATCCTTTCTACAATATTCAAGATACTTACAAATCATTCGAAAAGGATGTGATATTTAATAATTATGATATTCATGAGTTTAGATCAGTTGATAAGTTCAAAATTGTCCCCTTCCATTATGATTTAGATCATCAAACTCTATTACAATTTTTTAATATTAATCATGAATTGGTTAGTTGTCTTAATTCTGATGTACACATAATAGATTCCTCTAAGGATTTTCCTTCTTTTTCTCTTCATGATGACGATCAACGTCTCATAAGGGAAAATGACAATTTCTGCAAACACATAGAAACAATTCATGTTAATACTTCCCATATTACACAATTTTCAAAAACAGAACCTTGGTGGATCCTTAAAGGTAACATCTCTAACCCTTTAGATTGTACATATTTCGATAAATTTTATTTTCAGTTAGAAAATCATTTTAGCATAAAATTTTCTAATTTTAAATTTCTGCTATTTTCATTTTTAGGAATTAACATGTATAAAGATTCTAGAATTTTTGTATATAGCTTAATAATTAAGATTTATATTTTTCTAACACATGTAATGTATATTTTTGCAGGTAATAAAATTATTGCTTGGTTACATTGGAAATATGACTATACCTAGTCATTTTCCTTCAAAAAGTTTAGAGTAGGAATAAATTTAATTTTGTTTCATATTTTTGTTGTTTTCCAAATAATGCAATTATGATGAATAAGGATGTGTCCATATTAGACATTTAGTTGGCATTCTTTTCATTTTTTTGAGGTTTTCATTAGTAAAATAATTTTTACATTTAAGAAATGACAAACCCCACATTTTAAGATGTTAACTCAAATTATAAGACTCATTTCCATTTCCTACTCATATAATTACAATAAGATTTAAATTTACATTTTAGATAATGTTTAATAAAAGGAAATTCACAAGATAAAATTTCTAATGATGACATACAATATTTTATTATTCCACTTTATTCATATGTCAATTCATCTTTATATCATGTGAAAAATCCTTGTAGCATCTCTTAGTTTTTAGATTCAATAATTCATGATTTTCAACATACCCAAACTTAGAGATAAATATGACTAATTGTGCCTATTTTTATATATTCTTCATACGAAGACATCAAAATTCACAAGGTAAATTGGTACGCATTTTTCTTAGGTCTATATACATGTTGATCTTCATTTCTCCTTTATTCCTTTCTTTTATTTTTCTTTTTAGTTATATTTTCTTATCCTTGTCTTCTTTCTTTTGCAGGTTTTTATGAGTGCAATTTGAAGATTTGAATTTTGCTAGCGAAAGCAAGTCAGAAAAGAAAATTACCATGATCCATATAGGGAATTCCTTTTCCTTTTCCAAATTTTGCTTCTTACGTCATTTATAATTCTTTTTGAAAAATAATTGTTAGTCTTACTTTTAAAACATGATCGTTAAAAGACTTGCAAAATAAGTTTTAAGCAAAATTGGCAAAGGATTGAAAATTCTTATTAAAGCATTCGAATAAAATTTATAAAAAAAAAAAAAAACACATCAGGAGCAGCACTTAACAAACATCTTACAAGACAAAATTTTAATATGTATCATTTTATACTTTTTATCTTGTAAAGATCTTCTCATGATCTATTCTCTTGATGATCTTCTTTCTGTTTTTCTATCTTTCATTTAATTTGATTCGATTTTAATAAATTCAGGAACAAGATAACTCTTTAAAAATAAAAAAAATAAAAAGACAATAACTTAACTTGATGAATATTTTAAAACACAAACTTAGCATTTTTTGTCAAAACATCATCATCTTGTTTGAGTTGTTTTCATTTCATGTTTTTGTTTTTGTTTTCATTCTTAGTTCTTTCATTTTCATTTTTGTCCCTTTCAATAGAGTTCACTTCACGATAGATTATTTTCAATTATTTTGAAAATCCTCATCATGTTATTTTAGTGGTGTTATTAACTGTTAATAAGAGGAATTTTTCTATTCAACTTTGGTTTCATTCATGGGAAATTATTAACTCTATATTTAAAGAGAATTCTAGGGTCAAAGAAAAATATCAAGTTAATTTTCAAAATTGCTTCTATTCAGATTTTAATTTGAAACTCTGACTGTTTCTTTATTATCATTTTAACGATCTCAATCTATAACATGAGAGTTTATTTTTATGACAACTTATCTTAACTCAGCTTTAGCTAAAATAACACAAGCAATATCAAAAGTTTAGTTTTTAAACTCTTCCATGTCATCCCAAATTTCTTAAAGAGATAATTTGTCTCTCCATCTATTATCACCAATTATCAGAGTATAAGTTAAAATATACAAGAACCTGAAATATAGGGGGTCTCTGTACAGAGCCAGCCTACCATGATCATAGGTTCTGATAATTATGACATTGTCAATCTGATTACCACATTAGGATAATGGCTTATGACTTCACGTTGTAAGACAAGAGGTCTCATCACGAGCCGGCTTGCTCATGACTATCAAAACTTGTGAATGGCATTGTCGTGATCTGGTCACCAAGCCAGGGCAATGGTTCTTAGGTTTTTAATAAAATAAATTTTCTCTGAATATTTAAATATTAGATGGGATACTGACATTTTGGGCTAAGAGGTAACCCTGCCGAAGCTATGGACGCTTGCTGGCAGCAGTGGTCCTACCTATGATTATAAGAGTTCATCTTTATCACTAAACAAAACAACATGTTTGTGTTCTTTAAGTTTAAGTTGTCATTAAATAGTTGTCCGTAATTAGCTCTCTTATAATCAATAATTACAAGATATGAAAAATGATAGTATTTGATTTCATTTAAGAGTTTCGAAGAAAAGTATAAATCTTAGCAATTTGATTTAATTTAACTTTTGTTTCTTTTTCCTTCGAATTTTATTATTAATTCGAACAGAGATAACTGGTTCTTCCCAGTATGTCGCCAATTGTTGTAAAGAAATACAACTCCCCCATTTTTCATATTTAAATGAAAAATGGGGACCCTTTTAAACGATTAATTGATAACACTACTATTGAAATTCTGAAAATGAGGAAAGATTTAAATGGGTTCGATTTGTTCTTATTGATCTATATTAATTCGTTTTGACCTCATTTGGATTAAGTCATTGTGAAATGTACTTATTTGAAGGCTTTTTATTTTTTGTATTTGTTTGATTTTAGAGATCCTTCATTTTCCGACTCCCTTCGTTATTGGCGTTTTCAAAGAATTCTTGACTTCTTGAAACTTTACCACATGCTTCATGGTTTTGATCATGTTTTTGCACTTCCTTGTTGCCTTTCGTATTCATGGAAACATTTTTCATACTGGTCAGTTGAAGACAAAGGAAAACCTTTGGTTATCACATCACCTCACATTAGTTGGTATCTCTTCCACATGAATTAGCACATCATTTCGCATTCCGCATTGATTGTTTATCTCCTTATAATAAAGTGGGTTAATACTTTAAAAATAAAGTCAATTATAGAAAAAACAATCGAACCTAACATACAAACACATTATTATAAAAGTTCGGTGGTTAATACATTTGATATAAAACTTTGTTAAAAAAAAAACCATCTCATATTTAATTTTTAAATAAACATTTCAAAGTCCACATATTATATATAAACCCATTTTATAATACACATTACGTGCATTGGCATATGAACCATAATATAACCAAACAGTGGTAAACATACTATAAAGGTTCGTATTAATATCACGCTGGCATTGGTATTCACGCGAAGGAGCATCAAATGGTAGGTGTGACACCTATGTGGCATATTAAAATCTCATCACATTATTATAACGTGTTATTTGCATGTGATAGGTTTGAAAACCAAATCGAATTTTGTTAGCCACCGGCTATAACTGCGGGACCGCGAAGGAGATTACATGCCGCAACAAATAAAACAAAATCTGCCAGCCCATTCATTGCGTGAGGTAATGCTGATCGCCGGAGGGTTTAATAATATCCAAAATTTTATTTTTGGGTTTTGATAATTAATTCCAGCCATTGACCTTCGCACTAAAATATACACCACATGTCAACGCAACCATTGCATATGACAGGTTATAAAATCACGTCAGATTTGTTTTTATCACCGAAATATCTTAGTTGTTCACCAACCAAGATCACATAGCATCGAAATTTATTGATATAAATCTCCAGATATAACTCCATATCACGTAAATCAAGCAATTTCAGACACATTCCTTATCATGCCGAGATCTAAATACAAAAAAAATAACAATATCTTGCTGAGATTTCTTTTGGCCATGATTTAACTGTTTGTATTGCAGGAATATGAGGCACGATAACTTCACAAAGACAAATCGAATTTGTATTCTTTCCTTTATTCACTCATTTCTGTTGGCATTTTCTCCATTGAATACATGAAAAACAATATCTTGTTGAGAGTTCTTTTGACCAAATAAGAAGGATTTAATTGTTTGTATTGCAGGAACGAGGCACGATAACTTCACGAAGAAAATCGAATTCGTATGGTTTCCATTATTCACTCGGTTTTGTTGACATTTTTATATGGCGTGATCATTGGCATCGGTCCTTTTCACTCTCTTCAAAGAATGGATAACTCATAACTACTCGCAATTGGCTATTGGTTATTAAAGATCGAGGTTATTGAAGATGGAGAAGGCAAGATTTTGAGCATGAAATCAAGGATATCAAACAAACTCAAAAGGCCTATTAAAGAAGCAGAAGTAGACATGAACAGGGGAGAAATTTTTCTAAATCAGTTTTTCAACGGTTTGAAGAAGACTCTACAGGATTTGAAGAAGAAGGGGTCGCGATCCAGCATAGGGGATTCTTTGCTATCATTTGATCTGTACTTTTGGCATTTCTGTGTAGAGAAGGTGATTGCAGAGATTGTAAGAGAGTTTTTTGGCCTTTATATTATTGCTTAGCATTTCTGCATGTAATAAAACATATGTCTCAAATTCTTAATAACTGCATATTTTGTAAGCAAAGCTTTGGCATTATTTTGAATTTCCATTCATGAGTATTTCTACCTGAATGCTGAATTTTTATTTGTGTCTAAGTTTCGTAAATTGATTTCGATTTCTACTCTAAAATATATTTTTATTGATACTTAACATTTCTATTGGTTCAATTTTAATATGATTTGAAGCTTTGCAGGAGCTATCTCCAAGAGGCAGAACGAGATCGGATCAATATCGAATTCACTGAAATATATTTACCATTAAATAATAATTTTTTATATTTAATTCGTAAATGTATTTTACTTTTATCCCATTAATTAATATGAATTTCTTCTTTTAATTAATGGAAATTACATAGTGAATTCAATCATAAAACCAGTCTTTTCCCCCTATTTTATTTAGAACAAATTCACTGAAATATATTTGTGATTAGATAATAATTTCTTATATTTAATTCGCAAATGTACTTTGCTTTTATCCCATTAATTAATATGAATTTCTTCTTATAATTAATGGAAAATTATATAGTGAATTTAATCATTAACCCGTATTTCTTCTGTTTTTATTTAAATTGCTCTTGGATTAAGAGAGGGCTATCCCATCTTAGTCCGAGATAGGATTTTCGTCTTAGATTTAATTTTGTATCTGTAAATCAAATCTACATAAAAAGAAAACATTTTTGGTTCTCACTGACACAATTCAGCTCTTATATTAGTCAACTCTTTTGGATTGAGTTTAAATCTTTATTCAAAACATTTAAAAAATCAATCATAAAGACTAATGCAACATAGTGTATATTCATTCATTAATATTAGAAATCAATTTTCTTTTTCTTTTTTTAGAGTTAGCTTTGATATACTAATTACTAATTCATTTTTAATAAGTAATAATAACTTAAGGTAATGAGAATAATTTAAACTTTAAATAAAGTAGCATATTTAACTAGAACTTAATAAATAGTTTTCTTTAATTAAATAATAATATTATTTAATTAAACTTTCATCTTATAGGTTAACATAGGTTTCTTAAAGTTAGCTTTTAGCATATTAATTATTAATTAATATTTAATATTTAATAAATAGTCTAATGTAATTATCATAATTTTAATTATGATAGTACATTTAATTAAATTCTAATAAATGTTTTCCTTAGAATAATAATAACATCACTTAGTTTAATTAACATTTATTTTATATTTTATCATAGATATATTATAAATCTTGTAATAAACTAGATCAAATATTTAGTTTTATTGTTAGAACTATATTAGTAATATTATTATACTCTAGTATTAGTATAGTTTAAGGTGTATTTATTTATATAGTATAGTTAGTTAATTAGCATAATAACATAGGATATGTGATATGAGATAAATAGGAATATTTTAATACTTAACATAAAGCACTTTAACATAAATGTAGCATTAACGGTGTGTTATTTTAGGATTAATAGATAGTATTAAACTAACAAGTTTCATAGGAATAACATTATCATAGTGTCATTTAGGATTTACAATTAACAGTAATAATATAAAGTTAGTTAAGTTAGGATAGTTAGGCTAATTATAAGACATAACTTAGTCGTGGCTTGGCTGAACCCCAGATCAGCTTAAGGTTCAACTCTTTTGCCTAATCAGCAAGAGAGTTGATCTGATATCTCTTCTCCGTTAATGAATGAAAGTTATATTTTAAGTAATCGGAGTTTGGGAAAAGGTAACTGGACCTAATTCAACCAGTCGGAGCCACTACTCCAAACGGAAAAGGAGTTGCTTTAAGCTCTGGACCGGGTGGTTATCCCCCAATGTTGTAGCAGCGATTTTCGAGGCTTCAACAGGGCCCCACCATTGTCTCTTTCAGCTTTTCAGTTTCAGCACAACTTACCATTTTTAGCAGTTTTTCGGGTCCTGAACTTCCGAAGCCGTTTTGAGGCCCTAAATGACGTTTTTCCGTTTTGAGGCCCTAAATGAAAATTTTTGGGCATCGCGCCTCCGGTTAATATGATTCTATCCTAGAATTGATATTCACGGTCAACAGTTTTAGTCCTCGGATAGATCTTTCTAACAATGTATCAAGTGCATCAAATGGAGATAGTATGCCAAAGTTACGACCCCAGGAAGTTGAAACACCAATTTACCCAAACGGGGCCCATAGTTTTGGTGTTTCATCTCCTAGGGTTAGGTTTTTGGATGTTTAGGGTTTTCCATTATTTCTTTATAATAAATAGGCCCTCGAGCCTCATTGTAACACAGTTCAGAGGCTTGTACCTGCCACATCTCTTCTAAGAGATAAGCTACCAGCGCCCTAGCTAGTTTATTTCCATTCTGTCTACAAGCAAATTTCAGTTCTTTGATATTAATTAAATAAAGCGTTATTTCCATTGCATATTTGTATTTATGGTTATATGTGTATTATGTTGCGTTCCTGCATAAATCCGAATCAGAGCAGGAGCTTGTTGTATATTAATCAATCTGGAAGGTGAGAAAACAATGCTGACATGCAGACTTGAATTTGAATGCACAAATAACACCGCATAATATGAGGCATTTGTCCAAGCCTTATAAAAAGAAATCGATCTTGGTGTCATGTATATCAAGGTATATGGTGATTCTAAAATAATTTTCAAATGGGAAAGAAATACCATATGTTGTATTTCCAGTCATCTTAAACAATACCAGTCATTGGTACAATCTCTTACCTCTCATTTTTTATCATTCAATATCTCATCTATTCGAAGAATTCAGAATGCAAGTGCAGACCTTCTAGCTAATGTAGCATCCAAGATTATTCCTTCAAGAGATTATAGCCCATATAGATTTTATATAGAGTTGATTTTCTGCCCATATATTCTTGATAATATTACTAATTGGAGAGTATTCAATGATGATGATGATGTTATAACTTTTCTTACATGAGAAGGATCATATAATGATCAATTAATCGATGAAGATGAGCATGAAAGGCAATTGCAACAAAAAACTGAAGAAAATGCCATACCCAATTCTGCGGTCAAACTTGAAGATCTTTATCATCTCAAAGATAGATTCAAAAATTTTACTAATTCTAAATTCCAAATTTCAACTTTGAGGTTTGAACTGGTAAATCTTGGAACAGATCTCAACCCTCAGAACATCAACTTAGGACTTGGTCTTTCCTCTAATGAAATATTAGCCTTCATTCATTTATTGAATAAATACAAGAATGTCTTTGCATGGAAGTATGAATATATAAAAACTTATGATACTTCCATCATCCAGCATACTATCCCAATGATATCCACTAAAAAGCATATACAACAAAAGCTAAGGAAAATTCACCCCAATCTTGAAAGTCAAATAAAAAGTGAACTCAACAAACTCCTTTAGGCCAAGATTATCTTTCCTGTTAGGCATTCAAAGTGGGTCTTAAATTTAGTTCCCATTAGGAAAAAGAATGGTGATATTCGTATTTGTATTGATTTTAGAAACCTAAACAAAGCTTGCTTGAAAGACAATTTCGCATTACCAGTGATGGAACAAATTTTGTAATCAGTTGCTAGTTCTAAATTATTGTCTTTTCTTGATGGATTTTCATGCTACAATCAAGTTTTAGTTCATCTTGAAGATAGATTAAAGACTATATTTAGAACAAAATGGGGCACTTATGCCTATCATAAAATGCCCTTTGGTTTAATCAATGCAAGAGAAATTTTTCAAAGAGAAATGGACATTGCTTTTATGGACTGATAAATAAAACTGTGGTTGTTTATTTAGATGATATAACCATTTACTCCAAGAAAATAAATTTCCACTATCATGATCTTAAGCAAATCCTAGAATGTTGTTTGAAATGTGGAATTTCTTTAAATTCAAAAAAAGCCTTATTTCGCTTTAAGTGATGGAAAACTTTTAGGATTTATCATCTCAAAAGTAAACATTTACATTGATCCTAAAAGAATAAAGGCAGTTTCTGAACTCTCACATCCCCATAACAAAAAATCCATGCAGTCCTTTTTTGGACAGATAAATTTTGTCAAGGGATTTGTTCCAAATTTTTCCCAAATTGTTTTACCTTTGAAAGTAATGATTAAGAAAAATGCACTTTTCAAATGGTGACATATTGAAAGAAAAGATTTTTATCTAATAAAGGAGGCTATCATTAATGCTCCTTCTCTGACTACCCCATATTTTTATAATCATTTCATTTTATATACTTTTACATCAGAAACATCTTATGTTGTTGTTTTAACACAGATTAATGATCAAAATATTGAAGCACCCATTTCATTATTTAGTTAAAACCTTCAAGGTGTTGAACTATATTATTTAGAAGTGGAAAAACAAGCATTTGTTGTCTATAAATCTTTGAAGCAATTTAGACCTTTTCTCCTTCAAGCACACACTAAGGTAATAGTTCCATTTCGGATGTAAGACAAATACTTATTCAAAAGGAACTAGGAGAAAAGAGAGAAAATTGGGTAACTGCTATGTATGAATATGACATTGAGATAAGACCAGTGAATATCATTAGAGGGAAAGGTCTCTACAGACTGCTATCTTGAGAATCCAACATATCAGATGATGAAGAGTCAGGTAATACTTTACATATTGATGAGGTAAGCCTGAATGACTTCAAATCACAGTATACTGATTTAATATTTTACTTGAAAAATGGATATGCTCCTATAGAACTCAATTACAAAATAAAAGGAGTTTTAAGATTGAAATCTAGTCAATATCAACTCATAGACAATGTCTTGTTTAGAAAGAACTATGACTCTGTACTACTAAGATGCCTTGAGAAATCTGAAGCACAAAGGGTTTTGCAGGAACTCCATGATGGAACTTTAAGTGGACACTTTGGTGGAGATACCACTATGCATAAGATCCTTCATGCAGGATATTACTGGCCCACTCTACTTAAATATGCTCATACATATGTGAGAAAATGCAAGAATGCCAAACTGCTGCTCGAAGACAAATAAAACCAGTCTTACCTTTGCAACCAATAAACATTGAATAACCCTTTGAGAAATGGGGATTGGATATCATAGGTGAGATTGTTCCTAACTCATCCAAGCAGCATAAATATATTCTCACTGCAACAGATTATTTTACTAAGTGGGTGGAAGTTGTTCCACTAAAGGTAGCTAACTTTGAGGCCATTATTGAATTTATTGATCAATTCATTATTACCATATTTGGCCTTCCCAATGCACTTGTATTTGATAATTCATCTTATTTTTTGGGAAATAGTATAACCGACTTTACTCACAAAATAGGTTTTAAGCTTAAATACTCCGCTAACTACTATCCCCAAGGGAATGGTTTGGCAGAATCAACAAATAAAAATCTCATAAGAATCATCAAAAGGACTATTAATCAGAATCAGAAAATTTGGCATAAGTCTTTAACATTTTCACTCTGGGCAGATAGGATTACTCAGAAGGCCTCTATAGGAACTTCTCTGTTTAATCTGGTTTATGGGAAAGAAGCTATAATTCCATCAAATTTAGCTCTTCCTTCATTAACCATAGTTAAATTTACTGAAGAAGTACCTTCTTCTTCCCTAAAATTAAGAATGTCTCAGATCCTTAAAATGGAAGAGGAAAGAGAAAATGCTAAGCTAACTCATGCTCGACACCAGCAAATAGTAAAAATTTCTTTTGATGCAAATTTTTTTTCCCCAAAAAACTTCCAAGTTGGAGACCTCATACTCAAGTGGGACAAGGAACATGAGGAAAAAGGTAAGCATACCAAATTCCAAAGAATTTGGCTCATACCATTCCAAATCATTGAAAAATTGGCCCATCAACCTTCATGTTACAAGATGTTCAAGGGAGAAAAGATTTACTCCCTGTTAATGGGATAATTTTGAAAAAATCTTTTCTTAGAAGAAAATTATCTTCTAAATGTACCATACCTGCACTTTTATTTTTCTAGGAAAATAATGTTTGATTACATACTTTTGGTTGTTCACAACACCTCTGAATTATTTTATATTTTTTATTTTTGAAGAATAGGAATTTTTGAGGAAATAACTACAAAACTAGAAAATTGAGTGAATATTATATAACTCTAAAATATTTTTCCATCAAAATTGTAAATTTTGTAAACCTGAAATTTGTAAAGTCTTTTTACTTTAACATCAATCACAAAAAGGTTCATCTTTACAAAGAAAATAATTTATGTAACTAAGCATCTTTAACTCTAAATCGTCATCCAAAAATCTTAAGGAGTCAATGATTCTCCCTATCCATTGAAAATACTTTTATTTAGAGTGTAATTCAAAAATATAAAAAAACTTAAAAGGATAAGAGGTCTCATTATGAGCCTGCTTACCATGACCATAAGTTAATAATTAACTGGCATTACCACAACTGCATACCAAATCAAGGTAATGACTCATAATTTTTAAAGTCATAATATAATGGGTATCATCACGAGCCAGCTTGTTTAGTTCAATTATAACCAATGAATGACATTGCCACTTTCTGTTCATCAAGCCAGGATAATGACTTTTTAAGAAAAAGAAAATAATTTTTAAAATTAAAGATTTTTCTCAAATAATTGTAATAATAAATGGATGGAATATTGAATCATTGATGGTTAAAAGGTAACCTTGCTTGAGCTATTAATACTTACTAGCAACAGTGGCTCTACCTATGAAAAAAGGAGAAAATCAAAAGGCTAAGTTACAAAAAGGCACTTACTTTATCTTTTAAACTATATAATGATTGATATAAAGGAATGAAGATATTTATTTGTGAAAGGTTTCTAAAATATTAACCATATAGATGAGTTTTTTTATTCATAGTAATTTTATTCATTTGAATATTTTGAAGATAGCTCTTGTTTCCTTAAATTATTTTTACTTATTTAAAGATACTAAGAAATTGTTTTTCGGAGATAACTAGTTCTTCCAGTGAATCGCCAATTGTTGTGCTAATCAAAAAACCCCATTATTTTAAGCAATAGTTACCTTAGAAAATAATGGGGACCCTTTAAATTTTTATAGTTAAAACAAATAAAACCCTTAGAGTAATTCATTAGATAGAAATAGGGATCAAAAAAGGGATAAAACCTTAAAGTTTGGCCTAAAAAGAACTTAAGCGGAGAAAAATCGCATCATCGCAATCGCAAAACCACAATGAAACATATATAACTCCTAAAAGGTCACTTAAAACATTTTGCGATCCGATGTATATAAGAAAAAGCGCTTTTATAATGGAAAAATCCATATTTTTGAGCAAATTCCATAAGGAATTCCTTCGGGACCCACTTCCGCCACGTAAGATATCGCATATCGCATTTCGCATTTCCTATCCTGATAATATTATTGTCACCTCTCATATTTCCCCGATGTGATATACTCATCGCATCGCATTACCGAAAACATAATTATTATTCTTCACCCGACCATATTCACCGATGAGATGTAGTTCATTCCACATCGCACTTTTGTAAACTCAATCATTTCTCACTCCACTCACTTTCGCCGGTATTGTGATTGCGATATCGCAATCGGCAGAAAGCCAAGCTGATCAGTATTTAATGAAGATTTTCAGATGAGCAATGTTGTGATGCGACACATCTGATTTTAATGTGGAAATGATTATATGGGCACAACAACCCATATCAACTATTAATGTCATAAATTAACAGTTTTGTCACCCATACCCCCATAATCATTTTCCTATAACAAGCATTCAATTCATATCTTATCAACGTGCGAAGTCTCATCTGTTTGAACATTTCTATTTCTATGGTACTTGTGCATTTGTAAAACCAAAATTTCCCTCTTTCCTCTTATCCTTTCTAATTTATTTGCAAGCTAGCCCAAATAAGCAGAATTCTCTGGAGATGTCTAAAGCTCTCAAGAAAGCTAAGAAGCATATGGCCCTTGTAAACCCTGCACCTGCTACAACAGAGAGAACAAAAATGTTGCCTCTCTTTACAGATACTATGTGTGGACCAGAAATCGGATCCTCTTCATGGGAATCCATGTATAAGCTACTTGTAGATGAAAAACCTCACAAAGTTTAAAGAAAAGAAACTATCGACGCTCCTGATTCTGATATGGTAAGATGGATAATTGATAATCTCAATATAGGGGATAGGAAATTTCTTACCAGCAGAGGAACAATTATTGGTTCCTTCAAATCTCAATATGTGAAGTTGATGTACGATATCCTAGACCCAGAAAAGGTCTATGATAAAGAATTTCTTTCACAGTTCGCCAAATAAAATGAGCTCAAATCTAAGCCAATCAAGCAATGGAGGAGTAATCCCAACAAGCACAATAATAACGAAAAGAGTATGTACTCTACTGACTCCCTTGCAAGCCCCTATTGTTATGTCTCTGCGATGATGTCCAGGCATTTTGGTCAGCCAAACACTACTCGATTTTCAGTATAATGGGTCCCTCTCATGGAGGCCACTGAAGATTCCTATGTTATGGATTGGGGAAATATTCTATCTAATAATATTGCCACTCAAATTTTAGAATATAGAAAAAACCGCTCCATTTCTTCCAAAAAATTTCCCTCGTTCTATATGAGTGCCTATATCATGGATGTTGTGTGTTATACCCCAGATTTTCCAGCCATGGGCTGGAAATGGACTACCTAATACCCTGATCCTATTCATATATTTCATAGTATGTTGTGGGAATCTAAGTATGAGAACCATTTTTACAAAATTTTCCATGGAGTTATTCTCCCGTTGTTCCAAGATTTTTTTAATGAGAAAGCCCCCGGACTGTCAAAAGAGGCCCAAGATAGTTTTTCCTCTATATGAAAATGGTTTGGTAAAGAGCTATTCACCTATGTCCGAGTATTTAGGAGCTTAGCTCAACAACGTGTTTTTCCCCTGTATGTTCCTAACAAACTTCTTGCAAGAGATGTTGCATATCATACTGTTGGAAACGGCTTAACCAGATTTCTGAAAGAGGCCAAGAAAGCATCATGGCCTTATTTTCCTATTAATTGTGGTGTCTGTGGACTTGATAATTACAAGCATGACGTTGTAGAGATTGGTCAGATTAATTTTTTTAATTTATTTACCATTCCAAACAAGCAGTATGATACAATTAAAGTTGCTAATAATTTCACTACCCAAGTGAAGATTAGGTCTTTTGTGCACGAAGATGATGATTTCGATGACCTGTTTGAGTCTGTTGAAAATTATCCTGCAACTCAAAATTCGGCAACTTTACACCTCCGTCCACAGCAATTGTTGAAATTTAAGCAATATAGGAATAAGAAATTTGAAGAAATTCCATTAAAAATGGTTGATGTTTCACAACCATTAGCTCAGAAGGATAAGGAAAGTGAATCGACAGCTAAGGATACTAAATTCCTTAGCACAACAGACCAAGATAAATCATCCGAAGTTCAAAATATGGATCTGGATTTCCCTAGTAATCTAAATAATGTTTGGTAGTAGATTGATTTAAAACTCCAAGAAGAACAAGAAACTACAGTTAACTATCAACAACAAATTGTGCATACTCCACAAAATAAAAGTCAAGACTCATTCAGTGCTGAGCCCTTTGACAAAGTAGTAAGAATAGAAAGAGTGGAATTCATCTCGGCCTTCCCCACCACCGAAATTTTTCTTAACATTGAAGAAATTCTTCCTTTGGACATTTTATATAGTCCAAAACATAAGGCAGTTATGAGCCGACAGAAGAAAAGAAGAATATCAGAGCAACCCCAACCCATTGTACAAGGAGATGCATCAATGGATGTTGTTTGAAAAGACACTCAAGAAAATCCTTCACAGGATCTAACTTGCCTAACTCAATTCCCAGGAGCCTCTGCTTCTGTAACCATTGACAAAGAATGAAAAGTTCAAAAACTGATGAAACAAAAGGATGAGAAAATCATCCAACTTGAACTAGAACTACAAGCAGAGAAACAAAGTGTCAGTCAACAGTTACATGTATAGATCACACAGCTCCAGGAAAGCATGGACCAGTTAAAAAGTCATCATCATAATGAGATTAGTTCCAAGGATACTCTAATTCACCAGTTGCAGCTCTCTATGGAGCAAGTAAAATATAACCCAAATATTGATGAATTCAGAAAAGAGGCCTTAGAACTAAACACTTTATTGGCACAACAGTAGGTTTTTTTAATCAGAAATTATCAAGTATTATTGAATTTTGTAAACAGAGTGATTCACTTGTAAATTGCATTGCAAATATGAGGATTTGTTTTGATGATATAGATGATAAGGTCTCCTAGTTTTCCACCTAGTAGGATTTTTTTGAGGGTCGAAAGGCCAACCTGTCCAGGATTGAAGATTAAAAGAAAGAAATATTATTTACAGACTTGGATGTATAGTTGAAGCATGCAGAGAGAGACATTTGCAGGGAAAATGATGTTGCTACTAACATTGTGGAAAATATTAGTCAAAATCTCATCACAACAAACCTTATCGATAGATGTCCTCTCGGTGCATTACCTTTAGTGAAAGACTTGATAAGACAGTGGCAAGAAGTTTCAGATGTAAAAGAAGAACATATCATGAAGTTGGAAAAGATGGATTGGAAAAATATTAGAGATATTTACTAAAGCCTCACAGCCAGTGGCTTATGTTGCGTTGTCTCACAGATACATCCTCCTACATGCTTCCCCCAGTTTTTGATTTTTTTCACTGGACAGTTGTGCATTAGGCCAAGCCAATCTCCAAAGGTTAATACTATGCTTAATATCCTTCAGTTGAAGGAACAAATGGAAAAGGAGATAGCATGATTTTCCTCGAGCAAGTCATCCCTTTAATTTCTATTTATGTTTTAATTCCACTTACTTTAAGGAGGTTTTTTTTAAACCTCCTCGGATTTTTATTGTAATAACTATTTTGAGACTTATTGTTTTTATATTTAAACCCCTTCATGTCTTTGAAGAAGGGGTCCTGAAATTTTGAAAATAAGACTTTACAGATGTTGCACTTTTTGACTCTTGAAGTTTTCTGAATAGAAAAGGTTGGACCAAGTATTATTTATCAAATGAGCAGAGTAAACATATGCATGGTACTTTTATCCTGTGTGTTATATTTTAGCTTCAAACGAGAAATATTTATTTATCTTATGATGTTTTGTTTTATGCACATGTTTGAATACAGTTTGACATCAATTCACTTATGAACATCCTATATTGTTATCATTTGATACATATGCAATACAGGAATTTTAAAGTTGTGATATAAGCTTTATTCAATTGATTTAATTAACTATTTAATTAAATCAATTATCTCAAACTTTTTCATATCTCTAAGTGAATGTATGATCTTTATTTGCATCCACTGAAAGGTTATTTTTGTAGATCGCACAGAGAATAGATTTCATCTCGGGATACATAATAGATAGATATATTTTTTGTTTCAGGCTTGCTAATATTTCCATCTACTAATTTCTAGACAGTGATAAAACCATCCATTCACCCCAACTATGTCAAACTAGGAAACTGGTCCCATAAATCCAGTTGGAGCCACCATTCCAAATTGAAAAGGGACGGCTTTTAAGTCCCCATCCGGGTGGTTTCCCTGATGTTGTTGCACCGATTTTCTGGGCTTCAACACCAAGGTTAGTGGATTGAGGTTCATGAAAGCTTTGACATGTATATATATATATATATATTGTAACATTGAAAGGAATATAATGAAAAATCAGTCTCGTAGTCTCAGTTTTGGGATCTAGGGGAAAATATTTGTGTATATTTATTTTATGTTCTCGCCATTCTTTTTTTTTCTGTTTTAAGAATTCGTTTATAGGTAATTTTTGTACAAGGTTAAAACCTACCGTTACAGGTTGATTTGGGCATCATCCCAAAACACATATCAGTATTCATCAGGGTCTATCATACTCTAAATTGGTTGCTACATGGCCTAAACAAGTCATCACATTGATGGTCTTCCCTCATGAAAGTTTCACTGCTTATATGCTAGTTGAGGTGCCCTATCAAACCATCAACGCACCCCTAGATAGGTGTAACCTATTTGCAGAGCATCTACTCCCATGCAAGGATGTGTTGCAAAGGATCTAGGCCCACTTTCGAGTGTGTTGGTCGACTAGGAGTGAATTGTTCACCAAATTATAGGAATCTCCCCAACTTCTAGTGACTTCTAGAAGTTGTTCCAGCTTTCACCTCATCTGATAGCCTCGAATTTGGAACCCATGAAGTCATTAAACCTCTTATATTCCTATTCCCATGAACAAGGAAACCTCTTCATCCATTTTTAGGAAATTCATTCAATTATTCATTTATTTCAAACTACCTTCATCTACTTATAAATAGAGCACTAAACATACTGCACAAGAGAGAAATAATTTGTGTTAAGTAGATTTATGATGGTGAGATATCAACTCTTGAAGGTGTGTGCATGTACTGTGATGTTGCTAGATTTTTGATGTTGGATGTGATGAGGATGGGACTCAAGCTGGATGAGTGATAGAGAATCAATCGACTGGTTTTATTCTTCCTTATACTTCATAATAAAGACATTTATTCCTTTCCTAATGCACATGTCAATGATGTTATATGTGTATTAATGAGTTTAATCGATTCAAATTTTTTTTTTTTGTCTTCTGTTTTCCATGGCAGGTATCAATCGAGCAAGTTAAGTTGGATTGAGAGGGACGAAGGGAGGTGAGGGAAAGGGACCAGATAACATGTAGGTTTTTCTCCCTTTATCTATTCACATTAAGGAAAATATTAGATATCTTTATTTATGTTGTTCTAAGTGAACCACCCACTTAGGGAAAGCATACTTATCCATAGGTTTGTATTTCCATAAAACAAATTGGTGACCATACAGGGGAACGATGGATCTTCCCTGGTGGTTTTGTCCTTGTCCATCAACTTCTAGTAGACTTTACCTGCTTATTTTCATTCATTGGAATGTGCTTAGCAAAATTAGTGTGATTACTTTCTTTTTCAGAGAGTCCTCTGGAACGAATGCACTCTTGGTCTTGACACAGTGCTCTACATCGCACTACTGGCTTAGGGACAATGCTCTGCAATGCACTGTCTCCAAGTCAGGGGTGCGTTGCCCCTATGGAAAACCAATATCTATCTTTTCTTTCTTTTTCCAATTCATGTCAGTGTTTGCTTGCTGAAGTTTTGAGTGACTGAATACCTCTAGAGACAAATTTACCTTTACACTTCTTGCCTCGCTTTGGATTTGTTTGATCAATGTTTCTTTGTGTTTTATTTATCATTGTGAATAGTTCCAAAGTTAAAATTTACATTTAAAAAATTCATTATTTTCGAAAATAGGAATTGTCGTTTCAATCTTCGTTTCTCTAGAAAGTTTTGAGTGATTGTTTATACATTAGTTTCATTTTTGTTTATATAATATTAAAGGAAACTGAAAATTTAAAAATGCATTTTCATTAAGGGATTGTGAGTGTTACTTGAGGAATAGTTTAGGGAAAAATTGCATTTAGATGTGCTCATTGGTGATTGCAAATTATCTGATTTCTCTATCCCTACTAGCTAGTTTTTCATTGTCGAAAATCAATTCGAACCGAATTCTTACCATTCTAATTGCATTCTAGGAATGTTCAATACATCTTGCGGTGAACTTGAAAGACAAATTGATAATCAAGGTCAACATAAAATTTATCTGAATTTATCTAAGGAAGCATTGTAACTTTAATGATAACATTTAGAGGTCTAGGCTAGAGACGTGTTCCGATGTCGTTAAACATAGCATATGTCGTTAATTTTATGCGATCCATTCTGAGTGTGATACCTCATTCCACATACGTAAGTATATCAGAGCTGTTCCATGTACTTTCGGGTATATCAAGTGGTGTTCTAGTACGAAAATTATAAGGGGATGCTCTCACTGTACAGTTTCACATTAGACAGTGCTAACACGGATTGGGCCTCCACGTACCTTCGCGTATATTTGGGAGCAAAACTTTAGGTTTCTTACCATCCATAGGTAACCGATTCGACCGCCTTGTACTTGTGATACACCGAACATAGCATTCAGGGAGTTTTTCTGCACGTATAATAATTCCTTGGTTTACCACGACAGTATATTTCATTTCAAAATTTCTTGGTAAACCTTTTGCCTAGTATCACCCTCATTTTTTTTATTTTTTTATTGTCTAAAAGCAATTAGAAATCATGGAATAAGATCAACCCCTTCCCCGTCGTTCTCTTAGGACAACGAATAAACCTCCGTTACCATCAGAAGCTACTCCTAGTAGACGAAGGCGTGCTCCCCCTACCGAGTCTGGTACCTCTGGAACTCTTGTTGCTACATCATCTAATATACCAGAGACATATGATCCTTCGAGTACTAAGTCTCGAGTAGTTTTGAATGATCCTGGTTTATCTTCAACTATCGAGACGGAAATCTTAGAGTTACCTGAGGACACTGAATTCAATCCAGTGAAATGGTGAATCCTGAACCTGAGTTTGTTCAATTGGAAGTTGATCCCGCAGTTGAACAACAAGAAGTTGTCCCATTGCAACCATCTGATCCTCCACCATTCGTAACCGTCGAGTCTTTGTCTTTACCGCAGATTTTACTGCCTGAAATTTATCTCGGGCCTGACAGTGAAGTGATTCCACCTGGTTTGATTTCGATAGAGGAAGAACTTCAAGAAGAGGCAACCCCTTTGACCCCCACTCATTTTGGGTCGGAGCTTCATTTATATCAGTCTTTTCCTCATTTGACCGACTCTGCTTCCGTTGATCCTTTTGACTCTCAAGTTCCCGTAGATTCGTTAGATTATTTATTGGTTTATTTAACCATGACAAAGACAGCATCCCAGACTATACCATCTATTACGATTGTGGCATCATCTACTATCAAATCGTCTTCGATGTTTTAGACGACACCCGAGGAACATTTGTATGGCGGTATGTCCGTCCCACAGGGTTACCGAGCTTTAAATGGAACCTACTATGGTATCTCCTCTATTCCATGTACTTCACCCATGTCATCATCATGAATTATATCTGGTTCATCTATCATGAGTATTGAACGGCCTGACCCTCAATATCAGGATGGACCGTCTAATTACCGTCCCTCTTATCCAGTATCTGCTAGATACCCCTCATATGAAATTCAATATGTGAAATATCCCTATAATCCATATGTTGGGGGGTCACAGATGTTCGGTCCATATGGGAGTACTCTGTCATATTTAGGTCCATCATATGCTAGAATTCTTGTTTGCCAATGGCATCCTACTTTGCCTGTTCAGCCGCAAACGGTTCTGTATCAATATCAACCAGCTCAACCTATCATATTTGTGCCTACTACGCCTATCATTTCTTCTATGGTTGTTTCTTAGTCTGCACAAGTGGGTCCTTCCACCCCTAACCTTCAAGTTTTGGGTCTACAGACTCAGTATTCCCAAGCTACTATTAAACAACCATCTGTATCAGGAATTTCACAACCACAGGCTAGTTTACCTTTTTCACAGGTTTCTGTTGGCCCTGTATATTTACAACTGAGTCCGAATTATCCTGGCAGGCAACCATTTTATCGGATACCATGGCAGCCGCAGCAACCATTCTCACAGTATCATGCTTATCCAGGACCTTGTCAGCAATCCTACCCCTATCTGGGTTACCAACAACATAATGCATTTGTTGGTATGCAAAGGCCTACTGCTCAGGCAATTCCATCTTATCCTATTTATGCTCAACCTGACCTTAATCGATAGTTTCCATTTGTTGCAACATTAGAATTATCGAATTTAAATCGACTCACCAATGATCCAATTTATTATTTACCCTGGTGGTCGGTGATTCCACATAAATTACCCTCGGACATTCCAAAATTCAATGGAAATTCTGGAGAAGACCCTTCTACGCATGTCATGACTTATCATTTATGGTGTTAATCAAACTCCCTAAATGATGATTATGTTAGATTGTGTCTTTTCTAGCGAACGCTTACTGGTCCAGCTGTGAAGTGGTACATTGAATTACCATGAGCTTTGTTTGATAACTTTACAACTTTAGCCACCAAATTTTTAACCCACTCCCAGTTACCCATCAAATATGAAACTAGAATGGAAATTTTGACCGAATTTAAACAGACTACTGCTACTCATATATCTGATCATATACATGAGTGTCATGGTCATCGTAGAATGGTTAAAGCATTTGTTCCTTATCAGCTTTTAGCTAAGTGGTTTATTAAGTCATTGTTGCCTTCTATCAACGAGGATGTGGCCAAAGGCGTGTTGTCACTGAAGAGAAAGTCATTGCTCGTGCCCAGTATCTAGATCTAATTTACACTCAGTCTGGCATGCTCTACGAAAATATTCCAAATGCGTTGCGACCAAATTTTATTGTTCCATATGGTCAGGACATTCATGACGGTGATGGTGTGATTGGTTCTGTTATCACTCATCTGGAAAAATCATCTGATTCATCTGATTCATCCGGTTCGTTTCGGAAAACTCATTACCCTTGCTTGATATGTAATGAGGAGAATTTTACGCGAGATTTTCCTCACCGCTCAGAACTCCAAAAGCTTCTTAAGACTTCCACCTCATCTGTAGTGTTGACAAATCCTTTTTCGAACTCGAAAACACATTTGGTTGTGACAAATCTTGCTTCTAGTTCACAAGTCCTTATGCTATCTGTTACAAAGCCCAAAACTGATGTTTTGGTGTCAACACGAAGTAAAGATTACAGTAATCCATTGTCATCATCCAATGGTCAGGCTACATATCAACCTACCACTTCAACTTCTACTTTGACGTCATCTGACTCGGCTCTACCACCTATCCTTCCAGAGTTAACAATAAAATCGTCGAAGGGACTAGTTCACAATCGACATTCAACCCTTGAGCTCGTGCAGCTCAAAATTATAATGTAGTAGAGGATTTGGCTCAATCACCTTCTGCTATTTTGATGCTTGAGGTACTTCAGAATTGTCCCTCCTAGAAGCAAGCTTTGTTGTCCACGATCGGTGTAATTGATCCAACATATTCAAATCTTGTAGCCTTTAATCACGTGTACTATGTGCCAAAATTACCGGCAGAGTTAGAATTCTTGATTCAAGTACATGTCTTGAATCACCTCATTCATCGCACTATCATTGATGAAGGAAAATCTACTTCTATCATGTCAATGAGTTACTGGAAGTCACTTGGTTCACCGACTTTGTCACAGTCACCTATGACGTTGAAAGCTTCTGAGGGTCGTACATATAAGCCTTATGGAATTCTTAATAACCTGCAAGTAGAACTAGGGTGAAAATCAGTTATTGTTGAATTTGAGGTCGTTGAAGAACCCCTGGACTACAACATATTACTTGGAATACCATGGGTTTATGCTATGGTTGCAGTAGTATTTACTTATTCTGTATGATCATCTTCCCACATAAAGGAAGTATTGCAGCCATTGATCAACTCTCGTTCTTCACCTCTAGTTCCCAGGTAACTGGAATCATTCCATTAGTTCATAGACCCCCACATTCTCTTTAGAACATTGGTGTAGGACTCTTTAACGATCCTTTCCTAATGGGCACCTTTTCATTACTGTCGCCTGCGACATCGGTGGAAATCGCACATATAAATACCTACAACATGATATCTTCCACTTCGTCTGACTTAAGGAAGATACTCAATGATTATGAAGTAGCTAGGTTGGGCAACATCATGCCACTAAGTGAAATTGAGATAGCATAGCAATCAATTTTCTTGGCTTATGTGGCTAATCCAAATCCATTGTCGTCGTTTGGGTTGATCATTCTTCGGAATTTGGTACTTCTTCTGATCCTTTTTCATGCGTATTCTTGAATGATGAGAGCATTATGGAATCCATGATGCCGGAAGAAGAACCATGGGAATCATCACATCGAAGATCCCATCTTCCAGATTATAGTGAAGATAATCCATATGAACTATATCACCCTACTGTCGTTGAGTTCTTGACGAATTCTATTCCTATCCATGCCGTCAATTCCGAGAGAAACCCATCGAATATCGAAGAAATGATTTCTATCAACATTTCGACCAAACCTGGTATTGTAGAAAAAATTCATGTCGGTGCATCTTGTTCTCCATCTGAACTTGACACTTACTGCGCTCTTTTTCGTGAATTTCGATATGTATTTGGTTGGTCATATGAGGAGATTCTCGGTATCGACTCTAGCATTGTTGAACATGAAATTAAAATGTATCTTGATGTTAAGTCGTTGCGATAACACCTTCATCCTTTTCACCCAAATAAAGATGTTTCCATTAAAGCAGAGGTTGAAAAAAAAAATTGTGCTAGATTCATTTACCCTATTCTGCTTATCGATTGGGTATCTAACATTGTTCATTTCATGAAGAAACAGGGGACAATTAGAGTGTTTGTCGACTATCGGGATGCTAATCATGCTTATCTGAAAGACAACTATCCAACTCCATTTATCTACCAAATTATTGAATAATGTGTCAAATGTGAAATATTTTCTTTCATGGATGGATTCTCCGGTTACAATCAGATTAGTATTCGCCCAGAGGACCAATATAAACCAACTTTTATCTATCTCTGGGGCACATTCGCCTATCGTAAACACCCTTTTGGTTTAAATAACGACAGGGCCACATTCCAGAGGGAAATGAATTATGATTTTCATGACATCAAGCACATAGTTCAATCGTATCTGGATGACTTACCTGCACATTCACAAAAGCAGGCTGACTGCCTGCTACATCTAAGAGCGATCTTTTTACAATGTCGTCGCTATAAAATATGCCTAAATCTACACAAATGTGTGTTTGGTGTTGGTTTTGTTCATTTGCTTGGATTCGTTGCGTCGAAAGACGAAATTCATCTTGATTCATTGAAGGTCCACGATATTCTTGATTTGCCCGCTCCTTCCAATCTGCTTCAGTTACAGAGACTCCAAGGGAAGGCTAACTTTCTAAGGAGGTTCATTCCTAACTACACCCAAATGGCTAAAGGATTTACTCGAATATTGAAAAAGGGGGTACCGTTCCATTGGGATGAGGTTGTGCAAGATTACTTTGGTGTTCTTAAAGATTCCCTGATCTGAGCATCATTAATCTATCCTCCAAATTATCAGAGTGACTATTTCCTGTATCTCGCCACTGCGAATACAAACATCACTATGGTTTTATTCCAAGAAGAATATGGGATTGAACATCTGATATATTATTTGAGTCATAATATCAATGATATGGAAGTTAAGTACACATACAATGAGAAGCTCGCTTTCGCAGTCGTTCAAGCTGTACAAATATTTCGCCATTATATCCTACTCCGAAAGACCATTGCTATTTTAGATTGCAACCCTATGACATACATTTTGTCACGTCAATTGCTGGGGGGGTATTCAAAATGGATCTTCATTTTGCATTATTTTTATTTGGAATTCATCAAATCCAATTCAAATAAGTCTTTGGTGTTTTCTAAGATTTTTTGTGACCTTCCTTCGAGTAGTGTCGATCCTACTACGGAACCATCAATTCCAAATGAGTCTTTCTTTCTGATCGAGTCATCTGAGTTGTGGTATGGATATTTCATCATCTATCTCTAGACCCAAAATTTTTGGCCTAATACCTCTTACTCGCAACAGCGAAGTATTCGATACCAAGCCAAATACTATCTGATCGTAGGCGATACACTTTATCAGCATGGTGTCGATACAATTTTACGTATGTGCCTCACGCATGAGGAAGCCGAAAAAGTTATAAATGATTTCCATTCTGATGCATGCGGTGGACATTTGTCTGGCTACGCTACCGCGCAGAATATTCTCCACGCTGGTTACTTCTGGCCTACCATATTTCGTGACTACATTATCGCAGTTAGAAGTTGTCATTCTTACCATATATCTAATCATAAAACCTGCCTACCACTAGCACCAATGCATCATGTCGTCAATGTTGGACCATTTGAAAAATATGGCATTGACTTCATGACATGTAACCCTCGCTCGGCCGAGGGGCATGGGTATATTATTGGTGTCATTGAATATTTTACCAAGTGGGTTGAGGCGATGCCTACATTCAACAACACGGGACAGACAGCTGCATTGTTCTTTTTTAACCATGTGCTTTCACAGTTTGGTGTACCACAGGCCATAGTCACAAATCATGGAAAACATTTTTGCAATCACATGATGGATGAGTTGACTACTAAGTTAGGACTGTCACATGATAATTCTACCCCCTATTATCCACAAGCTAATGGACAAGTTGAAGCTATCAACAAGAATATTAAGTGTATGCTTCAACGCATGATTGGGGTTCATAAACAAAACTATAATTTGATCCTATACTCAGCTTTGTGGGCATATCAAACCTTAGTGAGAAATGCAACCGGATTCAATCCCTTTCAGTTAATTTATGGTCTAAAAGCTATCTTACTAATACAATGTGAAATACCATTGTTGAAACTCGCGATTGACATGCTACCTGACACTTCTGAAGAAGAGGCACGTATTTTAGATCTCATCTATCTAGATGAAACATGTCGTGAATCCACATTGGCCAACGAAGTGCATAAGAGATGAATTCGGGCACAATATGACCAAAATGTCAAGCCTCGCACCTTCTCGGAAGAACTAGACTTGCTTTATGATCAGGAAGCTGATAAGATAGGAATAGGGAAATTTGACCCATTATGGCATGGCCCCTACATTGTCAAGCACATTTTGGCTAAGGGTGCCTACGAGTTGGTAGATTATGATGGGATTCCATTGTCGCAGCCTCGAAATGGGTTGTATCTTAAACGTTACTATGCCTGATTTTTCATAGTAAAGACTATATTATATGCTTTGATTGTGTGTGTGTGTAGTAGTGTTCTTTTTATATTTTTTCATGTGGTTAGTAATAAGCTTTGTATTTTTTTCATATGTCAGAATCTTCGGAACCATTTTTTGGTTATGTCGATGGTGCTAGTCGTAGTACTCAGAATTTATCCCCTGCAGCATGGGCCATCTTTGCTCCAAGTGGCGAGTTAGTGAGCTTACAAGGGATTTGTATCGGTCAATCAACCAACAATATTGCTAAGTATAGCGGGTTGATTGAACTACTCTCTGATGTCATTTCACTTTGCATTTGCCCCATCATTATCAGGTTGGACTCACAACTTGTCGTACTACAACTTATTGGCGTCTATATTGTCTTAAATCCAAAAATTCATCACATGTTCCTTAGAGTTCGTATTTTGGAAAGACATTTTGATTACATTTAATATCAACATATTTCCAGAAACTTTAACACTATGGATATTCATTCATGAATTATGTGTTAAATAGACATTTGCAGCATATGAAAAGATATATTTTCAATTCACATCATACAATTGAATAGGGTTTCACATAATCAAAGAAAAACACTGAAAGTAAAATAAATTTATATCGAGTTTTTTACAAAATTGTGTCTAAGACACATTGGTCATCTAACCTCAAAATGTATCCATACATAGCATAATCTAAGTAAAACTAGTGATGCTCATGATTGCAGGTCACTGCTTGGGCTATCATGCGCAACAGCCTCATCCAACGGCTTGGCACACCAACGGTATGGTGTTGCAGCCTCATAGGTAACTCCTCGATCCATACCTCTGGTATCCCAAGAGTTAATCCCTCCACATGCTGATCCAACTCAGCAAGAGTCTCAATTAAATTCAAATATTGTAGGATTTCTCTTCCGACAGTCCTCTCTGTTGGTTCTTCTTCTTGTTGTGCACATACCACTGGTTGAACGGTACCTACATCTGCATACATAAAAAAAAAAAAAATAGTTTAGTTTTAGAAACAACAAAAAACACAAAAATATGTAAAAAACCCCAAAAAATCAAAAACATGGTCAACATTTTACCTATAACACCCCATTGAGTGTCGATTGGTAAAATTAAATCTGGATCTCCGCGGAAATCCATCCCTGCATATGGATGCTCCTCAATTAAGATATTCTGTCTTTGGAAACAACTGAAGAATGCAATGGAAATTGAGATTGATGACTAACCAGCATGTCTAGCCATCATCTTGACCCACCGCTGCATATGTGGATCTCTAGGACCAGCTAATCCTAGCGTCACATGTTGTGGCTGCATCAATGGAACTCACTCCAAAACAAAAGCAATCAAAATAGACCCATAACTGAAATTTTTGGTCTTACCACTTTTTACCTTGGTCAGTTGTTCTTTCATTTGAAGGAGTACTGCTTCAGCCCATTTTATCATGGTTGGCTCAAGACACTCAAGCGTATACTGCATGTATGATCTATTCATGACATGTAGTGTCACGCTTCCAGCTAGTTTTGCGATAGTGAATAGGAGAGTGCACAAAGGCATATCACGCACATCTTTGATATTTACCTTTCCATATTTATTAGGCTCAGTTCCTGGTTGAAAAAACTGTCGGATGTAGTCCTTCACTATTTCACCACCACGCGCAGAGCCTGCAAGTCAAATGGGGGCACCACGTCTCAAAAAAACTGTGAGAAAGTAAATGTCATCAACCAATATTGGGAGCACTTTGTCCCCAATGTGAAATTCCTAAATTGTCGGGTCCGATGAATGGATCAAAAACTGTAATAGTTCCATGTGTTGCCTCATCCCTGAAAATCGGAAGTACTTCAGCAACCCACAATCTCTGAGGGCTCACACTGTGCCAGGATCATTTAGGGTAACCATATCATGTTCTTCATGTTATATTTCTCACCATGTAATCAACATTCTAATCCAATGAAAGTCTGAAATCACACCATAGGCTAAGTTAGGATCCATTTCATGCAAAAAACTGTGAATATTTTGGGCATAAACAAAGATACAACTTTTTGAATTGCGCCCAACGCACCCCTAAGTGAGAAACAGAGCATTGCAGAGGAACTGGGCCTCTTTCCAGCCTATCTGAAATGCACTTTTAGATAATCAAGGGTGCACTGGCCCTAGGGTGCTGTATATTTAGCCTAGGGGCCCCAAAACCCTAAAAAATGTGCATGAAACTGAAAAAGAATGGATTCAATAGAAAGAGGAGGGTAAGATATTCTACCTGGTCTGGACGGCACGAGAAATGATCCACAGAATCTGTCGCAATCAACTGCTAAAGTTTGAGGGTAAAACAGGCTCAGAGCACAAAAATCCAAATGGTAAAGGTGAAATGGTAAAAATGACTTGGTAATTTCTTAATTTAATAGTCTTTTTGATTCATTTATGCATATTTAATGAATCGACTATGGTTTTTACCCATTTTTACTATTTTAAACAGTTATTGTTAATCCATTTGATGTTTCTTTGAGTAGGTTTGTAGCTAATTATAGTGAGTTAGTCATGCATGATTGTGAAATGTGATATTGACCGCAAAGCACAGTTTTATCTCTTTTTCGAGCTTTGTTAAATATGAAAAAGGAATTCAAAGCATAGTTTTATCTCTTTTTCGAGCTTTGTTAAACATGAAAAAGGAATTCAAAGCATACTTTTATCCTCTTTTTCAAGCTTTGTTAAACATGAAAAAAGAATTCAAAGCACACTTTTATCTCTTTTTCGAGCTTTGTTAAATGCGAAAAAGGAACCCCCTTGGAGTTCTCTTTCAGCTCTTTTCAGACACTCTAAATATGAAAATATTGTCGAGCACTTGTACTTTCAAGCTCATTAAAGGAATTGAAATGAAATCTACTCAATATAATTTTAACCCTTTTCAGGACTGAGATAGATTATGATTACGAAAAAGGAAAACCCTAGTCGAACATGGCTAGGAGGTTCTCTTAGATATTATTTTATGCTTTTTTCGGATATGAGGGACTATTATATGAAAAATAACTTGTGGATTTTTCTTTTAGTCCCTTTTTTCAAACTCTATAAACATGAAAAAGCACCAAGTTCTCACTGTCATTAGACTCGTTAAAGCATCAAATAGTGACAGACTTGTCCATCATGACAATATCTAGTTTCACCTTCCCTAGACTCGTTAAAGAATAAAATGGTGATGGATTCACCTGAAGGGTGGAATTATACATCAAGCATATCTTATCCTCCTTAAGCTTGTTAAAAAATAAAGAGGTACTGGTCATTGCAAAGGGATAAAACACTTTATGGTAGCAAGTCACTCTTGAACATGGAAATTATTCACTTCATCTCTGTGATTTTTGGGTTGGGTAATCTGCTTGATGGTTTATCATACCTATGGTCTATCATACCATCCATCACTTCAGTTTTGCATCAAATGTTTCCAATTCATTCAATGTCATTGATATGTTCAAGAGAAGTCACTCTTTTATTCCTCATCCTTTGCAATACTCATAAACCTTCATCTCATGAACACCATCCCTGACATTGCTTCATCAGTCACATTTTGTCTCCAAAATCATTACTCTTGTTTTGTGTCATTGATGAGGGAAGCATCAATGCCCTCCTGTGATGAGTCGCTTCCTGTCGACATCAGCTCATCATTGAGGAAGTTGACTTAGAAACAACCTTTTAGTACCTTGGATCTTACTTACATCAATGGCAGGTTTCTCGCTTCCAACAACACGTTGACATCACAGGCCTTCAACTGAAAGACTTTGTATAGTGTTCAACATCAAATCATCTATTCACACCATACAGAATGTACTACAGTACCTTGAGAGCTATTATCATCAATGGTGGTTTCTCTCATGTCTGTTAATGACTCACATCATTGGTTGGTAATCAGACAGTGTCTTCCCATGTTTGACTTCAGATCACATATTCACATGGTTAGACTCGCACACTAAGCGATCGAGTGAATGAGATAGAAGACGCCGGATCTAGTTTCATCCATCCAGGCTGTGATTTTAGGAGAAGTACCAAATCATCCGTATGATGGTCATTATTCAGATGGTCATTATCTGAAGACAACTTTCTGATGTTATGATAGTTTATGTGTTGAGTATGATATATTCCTCCTTCAACAATTCATGTACAAGATGAACATATATCAAGATGTAATGTATTGTAATTAATGCAGGTTGTTGTCTAATTCATTTCCTCCTCATCACGTCGTAAAGAAAATCATTCAACATTTCATTTTTTACTTCATGCTTTAGGGGGTAGTTGTTACAGGTCGATTTGGGCATCATCCCAAAACATAGATCAGTATTCATTAGGGTCTATCATACTCTAAATTGGTTGCTACATGCCCTAAACAAGCCATCACATTGATGGCCTTCCTTCATGAAAGTTTCACTACTTAGATGCTAGTTGAATTGCCCTATCAAGCCATCAATGCACCCCTAGACAGTTGTAACTACTTTGCAGGGCATCTACTCCCATGAAAGGCTGCGTTACAGAGGATCTAGGCCTACTTTGGAGTGTGTTGGTCGACTGGGAGTGAATTTTTCATTGGATTCTAGGAATATCCCCGACTTCTAGTGACTTCTAGAAGTTGTTCCAACTTTCACCTCATTTGATAGCCTTGAATTTGGAACCCATGAAGTCATTAAACCTCTTATATTCCTATTCCCATGAACAAGGAAACCTCTTCATCCATTTTTAGGAAAGCCATTCAATGATTCATTTATTTCAAACTACCTTCATCTACTTATAAATAGAGCATTTAACATAGTGCACAAGAGAGAAATAATTTGTGTTAATTATAGTTATGCTGGTGAGATATCAAATCTTGAAGGTGTGTGCATGTACTATGATGCTGTTGGATTGTTGATGTTGGATGTGATGAGGATGGGACTCAAGTTGGATGAGGACGGAGAATCAATAAATTGGTTTTACTCTTCCTTCTACTTCATAATAAAGACATTTGTTCCTTTCCTAATGCATATGTCAATGATGTTATATGCATATTAATAATTTTAATCGATTCAATGTGTTTAATTTGAATAGATCATATTGCCTTTATGTTTTTTTATGTCTTATGTTTTCCATGGCAAGTATCAATCAAGCGAGTTAAGTTGGATTGAGAGCGACGAAAGCGACGAAGGGAGGCGACGAAAAGCGAACATATTACAAGTAGGTTTTTCTCCCTTTATCTATTCATGTTAAGGAAAAGATCATATTTTTTTTCTGTTGTTCTAAGTGAACCGCCCACTTAGGGAAAGAATACTTATCCGTAGGTTTGTATTTCTGTAAAACACCTACATTTGGTATCAGATTTGTTTCAATTTCAAGGGGACGCCTTTGCTGTTGAGGGGTTTTTCTCAGGCCTGTGGTAGACCCTATTCAGTGGGAGACTTGTGGGATCAATTCTTGCGATGAAATAATATGGCAAACAAGGGAAATATAGAGATCGAGAAATTTAATTGTTAGATTTTTTAGTTGTGGAAGCTCAAGACGGAGGAA
This sequence comes from Pinus albicaulis, assembly GCA_034641835.2. Classification (NCBI taxonomy): domain Eukaryota; kingdom Viridiplantae; phylum Streptophyta; class Pinopsida; order Pinales; family Pinaceae; genus Pinus; species Pinus albicaulis. The sequence goes on along the minus strand of CM076573.1, from coordinate 536,068,634 downwards.
CTATTGGTGGACCGAGATTAGTGGATTTTTATAGATCCAGGCACGACACCAACAAGATTGTCGGTAGAATTCTTGGTGAAGTTAGATCAGAAGATGAAGATCGCATACGATTGTGTCCCTCATATTCAGTATTGTTGAATGTATCAAGGGAAGCTACGACGAAGGATTGTGGGTCAAGTTAGGGACTTTGTACCAATATAAGTCTCTAGCAAACAAATTGTTCCTGCAAAAAAATATGTATAACCTAAGCATGAAGGATTGAGACTTGGTGATAGAGCATCTAAATGCCTTTAATATTGTGGTAAGCTAGTTTTTATCTATTGATATAAAAAAATTTGACGAATATAAGTGCATCACTTTTTTATGTTATCTACTAGATTCATGGGATAGTCTGGTTATTTCTATAGGTATCAATACAAATACCTTGAATTTTGATGAAATAGTGTCATCCTTATTGTCGGAGGAGATGAGACGGAAAAATATGGAGAGTTGGAATGGAGATGCCTTGTCTGTAAGAGAATGGTCTCACAATAACAGAAATAAATCCTCGAGTGGGAGATCTAAATCTCTAGGAAAACCTGCAAAGGTGTGCTGGAAATGTGGAAAGGAAGGGCACTACAAAAAGGACTCTATATCTAAAGCTCCTGAGAAAGGAAAGGGATATGATGATGCTCCTTCAGCAAAGGCGAAAACCACCTAAGATGAATTTGGAGATGTGTACATGGATTCTTCTTCAAATACACATGTAGATCATGAGGCATGGTTGATTGAATCAAGTTCATCCTTTCACTTCACTCCCCATAGGGAGTGGTTATTCGAGTATGAGAAATATGATGGTGGTGATGTCTTCTTAGGGGATGATAGGAAGGCTAGAATCATCAGACATGGAAAATTCAAGTTTAAGTTGCAAGGTGGGAGGAATAGAACACTTCCTAGTGTTCAACATATTCTTGCATTGGCTAGAAATATGATTTATGTAAGCAAGATGGATGATGCCTATGTAAAAACAGTGTTCAAGAAAAATACCTGCAAGATGGTTCAAGGAGCACTTGTATTGATGCGAGGAGTTCAAATTGGAACTTTGTACAAGCTTCTGGATAGCATTGTTATTGATGGGTGCAATAGATCTGTGGTTCCTAAAAGTGGAGCAGAAAATCTAGTGGTCTCTGGAGAAAATACCATGTTATGGCATCAAAGGCTTGGACATATTGGAGAGAAGGGCCTTTAAATATTGCATGGTAATGGTATGGTAGAAGGTATGTCTAATTTCTCTCTAGATTTTGATTTTTCTTAACATTGTTAATATGGGAAGTCGAATCGGGTGAGTTTTCCCTCGGGTGCTAAGAGGGCGAAAGGGATATTAGAGCTTGTGCACAATGATGTGTTTGGACCTATGTTGGTTCCATCACTGGGTAAGTTTTTGTACTATGTCTCATTTATAGATGACTTCTCAAGGAATACATGGATATATTTCCTCATGAAGAAATCTGAAGTCTTTGACAAGTTTAAAGAATTAAGGCTATGGTGGGAAATCAGACAGAGAATAAGATTAAGGTGTTGACGATAGATAATGGTGGAGATTTTTGCAAGAATGAATTTGAAATGTTTTGTAAGAAGTGTGTTATAGCACGTTAGAAGACTTCTCCATACACACCTCAGCAAAATGGTGTTGCAGAAAGAATGATTATGACGTTCATGGAAAAGGCAAGAAGCATGCTTAGTGGCACTAAATTAGGGTAAGAATTTTGGGCAAAGGTAGTAGATATTGCATGTTACCTAGTTAACAGATCACCTTCATCAGCCTTGGAGGATAAGACTCCACATGAGGAATGGACCAATAGGAAACCCTCTCTTTCATAGCTGCGGGTAATTGGTTGTGATGCATATGTACATGTTCCAAATGAGAAAAGAACTAACTTGGATAGTAAATCTAAAAGGTGCATTTTTATTGGATATAAGGATGGTTTAAAAGGTTATAATATTTGGAATCCATAAACAAGGAAGGTTGTGTACAATCGAGATGTGGTGTTTAGAGAGGTGAAGGATATTATTAAATAAGAATTTCTACCAAAGGAATCTGAAAATATAGAATATGAACTTAAGGAGGAAGAATCAGACTCTACAGTAGAACAGGAATCAGAAGAAGAAGAGCCACATACTCCAATTTTTACAATATCATTTCATGAGAGAAGGCAGCCAGAGAGGTACAGTCCATCTACTTTCTATTCAAATTTTTCTTTATTTGTTACTGATCATTATCCCAAAACTGTCAGGGAGACAGTGGATTCAGAGGATGGAAAACTCTGGAAAGTGGCCATGGTTTATGAAATGGCATATTTGGACAAAAATGAGGCTTGGGATCTGGTGGAGTTTTTGGCTAGAAGGAAACCCATTGGAAGAAAATGGGTGTTTAAGAAGAATATGAATGCAGGAGGCAAGGTGGAGAAATAAAAAGTTTGGTTGGTAGAAAAAGGTTATTCCCAGGTTTCGAGAATTGATTTCGGTGATATTTTTTCTCTTGTTTCCAAGTTAGCTTCTATTAGATTACTTTTATTTGTTGTTGTTTCTTTTGATTTTGAGTTAGAACAGATGGATGTGAAGACAACATTTCTTCACGGGGATCTGGAAGAAGAGATCTAAATGAAGCAACTAGAAGGCTTTGCTGTGAAGGGTAAAAAATAACTAGTATGCAAGTTAAAAATCTCTTTGTATGGGTTAAAACAATCACCAAGGATGTGGTATCAAAAATTTGATACATATATACGGGGACTTGGCTTCACAAGAAGCAAAGAAGATTATTGTGTGTATTTTAAATTAATTGGTGACCGTGTTATTTATTTGGTCTTATATGTGGATGATATGTTGTTGATTGGAAATGTCAAATAAATTATCTAGGATTTGAAGACCCAATTGTCCTCCAAATTCGACATGAAGGATCTTGGTTCTTGTTATGCAAATAAATCCCTCTCGCGGACAAGAGCGATCTCCCTAGTATTCTATGAATAGCTAGAAACAAACATCCATTTGTAAATCGTTTTCTCTAGATTATTTGCAATTCAGAATTATTATAAACAAAGAAAGAGGACATGCACCTACCTTGAGATCCAACGTTTGGTGTAGTATTTTATCCAGTCGCTCCAAAGAGGCTTCTTCAGTAAGTAGAACCTGTAATCAAATACAAACAAAACAATTAAAAGCACCTGCAACATATAATAATTAAGAACAGCTAATCTAACTTAGTGATCAAGGAGTCTAAGTATTGAATTATTCAAATAAGCACAAGAACAACTCAATGAGAAAAGGAGATCCATATGTATTATCTTGAATGAAAAGAGTAACTTTACAACATGATGCCTTGATGTCATACAAGTTCCACCCGGGTCCTGAACAATCGTTCCTCCTACAGTTTGACAAGCCTTCCACTCTTTGAACCAGCATGGAGTTATAGACATAAGTGTGTGATCATTCTCATGTCAACAACAACTAGTGTAGAGAGTATGCTCTCTTAAGAAATTCTTCAGCAACTAACATGTATGTCTACCCTTGAGACTAAAACATGAGCTCAATTTATAGAGAAATGGAGGTTGTTTCAGTTCCATGAAGAGGGGGATGGGTTTCTCTCATGAAGGGATTTGAGCTCCATATACCAAGGGATATGCTCCATGAGTGGAGGGATAAAGCTCGAACTGATCGCACTTCTAGAAGCTTCTAGTTGGGAGAATATTCGACCAATTGGGCTTCTAGAACTTACTTTTTCCTTTATTTTACTTTTTATAGGGATCTGCAGGTTTTATAAGCAGAACGTGCAGGAGCTTCCGCAGGCTATAGAACAAATATCTATGGATCTGCAGGAAAGAGCTAGGAAAAGTGCAGAGTTAGACTTTTAAGGGTTTTAATGAGATTTTTTCCAATTCCAATACTTGGTTTAGGAACATTAGGTTTTTTGACTTCTAAGGGAGCATAATATAGCTAGTGATGAACCTATATAGACAGTCAAATGTCATGGTGACAAAATAACGTGTAACAGATTGCCCCCTAAAGTGTGAAGTCTGAGGTTATTCTGAAGAGTGAAGTGCTTTATCATTCCGAGGATTGGATTGTGGACACACCGGTCGAAAACCTGTAAAAACATTCAATGCAAGCATGTATATATATATATATATATATATATATATCATCGCTGAGGTAGGCATTCCAATATTCAGCTCAAAACTAACTAAATGTTCTGGTACAGAAATGATTTTAATCATTACATCAATAGTAGACACAGCATGGGAGTATCCATCTGTCATAAGTTGTCTAATGTATCATGAATAATAAAACTTCTCACAACTTGGTGTTACACTGAAAACTGTCACCTTGACATTCTGCTGACTGTATGAGCTCATTATTACTCATACTTCCTCCTTTTGCAAGTCCAATATACCAGCTCCTCATATCAAGCTTCAAAATCAGAAGAAAATCCCTAAAATCCCCTAAGAATTGGTATCGCACTTTCTCTATGCATTCCCTGCGGTCCCGCACCTAAATCTCAGCCTGCATGCGGAACCATACCGCACGTTCTTTGTGTAATGGGTGCGGACCTCTGTAAAACATAAAAAGGCGAGAAAATGAAGATAAAAGTGAATTCCAGGTGAATTCTAGAAGATTCTAGACGGGAATTTTCGGGAATGGATACGCTTTGAAGCTGGTTCATGCATCCCTCACTTGATGGAGCTAACCCCTTGATGTAAGGAGCTTATCCCTTTGAAGGAGGAATCTATCCCTTCATATTTGGAACTAGAAACCTCCTCTCTTTCACTATAAAAAAGAGGCCTTGGGTAGCCTCAAAGGGAGTTCAAGCTTATGAGATTTGAAGTTAAATGCTGTTGAGATTTAGACTTAGTTAACTAAGACTTTCTGTGAGGTTAAATCACTCATCTCCTTTTGTCTTAGTTCAAGAGTGCAATGCTTGTCAGAGTAAAGGAGATTCCTGCTTCGGACCCCGGGAGGACCTGCACAACATCAAGGCACAGGTTGTAAAGGTTTTCTATCTTTAAAGTTAATACAAATATACTCATTTCTCTCACTAAACTGTCAATTTGTGGTTTATTTCATAAATTCCTTGATCATTATGATAAGTATGATTTATGATAATGTCTATACAGGTGCTGCTTAATCTTTTTCCTTGTTTGTGATTGCAGATATACGAAGGACGTTCTTTCAGTGCACGGGAAGGACTTCAACAAAATTAAGTAAGCAAGCAAAGCGTTGGACATAAGGTAGGCCTTGCACCCGTATAGTGTTTTTATAAATCGCATATGCTTAGAGAGAGATTAGTATAATTGGTTGTTTGTTGCTAGTTACCTTTTGTACTAGAGAGATCAGTCTTGTCCGCAAGACGGATTAATCTACACAACAAAATGGCGACTCAACTGGGGATTAACTTGTTTGTTCTTGGTTCTCTTTGATTTTTGACTTGAGAAAAGATTTCTTTTTCTGGTTTTTGATTGATTCACATCTGTCTGGGTACTTTAAATTTTTCTGTTTTTGAAAATTTAGAAGTGTTTTGAGTTTTTCTGCAATTTTTTCTAGGACCGCACTCTGCATAACTGTGACAGTGCGGGAAGTTTCGCACGTTCTTTATAGAATACAGTGCGGGACCGCACCTGTCAACACTGCTTACATGCGGACCCTGTAAAAATTTTGAAAAATTTCTAGGTTTCTTTTTCTGGTTAATTTTTAGATCTTTGGTTTCTGCCCAGACTGGTTATTGTGTCTATCAAGAATTCATTGTTTATGAACTCCAACAGTATTAGTGTTTTGAATTATTTTCTAGGAGATTTTGCCGATTGGATTATTTTTCCTGTTTGGTCTTTGTAGTGATTCAAACTTTTGACAATTTGCAGTATCTCAGATTACATAAGATCTCTTTTTGTCTCTTGAATCCGACCTCATTGTGAAAACATCCTAGATTGAGAAATTAAGCCTTTTTTATTTCTTTGCAAATCTTCGAAAAGAACTTGCTTTAAAGTTTTGAATTTCATTTATTCTTTGAGTGTTTTGAAAAAACATATTTTGAGTGTTTTTTGATCTGTTTGATAGATTCTTAGTTTGCTGAACAACTAAGAGAAACATTCATAAAAAAACTCTAAAAAGCTTTTACTCAATTTAGATTAGTTTTCAAAATTAGTTTTTATAGTTTTGAATAGTTTTAATTTTTGTAGATTTCTTTCGAAAGAGAATTGTTTTGTAGCTTCTTGTTTGGAAAAGAAAATAGTTTTTCTTGTGAGCTTTGATAGTTTATTGAAAAGACAAAATAGTTTCTTTCAATTAGTTTTCATGTTTGAAGAAGGAATTTAAAGGTTGCATTCTCTAACTCTTCTTTAGATAGAAAGTTCATTGAAAGAAAAAGAATTGAATATCATCATAGGTGCATTTTAGTGTTTTTGGAAGTCGAGTCTTCACATCATACAAAGTTTCATTTCCACACCCATTGACTTAAGAAACAGCTCTTAAAAGTAACGCTTAAATAAAATTCATCTAGTAATCTTTTTATTTCTAGGGCTCTCATCACCAACATAGCTTAGGCTAGTATCTTGGATTAGGGAGTAATTAACTCTCCAAGATAGATAAAACAAACAAGTAGATATATCTTGCGGTAGGAAGAATTCCAGTTGTTGCATGTATGCTCTGGGAAGCTCCTCTTAAAGGAGTTAAGCACGAGATCATATCTGAACCAGTGAGGTAATCAATCCTTCCTCATTGGGAACGATAGAAGATATACACGTATTAACAACGGTAAACCTCGGATAGACCATTGTCGAGGAGCCTGGGGTCACTTGTCGATAAACCTTGGATTATTTCAAGGAGCCTTCAAGGGGATTGAGCTTTGTTACTCTGCCCTTGCGTGTGTGTCGGATCGTAGACTGTTCCCCCAGGTATATTTGTTTCGGTTGGTAACCTTAGAGGCCATAATCTTTAGGATTCTTTCCTAAGGTGACGGTGGAGGGAAGATCCCACTGTACCTGGAACAGACGTCGACTAGACTCACTTGAACTCTCTGGGGGGTTCTCTTCACTCGAGATGGTTATGTGAAGAAACTTGTGCCAGTCTGTTTCATTAAGCAGGTTGTCGGGGTAACTGTTCCAACCGCCCTTTTCGTGTTAAAACTCTACTAAGTTGGATTTCATCACCAACTTGTGATTTTAGTACGGAAAGTTACTTGTTTGTGTGTGGTTTGAACTCTTAGATTTTTTAAGCGAGTGATTCAATTGTTTGTTTCTTAGAGACTTTAGGTGTATTCATTGAAATTTTTCTTTGTTTGCGTGTGATTAGATAATTTTTCATCGTGGCGGAATTGCCGAGACAATCCCGGAGAATACAAGGGAAACCCCCTGAATTTACACCGGGTCATCTTGAAGGGCTTCGAGCTCTGGTACCACACAGTAGCCGTAGACTTAGATCAACAGAAGCTGAAAGCTCTGCTATTGTGATACATCCTGATCATCAAATTCCTACAACAGAATATATTCAAGAACCGATTTCAGTTTCTGAAGTCGCTGAAAATATTTCTCCTACTGGAGAATTATCTGACGAACCTGAAATCTCTGAGCCTGAAACTGAATCTTCTGTGTTAGAAACATCCTCAGGATTTATCTCACCAACTTCTAGCGATCCAGGTTCACCCAGGGTTAGAAATATCATTACTGAAAATCTTCCCTCTGGACTAATTTCTATAGAAGAACTTACTAATCCAGACGAAGACATATCTCTTCCCAACTCCCCTCAATCGATAAATCTTAGGGAGCGTGAATCTATTTTCTACAGCCCTATTCGAACTAATCCCTGGTATCTTTCTTTAACTGATTTTTTAGAGAATCCGGGTCTTTCTTTCTATCCACCTCGAGTTCCATTTCATCCTACACCCAGAGGTTATTATCCGTCATCTATTATGGCTGGAGAGTCATCCATGTTTTCACAAACGCCTGAATCTTTTTTACATGGTGGTCCTTCTGTTCCTGCGGGATATCAGTCTTTGTCTGGTACTTTCTCAGGAGCAACTCCTCAACCTATCGAAAACGTGCTATCATCTGGTCTTGGTGGACTTAAAATTGAAACGTCGAACGCAGAGCAAGTTTATATGATGTCTGGTAACATTCCTAATCCTCAAGCACAAGGCAGTCAGTTTCCTTCTGGGGGTCAACCTCAGGGAACTCAGTTACCGCCTGGGGAGGCAACCTCAGGGTAGTCAATTACCGCCTGGGGGGCAACCCCAAGGTAGTCAGTTACCACCCGGGGCTCAACCTCAAGGTAGCTTTTTCCCAGGACAAACTGTGGATCAATATTATTTTGGGGGGCAACCCCAAGGACAGTACATACCCCGGGGTTACCAACCTCAAGGACATTACATTCCTCAAGGTCAACCCCAAACTCAATATGCTCCTCAGGGTCCTCAACAACCCCAACTTCAGTACGTGCCTCAAGGTTATCAACCTCAAGGGAAGTACCCAATGCAAGGTTACCAACAGCCTTCTGGTCAACCATCTGTTCAAGGAACCGGAACTTTACCTTATTATCAACCCTACGTTCAACCAGGTTTTGGTCCTTACGTTCAACCTTCTACGGGACAGTACCCCGGAATGATGGTGTGGGATCCGTCCCAATATCAACAGCCTTTGCAGCCTAATGTGCAGTTACCTTATCAACCTGGTCAGCCAATGGTTTCTGGTTCAATTCAGCAGCCTGGTCAGCCAACTATTCAAACTCCTGCACCTAGTTCAGTTCAGCAGGCTGGGCCTAGTACACCTCAGAATCCGCCCCAAACTGCTGTAACTGCTGCAACGTCTGTTCAACCTGTTACACCTATTTCTGGAGTGTCTGTAGCCCCGAGTTCGGCTATCCCTGTATCCGGGAAAATCCCTCAAGTCTCTGTACCTCAGTCAGGATCCTCAGTTCAGACTACAGTGCAGATGCCTGCAGGACAAGCCGGTACAAGTACAGTTGTTACGAGTCAACCTCAATTTACTTATCAACCGTACCAAGGACAGCCGCAATACAGTCCCTATGTTCAGAATCCAAGCTATCAACCATACCCTGGTTATACTTATCAACAACCTCAGTATGGTCCGATTCATCCTGGTTATCCAGGAGGTTATACAATACCCAATGCTAATCTGATTCCTAGTTATCCTGGGTATCCGCCTCCTGGATCTGCTTTGGCTTCTCAAAGTTTTCGTGACCCTAACCGTCAGTTACCGTTCATCGCAACTTTGGATTTACCAGATTTGACGCGTTGATCCTTCGAAGGCCGAAGCTATTGTTAAATTGCCTCCTCCTTCGACATTGCACCAACTCCAGAGTTTGCAGGGGAAAGCAAACTTTTTACGTAGATTCATTCCGAACTATGCTGAGCTTGCAAAGGGTTTTACCCGGTTGTTGAAACAGGACATTCCGTTCTTTTGGGACGAGGTCGCTGATCGATCTTTTGATGCACTTAAACACGCGTTGACCCATGCACCGTTATTGCATCCTCCCAACTACAACCAGGATTACTTTCTGTATCTCGCTGCTTCTCATTCCACTATTGGGATGGTACTAGTTCGGGAAGATGAATCTCACAACGAACATGTGATTTATTATCTTAGTCGAAATTTGAATCCGACTGAAATCAAATACACACATGTGGAGAAATTGGCCTTGGCAGCTGTTCAAGCTGTCCAACGTTTTCGACATTACATATTGTTACGTAAAACCACGGTAATTTCTGATTGCAACCCTATGATGTACATTTTGACCAGACAATTGCTAGGGGGCAAGTATTCTAAATGGATAGTTATCCTACAGGAATTTGACTTGGAATTTGAGAAATCCAAGGCAAAGAAATCTTTGGTTTTTGCGGAACTGATGTGTGATTTCCCCTCTACTGATACTGAAACAGTGGCAGAAGAGTCCATTGTGGACGAATCTTTGTTTCTTATCAGTACGCTTGATCCATGGTATGGGGATATTATTGTGTATCTCCAAACCCAATCTTTTCGGCCCGAAATTTCACGAACTCAACGACGGAAAATACGTTTCCAATCCCAACAATATAATATCATTGGTGATACTCTTTATCGACGAGGAGCGGATTCTGTTTTCCGACGTTGTTTAACTCATGAAGAAGCTGAAAAGGTACTAAATGACTGTCATTCTGGAGCATGTAGCGGTCATATGTCTGGGTATGCCACTGCCCAAAAGATATTGCGTGCAGGTTATTTCTGGCCAACATTATTTAAAGATTGCATTTATGCGGTTCGGAAATGCCACAACTGTCAAATTTTTGATAGAAAAATGCGTGCACCACCCGCTCCTCTTCACCCTATAATTGTTGTTGGTCCATTTGCAAAATGGGGTATCGATTTCATCACATGTAACCCTCACTCGGCCGGGGGGCATGCCTATATTATTCTCGCAGTAGATTATTTTACGAAATGGGCCGAGGCGATGCCTACATATTCAGCTGACGGCAAGACTGCTGCAACATTCGTGTTCAATCACATAATTGCTAGGTTCGGTGTTCCTCAGGCTATTATTACGGATCATGGAAGTCATTTTCGGAACATCATGATGACTGAAATAACAGAACAACTTGGCCTACGCCACGATAGTTCCACTCCGTACTATCCACAAGCAAATGGTCTCGTTGAAGCCATTAATAAAGTTTTAGTCACCATGATTAAATGAATCATTGGTATTCACAAGACGAATTGGCATTCCATGTTATTTTCAGCGCTTTGGGCATATCGAACCTCAGTCAAAACATCAACGGGTTTCACTCCTTTTCAACTAGTGTACGGTTTAGAAGCTGTGCTACCAATTGAATGCGAAATACCGTCATTAAAATTAGCCATAGAATTACTTCCAGCTACGTCTGAAGAGGAAAAACGTTTCTTGTACTTGGCCCAATTAGATGAGAATCGGCGAAGTGCTGCAATAGCAAACGAGGCTCATGTTAAAAGGATAAAAGCTCGGTATGATAGAAATGTGACCCCTCGAAATTTTTCAGAAGGAGACCTAGTTTTACTTTATGATCAAGCTAACGACAAGCTAGGAGCTGGAAAATTCGTGCCTATGTGGCATGGTCCTTACATTGTGAAACGAAAGTTAGCAAAAGGGGCCTATGAGTTAGTAGATTTTGACGGTGTCCCTTTGGATAAACCCAGAAATGGGCTTTATCTAAAGAGATATTATGCTTAAACGAGGTGTGGAGATTTTTGTTAGTTTAGATTTCTTTACTGCTGGTGTGTTTTAGATTAGAAAAGTGTGCCTAGTTTAGAAGTGTGTTTTTGTCACTATTCCTGCTTATCTAAGTTTTACTCTTGATATTGCAGATGTCGACGTCTCTTCAAACCTACATTGGTTTCGCCGATGGTGCTTGTCGTAGTACACGGAACATTTCTTCCGCAGCTTGGGTTATCTATTCACCCTCTGACGAGTTAGTATCCATGCATGGGGTAAGCCTTGGTCAAACAACAAATAACATTGCCGAGTATAGTGCGGTGATTGAGTTATTATCTGAGTCCATATCATTTGGAATTCGGAGTTTGATTGTAAGGTTGGATTCTGAACTTGTTGTATTACAGCTTAACAGGGTTTATACCATTAGAAATCTGGTGTTATTACGGTTATTTTTGAGAGTTCGTCTCTTGGAACGTGAGTTTGATTACATTGAATATCAGCATATTCCAAGACATTTAAATACATTAGCAGATTCAATTGCTTCTAGTATGATAAATAGACATTTGCAATAATTAAAAGCAGTAAAACAAACAACATTCATTCATGTAAGGAGATAGCCGTCAAAATAGTGATATATATATCATAGGAGTGTGTTCAAAAAATATACATCGTCTTCGATCATAGGTTGAAAACACCTTATGATCGGCAAAAATGATAACACAAAAGTACAAAAATGAGTCTACATGATCATCTCATCACTGATGATGATCTCGGCAGGAAACAACTGCTCGGGCCACCCTGCATAGGAACCTCCTGAAAGGTCCCGGGACTCCAATCACATATCTTTGTAGCCTGAAAGGGATGTCATCTATGTTGGTCTCTGGTATATCTAGAGTCAAGCGCTCTAGATGATGCTCCAAATCAGTCAAAATCTCTACTGATTGGTCTGCTGGGGCTGGTGCGGGCGCAACTGGTTGTCTCCTCTCGAAAGGTTGGAGATGAGCTGGTCGTTGTGGACCCACATCTGTATTTAAAAAAAAAAAAACTTTTGGTTATTAGTTTTCTAAGACGATAAAAAACTAAAAAAAATTAGAACTTAGCAAACGTTGAAAAATGTTTTACCTGAATCATCCCACTGTTCCCCTGCAGGGAGAGACATCTCCCTGTCGCCGCGGAAATCCATCCCGGCATACGGAAAATCTTCTATCATGAAAACTTGGCGATCTAGCCAACGAAAATATGAAGCAGGGAATCGTACAATCTCAGTGCCCTCGATAGCATGACGAGCCATCAGCGCGGACCAGCGAACCATTCTTGGTTCTTGAGGTCGACCGGCATCAACTGAAATACTCTGTGGAGCTAACTGAGGAATCCTCTCCAAAGCAAAAGAAACGACAATGGAACCATATCCAAAGTTATTTAGTTTCCCGGTTTTTGCTCTGGTAAGTTGGCCTTTTATATTGGCCAACACAGCTTCGCACCAGTTGAAGATGGTGCCGCGAAAACAGTCCACAGCAATGCGCATTTGGGAACCAGTAGCTACATGAAGTGCGGCGCTCCCACATAGTTTGGTAATAGTGAATGCTATAACTTTCAATTCAGGACGGATGATATGTTTTATGTCAATCCGTTTGTCCCGAGGATCTGCCTGATCATTGCAAAATTCGAGTTGAAGACTAGCGACAGTCTGGCCACCTGGCCTAGTCCCAAACAAAGATACATGTTTGCCCCTCTTGGAAAAACCAGTCAAAAAGTATATATCCTCCAGCTCAATTTCGAGCCGGTGGCCACCAATGAAGAAACACTGGTCCTCCACATGCCATCTGTCTACCAACCATGTTAAGAGTTCCACTTGTGCCCTCATGCGAGAGATGGCCCATAATTTGTATAAGCAGCATGCTTTTAATGCCCTTTGTGTGGGCAAATGGAGTATTACAGCTTCATCCACTTCCTCATGTTCCCTTTCTCGCCAAATAAGCATCTTGTTAATCCTGCAACACAAAATAAGGCATATTAGAATGATTTCATTTGAAAAATTTTGGCAGAAATTTGAGAAAACCGTGCTTTAAATTTAACCGCGCGGGTACCGCACCCGCTCTTTGTAAACAGAGCGTAGCTCCGCACGCGAGGTGTGTGCCGGGTGCGGTACCCTCGATTTTTTCCTGTTCAGAAAAAATCGGGGTCCGCAGGTAACCTGTGTCTCGCCTGCGGACCCCGCGGGCGCATTTTTTGACCAATTTTTGCCCTAAAAAATCAAACTAAAGCCTAAAAACGAATTTTAAACGGATGAAAAACAAGATAAGGAGGTCATGGATTACCTGGGGCTGACGGTTTTCGATTCCAACGGTTGAATTTTCCAGAATCTTCACGGGAACTTTTTTATCCAAAAGCTTTTTACTTTTCACTCTGCAACTGAACGGTAAAAATGAAATAGAAAAAGTCCTTTTTATAAGTTTTTTCGAATGAATGAATTGTAAATTTATTTATTTTTCACTTTAAAAGGAATATTTTTGAAAGCATTTTTATTTATCTTAAACAGGTATGTGTAATGTTTTGAGTTTTTGTGCAGAAACAGGATTTTTCAGGTGAAATGATCATTTTTCAACAAAGAGCATACTTTTATCACTTTTTCGGACTCTTTCAAAAAAATTTACGAAAAAGCGAAACCTTGGAGTCCTCTTTAAGCCCTTTTCAGACTCTCTAAATATGAAAATATTGCCGAGTACTTGACTATTCGAACTCGTTAAAATAAATGAACAGTCGTCCCTTCAGTATAAGTTTACCCCTTTTACGGACTGAAATGGACTATTTACGAAAAAGGTATACGTTGACTAAATGCGGTCAATAGAGTTCTCTCCCGCATTATTTTATCCTTTTTCGGGTTCAAGAGACTAAATTTACGAAAAAGAACACCCATGGAGTTTTCTTAAGTTTTTCTTCTGACTCCCTAAAACTGAAAAACACCGAGTTTCTCCTATACTGGACTCGTTAAAACTTAACAGTAAAGGACCTGTTTAATTTTCAACAGCAACGAACCACTCCTTCTTAGGATTCGAATTTTAAACTAAGTTGGACTCACCCGAAGGGTGAGCTTATAACCAAGCAAATGTTATCCTCCTCAAGCTTGTCAAAAATAAAGAGGTACTTGCCAGAAATGGTGGGGGAAAAGAGAGAAAAATGAGCATGTTTGTTGTATTTTAAAATTGTCCGAAAACTCGGTCGACCACTCTTGGACACGACACTTATATTCACCTGGGTTGGGAAATCCTTTGCTTAACAGTTAATCAAACCACATTGAAAATTTTCAGCCGGTTTCTGGGTATTAGCTTTGAGTCAATTGTCACCAAGCCATCTGCAGTGTCGTTATGTGTCCAAGAGAACAGTTCAAATAAAACCATTCATCTGCAAAATATCTGTCATCCATCATTGACCATCCCTGAGTCAGTCCTTGCCAACATATTTTCAAAACTTGATCTATGATTTCGTGTTGTTGGTTTACCTATGACAGATCACTTTCTATCGACATCAGCACACTATCTAGGAAGTTGATCCAGAAATCGTCAGTACCTTGAAATCTGCATGCCTCAATGGCAGGTTTCTCGCTTTCGACGACAGGTTGCATCAATGACCTTCGATCGAATGACTTCGTGACATGTTCGACTTCAGCTCATTCATTCACATTTCATGGACTGTACTGAGTACTTTGAGAGCCATTGACATTACTGGTGGTTTCTCTCACACTTGTTAACAGTTCACATCATTGACTGGTAATCAAGTGGTTTCTACCATGTTCGACTTCGACACATTCATTCACATGGATAGAATCGTACTAGTTCGAGATGCGAAAATCAAGACCCTGGATCTAGTTTCCACCATCCAGGCTGCGAGGAATTTTGTTGTCATCTATACAGTAGACTATTGATAAACAGATGGCTGCGTCCATACTGTGTCTACATATATCTGTACTATGATGTATTCAAAATCATTCTTGTATCAGAACGATTTCAGTTAGTTTATAGTTAGTTTTTATCTGAGTATGTTCTGAGTATGGGAATGCCTACCTCAGTGATGACATATACATGTATATATTTTGCATTGAATGTTTTTACAGGTTCCGACTGGGGTGTCCACAGGATGATCTTTGAAATGATAAAGTACTGCACTCTTCATATATGACAGACTTCAGCTTCATCTATTCCAGACTTTGCACTTTAGGGGCAATTTGTTACACCGAAAATCGTCACTTTGATATCTCCACTGACCAGGGAAAATTATTACTCACTTCCTCCTTTTGGCAAGTCCAATATACCACCTCCTCATCAAGCTTCAAAATCAGAAGAAAATCCCTAAAAATCCCCTAAGAATTGGTATCGCACTTTCTATGCAGAATTTCTCGCGTCCCGCACCCAAATCTCAAATTTCGTATGCTAACCATACCTAATGCTCTTTGTGTAATGGCAGCACTGTGAAACATAAAAGGCGAGCAGAATGAAGATAAAAAGTGAATTCAGGAATTCTAACATCTCTGGATTTGAATTTTCGGGAATGGATACGCTTTGAAGCTGGTTCATGCATCCCTCACTTGATGGAGCTAACCCCTTGATGTAAGGAGCTTATCCCTTTGAAGGAGGATTCTATCCCTTCATATTTGGAACTAGAAACGTCCTCTCTTTCACTATAAAAAGAGGCCTTGGGTAGCCTCAAAGGGAGTTCAAGCTTATGAGATTTGAAGTTAAATGTTGTTGAGATTTAGACTTAGTTAACTAAGACTTTCTGTGAGGTTAAATCACTCATCTCCATTTGTCTTAGTTCTGGTGAGTGCAATGCTGCTCGTAGTAAAGGAGATCTCGCCTTATTCCCTGGAGGACTCGTACAACATCATGTGAATAGTGTTGTAAAGGCTTTTCTATCTTTAGTTAATACAAATATACTCACTCTCTCACTAAACTGTCACTCCTCAGGTTTATTTCATAAATTCCTTGATCATTATGATAAGTATGATTTATGATAATGTCTATACAGGTGCTGCTTAATCTTTTTCCTTGTTTGTGATTGCAGATATACGAAGGACGTTCTTTCAGTGCACGGGAAGGACTTCAACAAAATTAAGTAAGCAAGCAAAGCGTTGGACATAAGGTAGGCCTTGCACCCGTATAGTGTTTTTATAAATCGCATATGCTTAGAGAGAGATTAGTATAATTGGATGTTTGTTGCTAGTTACCTTTTGTACTAGAGAGATCGGTCTTGTCCGCAAGACGGATTAATCTACACAACACTTGGATGGTGGAAACTAGATCCAGGGTCTTGATTTCCACTTCCCGAACTAGTACGATTCTATCCATGCAATTGATTGTGTCGAAGTCGAACATGGTAGAAACCACTTGATTACCAGTCAATGATGTAAACTATTAACAAGTGTGAGAGAAACCACCAATAATGACAATGGATCTCAACATAATCAGTACAATCCATGAAGTGTGAATGAATTATTTGCAGTTGAACACTTCATGAAATCATTCGATCGAAGGTCAATGATGCAACCTGTCGTCGAAGGCGAGAAACCCGCCATTAGGGCATGTAGATCCCAAGGTACTGATAGGATTCTAGATCAACTTTCTAGATGATGAGTTGTCGTCGATATAAATTACCTATCGCAGGAAAGCCTATGACACGAAATCATTAGTTCAAGTTTTGAAGAAATTTTTTGCAAGGACTGACTCGGGGATGGTCAATGCGAATGAAGACAAATGTTTGCAATGAATGGTTTATTTGAACTGTCTCTTGAACACATAACGACACTGCAGATGGTTTGGTAACAATTGACCTAAAGCTAATACCCAGAAACTGACTAAAGACTTTCAATGTGGTTTGATTAACTGTTAGACAAAGGATTTTCCCAACCCAGGTACAAGTGTAACAAAAGTTTCATGTTCAAGAGTGGTATACTTCTTTTAAAACAAGGGTGACAACTGGATTTCTTTTCTCTTTTTTCCCCCACCATTACTGGCAAGTACCTCTTTATTTTTGACAAGCTTGAGGAGGATAACATTTGCTTGTTTTGTAAGCTCATCCTTCATATGAGTCCATCTTAGTATTAAAATCGAACCCTAAGAAGGAATGGTTCATTCCTATTTGTAATCGACAGGTTCTTTACTGTTAAATTTTAACAAGTCCAGTATAGGAGAAACTCGGTGTTTTTCAATTTTACGGAGTCAGAAGAAAAACATAAGTAAACTCCGTGGTTGTTATTTTTCATAAATTTAGTCTCTCAATTCCGAAAAAGGATAAAATAATACAAGAGAGAACTTTATTGACCATGATTAGTCAACATATACCTATTTCGTAAATAGTCAATTTCAGTCCGGAAAAGGGGTAAACTTATACTGAAGGGACGACTGTTCATTTCCTTTAACGAGTTCGAATAGTCAAGTACTCGGTGATATTTTCATATTTAGAGAGTCTGAAAAGGGCTTAAAAGAGAACTCCAGGGTTTTGCTTTTTCGTAATTTTCAAGAGCCCGAAAAAGTTATAAAAGTATACTCTGCATCAAAATAATTCTTTTCACCAAAAAACTTGTATTCTGCACAAAAACTCAAAAAATTAAAAATACATGTTCCAAAGAAGTAAAAATATTGAAAAATAGCCTTTTTAAAGTGAAAAATAAATATAATATAATATTTTATTCATTCAAAAACTATAAAAAGGAGTTTAACAAAATCGTTTTCACCTTTTATCTTTAGAGCAATAAATTGAGAGCTTTTGGAGAAAAACTTCTAGAGCTTATATAGGGAGAACCGACTGCTCATTTCATGATTCGTCAGAACCAGGTAATCCACATCATCTTTCTCTTCATTTCTATCTGTTTCAATTCTCTTTTTTGGTTTTAATTTCATTTTTTGAGATGAATTTATGTTCAAAAATGCGATCACGGGGTTCGCAAGTTATACGCACGCTACCTGCAAACCTCAATAATTTTTCAAAAGGAAATTCATCGGGCTACCGTGGTTTTTTTGTGGAGCCCGTGCAGACGTCCGCACTGTCTCTGCACAAAAACTGCGGGGGCGCCGTGAGGGCTTTAAAATTTACAAATTATCTTATAAATGATTAAAAATTTTCACTCAAATGGTTTCTAACTTTCAAATATGTTTATTTGCAGGTTATTTCACCATGCTAGAGTGGAGAGAACATGAGCATGAGGCTATATACAATGAAGCCATGAATGATCCCGCAACAATGCATGTGTTAAAAAAATTTGGTTTATATAATTTCTGGGAGATTCAAGGTATGAAAGCACAAGTAGAGTTGATGACATGGTTAGTGAACACATTGGATGTTCAAGATCAGTGCTTTATCATTGGTGACCATCAAATCACAATCGAGCTCGAGGATATCTATTTTCTCACTGGATTGTCCCGAAGAGGAGAAAACATATCCTTGTTTGGAGCTAGACAGGGTGGCCTACTCATTGCTAGCTACAAATAATAGTTTTGCAGTGATGAGGCAGATCCAAAGGATAATCGCATAGACATAAAAACTATCTTGCAATTAGATCTCAAAGTGATTGCACTCATGGTAACCAGGTTGTGTGGGAGTGTGGCTCCACATGTAGCCACTAAATCTCAAATGCAGACCGCGGTAGAGTATTTTAGAGGCACCATATTCAACTGGTGCAAAGGGGTATTGGCCAATATGAAAGGCTAACTAACCAGAGCAAAGAATGCAAAGTTAAAAAACTTTGGTTATGGCGCCATTTGGATTTCCTTTACTTTGGAGAGAATCCCACTTCTCGCCCCTGAGCTTATTCTAGTGGATCGTGGGGAACCTCAGCAACCTTGAATGGTACGTTGGGTTGCATTAATGGCCCACCATGGTGGCGTTGGAAGTTCAGTGTTTCAGTTCACTCCGGCGTACTTTATGTGGCTAAAGAATCAAGTCTTCACCATCGAAGACTTCCCCTATGCAGGTATAGATTTTAGAGGTGATCCTGATATGTCCTTGCCTCTAGGGGAATAGTGGGATGAATTAGGTAACTGAACTATTTTGATGTTTTTAACCTAATTTTTATTTGTTTTTTATCATCCAATAGTGATAACAAAATTTAAATGCAGATGTTGGTCCACGATGACCAACTACACTCCACCGCTTTGATCGGTGGTAAGCAGAGCCTATAGCACCACCATAGGATCAAGCAGCAGAGATCCTAACTGATATGGAACAAAACCTGGAGAGGTTAACCATATTTATTCCCGAGACAGGGACAGATGACATTCCTCTCCGGCTTCAGAGACATGTTACAGGTGTACCAGGACAGTTTAGGAGATTCCTGCGCAAGGTGGCGTGTGCCATAGTCTACTACCATGATCATCATCACGGATAGTGGATGATCATTGTGGATTGACACATTTTTTTTTGTATCTATGTCTATTATATCATAAGGTGTTTGAACCTATGATCATAGACAATGTAATATCTTTTGAAAACAAACCTATCTATGATATTACTCCTTTCTCTGAGTATCTTGTTCAACATGTATCGAATGTTGTTTTGGTTTATTGTTTTGCTGTTGCAAATGTCTATTTAAAACATGATTAGCTAATGTGTCAGCCAGTGTGTTTAAATTTCTTGAAATGTGTTGATATTCGATGTAATTAAATTTTCGTTCCAAGAGACGAACCTTCAAAAATAATCTCAATAACACTAGATTTTTAATTGTGTATAATCTATTTAAATGTAATACAATGAGTTCTAAATCTGACCTAATGATCAAACGTCGAATACCAAATGAAATGGCATCAGATAATAACTCAATGACTGCGCTATATTCTGCGATATTGTTCATTGTTTAAGCAAGGGTTACCCCATGCATAGAAACTAACTCATCAGTGGGTGAATAGATAACCCAAGTTGTAGAAGAGATATTCTGTGTACTATGACAGGCACCATCAGCAAAACCAATGTACGTTTGAAGGGATGTCGACATCTGCAATATCAAGAGTAATCAAGATAAGCAGTGACAGTAGTAAAAGCAAACTTAAACTAGGCACACTATCTAAAAAATAACTAATATACAAGTGAGATCTTCACACAAGAGTCAAGCATAATATCTCTTCAAATAAAGACCATTTTTGGGCTTATCTAAAGAAAACCAGTCATAATCAGTCAATTCATAGGCCCCTTTGGTAAGCACTCACTTGACAATGTAAGGACCATGCCACATCGGTTTGAATTTCCCAGCACCTAGCTTATCGTTAGCTTGATCATATACTAAGACTAGGTCACCTTCTAAAAAAACATGAGGTGTAACACTTCGATCATACTGAGCTTTCACACGTTTCTTATGAGCTTCGGCAGCTAATGCAGTGGTGCGTCGAGTCTCATCTAATTGTGCTAAGTACAAAAATTGTTTTTCCTCTTCAAAGGTAGATGGTAGTAACTCTATGGCTAATTGGAGTGATGGTATTTTGCATTCAATGGGTAACACAGCTTCTAAATCGTAAACCAGTTGAAAAGGAGTGAACCCTGTAGCAGTTTTTGCTGAGGTTTGGTATGCCCATAGTGCCAAAAAAATCATGGTATGCCAATTTGATTTGTGAGTTCTGATAATCTTTTTAATCATGGTGGTTAAAACTTTATTAACGGCTTTAACCTGACCATTATCCTGTGGGTAATATGGACTAGATTTATCATGGCGCAAGCCAAGTTGTTCGGAAATTCGGTCATCATTATATTTCAAAAATGACTCCCATGGTTTGTGATAATAGTTTGGGGTACACCGAAATGAGCAATCACATGATTGAATACGAACGTAGCTGCAGTTTTTCCATCTGTCGCGAATGTAGGCATCGCCTTGGCCCATTTAGTAAAGTAATCTACAGCGAGAATAATATACCCATTCCCCAGGCCGAGTAAGGGTTACATGTAATTAAATCAATTCCCCATTTTGCAAAAGGACCAACAACAATTATTGGGTGAAGAGGAGCTGGAGGTGCACGCATCTTTTGATCAAAAATTTGGCAATTGTGACATTTTCAGACCACATAATACAATCTTTGAACAATGACGACCAAAAATAGCCAGTGTGCAATATATTTTGGGTTGTGGAAAACCTAGACATATGACCACCACACGCTCCAGAGTGGCAGTCATTCAAAACCCTTTCAACCTCTTCATGATTTATACAACGTCGAAAAACAGAATCTGCACCACGACGATAAAGTGTGTTCCCAACAATATTGTATTACTGGGATTGATACCAGATTCTCCGTCGATTTGAACGTGAAAGCTCTGGGCGAAAGGTTTAGGTTTGAAGACAAATGATGATATCTCCATACCATGGATCTAACGTACTGATAAGAAACAAAGATTCATCTGCGATGGTTTTCTCTGCCACGGTTTCCATCTCGGTATTGGGAAAGTCACACATAAGTTCTACAAACACGAGTGATTTATTTTATTTATATTTTTTCGAATTACAAATCAAACTCTTGTAGGATGACAATCCATTTAGAGTATTTGCCCCCGAGTAATTTTTTTGTCAAAATACACATCATCGGGTTGAAATTAGATATCACAGTTGTCTTTCGTAACAATATGTAGCGACAAAATCTTTGGACAGCTTGAACTGTTGCCAAGGCCGATTTCTCCACATGCGAATATTTAATTTCGTTCATATTCAAATTTTGACTTAGATAGTAAATCACATGCTCATTGTGAGATTCATCCTCTTCAACTAGAACCATTTCAATGGTGGAATCAAAGGCTGCTAAATATAAAAAATAGTTTTGGTTGTAATTGGGTGGATGCAAGAATGGTGCATGGGCTAATGCATGTTTTAGAGCATCAAAATATTGATCAGCAATCTCATCCCAAATAAAAGGAACATTCTGTTTCAACAATCGGGTAAAACCTTTTGTTAATTTAGCATAGTTTGGGATAAATATACGTAGAAAGTTTGATTTCACTTGAAAACTTTGGAGTTGGTGAAGTGTGGAAGGAGGAGGTAAATTTATGATGGCCTCAACCTTCGAGGGGTCGACATGAATGACAGCTTTCAAAACGAAAAATCCTAGTAATCGTCCTGATTGCACACAAAAAACACATTTGTGCGGATTCAAACGAATCTTTTAATGCCTAAATCTCATGAAAATTACTCGTAAGTGAGTAGGATGATCGTCCCTGTGTAATGAGTGAGCAGGTAAATCATCCAGATAAGGTTGTACAATATGTTTGATATCATGAAAAGCGTAATACATTTCCCTTTGAAAAGTTGCACCAGCATTCTTTAATTTGAAAGGTAGTTTGCAATAAGCAAATGTTCCCCAAGGACATATAAACGTTGTATTTGGTTGATCAGAAAGGAGTATGTTAATTACAAAATCCATATTTTCCACAGTATCATAAAACATTGGTCGACGTTTCGAATCCAAATGGGGATCCATCTTCAGGACGAGAATGAAGAATTAAAGAAGGTCGTAAAAGGTCAAGGTGTAAATAGTGAAGGATTATGATGATTGAGAGGAGCCGACAATAGATAAATTTATTTAAATAAATTATATTTAATTATTTATAAATTTTTAATTTTAATAATAAATAAAAATCTTATATTAAATTTTTTAATAATAATAAATATTTATGTTGATTTGATTATATCCAGAAAATCCATCCATAAATGAAAACATTTCATTTTCGGCACAATCATCAATAATTTGGTCGATATAGGGGGTAGGATAATTGTCTTTTGCACATGCTTTATTAATATCCCTATAATCAACACATACTCGTATAGTCCCTTATTCCTTGGTAACAGGAACTATATTAGATACCCAATCTGTTAATGGAATTGGAAAAATAAATCCTGCTCGCAGTAGCTTTAGAACTTCAGCTTTAATAGCAGCAACTTTTCGTGGATGTATTGGACGTAATCTTTGTCTAATAGGCTTGGCATTTGGGTATGTCTTTATTTCATGAACGACAATATTTGGATCGATTCCTGACATATCTTCGTAAGACCAGGCAAATATGTCTCAGAATTCTTGAAATAGGGCTTTATATGTATTAATTTATTCAATCGTACAAGAAGCACCTATATGAATGTTTTCAACAATTCCAAGTTTAACTGATATGTCAATAGGAACAGTTGTAGAAATGTTTCCCAAATTAATCTTAGAATTTGAATTTGTAATCGATATGGGATTCTGTGGTTCCTTGACATAATCAATCGTAAAAATAGACAAAAAAATCATTTTGAAACCTATCAAGTTCAGATAAAAACAAAGATCTATGGTGTAGATCATCCCAGGGTAATTCATCCACACAAAAAAATTCTCGAACACTTTCATCAGTGTAAAACACTTGTTGAAAAGGATCGAAAATTGATGTCAAGGCTGAGCTTGATAGTGAAGAATATTCTTTGGTGATCACATTCACTGGATCAAGATTGTTATAGCATCATTTATCACTAGCTCATACTTGATGATTTATACTTTGGCCTTGGGTACCCCTTCCCTCCAGACTTGGACATTTTCTCAAAAAACAGTATCTTAAAACCCATACGTGACTTTGCCTAGACTTTTCCGCGTATACACGCGAGTCCATCTACAGAGAACCGCATATGCCATTTTAATCATTAACAATATATATATATATATATATATATATATTCCCTATTTTGAGGCGAGGTTTACAGTTTTTCTAGTAACTTAACCACCCCAGCACATGGCCTAACTGTTCCCAACTGTAAAAAACTAATTTGAGGGAGTATAAAATCCCCTCAAGGGAATGGCCTAAGGGGGGAAGAGAGAGAGAGAAATATAGGTACTATACACTTTTGGAGCCCTATCCAAGTCTGACATATTCCCATGCCTCCTACACTTCCCAGATATATTCAGGAAACCCTTGTTTCCTTGAGATGTTCATCACCCTATATGGCATCCATTGTACACTCATCTTGGAAGAAATTTTGAGAGGCTAGGGCTAGGCGATCCAGAGGACGGTATGCTCGAAGGTCGTGGCAGATTTTAGGTGATCTCTTCACATTTATGTATTGTACATGTCATTAATAATAGAAGAAGCCATCTTGTTCCTGATGTTTACGTGTCAATAATCTTGTATATATGTGTAATGATCATCAATTAAAAATTTAATATTGTTTTTATGATATTATGCATGATTTTCACTAACATTTACAACATATATATGTTGTAAAACTAGGATTGTGTGTTCATTATTTGCTGGTTTACAGACTTCGGAGCACAAAGTGTTGCAGGCGGTTTGCACCCCGCGGGATCTACTTCAACCGAGGGATATTTGGGTAAGTTCTGCAACCTGTAGTTTCTAGTTATTAGCATAAAATTTGGTTTATTGAGTCCTTCTTGTGATGGCATGCCCCTGATCCGTGAAGGTTATCAACCCAAGACCTTTAGGGTATCATTTACCAAAACAAGTATTAGTTGAAAATGTGTTAGAAAATGACTGTACTGCCTCATATGCCATCTCAAAAGGACTCAAAGGCATCTCGCCATTGAAAGAATCCATTTCTGACTCTAAAGGCACTACCCAAGTGTCATCGAATGGTATAGTGCTTGATGAAATCATATTTATGTTGGCAATGGTATGCGGTACGTTGGGTGGAAGCATAGAGAAAGTTCCCATCAAAGCGGAGTCCTTTACTAAACATACACCAACATCTTCATATGGGATAATCGATTTTCCAATATGTTGGATGCTATCTGTAGAAGCTAGGTCAGACGAATAATATGACAACTAATCGATTTTCATAATCTTTCCTTTATGAGGAAACATGATTAACCAAAAGATAGATGAAACAACAGCAATCATGGCATAAGACCAACTATGACCCAAAAGAAGATTGTAATCCAGAGGGGCATCAACAACTTCCACATCTAGATTAACAGTTTTTCCTTCTACTTCTATAGGTAGATCCTGGAGTATTCCAAATGGATGGAATCCTCTTCCATCAAAGGCTTTAAGGAATGTCGGAGAACCAAGATTTTTTAAAAAAATTAACGAAATTATGCACGTGGATGCCCCCTCATCAATTACAGTACAAAAAAACTTGTCTGTTTTTTACTAATATTGGAATCTGAAAAGCCATCTGATGAGGGAGTCTCAGTGTAAAATTTTCTAGATCAAATACTATGAGGTTAGAATCCTGAGGATCAATAACGCCAATAGATGATAAAAGTAATTTCTTTGTGCTAGACATGATTGTAACACTTCTAAGGTTGACATTGTTGAAGGGGATATCGCCAAGTCTTCAACAATGTTGTAGTTCTAAGAAACTCTCACATGTGGATTGAAAGTTGATTTTCGAAGTACACCTTTAGCAGGCGGTTTAATCACTAGATCAGGATTAGGTTTCTCGATATGAAGTGGATCATAAATTGAAGGAGATACAATTGGTGTTGAATTAGACTTTTCTATCTCTTTACCAGTTATGGGATTTTTAATTCCATAGTGTTGCGATCACGTCACAACCATAACCTCAGACATCATTAAAATATCTGTCGATGAATTTGAAGAAGATCCCATCATTTTTCTATCTTGAGTAGGAAAAGGATCCTTCAAGATAGCGAGTGTGGGTGAACCTTTGACAAATTTAGAGACCTCAAACCAATGTGGGCACTCTTTGGTAAAGTGATCCTCATCATAGATAAGACAAGGATAACGAGGTTTCCATTTATCATCATATGGTTCATTCTTTTCGGTTTTCTCTTTGGGAGACGAATTTTTTTTGTTTTTATTCTTCCCTTTCTTCTTATTACCGGTTTTGGATTTAGCGATAGATGAATCTACAACATGAATGTCGACAGAAGTTTCAAGGGAAGAATCTCCTTTTGGTGAATCTGGTAAATTTATTATAGGATAAGTAGTTTTTGAAGACTTCTTCTTACTCTTATTTGTGCTAACTAAACCAATTACACCGTGTGCAGCGCGAGGCCCTGAAGGAGTTGTGTTATTTGACCAGGACGTGGTAAGTCAAAAAAAAATTCGTATAAAGTAACAGATTCTGTATATACAAGGCCTAAGTACTGAGCTTGTGCAATGACCTATTCTTCCATAACAACCCCTCCCTTAGCCACATATCTAGTTATCTTTGGAAGCAATGATTTGATGAACCATTCTGCCAAGATCTGATCCAAAATAAAGACTTTCACTAAACGTCTTCTATGTCTCCATTCATGTATGTGATCTGATATGTACGTAGACATATATTGTTTTAATGAATTCAAGAGTTTCGTGTCATTGTCTTATCTGACTGCCAACTGAAAGTGAGCTAAGAAATTCATTGCTAACACGTTGAAATTGTTGAATGAGCCATGTGGTAGTTTAATATACCATTTTGCAGCTAAACCTATTAATTTTCTCTGAAACAGTCCTAATCGAATGGAATCATCAATCAAAGAGTTGGATGCACACCAGAGGTGGTAATTCATGACGTGGTTTGAGGGGTCCTCTCCTGATTTACCTTCAAACTTAAGAATATCACTGGGCATCTTATTCGGCATTGGCGGCCAATATGGAAGATAATAAATCGAATCATTCGTTAGGCACAACAAATTAGGTAAATTCAAAGTTTCTATGAATGGCAACCGGCGGTTAGGGTCCTGCTGAGCAAATTGATAACCTTGAGGAACTATACAAGTGCCAGGAGGAGGATATCCATGATATCTTGGAACGGCCTGTGCATTTGGGATTGGAATGCCTCCTGGATAACCAGGATTGGCCAGACCATATTGAGATTGAGCTAGTATCTGATACGTGTAACTAGGGTACGGTTGATTTTGGTATATTGGATTTTTTGCTACGGGTCCATATTGATATCACCCTTGATATGGTTGATAAACAACCTAAGGTTGGCTTGTTATAATTTTACTTGTACCAGGTTGTCCCGCAGGCATCTGAATAGTAGTCTGAACTGTGGGTCCAGGTTGTTGTGCAGTGACTACAAGGATTTGTTGTCATACTTGAGGGGCTACAGAAATTCCAGGGATAGGTGTAGTAGTTTGAACATAATTTGGTGGAGCAGTTTGAGGTGGAGTCCTAGGTGTACTCGAACCAGGCTGCTGAACAGTACTAGGTGCAGATACCTGTGGTATAACTTGAAGCATAGGTTGGACAAGTTGCTGGATTTGACTGTAACCAATTGGCTGACCAGGTTGATTATAAGGTACTTGCACGTTAGGTTGCAAATTCTGTTGATTTTGTGTTGGATTCCACACCGTATTTACTCCAGGATATGGAGCTCACATTGAAGGTTGTATTGCATAAGACAGACCATAACCAAGTTGATAATTTGGAACATATGTTTGATAGTTGGTTGGATAATTCCCACTAAAATATTGACCTCCCTGAAAAAATTGTTGTTCTGGGTAGAACCATGGCCCTAAAGGAGGCTGTTGTCCTTGGAAAGACGGTTTCCCTGGCATAGGGTACTGTTATTGAAGAGGTTGCGGACCCTGAATTGAGTAATGCCCTTGAGGTTGATACTTTCCTTGAGGTATGTACTAGCCTTGAGGTATGTATTGCCCCTGAGGTATGTACTGTCCTTGAGGTTTCCCCCCAGGCGGTAAATCACTACCTTGAGGATGCCCCCCGGGTGGTAAGTTACTACTTTGAGGTTCAGGGTTAGGAATATTTCCAGACATCGTATAAATTTTTTCCGCGTTCAAATTTTTGGTATGTGATTCATTTGGACCAGATGATGGTATAAGTTTTTCAGAAGAAGGATTTGCTCCTGAGAAAGTACCAGAAAGTGACTAATATCCTGTAGGAACATACGTACCACCATACAAATATGATTCTGGTGATGCAGAAAACAAGGATGACTCACCAGACATGTTTAATGAAGGTCTGTAATTACCTCTTGGTATGGCATAAAGAGGAATTTGGGGTGGCGAATATTTTAGACCAAAATTGTGTAGAAAGTATGTTAACTGAGAATACCAAGGATCTTGTTTAAAAGGGCTATATTAAACCAATTCACTTATCCTAAGATCTAAATATTCCTGATGTGAAGGAAGAACAAATTCTTCCTCTGTGTCAGTAATTTCTTCAATGCTAATGAGGCCAGGAGGAAGGTTCTCAGTGATGCGAAACTTCACTCATGGAGAATCAAGACGACCAGGGGTTGGAGTGATGAACTTTGAAACAGGCTCAGATGTAGCAAGTTCAATTTCTGGTTCAGGAATTTCAGGCTCAATAGCTGATAATTCACTAGTTGTGGAAGCAAGTTCAACTAGTTCAAAAATTGTAAGTTTTCTTTGAGAACTCTCTATTGTTTGAGGTTGATCTACTTCGTAATCAGGATGAATAATTACTGATGTTTCTTGGTGTTCATTTTATCCAATCCCTGATGGTTGTCCTTTCTCATATTTAAGCTTTTCTAACTGGCTTCGTGTGTACTCAGGGGGTTTCCCCTGCATTCTACGTGAATTTTTAGGTAATCCAGCCACGATTAAAAGTTTTAGCACATGAAATCAAAGAAAATTTCAAAAAAATATCCTAAAGTCTCTAAGGAACAATCAAATTAATCACATGCCTACAAATATAAGAGAGAAATCCACACACAAACAGTAGATTCCCACACTAAAAAGACTAGTTGTTGATGAAATCCAACGTCGTAGAATTATAATGTGGAAATGGTGGTTGGAACAGTTACCGTGACAACCTGCTTAATGAAACAGTCCAGTGAAAGTCTCTCCACTTATGCCATCTCGAAGTGAAGAGTACCCTCTGAAAAATCCAAGTGATTCTAGTCGATGTCTGCTCCAGGTACAGTGGGACCTTCCCTCCACCGTCATCTTGGGAAAAAATCCTAAACTTTATAGTCACTAAGGTCACCAATGGGAACAAATGTACATCGGGGAATAGTCTACGATCTGATATACACGCAAGGGCTGAGTAACTAGCTCAATCCCCTTGAAGGCTCCTTGATATAATCCAAGGTTTACCAACAAGAGACCCCAGGCTCCTCGAAAATGGTCTATCCGAGGTTTACCATTTTTAATACGTGCACATCTGTTGTCTTTCCCAATGAGATAGGTACGATTACCTCACTAGTTCCGATATGATCTCGTTCTTGACTCTTTTAAGAAG
Organism: Pinus albicaulis; assembly: GCA_034641835.2. NCBI lineage: Eukaryota > Viridiplantae > Streptophyta > Pinopsida > Pinales > Pinaceae > Pinus > Pinus albicaulis. The sequence goes on along the minus strand of CM076573.1, from coordinate 536,039,315 downwards.
AGCTTCCCAGAGCACAAATGCTACAATTGGATTTTTCCTACCGCAATATTGCTACTTTTTTGTTTGAAATGTCTTGGAATTTTAATTACAACCTCTTCCAAGACACTAGCCTAAGCTATGTTGGTGAAAAGACCCCTAGAAAATGTAAAATATCTATATTGATTTTATTAAAGCGTTGTTTTTAATTTGGTTGTTTCTTAAGGCAGAAGGTATGGAAGTGAAACTTCAATGATGTTCTATGACCCGACTCAAAAATACGCTAAATTCATCTAAATGAAAAGTACCAATTCTTTCATTCATAAACAAAATCTTTGAAAAGAAGACAATTTCTTTGAGAACTTAATTTCACAAAATGATCAATTACTCATTCGAAATGAAGTCACTTATCAATCAGATCAGAAGCTACAAATCATTAAACAAACCATTTCCAAAAAGAAACCCATATCTAAAACTCCTAAAAACATAAAATTCAAAATCAAAAGAAGAAACTATAACTTTGAAGTCTATCTAGAAAGTTTGAGGACGTTTTCTCCTAGTTCGTGATCGAACCAAGAATAATTTCTACTTATATCAGTAGAAATGAAAACATCCAAAAATGGTTTGGGGTGAAAATCGGACCTTAGTAAGCTAAAAGCTCTTCTAAATTTGCAAATGAAATAAATTTTCATAAAAGTAAGGTTTGCTATAGGTTTAATGGCTCAGAAAGAGAACAACATCATTGTTAGGCCCCTATATTACTAGTATAGTCCCTTATTGTTGTTAGTGTAACCCCCTTATTTTTATTATTGTACCCTTGTAACCCCCATTTTGTTATTATTGTGCCCTTAAATTATTATTGTTAGGTCGGCTAGGATTACATTATGGCCCACTAGGATTACATTATGGCCCCATGGACTCCTATATATAAAAAGGAGGTTTTGTAAATTGTATCATCCAAGAATTGTTCATTTATGTAATGTATTGGAGGTTTCCCCCTCGAAGTGGCTCATTTCTAAGGCGTTTATATCTCTTTTCTTCTCTTTTTGAGTTGGTTACACAACATTTGGTATCGGAGCTTTGGGATTCTAGGGTTTCGCTGCTCCAAACAGGTCATCGTGGAATTTTCGCTATAACTTTTTTTCTACGAAGCTTCAGAAGCTGAAATTTTTAGGGTGCGAAGCTGAAATCTTGAGGAAGTTTGTCTAAAAATTTCAGATCTTGGTTCGCAATATTTGAGGAGATATCATCTGTGGAAGTTAGGTATTTTTTCAGGCTCATAAACAGGTCATCGTGGAAATTGCGCTATAAATTTTTTTGTACGAAGTTTCAGAGTCTGAAATTCATATGGTGCAAAGCTGAAATCCTGAGGAAATTCGTCAAAAAATTTCAGAGCTTGGTTCGCAATATTTTTGGAGATATGATCTGTGGAAGGTAGTGCTTTTTCAAGCTCCTGAATTTCATCTCAAAGAGGTGATCATGGGAAAAGTTCAATAACTCTCTCTCTGGGCATCAGATTGGAGTGCCGTAAAAATTGGTTGTAAGTACATGGACTGTAGTTTCTTGGCTGTAAATTTCAGAGACAAAGGACGAAACAGTGACACGTGGCAAGTCGTACAAGTTCACACTACTGAACCAGTCCATAATTAGGTCATTGTGGGAGATTGGACACAACTTTGTCTTGGAGAATCCAAATCAGGTCAGACCTGTGGCATTCAAAAGATAATGCAGAGGGCTACGTTGGTACCGAAATTAAAATATTGAAGTTTTGCAATCACAAAGATAATCCAATTTCAATATCGAGATCCTAAAAAGCAAGAAAAAGGTGTGTATTTTTTTTCCGAATTGCATAAGTCTTGTTTGAAGAATCAAATTGAATTGATTCCAAGGGCATATTGTAGAATAGATATCAGTATTGGGTTCTAAAATATGCCCCGTAAAAATAATTCAACACCCATTAAGCCTTCAGAAGGGTCTACTATGACTCATGAAAATGAAGAATTGCAACATGATCTATCAAAATTACAAGAGCAAGTGCAACAAATTTCACTCTCGCAAAGAGCAACAAAAAATGAAATGGAAGTTTTGAAGAAAGGTGTGGAAGCTAAGATGGAGGGCATGGAATCTGGCATGGAAGCTAAGATGGATGATCTAAAATCAAACATCGAAGGTTTGACAAAGTTGATACAAGAAAAGTTTCCTAATGGTGAAAAGATAGTAGAAGAACCTCATGATGAGAACAAAATAAATGTTAATTGTGATTTCATAAACTCTAATGTTGGCGGGAAGAACCACCATATTCCAAAAATGGATATGAGGAAGTTTGATGGAAAGGATCCTGTAACATGGATACCACAGATGGAGCAATATTTTGATCTCCATAACGTGAAAAACACACAAAAGGTATGCATTGCAACTTTACATTTAGAACAAAACACATTTGTATGGTATCGATGGCTTTGCTCCCGTAAAAAAATTGTCACTTGGTCAATTTTTACGGAGGAAATGATAGCACATTAAGAGGATACAAAGAGAAACACCTTCTTTAGCCAATTGATAAATCTCAAACAAAAGGGTTTAGTAGGGCAGCACATTGAGGACTTCCAAAAATTGAATATAAGGGTAACTGATATTCCAGAGGAACACAGGATTGATCTCTTCATAGGCACTTTAAAGGATAACATTCAACATGAAGTTCGCGTTCGGGAACCTGATTCATTGGAGAAGGCATTCAGGTTGGCAAGAAAAGTTGAATGTAAAATTATGGCGACAAGGAAGCCTACCACTCAATTCTATAAAGAAGGAAGTGTTGCTACGCCTAGATTTCCACAACCTACAAGGTTGACACCACAACAATTGGAAGAAAAAAGAGCAAAAGGGTTTTGCTACAGTTGTGATAGCAAATACACTAAAGGTCATAAGTGTGCTGAGAAGAAATTATTTTACATAGATTGTGAAGAGGAAGAAGAAAATGAACAAGAAGAGGATATACACCAGGAACCAGCCCTAGAAGAAGAAGAAATGAATCCGACCATATCGTGTAATGCACTGGCAGGAATTACCACTCCTCAAACTCTCAAGATAGTAGGACAAATCAAGAAGAAAAAGGTAATAGTGTTGATTGATTCAGGTAGCACCCATAATTTTATTCATTGTAAGGTAGCCAAGGAATTAAATTGTTTCCTATACCCAGCACCAGAACGTCAAGTGATGGTTGCAAATGGAGGAACTATAAATTGCTCTGGAAAATGCCATAATATTAAGCTAACCATGGGGGAATATGTATTGACTAGTCCAATGCTTTCCATTCCTATGGGAGGTGTCGATGTTGTACTAGGAGTACAATGGTTACAATCTTTGGGGACGGTAGCTTTTAATTTTCAAGAACTTTTCTTGAAATTTTTTTCAGAAGGAAAGGAAGTCGAATTACGGGGTATTGAAGGGAATCCGGGAAGGATAATAAGCTCTAATGTCATGAAAAAGCTTCTAAAGAAAGAACAACGAGGAGTAATTGCACAATTATGCTCACTAGAAGTTCCGACATCAAAATCATCTATTTCTGCAGATCTCCAACAAGTCTTGGACAATCATTCCAAGGTGTTTGAAACTCCCAAAGGACTCCCACCTATTCGTGATCATGATCATGCTATTCATTTGATTCCAAGAAGTGTTCCTCCAAACATCAGGCCTTATAGATATCCTTACTTCAAAAAGAGCGAAATTGAACGTATGATTGCAGAAATGTTAGAGGCGGGTATAATTCAACCTAGTCAAAGTTCTTTCTCTGCTCCCGTAGTATTGGTACACAAGAAGGATGGATCATGGTGAATGTGTCTGGATTATAGGGAGCTCAATAAGCTCACCATTAAAGATAAATTTCCCATTCTTGTGATTGATGAATTATTGGATGAATTACATGGAGCAATTTATTTTACCAAGTTGGATCTTCATTTAGGATATCATCAAATTAGAATGTAGACTGAAGATATTCCAAAAACAACATTTCGAATTCATGAGGGTCATTATGAATTTTTGGTCATGCCTTTGGCCTTACCAATGCACCTTCTACATTTCAAGGGTTGATGAATTCCATTTTCAAACCCTTCCTTAGAAAATTTGTGCTAGTATTTTTTGATGATATACTAATCTACAGCAGGTCTTGGAAGGATCATGTTCAACATGTTGACAGTGTGCTCAAACTATTGTAGGAGAAACAATTATATGCAAAAACATCCAAATGTTTCTTTGGAGTACAAGAGGTGGAATATCTGGGTCATATTGTATCTCACGAGGGTGTTAAGATAGACCCTAACAAAATTAAAGCCATTAAGGAATGGAAAGTCCACACAACCATAAAGCAGTTGCGAGGATTTCTCGGGTTAACAGGGTATTATCGCAAGTTTGTTAAGAATTATGGGAGAATAGCAGCACCTCTAACAACATTATTGAAGAAAGATGCATTTTCATGGACTCCTGAAGCAACTAAGGCCTTCGAACATCTTAAAGAGGCAATGTGCCTAGCACCGGTCTTAGCTACGCCAGACTTCACAAAAACCTTTATTGTGGAATGTGATGCCTCAGGAAATGGAATTGGTGCTATTTTAATGCATGAAGGAAGACCCATTGCTTTTGAAAGTCATCCAATCAAAGGAAAGTATTTACAAAAACCTATTTATGAGAAGGAAATGTTAGCAATACTTCATGCACTAAAGAAATGGCGAACTTACCTAATGGGAAGACACTTCAAGGTAAAAACTGATCATGATAGTCTTAAACACTTTTTAGAACAAAGACTATCTTTAGAAGAGCAGAAAAAATGGGTCACAAAGATGTTGGGTTATGACTTTGAAATAATCTACAAAAAAGGAAAGCTTAATGTTGTTGCGGATGCACTCTCAAGAAAGAATGAAGAGGTGGAAGCATTGCTTTGTGCCATTTCTATTATCCAACCAGATTGGATAACCGAAGCAAGAGATGAATGGAAGAAGGACAAAGATGTATGGACACTCATTCAAAAGTTGCAGCAAGATCCTAGTACACCTGATACATTTAGTTGGAAAAATGATTCCTTATGGTACAAAGATCGCTTATATCTTTGTAAGAATTCCAAACTAAAACAAAAGATTCTTCTAGAATTACACACTTCTCCTTTAGGAGGACACTCGGGATTTTTAAAAACTTACCACAAGGTGAAGAAAGAATTTTTTTGGGATGGCCTTAAATCTGATATTCAAAAGTTTGTGGCAGAATGTTTGGTTTGCCAGCAGAATAAAGTGGAGACAATTAAGACCCCAGGACTTCTACAACCCTTATCCATTCCAAGTCAACGTTGGGAGGAGATTTCAATGGATTTTATCACAGGTTTACCTAAGTCTGAAGGAAAGAATGTCATCATGGTGGTAGTTGATAGACTTACCAAGTATGCACACTTTTGTGCATTATCTCATCCATTTAAAGCAGGTACAGTTGCTACTACATTTATGGACAGAATTCAAAAGCTACATGGAAGCCCAAGGGTTATTGTGAGCGACAGAGATCCCATTTTTAATGGAAATTTTTGGACGGAGTTATTTTCTTGTTTGGGTACTCAATTAGCTCATAGCTCATCTTATCATCCTCAATCTGAAGTCAAACTGAGATAGTAAATAAATGTTTGGAAGGATATCTTCGTTGTTTTGTATCTGAAAAACAAACACAATGGGTCAAGTGGTTACCTCTCGCAAAATGGTGGTATAACACTTCCTTCCATACGGCAGCAAAAATGACCCCATTTATGGCACTTTATGGATATCATCCACCATTGATCACATCATCTTTAAGGGAAAATTCGAAGGTTCAAGCAGTGGAAGATCACATCGAGCATCAGCAAGAAGTTCTCCAACTCTTAAAGGATAACCTGAATTTGGCACAAAATCGAATGAAACAACAGGAAAATCAACATCGCAAGGAGAGAAGTTTTGATGTAGGAGATTGGGTATTTTTAAGGCTACAACCATACAAACAAATGTCCCTCAAGCAAGCTAAGAAGGATAATAAATTATCGCCAAAGTACTATGGTCCTTACAAGGTGTTGCAAAATATTGGTACTATGGCATACAAATTGGAGCTTCCTGCTTCTTCACGAGTACATCCACTTTTCCATGTTTCATGCTTAAAGAAGGTTATAGGTGAAAATCTTCCAGTTCAAACAATATTGCCAAAACTTGATGAGGAAGGAAAAATCATATTGGAACCTGAAGCAGTCACGGAAACAAGAACTCGACAACTACTAATCGATCAATTTCGTAGCATCTCATCAAGTGGAAGAACTTACCCATCAAGATTCTACATGGGAGGATGAGAATTTGAGCAGTAGCACTTAAAGCACGCTAGCCAAGAGACAACTACTTTTTGAAGTGAGAAAGGCAAGGCCTTATTGACAGATTATTTTTATTATATAAAGATATAACCCTTGTATCCCCTTTTTTGTATTATTATTTTTGTATTTTATTCTGCCTCAGCCTCCCACCTCCCAAACTGCCTCCTGACCTCCTGACATTCTGCCCAGAATTTTTCATTTATGTAATGTATTGGAGGTTGCCCCCTCGAAGTGGCTTATTTCTAAGGCGTTGATATCTCTTTTCTTCTATTTTTGGAGCTGGTTACACAACAATCATACCAGTAAGCTAAGGTATATGAAGGTTTCTTATATGGAGCAGCAAGAAAGTAGGGCAAACACTCACTCATAAAATGCAAATCAGATGAAAAATCACACAAACGCAAAAGTTTTTGAAAATAAATTCACACATAAGATTTTGACAGCTAAGATGGACTGGGAAAAACACAAAGAATCAGGTAATCTGGCTCCTAAAAAGAGAATTTTAACTTTTTCAAAAAATTTCCACAAATCCGCAGGTTCTAATGAAGAATAGAGCGGTACCGCACTGTTTTGAACTAAAAATGACAGAGGCTACCGCACTGTTTTCAAATAAAAACCGCAAAGGCCAGGAAAAGTAAAAATAAATAAATATTCAGTTTTTCTTTTCAAGGATTCTAATAAGTTATCTACCCAACCCAGTTTTAGACTAATCAAAATCAAAAAACTCTTAAAATTCAAACTGAAAAATAGAAAGGAAAACTAAGTTCTATTCCCCAGCGGAGTCGCCATTTTGTTATGCGAATAAATCCTTCTTACGGACAAGAGCGATCTCCCTAGTATTCTACGAATAGCTAGAAACAAACATCCATTTGTAAATCGCTTTCTCTAGATTATTTGAAATTTAGAATTATTATAAACAAAGAAAGAGGACATGCCCCTACCTTGAGATCCAACGTTTGGTGCATTCTTTTATCCAGTTGCTCCAAAGAGGCTTCTTCAGTAAGTAGAACCTGCAATCAAAGATAGACAAAAGAATTAAAATCACCTGCAACATATAATAATTAAGAACAGATAATCTAACTTAGTGATCAAGGAGTCTAAGTATTGAATTATTCAAATAAGCACAAGGGCATGCTCGCATGGGAGCAGTGAAATATTGCCAGTGAATCGATGATGGATTCCCCTTCAGGATGTCCCTAGTGCCAAAGTGTGTGAAGTACGCACGAGTTTAGTGATCAATTTCCAAGTCCTTGTGTGGAGGTGTTCTGAGGCATATGATCCATTTGGGGTCCAGAACTAACATTTTTCATTAGTCAACTCGTTGAATCAATGAGAAAAGGAGATCCATATGCATTATCTTGAATGAAAAAAGTAACTTTACAACCTGATGCCTTGATTTCGTACAAGTTCCTCCTGGGGTCCTGAACAATCGTTCCTCCTGTAGTTTGACAAGCCTTCCTCTCTTTGAACCAGCATGGAGTTATAGACATAAGTGTGTGATCATTATCATGTCAACAATAACTAGTGTAGATAGTATGTTCTCTTAAGAATTTCTTCAACGACTAACATGTACATCTACCCTTGAGACTGAAACATGAGCTCAATTTATAGAGAAATGGAGGTAGTTTCAGTTCCATGAAGAGGGGGATGGATTCCTCTCATGAAGGGATTTGAGCTCCATAGACCAATGGATAAGCTCCATGAGTGGAGGGATAGAGCTCCATGAGTGGAGGGATAAACCTCAAACTGATCGCGCTTCTAGAAGCTTCTAGTTGGGAGAATATTCGACCAAATGGGCTTCTAGAACTTAATTTTTCCTTTATTTGACTGTTTATGGGGGTCCGCAGGTTTTATAAGCAAAACGTACGGGAGTTGCCGCAAGCTATAGAACAAATATATGTGGATCCGCAGGAAAGAGCTAAGAAAAGTGTGGAGTTAGACTTTTAAGTGTTTTAATGAATTTTTCTCCAATTCCAAGACTTGGTTTAGGAAAATTAGGTTTTTTGACTTCTAAGGGAGAATAATATAAGTAGTGATAAACCTATATAGACAGTCAAATTTCATGGTGACAAAATAACGTGTAACAGTGCTGCAAACTATATTTGGGCATGGAAATTAAACAAGATCAGGCAAAGAGAAATCTCTAGTTAAACCAGAGGAAGTATGTTGATATAATATTTCATAGGTTTAATATGCAAGATAGTAAACTAATAAAGGTTCTTATTCCTATAGGTGTAAATTTACATGTTGAACAGTGTCCCAAGAAACAAGAAGAGGAAGAGGACATGTCCCATGTTCCATATGCAAGAGCAGTCAATAACCTGATGTATGCAATGGTCTGTACTATACCAGACATTGCACATGTAGTGTGAGTATTGAGCAGGTTTATGTCAAAAACAAGGAGGAGCATTAGACAAAACTGTAGTAGGTTTTTAAGTATTTTGTGGCATTATGTATAATGGTATGTGCTACCAAGGAAGACTAGTATTAGACATATTTTTGGACATTTGTGGCATTTTTTATGCAGGCTAGGCTCGAGATCTAGATGGGATAATGTCTATAAGTGGGTATGTGTTTAACCTATTTTGAGGAGCATTCAGTTGGATGAGAAAAGCACAGTCTATAGTGGCTCCTTCAACTATAGAGGTTCAATACATGGCAGCCACTCATGTAAGAAAGGAAGCAGTTTGATTGCAGAGATTGTGTTCAAGTATGGGGTTGGTACAGTGAGTTATAAGGATAAACGATAATAGCCAAAGTGAAATTTTCTTGGCAAAGAACCTTGCTTATCATTCAAAGACAAATCATATTGATGTTCAGTATCACTTTGTGAGGGATATGGTTGAGGGTGTTATCACCCTAGTAATTTCTCAAGATTGTGGGCTTTTGATTTTTAGTTTAAGAAAACTAGGGGTAACCACAAACCTACTTTGGAAATTTAGGATCTAGCCTTCCTAAATTTCAGAGAGGGCTCTCTCTTTATGATTTAACTTTGTTTTTGTTTAATGTTTTAGTCTAGTTCTGATAAAACAATTGGTTTTGGTTTTGAATTGGTTTGGTGGGAAAAAATCACTTAAAGGTAAACTAGGGAGGAATCTACTTCACCATTGGGCTAATGGAGCCTAAGTCTAGATAGCAGTACTAGAAGGCAAGGCCAAAAGGATGCAAATGTATTCAGGGCAAGATAGATAACCCTCAGAGCTTTGGATAAAAGGTTTTTGATGAAATGGTGAAATCGGGATAAAGGGCAATGAAGGATCCTTTGATCCAGACAATAGAGGAAGGAGGCAGAAGTCAAACGGGAGTAGGAACAGTTAAGAATTCCTAACACCGGAAATAATTTGAAAACATTTAAATGGTAACTTAGTTAAGACAGGGAGCCATAATCTAGTCCTGAAGTAATATTCCTAGTTACTCATTAAGAAAGAATAAACACATAATGAAATGAATGGAACTTCAGAAAATAAAAAATGACAAGATAGATGCACTTTACTCTTTAACTTATCACAAGAATCATGAATTATGATGTCCAATTAGCTTTGTCCAATTTACTACTTTCGAATCAACACATGTAGGCCTCCAATGTATCAGCAAAAATCTATAGTAATCTTAGAAATTTTATTCCACCCTAAACGCTTCACAAACTGAAGTATTTATACAAATTTTTATTACAAATATCCTAGAGAGATCCAGGAATAACTCTAGGAAATATAAAATATCTTTACACATTAAGAGGGACAGCTGCTTAACAACTTTAGCAAGTTGTCCTCTTATCTACAAAATATAGAACTAACTTATCTAACAAAAATTGTTTGTTGAATAACTGTCCATGCTTGTTGGCACATTGAAAAATATATTTTTGGAAGAAAACTTAACTGATACTCTTTCCACTTATGCTCTAACAATGTACTTCATCCCTGATGTTCTTTCACACTGTTTATTTATCATTTTACTGTTGTAAAAAGGGAAATTACAGCAGTCGAAATCAGTTGGTTGTTGCTTTCTCTCTGATACACTTTGACTCTGTTCTTTCATCTTGATACTCTTTTAACTAATAGTTTAACCTTTAATTGATGTAAAAAGAGACTTCTAAGTAGTAAAAAAAATCAAAATAAAATAATTTTTTTCTTGTTTCCTTCTCAGATTGACTATTTCACCTGCACTTTCTTTCATTGTTTTGCTTCTCTGCTGTTACAACAAATCTGTAAACACTTGCCATTGTTCTTCATTTGGTATTTTTACACTTTTGAGTTTCCTGAAGTTCTCATCAACATCTGTATACTTAGCAAAATTTGGTTTGAAGACAAACAGATGCTTGATTTCACGTTGAAGAAAAAACAAGTCTTCAATATATTGGAGTATGACCTTTCCTGTTGGAGAACCCTGTGGCAGTGACTTGTTGACCTGTTCTTTGGCATAATCCCTTATCTTTTTTTCATATTCTTTTTGGTCCATCAACTTCTCATTGAAGACATGAATATCTGTAATACCAGCTTGTCTTAGCATAGTGTATTTTGCTAAAAACTTGGTTATAGAAATATTCATGGCATCACATTTTTCTTTCAAATTGTTCACCAGAGTTTTCTTTGTTAGAACCTTCTTGATTTGCAATATTGTTTGTGTTCTATCCTGTATCTTCAATTCTTCTAGCTCTGTTCTGTTCTTACTATTCAAGAAAGTGATTAGCTTTAATGCTTGTGCTGGTTTATCTGCTAATTCTTTTGTTGTTTTTTGGATTTCCACTTGTGCTGCTAGAAGTTGATCTCTCTATTCATATATGATCTGGATTGATGGGCACTGAAGATGTATAGCCTCAATTACATTGTTCCATAGGTAATTTCTTATGTAAGAAATTTTTGCAGTGAAACTCAAGTCTTTTTGAAGCCTTTTGATTTGCTCTTCAAGTCTTTTGGCCTTTTTCTCATAATTGTTAGCATTGATTAGTGTTGCTTTGTTAGATACTTCCATAGTTTGAATCATTTTCTTCAAACTGTTGATTTCATTATTTTTCAGAGACATTTCCTCCATTGCTTTGACTATCTGCCCTGCTTCATCTGTATGTTGTACCTGTGATGTTGAAGATTCTGTATTGGAGGTAGTAGCTGATTGCACTGACACTGTAGTTGCCAGTGGCACTTTTGGTGCTAACTTTTCTCCCAGTGTAGAAGGAACAGCAGTGGTAATAATAGGTATGACTGTAGGAATGGTGGAAGTATCAGTTTCCTTCACAGTTTCTTTTTCTTTTATAAGTATATCCATTTGACTTTCCATATCTTTGATTTGGGCAGTTAGCTTTATGATTAACTGCATCATATCCTCTTTTTCTTTCTGTTCTTGAAGTATCTCCTTACTCTGTGGGTGCTTACTTTGAGGAAGTTTTAACTCTTTCCTTAAAGCAACAATATCATCATTTTTCTTCTTGATCAATACTTCAGCAGCTTGCACATTTGATGGGTCAACTCCTATTTGTAAGATAAAATCTTCTAAGGCCTTGATCCTTAAATCTTTGGCATACAAAGAGCCTCTGTCAAGTTTCATTTGGTCTTGCATGTTGATAATGGTATTCTGCAAATTTGTCACACCCATAGCCTTTGTTACTGCTATTGAATAAAGCATTTCTGAATTATGCCTGTGAAATTCAATCTGGTCAAGTTCATGAATACTTTCAACATCTATTTCAAATTATGTCTTCTTATAATCAACCACTATTTTTGGAGTTGAAGTGGTGGGCTTTAAGAAAGACATCATCATCTTGTTGCTGGCATAATCATATGCTGAAAGTAACCTGTCCTGATTACCTGGTTTCTGTTTTAAGAATTGAGAGTAAATTTCACTTTTTATCTCTTCATTCTTTTGCTTGATCTGTTTATATCTTTCTTTAATGTCCAAGTCTTTCTCATCTGCTATTTTAGAAGAAGAAGAAGCTTCCATATTAACCTGCTTTTCAATCATTTGAGTATTTGATTCTTGCTGCTGCCTGTTCTTTTTATATTTTTTTTAAAGTCTCTTTAATTATTTCAGTGGCCTCATCATTGCTTACCTCAGGCTCATTGGTATCTTCAACATCAATAACTTTTTATTTCCCTATGGAACCGAATTTGAGCCTTTTATTGTAGATGAGCTTGAATTTAGTCTCTGTAGTAGTTGTTGGGTCGTGAATACGACCACTTTTTAATACTTATTTCATCCATTTTTATCCTCCTTTATCATATCATTTATTATAATTTATCATATAAATCCATCTTATAATGATTTATGCTCTTATGGATGAATATTAATTCTTCTCCATTATTTTTAATAAATTGATGATTATTATGCATAATTTTATCAATGATGGTTTATTAATATCACTCACCATTTTAGCCTCCAAGATATTTTACAGATTGAAGATTTGATTTCCAAATCATCATGAAATATTCCAACTCAGAAATTCGTTGGAATAAGAAGTGACAGTTTTGTAGTTGAGATTCTGGGCAAATGAAGAAGAATCTGGAAAATCCGAAACATGGGTTTTGTCCAGAACGGGCCCAATTAACTTTGGTGAAGAATGGTTTGCCCAAATTCGGCCTGTATTGAGAGATACGCAGAGTTCTTTGAGCACGATTTTCTCAGTTTTGTTGTTGCGGCCATCCTCCAAATCTCAGCTACAAAGCCAAATTCGACTTGCTGTTGTTGAAATATGGATGTAAATCTATTTTCTTGTTGATCAATTGGTTGGAAGAAATTCAATATTGTTATTAGAGATCCTATTTGCTATTTGATTTCTCCTCCTTCTGATTATAAAAGGAGAACCTGTATTGTGTATTGGAAGAGGATGGAGGAGAATGGATGATTATTGAATTCATCTTGTAACATTGTAATTCCTTGAATCTTGTGATCAAAGAGCAACTGATGTAAAATTTATTCATGTTTGATTAATACAAAGAGGCGTTTTCATTCCATTTCTCAAGCTCTGCAGTAGCTCAGCGACGCTTTCACTGGCGGTTGAGGGCCCGGCCCTGGTGGAGCGATCTGCTGTTTGTATTTCTATTCTTTTATTTCTGTTGTGTGATAATTTCATTTAGATTTATTATGATTACAGAGTTATTTGATTGTTTTTCATATTGATGTTCCATTTTTGTTTATTGTTTATTTCTGATTCATAGCTTTAGATTAGCAAATAGATGAGTTATAGTTACATGTTGTTGTTCCTTTCCAACTTTCATTTCCTTTAAATTGCTTTTATTGAATTTTCTTTTGTTTCGACTGCTTTAAGATCTCCAACTGTAGAGGATAGAGGTTATTGCTCCTAAGTCCCCAGATTGGTTATCTTGCATCGATTTCTAAGGGAAAGAGTTACTGCTACTGCATCCCTGATCGATGTTTTGCAAGATTGATGTAGTTTAATCTTTCCATTCATGTCACTGTAAGTAGGTTTCTTTACAAGCATTTGTTACCTTTGCATTTTTTATTATGTACTACATCTTCACAGCATTGCTCTTTGATAAATTGCTGCCTCAGACTAAGTACACTCTTGAAATAAAACATCGCTCCCGGATTGATAATTAATGTGAGATAAATAGGTGTTAAAAAAGATACCTTTTATGCCTCGACAGTAGTCTCTGTTGTGTAGGCTCCTTCATCTCTGTTTATTTTGTTTAAAGATTCTGGCTGTTTTGAAGCTATCATGGCAAGTGTGGTATCCTTCTTTTTTATTGGCTCTGTATTGATGATTGTATCTACCAATGTGTTTTCTACCCATTCTATCTTATTTGCAAATTTCTCAATATCAGGCTTGGGTTCATGTATGAAAGGAGGCAGCTTACATTTAACCCTTATACTGCTGAGAAGACCTTGAGGGTCATAATTCCAAGGAAAACTCTTCTGAAATTTTAGCTCTGACAATCTTTTTTCTATCTCCTTATCAGCATCTCTGTTATTCACTATGAAAGGACCAATCTAATTTCTCAACTTAAACTGGGTCTTCTTTTTGGAAGCCATGAAATTAATGGCATTAGAATTTAAAACTTGCCTCAAATACTCTAAAGCAAAGACTCTGATAGTCAAAAACTTAGGTAATTTGTATGGAAGCAGATTGGTTCCAAAAATTCTCAATTCAATGTGTTTCTCATACAAGTACCAATCTCCCATTTTACATTGCTCTGATAGTTGTAATATCTTTTTCATTTCTTCACTTACTCTAGACTGTTCTGATTTATGTAGAAAATTCATAGCTGACCTAATGAACAAATCTGTAAAATCTGTGTAGTTGTATTCACTTCCTTCTTTTCTCAATAGTGATGTCCAAAAGACAACTGATAGAGGTTGGCCCTCTACATTCATTTTCTGTAATGCTATTGGAAAGTGATCAGCTTGTGAGAATAAGAACAAGTGAAATAAATATGAAGAATATTTGAATACCCCTTCAGTGGACAACTTGGTCAACTGATAATGGATAGAATCAGTTATAAACCTGGCAAAGTCAAAAATCATAGCAGGAGATTGACTAGGAGACAAAGTAGACAAAAAACCAAGGATGGATTCATCAGTGAATTCATCAGTGAAATATCCCAATATGAAGGATAACATCGAAATTACATGTTTTGAACCCTCAGGAAACTTGGAAGTAGAATAGGGAGGATTCAACTTTGGAATGTCCACATGAGCTGGCATAAAGTTCTGAAAAATCATAAATCTCTTAGGGAAATCCAATCCCAAATATAACTTAGTCAATGCTTCAATGGATAGTTGAACTACCCTAGGGTCAAACTGTAGTTGCAACATTTCATTTATGGACTCTGCAGTGATAGAAAAAAGAATCTCCCTGTCAGCATTCACAATTTCTCTTTGGTCTGGAACATAGTACTTTTGGCACATTCTTACCAGGTCTTGACCAGGATGTGTTACTGGGGCTACATATTTGGGTAAATTTGTATCCCAGAGAGGCATGTTATATTTATCTAAGAACTTTTCATAACACCAATTGTGAACTTATAATAAGTTGAATTCTACCACAGGGTCTGCAATTTTATAATCTACATCAGTCAAGGGGATGATTTCTTCAGTAGATACTGGTGGCTGAAGGGGATTGACAGACACAGTAGTTTTTGCAGTGAGTGCAAGGGTGGATTTTGGGGTTTTTGCTACTTTAGATTTAGGAGGTTTGGACCCTCCAAGTTTAACAGGCCTAGAGCCTCCAACTTTAGGTGTCAATTGTTTCTTTGTCATTTTTAGATAACTAAAGCAAGATTACACAGTTTGCAATATTTAATTTTTCTTAAACAGAGGGAATTTCAGCAATTCTTGTGCAATTAGGAACCTGGGATCTATTCAACAGTTTTAAGACAGAAAACACAAGTTTTCTGAATGAATGGGACTGCAAAAGAGATTCTTTTGGGAAATCTGTAGGTTTAAAGACCTTTTCAAGCCGTGGAATGGATTTTTAGGGGTTTAGAACTGAGGATTCGGCTTTAAAAAAGGCTTTTATGGATTAGAGAATTCTAGAAAAAAATTGCGAGGGTTTACCCTATTTTTTTAGTGTTGTGGACGCACTTGGATTGACAAATTCACTAATTATAACTCAATTGGTTCAATTGGAGGTTTAAATCGTGAATTTTGCAGGCTAGATTTGGGAAAATACCTTTTTTTTTTGCAGGTATTTTGGTATTCGGAAGGGTTTCTGCAACTCGTTATAGTTGAATTCAAGCTTAGTTTCGAATCATTGAATTCGAAAAATTGTTCACTAGTCTTCAAAATAGAATTTTGTGGTGGAAATAGGCTTTCAGGCATGAAATCTATAAAACGAAGTTTGAAACAGGGTTTTGGCAGCTAAAAATGGTTAAGTACAGTCAAGCTGAGCTTTTTCTTAGTTCGAAATGCGAGAATAAACAATAAAAATAGTGTATCAAAGTTTTAACATTTGATATTGGTCATCATTAATGCATTAAATGGCTGTCTCATCAAAGGCAAGAGCGATTTTTGTTTTCGAATGCGAAAACGGGGAATGGTTTTCGCATTGAAATTAGGTAGTAAGTTGTATTATGCCAAATGAACACGATCGAATTAAATTGAGACACGTCAAAAGAGGCGGAAATGGAAAAACCACCCATTTCACGCTCAATTTCTGTTTGGGTGAGAGATTGGTTTGCGATCGCGAAAATCATCATCAGGCGTTAGATCTGAAGCACGAGAGTGAACAGTCGGGATTAAACAAAAAGTTGCGATGAAAAGGTTGGGTAGGGCCCAGTTGACTTATGCGATGGCGCATGTAAAATCTTTATATATATACGTTTATAACCAAAGTTTTTATCAAATGTTCTATGTACAGACGGAGTCTATACATATTTTTCGAAAGGGGTTTTAATGTGGATGTTATATATATAAATAGAGCTTATATATATGGTTAAAAATGCGCGTGAGGCGAGTTATATGGCTCTAACCATAGCTTAAGCTATTTTTTTGAAAGTTTATTTATATTTTTATTATATAGTTTTAGACCATGGAGGGGTCCAATAACCATATGGGGCGGGTTTATTTACATAATGTTAGTTTTATGCCAAAGGGGATATAATTGGGGGTTTTTATTTAAACATGTGGATAATTAACTTTGGCAAAAAAGCTTATAACAGTGGGTTTTCGGGGATAATTACATAAAAGGGATTATAATAATAGGATAAGGTTTGTTTATATGGATTTAATAAATAAATTAGAAGTTAATATGACCAAGGACAATGAAAAACACCAAAATATAATTATATGACTAAGTAAAGTGATAATGTAAAAGAAAAGCTTTATCATTTATAATTTGACCACTTTGACCTGGAATATAATATTTTTGGAGGGTTTTTTATGTTTTTATGAATGAAGGAGATTAATCAAAAGGGGATTTTATTTTTCATTTAAGTAAAAAGGTCTTCACTTCTGAAATTGAAGTGTAATGGATGAATGTAGGGTAAATGATGATAATTAGGGATTAATATAGAAATTCAACACTTTTAACTTAACAGTCATTGAGCCTTGGGTCTGGTCCCAACAGAAGTCAGAGAAATGCTTTGAGCCTCTTTGACTGGAAGTTTAGAATGCAGAATAACTATAAGGGAGGGAAAATTAGTGATTTTTGCCTGGTAACAAATATTACAATGATTTTCCCATCTTTTTAAAACTTACCTAACTTTTAATCTAACATTTTTTCTTCCATTTTGCAGGTGCACTTGAGCTAGCAACCTTGAACATTTTATTCTTTTGAAAGCATAAAAACTATTTAAATCTACCTTATATCATCTGAGGGCTCAGTTTAAACTGATGAGCTCCTCGTTATTCTCTACCTATCTACTAATTAGTCAGGATTAAACAGTCTGAGTAATATTTATTCACTATCTACAACATGTAAATTGAAACATGACAAGTCAAGTTTGAACAATTCAACTCATCATGGATTATGGCATTTATTGACACTCTGCCATAATCATCTGAAAGTAAAAAGTAGTGGCATTTTGGACTTGCACACTTCCATGTTTTATTTCTTTTTCTTTGGGGTATATTATTTTTTCTAAGTCCTTTGATCTTTCTTTTAGGACTTTTACCCTCTTTTTGATTTTTTGTTTTTTTTTTTTTTACAAAATATGAGAAAACAACTTGCAGAAAGCAAGGTATGTACATATTTACAAGACTATCATAATTCAATTCCAAATTATTAATCCTATACTTATAGGACCTGTTGAAGCCTCGAAAATCAGGTCTACAACAAGGGGGATACCCACCCGGTCCGAACCTTGGTTGGCAGCTCCTTTTCCGTTTGGTATAGTGGGTCCGACTAGGGATAATGGGACCAGTTTCCCAATATGTGTGTGTGTGTGTTGAGAATTGATATTTCATTTCTAAAAAGTTCCTAAATGAAATGCTTTTATTCTAATTCTAATCTAATAACATGCAATTGTATTCTAATAAACAGAAATATCTAATTCTGTACTAACCCGGGATGTAATATTTCCGTTATGCGATCTAAAATGATTTCAAATAACAATTGGTAATAAAGATCATTCAACTGCTATAAGAAAATAATTCAATAAAGATAAACTACTTCGTATAAATAGTTAGACGAAACATTTGTGAAAAACATATCGCATAATAAGCTATGCATATATTAAGCATAAGTAAATAGCTATCACCGTACAAAAGTGCCAAATGATAACTCAAGTATTCAAGCACCAATATATAAACAACTGAACATGAATATCACTTTAACACAAAGGCAGAAATAGTTAAGAGATAAAAGTATCATTTATAACTAGTTCTACTCATGAGCTTCAAGCAATAATGAATTATCTCTTTTTAATCCAACATCCACTAAGAGTACAAAAGTGCAACATCAGTGGTAGATATTAAATGCCGATATCAATAAATCATGTTCCATTCATTCATCAAAACCTCCTCGGAGGGTGCAAAAGTGCATGTTCTGAGGACAAGTTTTTGACAAATTTCAGGACCCTTCTCTAAATGCATGAGAAGGGTTTAAATACTACTAACTAAATCTAAAAATAATTAATTACAAAAATGTAGGATACGGTTTAAATGACCGTCCTCATTTTAGGAAAAAATAAAGCAAAATTAATACTAAATCTAAAATTAAATCTAACAACTAACTATTTGTGAATCTGTTCTTTGAAATTGCAAGCGTTCAGCATTTGTTTGAGAAGAGTAGGCTGGCCGACTTCTGACTTTAACTGTCCTGTGAAAACAGAATCGGCAAGAGCTAGCGCCATCTTCTCGGCAGAATTAATGATACATTTGAGATTCATGCACTGGTTGTGTGGTCTTACCAAATACGCCCAGTAAGAATCCCAATTCAACTTAGTTAATCTTTTAATTGATTCTGCCTTTTCTTGAGCCTTCTGTCTCCAGCCTATTTGCAGTTGCTGTTCTTTCGGTAGATACCCTGGAGTGGTTTCTGAGATCATATTTGCCTTGTGCAAATTTTCATTTATACAGTCAATAACACTGTTTGCTGCTGAGGCTGCTTCTTCTGCTGCTTGCTCTGCTTTCCTGATTTGTGCATCCCAATTGTTAAAGAGAATTTCTTTGTGATTGCCGTTGATTATTGGTGCACCTGCTCTTTTCCACTCCTCTGTTTCTTACCAAGACAAATATTCAGTAACTCTTTTATTAATTAAATCATAATCATGTCGTAAGTCTATGACTTGATTAGTGATTTTATCGCTTATTTCACAATAAGAGTTCCACTGTGATATTCTTTGGCATAATATTTCCTGTTGCTGTAGTAGTTGATCATTTAAGGAAATGGACTATGTGATGAATTCTGTCAGTTTAGGATCATCCTTGTGCATCTCTTGCATAACCTGTAACTGTTTTTCTCTTTCAACCAAACTGTTCTGGTATACTATCTGCATTTTTTGGAAGTCATGTCGTAATTTTTCAAGTTGTTTCTGTGCTTCGTTGTTGGCATTGGCTTGTTGCAGTTGTTGTTGCAAAACCTGTACTTGATCTTCTTTCTCATTCAGTAATTTTCATACCTCAGATGCTTTATAAATGGCCGCATAGGCATATGCTCCTATGATCTGAGATAATTTGGTGAGATTTTCAGTGGGATCAATGGTAGGATCTTGCCATAGGATGTCTAACTATTCTGCATCATGAGAGAGCATGTTTTCCAATTTCCTTTTCTTTCTTTGTCTTCTCACTACTGCCTTGTGTTGTGGACTATAAAATACATCAAGAGGAGGAATTTCCTCTATTTTGAGCATAAGTTCAGAGGATGGGGTAATGGGAATATGTTTCATTTCTGAGACATTGCTAGTTATTCCTGTGACTATATCTTTTTTTGCCTGTAAATTACTCACAAGTGTCTGTGTGTTCTGTACTTCAACATTGATTAAATCATTGAATATCTCCCATTCTTTATCTAGCTCGGTTCTGACTGATGGTCACTGTACAATGAGAAGGGGAAAATTTAGCTGTGAAGAGGTCAAAACCTGTTGCTGTGAGAGCTCCTTTGACTGGGCAATATCCTTTACTAACCCTTCACTTTTATCATGGTCACTTTCAGACCTTTTAGAGTGTTCTGACGTTTCTCTCCCAGACTTAGATTTAGATCTGTTTGTGCCTGAACTTCCATTGAGACTAATACTAGGAGTTGGTTCCCTCATGGGTTCCAAGTGCAATTTATCCAAAGGGATAGTAGCTAACCTTCTTTCCCTGTATATCTTGAACTCTTTAAATTATGCTGGAGGAAATTGCATTTGAGCTGAATGTAGAACCTCTTTAAGTGTTCCTTTCTGTTGGAACATGTCATCAAAAAGGTCATCTTCTTTCGAAAACACCTTTACTTTGACTGTAGTAGTGAAATTTTTAGCAATATCATGAGGGTTGAACGGTCTTCTTGGAAATTTGAACAATCGTAGACATGTTATGTTGTTTACTTCTTTTAATGCATGGCCTACATCAAATAGTGAAAAGGCCCCACAGGCCACAGGAAATTGTGGTCAAATAGTCTTCCTTTTGTCCTTCAAATCGTTAGTCAAACCTCCTTCTCCACAAGTTTGATAAGAAATTTCTCGTGCCATGAGTTTATC
Organism: Pinus albicaulis; assembly: GCA_034641835.2. Lineage (NCBI taxonomy): Eukaryota > Viridiplantae > Streptophyta > Pinopsida > Pinales > Pinaceae > Pinus > Pinus albicaulis. The sequence continues at coordinate 536,018,414 of CM076573.1, read as the reverse complement.
AAGAACATACAAAGGTAAGACATGAGGGGAAGCAAGACTTCCAAATACCCTGACATATGTGAACAGTTCTTCTCCAAACCATCTTGCGACAAGGAGAATATCTACTTCTGCTTCGGGAGAAAATCTTGGAGCGTCTTTATCATATAACATTTTGTACAGGGGCAACATAATTCCATGACAAATCTTGTAAAAATACGGAGTTAACTTTGAATCCCACAATTCTTTATGATAAATATGAATAAGGAAGGGGTCTTGAGTCGTCCATTTCCAACCCATTAAAGGAAACTTGGAAATATAACAGATTGAATCCATTACATATGCAGATAAGTAAAAAGGGGGATAAATTCTCTGAGAAACATTTCTTTTAGACCGGTAATTCAAAATAGCCGTGGCTAAGTTGTCAGATAATATCTTAGCCCAATCCACAATAGTAGCATTAACAGCGGCATTCAATAATGGTAATCATTCAGATGAAAATTTATTAATGTTTGGCTTCCCAAAAATCCTACAGAGCATAGCAGCAGCAAAGCAATACGGGGAGGTGAGAGAACCAGTACTATACATACCATGTTTATCTTTTTTTAGTGGTTCGTCCCTTCTTGACCAATCCTTAGTGCATTCTGCCAGGTTTTCATTTTCTTTAGCAAACTTCTCCATGAACTGTTTGTTATAAGTCGCCTATGGCTCCGGTAAATGATACATGAGTCTCAAATCTTGTGGAGTGAATGAGCCAATGAGTTCTTGACCCTGATTCTTAAATTTTCTGTTTGTGATATCAGTGTTGTCCAGTACCCATTTAACCATGTCCGTGTATGGAAGAATTTTGGGCCTCACCGTTATCCGATGCAAGAACGAGCAAGCTAGCTCTGTAATAGATGCCTCAGAAGACCCATGTGAGCCTGCAGTAGCTGTAACCTCCATTACTCTAGGATTCTCTTCCTCAAGTAGATTGTGCATGCCTTCCCAAGTAGTGATACCAGCATCTTTGTTATAGGCAGTGTCTGTATACAAGGGCGTCATTTCTTTGTCCTCAGAATTCAGAGCTTTGTCTTTCTTTCCCATAATATCCTGAATATTGCTTTGTATAGTTCTTTGTTTTTCATTCCTGCAGTTTACGAATGAAGTGAGAATAATTATAGGAAAAAAGGTGACGAGAAAGCTTTAAATGCTGAAGACACATAAAATATACCACCTTACGTGAAATGGCTCTTCGATCAGAACAGAAACCAAATTTCATTAATGATTGGCAACGAACTCATTGATTAACATTAAAGCGCATAACGAGGTCTCGATTTATGAAAAAAAAATTGTACAATGAGCCCTAAAGATCTGTCATAAGGCAATCTGCGATTTGCTTCGCAATATTGCAGATCGCAGTATCACAGATTGCAATCTCATGGAATCGCAATATCTCAATACCGCAATATCGCAAAATCATTGTATCACAATATATGACAATCATCCGTTAATGTTTTTTCTGCGAAATGAGATTTGCAATATGCACCATCGCATATCGACGGTTTTGAGGTTTTGTAAGTGATATTTGAGGCATGCGATGCGATGAATGTTTTTAGTGCGTAGTTTCGCATTGCAATCTCACATTTCAGAATTCCGCTTGTAAGGAGGTATCCATTACCTTTTTGCGATGAAATATTCCTTTAAGGAATGATTTTTATTCTATCTTATCATAAAATTTAAGTTTTTTAGATTTTTCAAGGGGTATTCTCCTAAGTCTGTGATAATAAGTTTTATTGAAAAAAGGAAATACAAGCGCTGATCGATTTTTTAAATTTTTTGACTAAGGGCCACCACTTATTTAGTATTAGTGATAATACTAACTAAGAAGGGGGGTTGTTGCTGGCCACAACAATTGGCAATTCACTTGGAAGAACCAATTATCTCTGCTTTTCTTTTTAATTTTCTAAACTTCCAAAACACAAAAATTTTCAAAAAATCAAACTTTATTATAGAAAGACAAAGTACATCATGCTTTTATCTATCAATGATATTTCACTTCTTCTATATTCAACTTTGATTATTTACTTCCTCAAGCTAGTCCTTGTATCTAAATCAATCATTACTTGGTTTATAAAGATAAAAACAAAGGCTTCTCTATAAATTAGTTTTAAATATGCTCATTTGTCGTAGGTAGAGCCTCTGATGCCAGCAGGCGTTTATAGCCTCGACAGGGTTACCTGTTACCCAGCAATGATCCTGTGTCCTACTTAGAGAAATATACAATTTTCAAAGAGGAATCCAAATTCACACTTATTTCTTTCATTTTCTTTTTTACCCTTAAAGAAAAATGTCTTGGTTTGGTAGCCAATTTATGACAACGCCATTTACTTGGTTTATAACTTTGTTGAACAAGCTGGCTTGTGATGAGACCCCTTGTCTTTTGATTGCAATAATATTGAGTCATTTCCCTGTTGTGGTATGTAGTATTGGCAAATTCAGCAAGCTATAATATCTATGATCATGATAAGTCAGCTCGTGATGAGACCTCTTACTCTTTAAGTTAAAGTGTATCATTGGATTATTCCTTGAACGTTGTAATTTTCTAGGTGGGGAGGAAGTCATTGTTTCCTTAAGATAGCTCTGGACGACAATAGTAGAGTTTTTTGGAAATAACTTTTCTACAGAGAATCTTCATTTTGTTATTGATACCTTTCATTGGACTGATATAAAACAATTTCTCACTAAAGGTCATTTTTTATCAAAATTTACAAATTTGAAACTAGTATCATTTCTAGGCCTAAAGCCTTTAACTGTATCTTTCAATAATAATGATCAATTTTATAAAAGAATTCTATTTATACAAGTGAAAAAACAAAATCTAAAAGAGAATTTGTGTCTTTTTCGTGAATTCCAAATGTAACTATTTACAACTGGTTTTATTATGAAAATAAAGAAAACTAATATACAAAAGAAGAATGATCTCCTATGGAAAATATTTTTTGAGGATCTGTCCATTAACAGGTAAAGACTCTCTTTTTCCTATTAAATCCTGTAACATAAAAGTAGATGGACCTATGATCTCTGCGATTTGGAAAGGACCAAGCCACATTCGTTGAAATTTCGTATGTTTCCCTTTTTCCTCATGAGCCTTGTCCCATTTTAAAACTAGATCTCCGACCTGAAAATCCTTTCTGGATATCATGTTTGAATCAAAAGAAGCTTTTACTAATGCTTGGTGATGAGCATGAGTTATTTTGGCCTGTTCTCGTTGTTCTTCTAGCTTAATTATTTCCAGCTGCCTTAGTTGTAAGGAAGAAGTTGGTGCTTCATCAATATATTGAACTAAGGCCAAAGAGGGAATTGCTAGATGAGTTGGAAGAACCACTTATTTCCCATAAACTAAATTAAAGGGAGAAGTGCCAATGGAGGCTTTCTGCGTTATTCGATCTGCCCATAAAGCATATATTAAAGACTTATGCCAATTTTTGTGATTTTGATCAATGGTTCGCTTAATGATTCTGATTAAGTTTTTATTTGTAGATTCAGCTAACCCATTCCCCTGTGGGTAATAATTGGCAGAGTATTTAAGTTTGAAACCCCTTCTGAGTGTAAATTCAGTCATATCATTACCAGAAAAATATGATGCATTATCAAACATTAAAGCAGAAAGTAAACCAAACCTGGTAATTATGAACTGATCTATGAACTCAATGATGTGCTTGGCATTAGCTGTCTTGAGAGGAACTGCTTCTACCCATTTAGTAAAATAATCAGTTGCTATAAGGATATACCTATGTTGTTTAGAAGAGTGAGGAACGATCTCACCTATTATGTCCAAACCCCATTGATCAAAAGGCTGCTCAATGTTGACTGGTTACAGCGGCAATGATGGTTTATTTTGTCTTCCAGCGACGGTTTGACAAACTTGACATTTCCTTACGTAGCTATGTGAGTCTTTGAATAATGTGGGCCAGTAATAGCCTGCACGAAGGATTTTATGTGCAGTAGTGTCTCCAGCATAATGTCCGCCTGCTGGCCCATCGTGGAGTTCCTGCAAGACTTTTTCAGCTTCAGATTTCTCAAGACATCTAAGGAGAACAAAATCATAATTCTTTCTAAAAAGAACATCATTCACGAGCTGATATTGTTTAGCCTTCAACCTTAGAGCTCTTTTCTTGGTGTAATCGAGATTTGGAGGAGCATATCCATTCTTTAAATAAAATATGATATCAGCATATAATGATTCAACATCATTTAGGCTTACCTCATACATTTGTATCTCTGCAGATGGTATCTCAAAAATAAGTGATGCTCCAGCTAGCATTTTGCAAAAGCATTGACCTTTTACAATACTTGCTGGTTTGATTTCTACGTCATATTCTTGTAAGGCAGTAACCCAATTGGCTCTTTTCTCACCCACATCTTTCTGTACTTAGAGATTTCTTACTGTTGGAAATGGTACTATGATTTTTGTATGGGTTTTAAGTAGAAAGGGTTTGAAATATTTAATTTCTTTGAAAACAGCATAAGCTTGTTTCTCTACATCTGAATAATTCAATTCAGCTCCCTGTAAATTTGAATAGAAAAAAGCAATTGGGGCTTCTGCCTTGTGTTGATTTGCTTGAGTGAGTATCGCAGCATATGATCTATCAGAGGAAAATGGATATAAAATAAAAGGATCGGAAAAATTTGGAGTTGCTAAAGATGGAGCGTTAACAATTTCTTGTTTGATCAGATTGAATGCCTCATATTCGTCTTGGCCCCATTTGAAGTTTGAGTTCTTTTTAATCATTGCTTGTAAAGGAGATACAATTCTTGAAAAATCTGGTACAAATCTCTTTACAAAATTAATCTGGCCAAGGAAAGATTGCATAGCTTTCTTGTTGTGAGGTAGGGATATTTCGGAAATCTCCTTGATTCTGTCAGGATCAATATGAATTCCAGATTTTGACACTATGAATCCAAGAATTTTTCCTTCACTTAATGCAAAAAAGGATTTTTTCGAGTTAAGTGAAATTCCATACCTTTGACAACGTTGAAAGATCTGTTTTAAATCTCTAAGATGATTGCTTTGTTTTTTTGGAATATACAGTTATATCATCCAAGTAAATTACCACTGATTTGTTAACTAATCCCTTGAATGCAATGTCCATGGCTCTCTGAAATGTGGCACCAGCGTTGATCAGACCAAAATGCATCTTTTGATATGCGTAAGTGCCCCATTTGGTTCTGAATGTGGTTTTCAATTGATCATCGGGATGGACTAACACTTGGTTATAGCCAGAGAAACCATCTAAGAAGGACATTAATTCTGATCCTGCGGCTGCCTACAATATTTGCTCCATAGGAGGCAAAGGAAAATTATCTTTTTGGCAAGATTTGTTAAGATTTCGAAAGTCAATGCAAATTATAATGTCTCTGTTCTTCTTTCTAACGAGAACCATATTGGAAACCCATTTAGAATGTCGAACGAGAAAGATGATTTTGGCTTTCAATAACTTATTGAGTTCAAATTTGATCTGGTTTTCTAAATTGGGATGGATTTTTCTCAGCTTTTGCTGGACAGGTTTTCATCGTTTATCATTGGGATAGTATGTTGGATGATAGAAGTGTCATAAGTTTTAGTTCATCGTAGTTCCAAGCAAAGAAACTTTTGTATTGTTTCAAAAGACGAACATACGCTAATTTCTCTTCAGGGGCTAGGCCAAGGCCTAGGTTGATATTCTGTGGTTTGGTATTAGTTCCTAGATTTACTAATTCATAGTTCAAAGTTGAACTTTGCAGTTTTGAATTGGTAGATCTTTTGAATCGATCTTTCAAATCATAAAGGTCTTCTAACTTGACTACTGACTTTGGCATAGCATTATTAGTGCTATCATGTTGCAATTTTCTGTCATGTTGGTCCTCATCAATTATCTGATTGGTGTAAGATCCTTCAGATTTGAGAAAATTTACAATATCAAGATCATCGTTGAAAATCCTCCAATTGGTAATGTTATCAGGAATCGAGGGTCTAAAGATTAATTCGATTGAAAATCGATCAGGGCTATAGTCTTCTGAAGGAATAAGCTTGGAAGCTACGTTAGCTAGGAGGTCTGCACTAGCATTCTGGAGTCTGGGGATTGATGAAATATTAAATGATATAAAGTGTTCAGTCAGATCTTGAACTAAAGATTGATAATGCTTTAAATGACCTGATAAACAATGTATAGTATTGCGTACCTGTCTAATTACAATTTCAGAATCTCTAAAAACTTGTAGATATTTGATGTCTAATCCGATTGCTTTGTATAATCCTTGGACTAAAGCCTCGTATTCAATGGTATTATTGGTGCAATCGAACTCAAGTCTACAAGTTAGCATAATTTTGTTTCCCTCTGGACTAATTAACACGGATCCTGCTCCTACTCCTTCATTAGACTTAGAACCATCAAAAAATAATTTCCAAAATAAAGATTTATTTACAGGAGCATTAATAAAATTAATGCATTTAGAACTATCTGTTTGAGAAAAAATTTCTACTTGAGATAAAACATAATGTTCTAAGTAAGGTGAAGTATAAGCATCAAAATTTCCTGAGAAAGAATCAACTGAGTAATTGCCAATGATATTATTGTTGTATGCTACCGGTTCATTTTCTCCTTCCAATTCTGTTACTATGTATTTCTGATGTCTTTCTCGTTCAACCTTTATCTGATTTGGTTTACCATTGTAAGGGAGCCACATGTGCGACCAATCAGTTGCAAATTATCCATGAAGTTTTTATGACCAATCTCTGCTAAGAATTAAGCCATAAAATTCTGGAATATCTACAACTAAAATGTCGATAACTTGACATACCTTTGGATTAGATGACAGCCTTATGGTAACCTGATTTAATTCTCCGATCACTTCAACTTGCGATCGATCTAGCTGAACTATACGCACAGTAGATTTTTGCGGTTGAATGTTCAATTTTGCACATATTGATTTTGGTAAAATATTAGATGAAGCTCCAGAATCCACCAAGAAATTATGAAAAATTTTATTGAAAACTTCATAAGTAAGAAGAAATGGGGGAGTATGAGATCTCGACCTTCCTCCAATTAAAGCGATATTTTCTAAACCAACTTTACTAATCACATTAGTTGGAGGTCTTCCCATTTCATGGGAAGCTTGAGAGATTACAGAAGCGAGCAAAGGTTTTTCTGGTACAGCATGTAATTCTTTCAAAAGTACCTTTTTCTGGTGTTTTAAATTTCTCAATTCATAAAAAGTGATGTTAGCCCTAGTCTTTTTCATGTCTTCTATGATATTATACTCCATTTCATCCGAAACGATCAACGTTTTTGATGGATTTGATGAATCTGTTTGGACTAGGCTGGTTTGAATCGCTTTAGATGTCATTTTCTTGGCTGCGACTTTATCCTTAGTCATTGAGCTTGTGCTCTTTGGCTTAGGAGTAGGTTGAGGAGGATCAAGTTGATTTCTACTTCGAGTGTTAACCGGAAATGCCTCTTGATCTTCTTCATCTGGGAGGATGAAATCCCACATACCTTGTACCTCTACAACTTCTTCTTCATCGATAGTTTCTTCAGTAGCAATCTACTCTTCTTCTTTTTCGATTCAGCACTTGTGATAGCATTTGGTGGCTTTGAATCAGTCGAAGGGTTTCTTCTATAAGGCTTGAACGGATTTTTAGAAGATGTTTCTCCCACTTGTTTCTTAATGTCAATCATTTCGTTGGACATGGTTTTCAGAACTTTCTGCAATCCTTCTAAATCGAACGGATCTTTCGATTGTTTGTTCTTGGGGTCTTCCTTAAAAGTAACCTTCTTGGATTTTCGTTCCTCTATCGCGTTTTTCTTTTCTAGGGCTATGATACGTTTCCCTACCGCTATGGCTTCCTTCATATTTTCAGTTAAAGTTGTTTTGTTAGCCCTATCAATGAAGATTGCTATGTTTGATGGTAAAGCAGATATGTACCATTCACTTCGCACTGCTTCACTAGGCTTGGAAGAAGTAGGAATTTTATTTAACAGTTTATTGAAACGTGAATTAAAATCCTTGATAGGTTCTTTTGACTCGGCCCTAAGGTTAGACAGGTCATTGATCAGTGTCGTTGTAGACCTGTCATCACCAAATTTAGTCAAAAATTGATCCTGGAAGATATCCCAACTAGTGATAGATCCATATGGTAATGAGAAATACCATGATCCGGCTGCTCCTTGTAGAGTACAGGGAAAAAGTCGGACAACAGCATCTTCATTGGTAACTCCATTGAGATTTATGGACAGCATAAAGTTGTTTATATGTTCTTCCGCAAGCATGCCTACTTCAGGATTAAACTTAGGCAAGCATTTTTCAGGATGGGACAGTATTTGACTCAAGGGTGCAGGCATTAAGACTACCCCTGGGTTATTCCATGGAAATTGGGCCATCGCTAAACTACTAACAGAGGAAAGCGCAGAAGATGATCCTTGCAATTGGGAAAATGAGGATATTACGATTCCAGATGTTTGAGAAGGAGATATGGAAGTTCGAGTGGACTGATGGACAGTAACCTGAAGTGGAGGGGTGGATGGTTGACTTCGCGATGAAGAAGTTGAGATGGATGATGATGATGAAAAAGTCTCACTATCAGACTCTTTAGGTGATTTCCTTGCTCTCTTCCTTGTAGGTAAAGGTAACTCGGTTGGCTGAACGCCAAACTTTTCACTCTGTAATCTGGTGAGAGGATGAGAAGGGTTATATTGTGAAGTCACGCTGCCATGAGATTTATCAGACCTTTGAGGTGATATTGAAAATCGTTGAAGTTTATGGATCAAAGATTCAACTTCAGGAGGTTCAATAGCAGATTCGTCTGAAAAGTCAGGATTTATGACAGCGGCTGTTGTTCTTTCGACTTCTGGCTCTAGATTTAAAGATTCTAAGTGTGATGGGGAAGTCGGGGGAGATGGTGAGGGCGATTTACTCTCAGAATGGTATTTATATTTTGACTTACTTTCCATCCATAGTTCGGGGCCCTCCTTCTAGCACCAAATATGTTGAAGCCCCGAAAATCGGGTCTACAACAAGGGGATACCCACCCGGTCCGGACCTTGGTTGGCAGCTCCTTTTCTGTTTGGTATAGTGGGTCCGACTGGCAATAATGGAACTAGTTTCCCAATATGTGTGTGTGTGTGTGTTGAGAATTGATATTTCCTTTCTAAAAAGTTCCTAAATGAAATGCTTTTATTCTAATTCTAATCTAATAACATGCAATTGTATTCTAATAAACAGAAATATCTAATTTTGTACTAACCCGAGATGTAATCTTTCCGTTATGCGATCTAAAATGATTTCAAATAACAATTGGTAATAAAGATCATTCAATTGTTATAATAAAATAATTCAATAAAAATAAACTACTTCGTATAAATAGTTAGACGAAACAGTTGTGAAAAACATATCGCATAATAAGTTATTCATATATTAAGCATAAATAAATAGCTATCACCGTACAAAAGTGCCAAATGATAACTCAAGCATTCAAGCACCAATATATAAACAACTGAACATGAATATCACTTTAACACAAAGGCAGAAATAGTTAAGAGATAAAAGTACCATTTATAACTAGTTCTACTCATGAGCTTCAAGCAATAATGACTTACCTCTTCTTAATCCAACATCCACTAAGAGTACAAAAGTGCAACATCAGTAGTAGATATTAAACGCCGATATCAAAAAATCTTGTTCCATTCATTCATCAAAACCTCCTCAGAGGGTGCAAAAGTGCATGTTCTGAGGACAAGTTTTTGACAAATTTCAGGACCTTTCTGTAAATGCATGAGAAGGGTTTAAATACTACTAACTAAATCTAAAAATAATTTATTACAAAAATGTAGGATACGGTTTAAATGACCGTCCTCATTTTAGGCAAAAATAAAGCAAAATTAATACTAAATCTAAAATTAAATCTAACAACTAACTATTTGTGAATCTGTTCTTTGAAATTGCAAGCGTTCAGCATTTGTTTGAGAAGAGTAGGCTGGCCGACTTCTGACTTTAAATGTCCTGTGAAAACAGAATCGGCAAGAGCTGACGCCATCTTCTCGGTAGAATTAATGATACATTTAAGAGTCATGCACTGGCTGTGTGGTTTAACCAAATATGCCCAGTAAGTATCCCAATTCAACTTAGTTAATCTTTTAATTGATTCTGCCTTTTCTTGAGCCTTCTGTCTCCAGCCTGTTTTCAGTTGTTGTTCTTTCGGTAGATACCCTAGAGTGGTTTCTGAGATCAGATTTTCCTTGTGCAAATTTTCATCTATGCAGTCAATAATACTGTTTGCTGCTGAGGCTGCATCTTCTGCTGCTTGCTCTGCTTTCCTGATTTGTGCATCCCAATTGTTAAAGAGAATTTATTTGTGATTGTCGTTGATTATTGGTGCACCTGCTCTTTTCCCCTCCTCTGTTTCTTGCCAAGCCAAATATTCAGTAACTCTTTTATTAATTAAATCATAATCATGTCGTAAGTCTACAACTTGATTAGTGATTTTATCGTTTATTTCACAATAAGAGTTCCACTGTGATATTCTTTGGCATAGTATTTCATGTTGATGCAGTAGTTGATCATTTAAGGAAATGGACTCTGTGATGAATTCTGTCAATTTAGGATCATCCTTGTGCATCTCTTGCATAACCTGTAACTGTTTTTCTCTTTCAGCCAAACTGTTCAAGTATCGTATCTGCATTTGTTGGAAGTCCTGCTGTAATTTTTCAAGTTGTTTCTGTGCTTCGTTGTTGGCGTTGGCTTGTTGCAGTTGTTGTTGCAAAACCTGTACTTGATCTTCTTTCTCATTCAGTAATTTCCGTACCTCGGATGCTTTATCAATGGTCGCAGAGGCATATGCTCCTGTGCTCTGAGATAATTTGGTGAGATTTTCAGTGGGATCAGTGGTAGGATCTTGCCATAGGATGTCTAACTGTTCTGCATCATGAGAGAGCATGTTTTCCAATTTCCTTTTCTTTCTTTGTCTTCTCACTACTACCTTGTGTTGTGGACTATAAAATACATCAAGAGGAGGAATTTCCTCTATTTTGAGCATAAGTTCAGAGGATGGGGTAATGGGAATATGTTCCATTTCTGAGACATTGCTAGTTATTCCTGTGACTATATCTTTTGTTGCCTGTACATTACTCACAAGTGTCTGTGTGTTCTGTCCTTCAACATTGATTATATCATTGAATGTCTCCCATTATTTATCTAGCTCGGTTCTGACTGATGGTGACTATGAGAGGGGGAAAATTTAGCTGTGAAGAGCTCAAAACTTGTTGTTGTGAGAGCTCTTTTGACTGGGCAGTATCCTTTACTAACCCTTCACTTTTATCATGGTCACTTTCAGACCTCTTAGAGTGTTCTGACGTTTCTCTCCCGGACTTAGATTTAGATCTGTCTGTGCCTGAACTTCCACTGAGACTAATACTAGGAGTTGGTTCCCTCATGGGTTCCAAGTGAAATTTATCCAAAGGGATAGTAGCTAACCTCATTTCCATGTATATCTTGAACTCTTGAAATTATGCTGGAGGAAATCGCATTTAAGCTGAATGTAGAACCTCTTTAAGTGTCCCTTTCTATTGGAACATGTCATCAAAAAGGTCATCTTCTTTCGAAAACACCTTTACTTTGACTGTAGTAGTGAAATTTTTAGCAATATCATGAGGGTCGAACGGTCTTCTTGGAAATTTGAACAATCATAGACATGTTATGTTGTTTACTTCTTTGAATGCATGGCCTACATCAAATAGTTAAAAGGCCCCACATGCCACAGGAAATTGTGGCCAAATAGCCTTCTTTTTGTCCTTCAAATCTTTAATCAAACCTCTTTCTCCACAAGTTTGATAAGAAATTTCTCGTGCCATGAGTTTATCAAGAACATACAAAGGTAAGACATGAGGGGAAGTGAGACTTCCAAATACCCTGACATATGTAAACAGTTCTTCTCCAAACCATCTTGCGACAGGGAGAATATATACTTCTGCTTCGGGAGAAAATCTTGGAGCGTCTTTATCATATAACATTTTGTACAAGGGCAACATAATTCCATGACAAATCTTGTAAAAATACGGAGTTAACTTTGAATCCCACAATTCTTTATGATAAATATAAATAGGAAAGGGGTCTTGAGTCGTCCATTTCCAACCCATTAAAGGAAACTTGGAAATATAACAGATTGAATCCATTACATATGCAGATATGTAAAAAGGGGGATAAATTCTCTGAGAAACAGTTCTTTTAGACCGGTAATTCAAAATGGTTGTGGCTAAGTTTTTAGATAATATCTTAGCCCAATCCACAACAGTATCATTAACAGCGGCATTCAATAATGGTAACCATTCATATGAAAATTTATTAATGTCTGGCTTCCCAAAAATCCTACAGAGCATAGTAACAGCAAAGCAATACGGGGAGGTGAGAGAACCAGTACTATACATACCATGTTTATCCTTTTTTAGTGGTTCGTCCTCCTTGACCAATCCTTGGTGCATTCTGCCAGGTTTTCATTTTCTTTAGCAAACTTCTCCATGAACTGTTTGTTATAAGTCCCCTGTGGCTCCGGTAAATGATACATGAGTCTCAAATCTTTTGGAGTGAATGAGCCAATGAGTTCTTGACCCTAAGTCTTAAATTCTCTGTTTGTGATATCAATGTTATCCAGTACCCATTTAACCATGTTCGTGTATGGAAGAATTTTAGGTCTCGCCGCTATCCGATGCAAGAACGAGCAAGCTAGCTTTGTAATAGACGCCTCAGAAGACCCATGTGAGCCTGCAGTAGCTATAACCTCCATTACTCTAGGATTATCTTCCTCAATTAGACTGTACATGCCTTCCCAAGTAGTGATACCAGCATCTTTGTTACAGGCAGTGTCTGTATACAAGGGTGTCATTTCTTTGTCTTTAGAATTCGGAGCTTTGTCTTTCTTTCCCATAATATCATGAATATTGCTTTGTATAGTTCTCTGTTCTTTGTTCCTGCAGTTTACGAATGAAGTGAGAATAATGATAGGAAAAAAGGTGACGAGAAGGCTTTAAATGCCGAAGACATATAAAATATACCACCTTACGTGAAATGGCTCTTCGATCAGAACAAAAACCAAATTTCATTAATGATTGGCAATGAACTCATTGATTAACATTAAAGCGCATAACCAGGTCTTGATTTATGGAAGAAAAAAAATTGTACAATGAGCCCTAAATATCTGCGATTTTCTTCGCAATATCGCAAATCGCAATATCGCAGATTGCAATCTCGTAAAATTGCAATATCATAATACCGCAATATCGCAAAATCATTGGAGCAAAACATATGACAATCATTTGTTAATGTATTCTCTGTGAAATGTGATTTCCAATATATGCCATCGCATATCGGCAGTTTGAGGTTTTTCAGTGTAAGTAATATTTGAGGCATGTGATGCGATGAATGTTTTTCATGCGTAGTTTCGCGTCGTGATCTCGCAATCTTAGAATTCCACTTGTAAGGAGGTATCCATTACCTTTTTGCGATGCAATATTCTTTCAAGGAATGATTTTTATTTTATCTTATCATAAAACTTAAGCTTTTTAGATTTTTCAAGAGGTATTTTCCTAAGTTTATGATATTAAGTTTTATTGAAAAAGGAAATACAAGCACTAATTGATTTTTAAATTTTTTGACTAAGGGCCCCCACTTATTTAGTATTAGTGATCATACTAAATAAGAAGGGGGGTTGTTGTTGGCCACAATAAGACCCTAACAGAGGGAAAAAAATGTGTTGCTGGTAAAGGTGGACAGTTCGAAGAATGTTGTAGATGCATTGATGAAGTTGTTGAATTTCTAGGATCTTGGGTCTAGGTTAGACTTTTAAAATCACTGACGCTACCAAACCAAGAATTTCAACCAGAACTACTTTGCACAATGTAAAATATAAAGCATTAAATATTCGTTATATTAAACCAATTCTAAATAATAAAACATTCTATGGTATACAAGATACAATGACAAACACGTTGCTCAGACTCGATGTCGTATCTTGTCATGCTAGTCCTTCACTTCTGTACTGCTCACTAGCTGCCCCTTAGTTCTTCAAAGGAAAAAACATCGAGACTCTAGGCTAGCCAATACTTGAGCTCCAATTCACCTTCTAGTGGCATCTTTCTTCCATCAAAGAGCTACTCCTAAGGCTCCAAACTTCACCCAATATTTAGTTATCTTTGTCACTTCAAGGCTACTAGTCTAGGGCTACTTTGTGTAGCCAACACACTTCCCTCCACCAGATAAATGACACCCAATCCCTCACTGCAAGTTCTGCTCCTAGGATAGACTTTTGACCTCCATGAAAATTCCTCCAAATGGCACCCACGGGCTGCTAAACAAACTAATCCAAAATCAATCAAATATTTGAACCAACACATGACACAACTACTGCTCCAATTTTGTTGTATTTTTGACCCTATTTAGGGCATGTGCACACTGCAACAGCCCTCAAATAGCGACTCAAACAACCTCCCTTTTTTTTCAACTTAGGAAAGGAAGGTTCCTCCTTTCGTGTGTTTTTGTTCTAGGCACTTTGCAGCCCCTAACACCTCCATGTTGGCCTATTTTGGAGTGGCTAGGTCTGCGGACTGCCACAGACCTATGCTACCACCTACAACCCACCCAAAATAGTCATACCTTGCCTCTTTTCTGCCTCAACGAACCCTTGAAACAGCTCCCCCTTGTCTCGGCCTTCCAACAAGGTACTCAACCTTCTCTCCAGCATACGGATCCTTGAACTAGGCCTGAAATATTCCTCTCCTCCTTTGTTGGTCTACCTCTCCTTGTTGCATCCCTAGAACAAAAAACATCTCCTCCACCTAACTCTTTTCTTCTTGTGTGTGTTGCACAAATGGATGAGGGAAACGACTCTATCATCTCCTATATATATCCATAGAGAGGGTTGATTCCAACGTTTATTTAGGGCCTTGAATAGTTGTCATATGTCTTCTTAACACCAAGCCGACCTAGACATACATGTGTAAAACCCATTTATAAACATCACAAAATCATATCTCCATTTCTACAACTTGGAATCGAATGATTCTCATTTTTTAGATTTGTCTTGTCGAGAGTTATCATCCTCATCCATCACATGTCGAAATGTGCTCATGGTTTTGGCCCAAATATCGATGGGTACAAAACACCTACCATGGGTTCCAAGCCCACAACTGACTCTTGTGGCGCTTTTTCCTCCAATCCCTAAACCCTAGGGATTGGAGTACCTCCCAAGCTACTAAAAAAGCAATAGAAGTTTGTGAGTCTTGAGAATTTTTCTTGGTGTAGAGAAAAAATGGGTGTTGTGGGGTTAGACTAATGACTAAGCTCTCATGTGACCCCCTATGTTGAAATAAAAAAAACAAGTGGGAGAATGTTGGATGTGTGTTATAATAGTTGGGCGGACATACCCATGGGTTTCGCACATGGTTTTGGGCACGATGGTTTTCTGCCCATGATATTTTGTAGATCTAGTCAAGGGAACTACAGTTCTGTTCTAATCCAGGATTAGTGGATTGAGGTTTATGAATGCTTCGAAATGTATATATAAGTATTGTAACATTGAAAGGAATACAATGAAAAATCAATTTGGTAGTCACAGTGTTGGGGTCTAGTGGAAAATATCTATGTATATTTTTTTTTATGTTCTCAACATTGTTTATTTTTCTGTTTTAAGAATTCGCTTGCAGGTAATTTTGTACAGCGTTAAAACCTACAAACCATACAAACAAATGTATCTCAAACAAGCTAATAAGGATAATAAATTATCACCCGAGTATTATGGACCTTACAAAGTGTTGCAAAATATTAGTACTATGGCATATAAATTGGAGTTGTCAGCATATTCTCGAGTACACCCAGTTTTCCATGTGCCATACTTAAAAAAGGTTATCAATGACAAGCTCCCAGTTCAAACAATATTACTAGAACTTGAAGAAGAAGTAAAAATCATATTGAAGCCTAAAGTAGTCATGGAAATAAGAACCCAGCAACAACGGAATAGATCAATTTCAGAGTATCTCATTAAGTGGAAGAACCTACCTGTTGAATATTCCACATGGGAGGATGATAATTTTATACAGAAGCATCCGGAACTACTCAAGCATTGAGGACAAAACTTTTTTTGATGGAGAGGGGCATGTTAGGTCTATATACTACTAGTGTATCCCCCTTATTGTTATTATTAGTATAGCCCCCTATTATTATTGTTGTGCTTGTGTAGACACCATATTATTATTGTTGTGCCCTATATAAGCCCACTATTTTTATTGTTGGGTATTTGAATTATTATTGTTATGTAGGCCCTGATTATACTGTGACCCCTTACACCCTTATATATACCAAGGAGGTATTTTCATTTTTATCTTCCAAGAATTATTCATTTATGTAATGTAGAGGTAGCCCACTTGAAGAGGCTAATTTTTAAGTCAGTGACCTATCTTTTCCTTTCTTTTGTGATTTGGTTGCATAACACTAGCCATCCCCAAAAAGCATTTACCAATGGGTTGACAAAAAATGGAAATATTTAGTGAAATGACAAATTTAAAGTGTTTTCTATGGGAAGGGATTTTAGACATTCATTTTTAAGATGGAGGACAAATATCTCATCTTTAGAAATGGACCATACTTCATGGGAGCCCAAGGTCTTTATCTATATAGATGACTCTAATTTCAATCCTGAAAATGATGTTCCTTAGGTTTTTCCTGTTTAGGTGAAGTTGCCTCATCTTCCTCTTCATTGTTGGTATGAGGAAACCCTCTGAAATATCAGGAATGCTCTTGGAAAATACATTGACAAAGAGAATCCAAGCATGCTTGTGATAGAATATGTGTGGAATTAGATTTAGAAAAAGGTCTGCCTGAAGCAGTTCAATTATCTTTACATGGATGGACCTTCATTCAGCCAATAGATTATGATCAAATTCCTTTTAAATGTTTTTATTTTCATCGGCATGGTCAATTCACGGAAAAATGTCCTAAGAAGGAAGGAATGGCCACAAATCAAGAGGAAGAAGTACAATGGAACACTCAAAGGAAAAGGAAGAATCAAGCTCATCATAACCAACAACGTAGTCAAGGGAATGAAACTTGTGCTCCGCACCCCCCCCCCCGGCCCCCTCGCCCACCCCCTCCTAGTCAGAAAGCTCCACTCGAGATAGAAAGGGGAGAGGAAAAGACAATTTTGGTGAAAAATTGTCCCATTTTTCACCATTCTAAACAACCATTTTCAGTTATTTTATCACACTTATTTGCCTGTATATCACCCATATTATTGTGTTTCTTCCTGAATGTGCCACATTAATATTACAAATTAAAGTAGTTAATTATCATTATTTTCCTTTATTTTTTGACGAATTAGAAAGGATTATTGTTGGTTTTGTTGATCATGGTTTTTCTAATGTTGTTCCTAAGGTTCCCATGTAGTAATAGTAATATCCTTCGAGGTCAACATACTTATGGAGGTCCTGAATAAATTATGGAAAATGGGTTTTGTTCTGAGGGATGTTGAAATGGGTTTTTATTATCTAAATCATACCTAGGTCAACTCCATTAGGCTCCAACTCATGATCTACATATTAGATATCTCACACCAGGAAGAATCAGGTGACTAACTTTAGACGTGATTTATCGACACATCAAGACAAATATGGAAAATTTGCAACATGGGTTTTTCTCATAACATCCCCAATTAGGCGACTTATATGTTGTTTCTCTAAAATTTCGTGGATTGGGAGATACATGTGGTGCTTTCAAAGGGTTATTTCTTATTGTTGTCGTTAAAAGACTACATCACAAACAAAGCAATGAATCAAAAATGGAAATGACTCTAGCCTATTCCAAGATTATTCTATAATAAATCAATCAAATGTAATATGATCTTGAGTTGTTATACAACCAAGATCTCACAAAAACAAAATGATTCAATATTTTGTAATATGTCCATAGATTTTACAATCCATATTTGGGGGAATTAGTTCTAATTCACCCCCTGTTCTTATCTTGTATAAATGTATGGATAAAGAGCAGGTGGGGGTGAAGGAAGTTACGTTAGGAAGGGGGACAGAACCATCATTGTAATTTTCTATTGCAACTTTCATAAATATAACTCTTTATTGTTCATGGCTTCATATCTCTTTCCTGATTAGCTTTCATACCGTGGTAATCACTAACCTCTACTAAGGAGGAAGGGACCCCCTTCTTAGTAGGGATCACTAGTTAGAAGAGGTATCATATTTGTACATTTATTTCCTCTCAATTGCAAGTTATGTGTGACTTATTATTACTATTACATATATTTTTCATGTATATAGTAGTTGCAACATCATAGCCTCTATCTTTGTGTAACAACTATTATTATTATAGTTTCTTAGTATGATTAATTGAGTAAATGGTTGTTACAAAAATTGTTATTTCATAATTTGAGTGTTGAATAGTTTCTAGGAGTGTTGTTTCTTTGAATAAGAGTGATTGAGTGACACGATGTGATTTATTTTGCAACATGTGCCTCTTATTTGCAAAGTGTGAGAAAGAATTGGAGTGTAACAACAAGTGTGTTTGGAGTGTTGGGAATGGTATTTGCAGCGATTGGTTTTGAGACTTTATTAGTGTTAGTTGTCATTTGTTCCAGCATGTATTTTTCATAATAGCCTTGAAATAAAAAGGCCTACTCGAATTGACAACTTATATGAGATTTAGATTTCCTATTCTGAATTAAAAGGACAATTGATCCACCCAACAAAGACAAAACATCTTCACTCAGAAAATCCTTTTGCCTCCCTAGATTCTGTAGATGTAGAAATGGAAGAATAATACACACAACTTCCACAAGGAAATCCAAAAAATGTAGATACTTAGGAAAATGGTAAAAACACAAGAGCTGCAAGAATGCATGATTTGGAAGAATCCCCTCCAATCCAAGCAACGTCTCATATACAAGAGTCAGAGTTTGAAGAGGAACCAAAATCCCCAAAGGAAAGAACAAGCATACATGAAAATCACATCTCCACAAAGGAGAAATCATATTCAGAACTTGATTGAGAGGTGGTTCAAACCAGATCCACAAGGAAACTCAGTAGAAAATCCAACAAGGAAGTTAAATAGGAATAGGTTGAACAAGAAAAAGAAAGAGGCACCCAAGGAGTGACAAGTAGCACAACCTTCAAAAATCTCAAAAATCAAAAGAAAAATGGCCCATCAGGCTCCCCACTAGAGGGAGGAGCCAAAGCAAACAATAAATAATGAATATTATCTCCTAGAACTATAGGGGATGGGTAGCGAGCAAAGGGAACAAGAGATCATAAATTTAATAAGATTGCATAATCCCACATCTTGCTACTCCACACTACAAGGAAAAGACCCTCTAGCGGAGGTTATAAAGGAGGTTTTTAGTGTTATAAAATTGGCCAAAATTGTCAAAAACACATTTTCTACAACATCTGTTTACGGTTACGGAGGTTTTGGCCGAGCTTTTAACGAAATTTCAACACAACTAAAAAAACTGGGTGGCTGGAGGTTATTACGAATGTTTTTTCATCGGTGCGCTACTAAGGTGTCAATGCACCGGTGTGTGTCATCTAGAAGGTGGCCTAGGGTGGTCAAAGGTGCATGCACCGGGCTATCAAGGTATAAAACCGCACCGGGGCGCAATGTTGGCAATACAACACACAAAGTTGTTCTAATTGGTCTTGGGATTTGTGTGGTTCCCATAGGTCGTCTAAACGCACCAGTACGTCGAGTTATAGAAACGCATCAGTGTGCAGTATCATACAAACGCACCATTTGTTCTAATTCGTATTGGTATTTGTGCGGTGGTCATAGGTTGTACAAATTCCCCAGTGCATAGACTCACATAAACACACCGGTGCACAGTATCGCACAAACGCACCAAGATTTATAATTGGTATTGGGATTTGTGCGGTGCCTATAGGTCGTAGAAATGCACCAGCGTGCTATATCATACAAACGCACCAGTGTACAGTAACTGACACACACCAGTGTTCATTTTGTATTTTTTAGAAACATCGACCTGTGACAGTGTAATTATTGTGATTTTTTAAAATTCATTATTCATCAAAAGTCGACACATCTTATAACAGTATTCATATTAATTAATTTTTTATTAATGCATTTGAATGTGATGTTTAGATTAATTTGTTATATCATATCATAATTATTGTGATTTTTTAAATTCATTATTCATCAAAAGACAACACATATCTTATAACAGTATTCATATCATCAAATTTCACATCACTTCATTATAATATTTAATCATCCAGAAATTTAATCAGTGATGTTACATTTCACAGCGACAATGGAGAACGCAATAGAATAAATTAAAACATATTTTATTATATATTTATATTTATATATATATATGAATAAGACAGTATTTGTCATAAAAAATGGGACAGTTATTGGTATCCCTTTGTCTTTCAATTGGGACATTATGTCCATTACATTAAACAAAATGTCTGATTTCACACACAAATATTTCAAAAAATACAACACCTTGCTTTGATATCCAAACATAGTGATCATCATTCTTCGCTTGAACTGTTGTCACTACTAGAGCTACTTCCATGACTTGGGTTATTTTCACGAATATTTTGTTCACGGTGTTGATTGTTTTCTTCTTCTTCACCTTCCATATACAAACATAAAAATAAATTGTAATGAGTGTATATACATTGGTGAGAATAATGAAAATTTCAATATTACAGAATATACATCAATGTAAATCAAAAAGAAATGACGTACCATAGCAACAATTGACTCATGAACTATACACATTCTTTCAAAACCATGTAGTATGCCATCGTTCAAGATTTCATCTATTGGCACAGTTCCATACTTTGTTTCCTGCAATTTTTATCCCCCATAACAAATCATATCTTTAATATAAAAGACTTTTTTGTTCTATTAATTATAGACGGAGCTAAGTAAAACAAGATTGATAGATGCTTACAAATTCCGCAATTAATTTCTGATATGCCAACATATACTCACAACCCATATTTAACCCAATGTCAATCAATTCGTCTGATGGTTCTTCTTTGTATGTTAGCACATGTTTGAAGACATTCAATGATGATTTTTGTAAAACAACTTTAAAAATACAAAAATGAAATCTAGTGAAGTTGTTATAAGGAAGTAACAATTACTCACAAAGTTAGATATCAACCATTTTCTTCCTTGTCGTCCTGTTTTATGTGCTGAATGGATTCCATTTTGTTTTCTTTTCTGCAAGAAAATACTTGAAAATTAATATTTAATGCTAAATTGTTTATTTATTGTACCTAATGATCGAAAAATTCAATGATTACATATTACATTTGAAGCACGTTGTTGTTGAGGTGGCTCCTCCTGCGATGCAATTTTGTCCATTTCTTTGACCATCTCCTTGTACACCTTTTTAGACATTCCTACTGGCATATTTCTGATATCAGCTCGTTCATCTTTTGATATTTTCATAGTCTTTCTGAAAATGTAACATGATAATAAACTATTTAATTTTTATATTGATATATGAAAAGTAAATATAACAAAAGTGATATTTATAAATAATTCTAGACAAACATTTAAAGGAATATTACTTTTTCATTCCTTCTTTTTTGTTGTTGTGTGTTTTTGCTATTAAAAGGCTGACATGTCTCATTGACCAATTCTCTGGAAACTCTTCCTGTAGTTTAGATAAAATTTGGTTCTTGGAATCATTGGATTTATTTTTGTATTGTAAGTAGAAAGAACGTCTATACATTCATTCCACTAGATCCCTCAAACTTTTGAAAAAGTTTTTCTCCCTTTCGTTAACCTCCAGCACCACTCCAGATGAGCTAAGGAGCAATTCATTTTCATTTGCATTTTCTATTTTTTTTCTTTTCTTAGAACAACATTCCTTTTCTGAGTTGTTGGTCCCTGTAGAACATTAAACAGATGTGAATTAATATATTGTTTGTGACACATTTTATCTAATAATTTTAAGTACATTATTAATGAAAATTGAAAAAAGAAACTCGTATTGGATCGATAGTATTTTTTTCATTCACCTAATTCATCCTTTTGCAATTTTTCCATCAAGCTTTTACACTCTTCTGGTCCTAGATCAGAAATAATATTATCGAGCTTTGTCATTTTGTGGCTCTGCATGATACACAGTAAACAATACATATTAGTTAAACTTACATATAGTTCAAAAATAATATTTACAAAGAACTTGTATTTTTTGTTTTTCTTGATGTGTTATTAGTATTTTTGTTACTTGATCTCTTGTCAACCATTTCTTTATCAATATGAAACATGTACCATATCATTCATTAATATATTTTATAAATAAATTGTCAAGTTTTCAGGTTAAAAAAAAAAAAAAAACTCAAGAAACTGGTGCACCATTGATGGTGTACGCACCGACGTCGTTGCATAGTGGTCTTATAAACGCACCGCCAAAACAGTATAACACATCGTACGGTGCTCTGTGTCAACAAGGAGCATTGGTGCGTTACATGTTAACCACCGCACCGATTTACACAGACAAAATATTAAAAATCATACAGTGTTAGTTTTTGTAGCATAAACGCCACACGCAAACAAGGGACTGCCATACAGTCCTCTTTGTGAAGTAGGAGACCCGGTGCGGTGCGTTATATGCTACATGGTGCACTGACTAAAAAAAAAAAAAATTTGTGAAACAGCACAAGCACGGTGCACCGTAGTGAAATGGCGCACCGGTGCCCTATTTTACATATGGTGCACTGATTTTTTAAAAAATAATAATAATAATAATAATAAAATAAAAAATAAAAAATAAATTTTTTATCACACAGGACTTCTGCGATGCGCTAGGTTACTCCTGGCGCACTAATAAAAAAAAATTCTGTTTTTTTCAAATTCACGCAAGAGTCGACATGGATTGGGATCTGACTATGCAATTTATCTTGTGGGTTGGATGTCTTAGGCCTATATATAGCAATGCAAACCCTATAAATTTAAAATGAAAAACCCTAATTCTGAAATCATAGAAACAGGGAGAAGAAAGGGCGGAAACAAAAATAATGTAGGGTTTAGGGTAAAAAATGGAATTTTTTTTCTGAAAATGAAAAAGAAATTAACAAAAATTTCTTACTGCATAAAAAAAACTGCAGAAAAAAAGTTTAAAAAAAAACAATAAACTTTAATCACGAGATCGTTTGAAATTCTATGTTATAGGGTTTGAATCACCAAAGGTTTGGAATTCTAGTTGTCTGAATACTTCTGTTTGAATGAATTTTGCTGCTCCACAATGCTCTGTTGCTCCAGGTATGTCTCTTGCAAATATTTGGCTGAAATTTTTTGCAAAAATAGTGAAATAATGAAAATTGTTTAGTATTTAAAGAATTGTTTTATGAAATTAGATTTTCAAAAATATTTTGGCCCCGTTTTTTAATTTACCGTTTTTTTTCACTTAAATAAAATAGAGTTACGCTTTTTTTATTTGCAGTTATTCGTCGTCGGTGCGTCACTTAATATCACCACACTGGTGCATCCATTTATATCACAACACTAGTGCGCAGTAACAAAAACGCACCGGTGATCTGTACATTAGCACCGATAACAAGTCGTCCATTTTTAAGGCACCAAAATTACTTTTAGGTGTGTGCACCAAAATTTATTATTGATTTTTCTCAAATGCAGGGAGAAAATATCATAATCATATCGAATGGACAATTCTTCAAAATCCAGCTCGTTCCATAATATTTTTCAAAGTCCATCGCGGAGTTCTACCTATCCATCTCGCGACATAATATTTACTTCAGATTTTATTTATATTTTCATTATCTAATTTAATTTATGTTTTTTATTCATGTCAGTCATGCACAGCTTAATTAAATTTATAATGTATACAAATTTGCAGATTTAGAATCGAGTTCAGATGCACAAAATATTCAAATAGCTCCAAAACATCGAAAGCTCTTATCAGGAGTAGCATACTTCAAGGTGCATTTGGTAGATGAAAATGGACAGCCGCTTCACCCTGCCAATTGTAACAATATTGCATCTTCTAGCCACAATGCTGGGACAATGATGGTAATAATTATAATTGTTTGGTATATTGATTAATATAATTATTTCAACATCAAACCAATTAATCATGCAATATTGTCAACATGGTTACTAATTGATATCATACATTTTGCACTAATCACGTTCAAATTTTTTTTTTTAATTATTAGGATTCTAGTGATGATGAGCGACCTACCTACCATCTTATGTTGCACCCCACAACAATGTCAAATCGAGATAAGACTGAATTAAGAGAAAAAAATCGGAGAGGAACGATACCAAGAATGGTTGAATCAACCACTGATTCAATTCTCGCTATGTCCAAATTCACCAATTAGGAATGGCTATAGCAATAGTAGTTCTTCACAAGTTGGCAATGGAGGAAATCAAATATAGGTTGGTATGGATGATTACTTAAGGGATACGATTGCCATGTAGACAATGTTGTTAGATGCATTCCAAAACAATGATCAGCTAGGGGATGATGCTCATATCGCTGACACATTTTTCGAAAGCCTTAAATTTGCTTCCACCACCCCTCACTTTGGACCTGGCGGTCAGTCAAAATCTACCCAGTTGGGGACAACGATGTTACTGTACAACGTGAAAGAAAATTTTGGCTTGTCAAATGCATGTTTCTCAGAAATTTTGATAACACCAACTATTCTGTATGGCGTCAACCCATATTCCCTTGAGAACACCAACTATTTTGTTTGGCTTGTAGTAGTGATCAATAACAATATCCCCCCATGGTTTTCCGTGAAGAATGAACATATTATGTTGGCTCTCATAGTCACAAGTGAAGAATATGGATGTCTACTTAAAACTACTGGTAGATGAATTGAAGGAATTATGGGATGGGATAAATTTATACGATGTATGGCAAGACCCATCGCAGCAGAGAGGATTTTTACGTTTTATGGCATATGTGCTTACACGACACATAATTATCTTGGCTTAGGAGTTTGCTCTGGTAAATTGCATGTTTAATTTATTGATTTGTTTACATACGTAACAATATTCTTTCACATATTAGTTATTTAATTCGTTGTAATTGTTATGAACCTCATGATATTCTTTAACATGCCATGCATATTAATTGTATACAATAATCTCATAGGTCTTGTAACAAAAGGGTATTTTGGACGTAAATGTTGTGGACATTCTCTGAAAGCTAGATGATCCAAGGACCTACGACATCTAGTGTATGATTACTCCAAGGTATTCCTCCCAGAAGAACACCCTTACAGAAGAGCAGCATTTGCTTTCAATGGTAAACGAGAGAGAACCCAAAGGCCTCCAATAACGACACCAGTTGAATGGCTTAGAGCATATGAGAGAGAGAAGGAGAAGCAGTTCATATAAATGTTCGATTCAAATGGCGAGCCTATGTTTGATGATCCAGAATTCTTCGACACCTATGTTGAGAAATTCCCATTGGGATGAAAAGGAAATATATCTTTTATAACCTCCTATATTGGGAGCATATTAAGATTACCCACTTATTGGATCCCATGCATATATTTTAAAATGTTTCATCTTCTTTATGGAGGAACATATCATCGAAAAAAATTGACACATTGGCTATTAGGAAAGATCTTATTACTTCGAAAACTAAAAAGAAACACTGGCCAAGACGATTAGGAAGTACAGGATCAGAGGCAGGCGTTGGTCCCTCTAATTCATGGTATTTGAAATAAGGTGATGTCCCATGGATTTTTTTAAAAAAGATGATCTTTCTTTAGCAAAGGAAGTTACAATGGGTGTGAGAGTGCCATCTTCATACGGGTCTTCACTACGGCGCTACTTCACCGTGGATGAACATTTGTCGGGGTTGAAATCGCATGACCATTTGAATCTTCTAAGAGTACGTGTAATGTCAAAAGCATGATTTTATTATTTTTTATATTAATAAAAATTATCCCATGCAGGGATCATTAAAAAAAAAAAACTAATTTTGTATATTATTGCACGTGTTTATAACTTTGCAGTGTCATTATCCTTTGTTCGTGCGTGGGTGTGTGAAACATGAATTCCCTCAAGAACTAGGACGTGCCATATCTAAATTATCTGCATTTGTACGTTGGATCACGTCAAAGGAGATTCATGTGGCTAGCATTCCACAGTGGCATCAAGAGATAGTTGAGATTGTTTATATGTTTGAGAAGGAACTACCGACGAGTTTCATGGACTTGCAGGTTCATCTTCTAACCCACCTAGTAGATGAGGTTGAATTAGTTGGTGTGGTTTCTTGTCGTTGGATGTTCTTCTTAGACAGGTACATGAAGAAATTGAAAGGTTTTGTTCAACAAAGGGAAAAACCTGAGGGGTCTATGGCAGAGGGGTACATATCGTATGAGTCTTTCTATTATGTCAGTGAGTACATCAAGCAGATCAACAACAGACTAGGTGCGGTGATTTAGGACGATGAAAGGGATGAAGACAAAAGAGAAGGGGAGTTGCTCCAAACAAGTGGAAAAAAACACTTGATAAAGAGTACGTGACTTATAATTTTTCAAATTTACACAAAGTAAATATTCATGTTGAACTTCGATATAATGTATATTTTGATTTCTATGTACTATATAATGTCGGCTTGATTTCATCAGCGAATGCAGAAATTGAAGCAATCAATAAATTCGTTCTTTACAATTCTGAAGCGACACAACCATGGGTCACATTGTACGAACAAAAGAGGATGAAATGGGATAGTTACAGGAAATAATTCAGACGGCTGAATGGTAGAAGTGTGCCTTATCCTGATCATTTAAAAGAAAATAGGCCAAAAATATGCCCCAATAGTTGGGTTGCTGACCAAGTTAGAGAGAAATTTTGTGCAACCGGTCATTACCCGCGTGCTGAAGAGGATGCGCTAAATGTACGGATTGGGTGCAACAAATCGATAATAATCTATTTAATTTATATGTACATTTGAAACTTATAAGACATCCATATTTCATATTTTAACTGTTGGATTATTATAAGACACATGACACTACAATTTTTTTAACTTTTATATAATAGGTGCATTTGTTCCCATCTATGTGGGCATATGGACACCATTTTCACACAGAAAATGTCGATGCTGAAAACATCACACAAGACTGTGGAGTGGAAGTCGAGTTCGATCAATCTAGTCGATCTAGCCATAGCAGTCAAAACCTGGTATGGGGACATTAGTGTGTATCTTAGATACAAGAATCATTGCGTCGTTCTCTTCTTTCAGTGTTTTTTTAGAGTGCAAGTAGTGAGACACTGATGAAAATAATGTAAAGAGAAGATCACATAAATGTTAAACTATGTGTATCAGCATAGAAAATGTGGATAAACTAAGGAGCTATAAGATAGAGGCTTTGTCTGACGATTTTTTACTAAAGATGTGTTGTGGATAGGGATTAGTGATTAAGCGAACATGACCCTAGATCAAAACATATTTTTGAGAACAATAGTGTTATCATGCCATGCGAGCTGGAAGATAATGAGGGTGATCATGAGAACTGAGAGTGATATGGTACATGTGTTATTTGATCATCAATATTTATACTTTTTAAGATGGGTTTTTCGAAACATTATAATACGTATTTTGAATTAATTGGTAATTTTCATTGTGTTAATGTTAAAATCAAATCAATTTTAAATCTAATAAAATAAGATAACTAATTTAGAAGACCAACTAATACATGTGAGCTGAAGACTGGTATCGCGGCCACGACCTGAAGACAACGCTGCCTTGTTCATGCACTCCCTCGTGCGCATGTCCCCTTCGGAGTCCATCTCGGAGGCGGCCCCTCCACCTAATCAGGCCCAAGCTTTCTCGGCTTTGATAAGTTCTCTAGATCCTCCTCGCCCTAGACTGACAATCTCGAAATTTGTCAAGAAACTTGAAGGTATTAAGGAAGTCTCTCTTCCTCTGACTATCCCACGCATGGTTGCCCTTTCTCTTGTTGAGAAGGGCCTCATTGGACAGTTTACTGGTTTATGGCCCTCTTCGAAGACTGTTCAAAAATGGGTCGAGCGCAACTGGGCAGACAAGATCAGTGGAAAAATCTCAATCATATTTTGTGGCAGAGGCTATTTCACTTTCCATTTCAAAACAAAAGAGGACAAGGATTTGATATTCAAGAACGACCCTTATTTCATGGATACCAGAGGGATCTATCTCAACAAATGGAATCTGGACTTTGACCCTGAACTTGATGTGACAAACGTTGTCCCAGTTTGGGTGTGACTACCTCATCTCCATTTGCACTGTTGGGGGGATGACTCTGCCCGTGCTATCGGAAACGATGTAGGCAATTTCATCGATCGAAGTGAGCCAAAGGAAAACATGCAAGCTTGTGCCAGGATCTGCATTGAAGTGGATCTGGGTAAAGGTCTCCCTGAAGCGATCAAGCTTAAAGTCGACAACTGGACCCACATACAGAAGTTAGACTACGATAAAATCCCATTTAAATGCAAGGTATGTCATGAATATGGTCATTTTTCTCATAGATGCTCCAAAGTTATTGATATTGAAAACCCGGATCTAGAAACTCAATGGGAAACCATTAAAAAAAAATACTGCTTCAAACCCCAGAAGTACCGGAAATCCTTCGACGCACTCTGCCCCTCCTCTCAAAGATCCCTCCTTCAACCCTTCTCCTTCCTTCCAACAGCCCTATGACCCTTCCCAGCAACCATCTAACTCATCCCTCAACCCTCCCTCCATTCCCTCCCTTGCCTCTTCCAATCCCTTCTCCTCCCTCGCCCTTTCTGAAGATGACCCTCCCCAACCCTCTATCCCTATCCACCCTTCATCCTCTCAACTCTCTCCACCCTAAATCTTATCCCCCCGCCTCTTCTTCAGACCCATCCTCAACCCGGATCACTAGAAACATAGCAAAAGAGCATGGAGTCATTTTGGAAATCCTCAAAAAAACTGGCCCTGGAAGGAAGTCATCCAAACACCACAAAGATGAAGCTACCCAAAAGGATATAGCCCTTGGAACTCAGCATCCTATCGAATCCTTCATTCTAAGGAAAAACAATAAAGAAGCAGGTCAGAATGAGCAAGGAGGGAAGACAAGTCCACACCCTACATTCCTGAAATGATGAAAGCCCTCTCTTGGAACTGCAGGGGTTTAGGGCACCCCTCAAAAAACTCAGCTCTAAGAGACCTAATGAATCAAGAAAAACCTGATATCATCCTCCTTCAAGAAACTAAACAAGGAGATCAAGACATGGAAACTATTATAAGCATAATGAAGAACTATACGGGTACCCACATGGAATCCAGAGGTGCCTTCGGAGGACTAGACACCATTTGGAAACAAAGTGTTTGGGAGAAAAAGAGAGTTTTCAAAACACAAAACTAGATCAAAGTAAACCTTTAGAGTATTAAAAAGAACATTGAGATCATTATATATAACATTTATGGGCCTAATCGTTACAGGTATAAAGATACTTGTTGGAATGCAATAAAAACTAATATTGACAATGAAGACAACAGAAATATCATCATAGGAGGGGATCTCAACTTAATCTCGCATGCTAATGAAAAGAGGGGTGGAAGCTTCATCTCGGATCCTTCAAGAGATCAGCTCGAAATCATCATCCAAGATCGTGATTTGGTTGATGTCATTCCTAAAAATCGCAAATACACCTAGAGTAATCAAAGGATTGGAGTGGGAAACATCATGGAATGGCTTGACAGATTCCTTGTGGCTGTCCCTCTTCTCTCTATCTTCTCTGTTGCCTCCTCTAACATCCTTTCTTCCACTGTCTCTGATCATTACCCTATCACCCTCTCGCTTGGTGAAAAACCCTCCCTTGGTCCCCTTCCTTTTAAATATAACCCTCTGTGGAGCAACATCCCTGATGCAAGATAGATAGTGCATTATATATGGCAACAGCATATCGAGGGGTCTCCCTCGTATATTTGGGAAACTAAATTGAAGAAGGTCATAACGGCCTTAAAATAATGGGCCAAGCTACATTACAAGGAACCCGACAAGATCAGAACAGAAATAAAAGAAAAGTTGGAAGTTGTCCACAATGTTATTGATACACATGGTGTGAATCAAGATAATTCAGATCAAGAGAAATATCTCTACTAGAAATTGTATAAAATCAACAGGAAAGAAGAGGAGAAGTGGAGAATAAAATCTAGAAACCTGTGGCTTCAAGCAGGCGACAAAAACACCTCTTTCTTTCACAAACAAGCTACGGTGCGAAAGACAAGAAATAACATATCTTCCATCATAGATAATGAAGGAATAATTCAGACAGACCAAGATTATATAAAAGATGCTGCCACAAATCAATATAAAAAATTACTCACTGAAACAGTTGCGCCTGAAGACTATTCGGACCTCTTAAGTCACTTGCCAAAACTGATCATGGAGGAGATAAATAACACCTTAAAAGGAGATATAGAGGAGGCCGAAATTAAAAATTCCATATGGTCTTTGCAACTAGATAAGTCTCTGGGCCCTGATGGCTTCTCTGTCAGTTTTATAGGACCTACTGGGACTTAAACAAAAAGGATTTAATCAAAATGATTCAGTGGGCTCAAAGGAAGAAGAAGGTTGGGGGATTTACCAACTCCACCTACCTCTCTCTCATTCCAAAAGAAAATTGCCCCTCCTCCTTTTCAAGGTTCAAACCTATCTCCCTTTGCAACTCCTCTTACAAAATAATCGCTAAAATCCTTGCCACGCGCCTTAAACCTATCCTCCCCAATCTCATCTCGAAAAATCAAGGGGGATTCATCTCTCAAAGGCAAATCTCGGACTCTATTCTCCTTTTCCAAGAAGCTATTCATTCGAGTATGATGCGCAATGAGAAAGGCTTCATCCTTAAGCTTGATCTTGTCAATGCCTTTGATAGGGTGAGACATTCCTTCCTCTCTTTCGTCCTTCAACAAATGGGTTTTGACAATGACTTCATTTCCCTCATCAATGCCTGTATCTCTAACCCCTAGATCTGTCCCCTCATAAATGGTAGGCCAGCAAACCTCTTTCAATCTCCCAAGGTCTCAGACAGGGTTGTCCCCTCTCTCCTTTTCTTTTCATCCTTATGGTTGAATCCTTTAGCAAGGCCTTGGATCACAAGCGAAGAGTTGGACTCGTCACTGGAATCAAATTCGGTAATGGTGTCAAGAATATGAACCATTCTCAATTTGCAGATGACACTCTCCTGATGGGCGGTGCTACCTGCATAATTGCTCAAAGATTTAAATCTCTTCTTGACGAATTTATGCTTTACTCTGGAGGGATGATAAATTATCACAAAATTTGTATTTATGGGTGGAATACTACAGACCAAATCATTCACAACATAGCTCAAATTTTTGTATTCTCTTATAGATTGAATTGGGACTACTTCAATTATCTTGGGATGTTAGTCAGTGTTGGGCCTTTGAAGTCTGAAGTTTGGAGTATTACTATCGACAAAATGAAAAAAAGAGTGTAGCAGTGGGGATCATCCTGTTTAAACTTGGCTGGGAGGATAATCCTGCTTAAATCTACCCTCTCATCTATGCCCTTGTATCACTTTACCTTGCTCTATGCTACTATCAACATACATCTGAAAAGTGAAGTATTTTTAAGACATTTTCTCTAGTGGGGGGGGGAATGAGAAGAAGAAATACAATCTCGTCAAGTGGAGACAAGTCACACAAATTCAAGAAAATGGAGGGCTCAGAATTAGTATCCCAAAACTCTTGAACAACACCTTTGGGGGAAAGATCGTGTGGTGCCTGATCAGTGGACAGAAAACATGGTGGAAATGAGTTCATGAATCCAAATATCTCAGCTTCCCCAGACAAAATCTCATTGATCACAACATTCCAATCAGACCCTGCTCTAGAATATGGGCTCTATGCAAGAAATCCATCCCTTTTATAAGTAGAAATATTTCCAAGTTCCGCAAGGGGGAAGAAACATTAACATCTAGAATGATAGGATTATGGGGCAAGCTCCTCTTTCAGAAGGGTTGGGCACTCATCGAATTCTGTCTCACCTTCGGAATCTCGATTTAAACTTTTAGACCAAATTTCAAAGTGGGATGAGCATACCAGCATCTAGATTGAATGGAACTTCCCTCTTGTCCCCTCTCTTCTGGAGGAAGATCTTACAAATCTAAAAGTATTGCTTCATGGTGCAGCACCCTTATCAAAAGGCAGTGAGGACAGCCTTCGTTGGGATCCCTCCGAGTCTGCTTACTCCATCAAAGTAGCTTATTGTCAACTCCTAAAAGAGAAGTTCCCTTTTCCTCAATGGCCAATATGGAAGCTCAATTGGAAATCTGAAGCCATTCCAAAGATAAAAATATTTATGTGGACTCTCTTCAAAGGTAAGATCTTAACCTATGAAAATTTTTAAAAAAGAGGTGTTAATGGCCCATCCAGATGCCCCAACTGTCAATGCGCAGAAGAGACAGCGTTACACCTCTTTGTGAAGTACCTGTTTGCAATCCAATGCTGGAAACAACTCAATCCTTTTTCCCAGATTCAATTAGACCCCATCAGCACTGCTCCTGATTTGACAAAAAGTTGGAAAAATATTACCCATGGGGGGGAAAGAAAAATAACATAACCAAAAGGGTCTGGGACACCCTTCCTTATGTGCTTCTCTGGAACATATGGCTCACTAGAAATAAGATGATATTTAACAATAAAAAAAAACCTTCTCTTCGAAAAGTTTGTAACAAGACTTGGAGCCTCACCATAGAAACTATTCTCTCAAAAAGCATAAGTAATATCAATGTCAGTGATCTTCAAGTGGAAGAAAGAACTTTTTTGGGCAAAATCTTGGACAGTCCTAGTCATCTCAAATCTCCAGCTACTCAACCTCAACAAACAGAAAACTGGAAGTTAAGACTTAAAGAAAAAGAGTTTATCGAATGGATCGATAGCTGTAAAAGACCAGCTCTCTTCTTTGATGGAGCTTCTAAATCAAATCTGGGCATCGCTGGTGCTAGAGGCTTCATAAGAAATGAAAATGGCAACGTCCTACTCTCCTTTGAATGGGGTCTCGGCTCCCTAACCAACAAAAAATTTGAAGCCTACGCCCTCCTCCAAGGTCTTCAATTGGTAAAATGAAACAACATGACAAATGCAATGGTGTTTGGGGATTCAACTATTATCATTAGCATGATGATTAAATACTTCCCCATTCAAAACATTGCTCTACACAGGATTATTAGCAGATGTCGCACCTTGATAAAGGATATGAAATATATCTCCTTCCATCACATTCTTAGAGCTAACAACAAGTTCGCTGACAACTTGGCTAACAAATCATGTGGTAGACCAGCGGGTCAAATTCATAGTAATGATGGCCTATCCTTCACTCCTTTGCCATGATCTTATCTTTGCAAAAAAATCTTCCTTGCTGGATCCTGTATAAGAAAATATCTAAACTCTTCAGACTCTCTCATATCTCCATCTCCTTCCCACCCGTGATCTTATCTCCTCATTCTCCCAACCTCTCCTCCATCCTCCTCCTTCCCTGAGTTATTTATACCTCCCTCCTCTTTGAAATGCCTCACCTCCTCCCGCAGCGTGCCTTCTCCTCTGTCCTACACCCCTCATCATTTTTTTTCACCTCCCTTGCTCTACTGCCCCTTTGCCTTTCGACACTCATCCCTTCCCTGACTCCCTCGCTCGCTTGCCTTTCACTACTCCCCTCCCTTGCGCTCCTCCCTATTATCTTATCTCCTCTCCAGCACCCTCGATCGCCCTCTCTTCGTTCTCTTACACCATGGCACGCAATGAAGACTGCTTTCACTGTGAAGACTTGCAGGCTGAAATGGAACAAATTCGTGCCCAACTGAGGATCTTGTACAAAAAGCAGCAAGTAGATATGAATCTTCTTCAGCATAGGGCATCGTCTCTCCATAATCAATTTAATGAGCTCTCTAATCGTTGCTCGCATGTGGAAGAATCTATTCAGATTCTGAAATACATCCTTGAGAAACGCTCAGCTCCAAGTTCCAGCTCCAACAATGTGAGAATGTCAGCTTTGAAGATAACACTGATGCATCAACCGGATGGAAAATAGCATCGACTGATACTCACTCCTCCTCTCTTCTTTCTACATATGTCTTTTAATTTTGTTTTCCTTCTTTCACAATTTGTCAGAATATTTCTGAAGTCTGTAATTCAATACAACTTGAACAGTTGACTTAAAGGAGGCTTAGCATTTTGTGTCTGCTACCTTCTCTGTATCTCCACAAAAACATCGGATTGTAACAAGGAAATCTTTCCTTCTTTTTTTGGAATATAATATAGCACCCTGACCTTGTTTAAAAAAAAATGTTAAAAGCAATATTTCACTTGATAATTTGCAATTATGTTGATCTCTGTATAAAGTTCTTTTTTTTGTATGTAAGATCATAATAAAATAATGATAATTCTAAAGCACGGGAATTTATTTGCATTATTTTCTAAATTTTATTATGTTACAATAATTCATATTATTCTAGATTTATTATTTTACAATTATTTAAAATTTTACAAATTTACAAAATTTAATAAAACCATTTCATATTAATACAATTAAAATTTTACAAATCTTTTACATACAATTACAATTACAATTTTACAATTTCACATACAATTACACTTAAAATTACAATTACAATTTTAGAATTTTACATACAATTACAATTTCAATCATTTCACAGTAATACAATTAAAATTTTACAAATATTTTATATAGAATCAGAATTACAATTACAATTACAATTTTACAATTTCACGTACAATTACAATTACAACTACAAATACAATTTTAGAATTTTACATATATACAATTACAATTTTACAAATTTAAAATTTACAATTACAATTACGTCAATTTTACAATTTTACATATATACAATTACAATTACAATTAAAATTGCAATTACAATCATTTCACAATAAATTAAATATTACAATTACAATTAAAATTTTACAAATATTTTACATATAACAATTACAATTAATACAAATACAATTACAATTCTAGAATTTTACATACAATTAGAATTACAAATATTACAATTTTACAATATCATGATCATTTAATAGTAAATTAATTAATAAACATCACGATCATGATAACCATCATACAAACATCATATTTGACTAAAAAACACATTCAAATTCGCTAACATTGTCGTGATCATGATCATCTAACAAAACACAATTAGCATTATATAACGTCATCACAACACAAACATCAAATACACATCTCATGTGAAATAACTACTATCACATACACATCTATCAGCAAGTTGCACATTAAATGAACATATCTAACATGACCTAACAATATACACATCATGATGATCACCAACATGTAAATTAAGTACAACTGCAACATGAACATAAAATACATAGATATATATATATATATATATATATATATATATATATATATATATATATATATATGTATATATATATATATATATATATTTAGAGATGTCAAAAATATACAACTATAATATAAATGATATCTATCAAAAGTAATTTTTAATCAATAGTAGTAGTAGGCAGGAGACTGCTGGAGTCATTAATTAAACAAACAAGCTGATCATTCGATACATGTTGATCATCACGTACCTGTTAATCTGATACTAGTGCCTCATGTTGATCATCATCAATTGTCAGCTGCTCATCATGATGACTGGACATGGTCGATGGTCCAACCTACTCTCCATGATGACTGATGCTCGATGCTAGTGGAGGTTGCTCATCTGGTGCGGCGCGAGGTGAACGATGATCACTCCCCTGATTGTGATCATCATATGATGCGTAGGCGCTGCTCGTGGACTGTCGATCACGTGTTGCGTCTCAACCTTGCCTATAACGTGCAAGGGTCCTCCTTAGCCGCGTAACTAAGGTCGTAGCTCCTACGACATGCTGCATCAAACTATACATGTCATGTGGCATGCCTCTCCACATATGTACCAACCTACCATCGGCCTATATGTCTCTCATTGTAGTGGGCCTAGCTCCCGCCTAAACAATAAATGCATAGAGTTGGTCACCCAACTCCATTCTCAATCTGCTATCAAGCCTACCGCGTTTAGAAAAAGGCGGCACTGGCACACCAGCAGGAGTAGGTCTCTCTGCACTGGCCTCCTGATGATACTCGGCATCTGGCATATCTTGATCATCATCAGGATCCACACCTGGATCATGTGGTGGTGTTGGAATGTCCTCGCCATCAAAAGATCCAATGTCTACAAAATATATACAAGTGCAGAACAATAATTAGATAATTTCATTACACAATTTAATAAAAACAAGTTAAAGAACATGTTAGAATAAATTTAAATAAAACAGTAATATTATCTCTATCATCCGACGACTCATCATATGTGAAGAGGATGTTGGCACACCCTCGCCAATCCAAACCAACATAAGGATAGGGGACCATAATGAAGGGATGCTCGCCAACACTAGCTAGCAACTCCAGTGCATCATGCGATATCCTCGTGGAAAACTCAGTCTTGCCCCTCTTGGGCATCATCTGTCCCCACATGTGCATCCGTGTCTCCAACATCGGCCTACAAGGCTGCCGAACAAAAGTAGGCCTCGTCTCTAGAAACCTCTCAAAAAATAAACAAAAAGGCTCTGAAGCAAAAGGGAAGTTGACCCTCCCTTGTGCATGAGCACGACATCTATCTAAGGTTGTACATAACTGCTACAAAAAAATGGCAGACCACCTGACAAGTCGCAGCTCCTGTACTAAAGAATCAACATAATATAGAAGTGAGAAACTAATGTGTTTCCCGTCATTGGTGTTGTGTAAAATGGTCAAAATCAGAAGTGAGAGGCACCTCACCTCCTGACTACCAAATGCAGCAATACGTAACTGACCTCCGGAGACATGAAAATCTGAAGGAGACAGTATATCTACGCTAATGTATCTCTGGGAGTACACCAACTGACTCCTTGTTGCATAGCCAACTAGAACCTCTGGGACCGAGGGAAAATCCACCCCTCTCCTTGATAGCCCTATAATGAAATATATGTCCTTCTCATTGGGTGCGTACCACTGGTTAGGACCAACCCGGAAAGCATGTATGTGGGCATTCCACCTGTGGATAAGATGTCTCAAAAACAAACCATGGCCCTTTAGTGAAGTAGCCTCCTCATAGAACTTGAGGAGGCCTACCTGCCTTAGGAGCCCTTGGGTAGTACAGTAATAGGGCGAGGGTATGCATCTCTCTCCCTCTCTTGTGCCTCCCACAGGCAAACCATGTTATACTGGTCTGCCTGTTGTTTCTAT
This sequence comes from Pinus albicaulis, assembly GCA_034641835.2. NCBI lineage: Eukaryota > Viridiplantae > Streptophyta > Pinopsida > Pinales > Pinaceae > Pinus > Pinus albicaulis. Next base: position 535,981,110 of record CM076573.1, on the reverse strand, counting down.
TTTTCCCTCTCTTCTCTCCTTTCACGTATCTGAATGATTGACATATTAAATACAATTTTTTTATTAAATGAGACATGTATTTAGGAATATACATATATAACTTTTTTAGGATTAAAAAAAACAGTCGGTGTGCCACAAAAAACATGTATGCACTGGTATTGGTGCGTTTTTTTTGTCACACACCGCCCTCCTGGAATTATTTTTAAGTCAACGGTGTAGTGGTATAATAGACCGCACTGTTGACTATGGACCGTGTCGGGAGGGCTGTGCACTGACTAAAATCTACGCCCCGCGGCATATAGTTTGGTCAGCGCGCTGACCTCTTGACATCATTACATAGTCAACAGTGCGATATTTTACTAGGCTGCACCGTTGACCCTGTCAAAATGCGGAATGCGGTGCGCTGAAAAAATACCTGCCCTGGGGCGGATATTTAAGTCAATGCACCGCATTGCCACTATTCCACATGGTCAACGGTGCGGCCGGGTAACCGGCCGCATCACACTTTTCTTTAAATTTTAAAATAACACGGTGCGCCTTTCGGTACCGCCCTGGAACCGGTGCAGATACCGTTAGGACCAATTGCAGTGCGGCCTGTAAATTTATAGGTAGCACCGCAAACCGGTGCGAGCCAAAGAGCTCAAGCGCACCGCGGTTTCTGTTTTGGTGTGAGTTTTTATGATGCACCGGTGCGGACTCTTTGTAAAGCCCCAGTGCGCTATAGTAATAAGACGCAACGGGCGGGTGTGTTTGGAGCGCATGGTGTCCGATGTGCCAATGTTTTGTGCGCACCAGTGCTTTCTCTTATTGAACACATCGGTGCGGTTTAGGATGATAAGCACATCGGACGAAAAACATCCACAAAAACCTCCACCCACCAACCTCCTCTAGTAACCTCTGCTAGAAACGGATGTCTAAGGTATTTTTATAAGGGGTTCCTCAAAAACATCCGCTAGAGGGTATTTTCCTTGTAGTGCCAAGAGGCTAAATTAGGAGAGTATGAGGCTCTCTTTAAATTTCAAGGATATGGAAAAAATTTAGCGCGATTGCAGTGGGACTCCAAAGAGGCATCAAGGGGACTACACACCATGTGATCCTCTTCTCAGATTCACCTCATCTATGTAGAGAAATCATCCCATTGGATAAACTCCAAATTTATAAATATTTCATCAGAAAAAATATCTAATATCTTCAACATATATATTCCCAATAAATTTCAAGAGAAAGTGTAGCGTTGGGGTTCCCTAACTGAAAAGTATGAGCTTATTCAGAACTTGAATGTCATATTAGGAGGGGACATCAATTTCATTATTCACTAATGGGATAAGAAAGGGGGTAGTCCAGTCAAAGACCAACTTCAATAAAATTTTAAGGATCTAATTACAAAGCTTGATCCGGTAGATATAAAACCAAAGTCATCAAAGTACACCTAAAGAAACAAAATAATAGGTCCAGGGCACATAGCAGCTAGATTGGACATATTTTTGGTTGGGAGTGACCTCCTGGATCAATTGTATTCCATCTCCTCTTCTCATCGTGCTTGGGGAGGATCTTATCATTGACATATCAATGTGCACATAGAATGGTCGTCAAAGCATGGCCTTGTCCCCTTTAGGTACAAACCCCTTTGGGATGGTGAGCCATAATTCATCCATATATTTAACAATTCTTGGTCCATATGGATAAGGTCTTCTCTAATATATATATGTGAACAAAAAATAAAAGGCATGAAGGAAGAAATAAAGAAATCGTCCTGAGATAAATATCGTTCAAAATTCATTAGAGTGCAACTCCTTCAAAATAAGCTCGAAGAAACTTATCATCACATTGAGGAGCATCCAATTTCCAAGGAGCTTCTCAAGAAAGAAAAAGGAAACATATGAAAATATGAATAAAAATGAGAGAGGAAGAAAAAATATGGAGATTAAAATCTAGAAGCCTATGGCTAAAATTTGGGGATAGAAATACCAAATTATTTCATACGAAGACAAAAATGAGGGAATTCATAAATATGATCAATCAAATCCAGGTAAATGGAAATCTCATTTCAGAACCTAAAAAAATAAAGGAAGAAACATCTCTACACTATCAAAATATCTACAGAGAAGATGGAGATGCATGATCACATAGGATTTCAGCCTTCTAGGAGCACATATCGAAGCTGATTACTCCAAAAAATATTGCCAAGCTAATGTCAACCATTGCAATAGCATAAATATGGGAATGAATTTGGTATTTTGATCTGGATAAATCTTCGAACTCAGACAGATTCATTGGATCATTCTATCAAAATTTTTTGGAAGTGGTCGAGTTTGATCTATACAGGATGGTCTCCTTCATTCAAAAATCTAGGCGAATGGGAGGAGCTCTAAACTCGACCTTTCTTTCCTTGGTTCCTATAGAGGTAAATCCATCCTCTCTTGAAATATTTCTTCCCATCTCTTTATGTAAATTTTCTTACAAAATAATCCCAAAAAAATTGCAATCTATCCTCCCCATTCTCATTTTTGAAAACAAAATTGGTTTCATAAAGCAAAGGAAAATTTTAGACACCATTGTTCTCGTTCAGGAAGCCATTCACTCTAGTAAATATCGAGGGGACAAAGGAATGGAAACAAAACTTGATTTAGCTAGTGCCTTTGAAAAAGTAAGACATTCCTTCTCATTCATTTTTCTTTCAAAAATGGGCTTTGTTGAAGACTTCCTAATCTAGATAAATGCTTATATATCTTCTCCTTGGATAAATCCTCTAACCAATGGAAGCTTTGCCAACTTCTTTCGAGCCTCTCATGGCCTCAAGAAGGGGTGCCCTCTTTCCCCCATTCTCTTTATCTTGATGGCAGAATCTTTCAGCGAACGTCTTGAACATGATTGTATCACCTCTCGACTTCTAAGAAACAAATACATGGAAGGAATCAAAAGTATAAATCATTCTCAATTTGTTGATGACACAATTATTTTAGGGTGAGGCTCATCTATAATAGTGTGGTGCTTTAGGTCTATTTTGGATGATTTCATGGAAGTTTTTGGGTGTACAATTAATGAAAGGAAAATCCATTTATATAGCTAGAATACTTGCAAAGGTCTCCAATGGAAACTTCTCAAAATCCTTAAGATATTTGGTAAAGACTAATGGACCAACTTCAAATACTTAGGAATTCACATTTGTCTCAAACCTTCTCCCAACCCCTCATGGAACAATCTAATAGAGAAATTTAAAAATAATTTTAAGAAATGGGGATCTCATTGGTTGAACCATGCAAGAAGAGTAATTTTAATAAAATATTTTCTTTCAGTGTTTCCCATGTATTAGTTTTTGGTTCTCCTTTCCCCCATGTTCGTGAAGCACAAAATGGCTCAGGAAATTAGGTAATTTCTATGGAAGGGGGAAATATAATACCAAAAAATTTCATATAATCAATTAGAAAATAATATGACGCCCAAAAAATATAGGGGGATTGGGAATCAAAGATCTAATCATGTTGAAGAATTCCATGGGAGATATATTAGTGTGGACATTAATAACAGGTAATCATGATTGGTGGAAGAAAATTTTACATTGGAAGTGCGTCCGTGGCGAGGTACATTGTTGCATCCTTCATCCGCTACCAAATAGGGGAAGTTCTCAAATTTGGAGAATTCTTGAAGCATTTATGGTGCTTATCTTGTATAAACTCACTTGGATTCCTAGGAATGGAAAGCATATCAACCTATCCAATGACAACATCTTGGGAGGTTAACCCTTGGGAAGGTATCCCTCTCTCCATCCCCTACTAGAGTGCCTCCATTGACATAATAAATTCTCCCTTACTGATATTTCTATTTGGTTTGTTGATGGCATTTTGGAATCTTAGTATTGGGGAATTATTTTGAAGAGGGTGATAACAACAAGAAAAGAAATGGAATCCCTTCTATATGTTTATGCCCCAACCCTATTATCGAAGGAAGATTCTAGAGCTTGGGGAACTTCTTCCTTCTTGGTTAAAAAAGGATATGACTCCCTCCTACACTCTGATTGATCCCCTTCCCCCCAGTGGATTTGGGGGGAAATCTGGGATCCTACATGTCTTCCCAAGATTAATGCTTTTTTTTGGAGCTTGGTGCATAAAAAAAAATATATTAACTGTTGAAAATATCTCAAAGCGGGTAATTCAAGGCCCCTCTTGGTGCGTACTATGCAAGAAAAATCAGGAGACCTTTAACCATCTAACCATTGAGTGCACTTTTTCCAAGGAAACTCATAACATAGTCTTCAACCCTCTCAGAAATAGAATCAGGGAGCCTAACAGTATCTCTAAGAGAATAGGCAGATGGTATGTCTGCTACATGGAATCCTTTAGTGGAAAAAAATAAAATGAGGATAATTTAGAAAACAACTATAAAAGTGATATGCTGGAAACTGTGTCTGGCAAGAAACGAGATTATATTCCAAAATGAGGAAACAAACAATATTAAAGTTTCATCCAAGATCATAGTTCTCACAAGGAAATACTCGGGCCTAAAGGGATAAAGGAAGAGGATACCAATTTGGACCCCCAATAATCTGATTGGGTCAACTCATTTAACATATATCATTCGCTAATGCAACTCATAACCCCCAAAGAGCACTGGAAAATTAGAATAACAAGATAAGACTTTAAGAAATGGGTATCTCAGTGTAAAAACTACATCTCATTTTTTGATGGGGCAATGAAAGGACATCCAGGGGCCAAAGGAGCAGGGGGGTGATATTTCATCTTGAGAATCAAAGGGAATATAAATACCTTGGGGATCAAGACAGGAAACCAATAATTTCGTTGAATCCCATGCTCTTTTTCAAAGGATTAAACAAGTTGTGAAAATGAATACTCAAGAAATCTTTGTGATAGGAGATTCCCTCCTTATCGTATCAAGGATAATAAACAAACTTTGCCCCAAGATATAAGACTTGCTCAAATAATTACAATAATTCTCAATATTTTGAACCATATTCGAAGATCTCATTTCTATGACGTGTTGAGAATAAATAACTCCAAAGCTAATGAAAAAGACAATCATGGGGATTTTTACCTAAGGGAAACCTTGAGTGGGATGATCAGCTCATATATGAGCCCCCCTCCCTTAATTTATTTCATGGCATCAAGATGCTCTCTCTACATGTATCATGGATATAAAACGCACACATAGGTGCCCTTTCCTGAAGTCAGTGCCTAGAATTTTTGTTGAAATTGACAAAGGGAAATTTGCAATCATATTCAAGCAGGGATTATATCTTACCATCCCCCATCCATTACAAAGGGTGAGCCAACGCATTGAATTAGTACTGATCATGGGGAATCTTCCCTCATGGTTTCTTAAAGAGGGAGAGTTTGATTATTATGTGATGAACAGTCTCAATTACATAAATTATATAGAAGCAAGATAGTACAGCAAGGCATGATATATTAAATGGTGGTGGTTGGTGAAGAGTTACAGTTGGTCCAGTGAAGCATATATTAAAGGACTAGACCTTGTCTCTATGAGTACAATTGTTTTAGCATCTTGGATATAGGATTTGTGTTGTAAAGGTAAACATTTGTCTTCTCTGTTACATATTCTACTTTGTTTGTGCATCACGATTTATTGCTGAGCCCTCTCGTGGTGAATTGTTGTTATTTTGTAGCTAGTTTTACTACTTTTGTTGGTTTGAGTTACTCATGGGTTGTTGGTAGGAGTGGCACAGACATGGCATTCCTAAGTCATTTGGTTTGGCTCCTCTCTTTTATTATGAATAGAATTGAGCCACTGATGGAACTCGCAATGAGTTCCAAGCTCACATCGGGAGTGGAAATATCTCAACTAGAAAACTTAGTGGAATTCAAATTTAGGGTGCCTTTTATGTGTAGTTTTTAGGGCTATGTTGCCTTACTGTTACACATTCCCTATATAAGCAATTATTAGTTGAAGAGAATTTATGTTCTAATGACCAATATCAAAAGCTCATAATCTACTTAAAACTCCAGTTCAATCATAACCAAGCAGATATGAAAGAGGTCAAAATCGTGGAAGTCTCTCTAGTAAATGGCACAAATAGACTCTCAAATCAGCAATTGCAGGACACTGCTAAAGAAGACGCCACCTAATATGGTTTTCAATTAATCTCTCACCTTTAAATGTATTGTTTCTTTTGTTTTCTAGTAAGCAATTGTTGGAGTTGTTAAAAAACTATTGTCACTTAATTAAAAATTAAAATGTGAAAAGGAAAATTTGACTCATAGGAATGGCAAACTTTTTGAACCAATAAATCTTTTAAACAACTTTGATATTTTTAAAATCCTTTAAACAATTGAAAAGTTCTTATCATGGATGATCTTTGAAACTTTATATATTAGACAACTTTAAAAGTTTTTATCAAGTATGATATTTGAAATTTCATATAAATGTCTTAAATTTAAGTTTTTATTCAGGATGATCCTTAAAAATTTATATAAATGCTTCAAACTTATGGTTTGTTGAATTCATTTCTTATAATAGAGATATAGTATATATATATATATATATATATTTTTTTTTAAATTATTAGTTTAACTTTTTATTGATGTTATTTCAAGATTTTAATGTGATCATGTGTAAATGCAATGATGTTCCCATAAATGCCATTAGAGAGATTTGGGAAGCATTCCAAAGGATAAAGACAGTACAACGTATTGAAAAAAAATCCTTAAACGAGGTGGACGACTAAGATTAAATTATGGGCTAACAAATTACCCTAATTAAGGGAAATGCTTTTCCTTTTGTGAAATAACTTCATATTTGCTTTTCAAAGATTCAAAAGGAAATAACTTCATGTTTCCTTTTCAAAGATTTACTCTTTCACTAATAAGTTTTTTAAATTGTGAAATTAAATGTTTTTGAAACAACATAAATTGGTATGTTATTGCATTACAAAGTTAATGATTATTCAAGGGGTTAAATGTTGGTGTTGAAGGACATTCCTTTTGATAAATGCATGATTATGCAATTTCAACGTCATGCCTTAGGGTCCTTTGTGTGCTTATCATTACTATCTATAATGCTTATAATTAAAAGCAATTCCTTATTACTGTAATGATATTTTTAAATATGTTTGTATTTTGTTCTTTGTTAATGCTCTCTTTTAGCTCTAGGCCTTTATACAATGCATGTACTTTTTGTTATATTATTTATGAAATATCTCAATTTCCAAATATATTAAAGTTTTATCTTTTCTTCCAAGTCCTTAACAAGTTCCTATCTCTTTATCATATTGATACTTTCCATCAACACTCTCCTCTTAGTTGTATGTAGATAAATGAAGCATAATTTACATTTTGGGTGAAAATAAATCTTTAATGGGCGAGATGTTAATAATTAATTTAAATGAAAAAAAAATGATGTCTCATGTTTAATGTGAAAAACAAAATGTCAATTAAAAAAACATAAATTCATTATAATTCTATATCTTTACAACATTTAAAAACTTGCATATGATTTATTTCTCATTGTTTATATGATAAACATATAGTAATTAAAAACATGTTTTATAATCAATAATAATAAACCAAAAAAAAACATATCTATTAAAATTTGAACATAAATCATTATTACAAGTATTCCAAAACCAGGGAAAATTTTAAGAACCCCCCTAAATTTTTTTTGTATAATAAATAGGCGAATCTCCATGATACATAGGAAAAGAGGAAGGCGATTTTATCAGTAATATAATATGTATATTTAATTCTTTTGGCGAATCTCTCACGATATTATATTATCTTATAAAATCATGGCGAATCTTTCACTGAATTATAAAATATTGTAAGATCTTGGCGAATATTTCAGTAAATAATAAATACTTTGTAAAGGGATAACAAAGTTCATAATGAGTACTTGTTCCTCACTTCAACACCCTTCAAAAATTCATCCTGACCAACTTTAATTCCTCTGTAAATTATTCAGGGAATTTCAGTCTATTATAGTCCTTGGAAAAACTCTCACATTGTCTCATATGACCAGCAGATTTTTGTACAATATACATGAGTTATCCTCCATAATGTTACCCCAAAAACCCTCTGCACTTGTCTCATAATAAATTGATTCCAAGTGAGCTCGCGAGAGTATCGATCACACGCTCTCTGAGCACCGCAATGAAATAGTTTCTTTGTTTTCACGATGATTCCCACCTCCCTTCCTTGATGAATAATCTTATCAGAATGCCCATGACCATGAGATATTTTTAAGTATTTAGTACATGAATTTTTCTGCATTAATGTAACCTCTGGCCTAAGAATTAAGAGTTGGAGTTCCATGGGTGATTAAGGGATGGATGATTTATTAGGAATTTTATGTGATTTCTTTTTTTTTTAGAATGTGATTATGGTTGGGAAATGCAGATTCTAGACTTGGTGACATTGTGTTGTAGAGTTCCATGGGTGTAGCAAGGGATCCTATTATCAAAGTTGCTTTGTTGAACTTATGTAAGCTTTTACAGAATTGCCTCTTCGGGAGAATTTTTTTTAAGTTGACTATTGTTCTTTCATTCTCTACGCTTCCTCATTTGGTATTCAAGCATTTATGTATTTGTAAATTTGGAGAGGTCTCAGCATAGATACTAGCTCAAACCCATATAAAGCTTGGCTTGATATTTCCCTAATAGGCATCAATCCCAATTTGTCCTATCATTTCGTGAACTGAGCCTTTGCTTGACATTTTCACTGCCCCCATCTTTGACTGTAAGTTTCATTTGAATATATAAGGTCAGGTCATAAAAATGATGAAATCAACAGGATGGGAATCATTTTGTCAGGATTCTTTTTTTTTCTTGGTGGGTCCTTGCATCTTTACTATCACATTGTCTCATTGATGCAAAATGTAGTTTGTGTCCAACCATTAGGACTCTTACATTGTTTCTAGGTAAGACATGCCTTCTTTATTCTATTGCGGAATTTTCACAAAGGCTACTTGAATTTCCACAATAATATATACAAAGAAGTTATGCTCTTTTCTACTCCTGAACAGGCTCTAGTTTCCTCTGTTTTGTGGGGCTAGAATGTAATGAAACACTGTAATGAATTGACTTGCAATGTCTCTCTAGAATATGAAAAGAGTGAAGTAAATGCAGGTTTCTTTTATTCAAATTCAGAGCAGAGGGAGAAAATGGTTTTAGCAGAAAGAAGACAAGTAGATGAGAAAATTCAAAAGATCATTAACCTAAAGAAGAAAGTTTGTGATGGCACTGACAACAATTTTGTTATGATCAATCAAAAGGGAATAGATCCTATGTCACTCGATCTTCTTGCAAGAGAAGGGATTGTAGCTTTGAGGAGAGCGAAGAGGCGCAATATGGAGAGATTGGTTTTAGCTTGTGGTGGGGAGGCTATCAATTCTGTTGATGATCTGTCTCCTAGTGTTCTTGGATGGGCTAGGCTTGTATATGAGCATGTCCTAGGGGAAGAAAAGTACACTTTTGTGGAAAACGCTAGGAATCCTCACTCGTGTACAATTCTAATAAAAGGACCTAATGATCATACTATTGCTCAAATTAAGGATGTTGTACGTGATGGTCTAAGAGCTGTTAAAAACAAACTTGAAGATAGAGCTGTTGTTTTGGGTGCTGGAGCTTTTGAAGTTGTTGCAAGCCAGCATCTCAAACACACTGTCAAGAAGACTGTTCATGGGCGTGCACAATTAGGAGTTGAAGCCTTTGCTGATGCGCTTTTGGTTGTGCCCAAGACTCTGGTAGAAAATTCTAGACTAGATACTCAAGACGTCTTGGTTGGACTACAGGTGGAGCATGACAAAGGCAATATTGTTGGTTTAAATCATCATACAGGAGAACCGATGGACCCATACTTGGAGAGAATTTTCAACAACTACTCTGTCAAGCGCCAAATTATAAATTCTGGCCTTGTAACTGCATCGCAACTACTTCTCGTGGATGAGGTCATCCGTGCTGGAACAGCATAGCGTGGTCGATGCATGAATTGGACCAGCGTTGAGAACCGCAATCCGAAACCAAGGAGGATTGTAAATTGGTGAGGGTTGTTCAACTATGGAGCGATGGAACCCTGAAGGCAAGGAGTGGAACCGCGATCATTGAACAGTAAAGGCGGTTTTTAAATCCAAAC